>CM039735.1:8717109-9917109 GCA_022539455.1 Dendrobium nobile
GGGTGTGACACCTGAACCATACGTTCAGGGATCCACCGCTGAAAGGTCCCGGTGGAAAGGAAAACAAGTCTGGAGACAAATCTCGGAGAAATGAGAAAGAAAGAAGAGAAAGGAGGACTGATCTTGGGCGTGACATCCGGTGAGGCTTCCCGGAGATCCGTCCCCATCTACGAACAACGTCAGAAGTGGGCCCCAAAAAGGACCCATAATGATATTCCTCCAGACGGTAGACACTTTGGAGAATCCTCCAGGGGATCCGTCGTCCTCCATCCCCTCCAAGAAAGAAACTAACTTCGATCGCAGCCCACTGATCGAAGAAGTCCCTGTGCCTAATCAAGAACCAGAGATCCAAGTGGCGTCGCCGCTCAGAAATTCAGGTACTAGAAGAAATATAGGAGAAGAAGAAAGAAAATATAGAGGGGAGAAGAATACCTCGAAGGGGACGAAAATATTGAAGAATTTATGGATGGAAATTAGAAGAAGAATTGAAGAAATAAATGGCACTTGGATATGGAGGTGGTCTATATGGTGAGACACACCAATACTAATGACGAAACCTACTATGATGACGTGAAGGTGATGACGATCAACAACCGCCAATTAGGCGAGTTTATCAACGTCGTCGTGAAGCTGGGTCCACCACTGGTAGAGGTGGTCATTCACAAGCTGAAGAAGAAAGAGAAGAAGCGAGGAGAATCCCTTCGCTGACGAGAATGTCACACTTGCAGAAATGCAAAGACATATGAGGCGACAAATGAGAGCCAAAGATAGAGAAATCTCTCAGTTTAATGAGAAGATGACTGAGATGATGACTCAAATGGGGGCAATGATGCAGATGATGCAGAGAACTGCCGCTGTTGGCGCCATGCCCAATCCTCCTCCGGATCCTCCAAATTTTCAAATGCCTCAAGCCTCGGGAGTACGAGATAATCCTGAAGGTGGTCGCGAAACTCATAATGTCACCCGTCAGCCCACTCCGCAGAATATTGCAAGTACTTCTGAGCCCGTGACTGCTGCACAGTTGGAAGGAATATAACAGAAAGAATCAGGGCTATTATAGCTGTTGACCAAGCAGAAAAGTTGGTGGGCAAGGGTCGTCCGTATCCTGCTGAATACGACCAAGTACCATACCCGAAAGGGTATTCGGTCCCAAAGTTCAACACTTTCAACGGTAATAACAACCCCAGGCAGCACCTAGCACAGTTTAAAGCCACCTGTGGGAATACAGGAGGAAATGACGCCCTACTCTTCCGACAATTCGTTAGTAGTTTGACAGCAACTGCTTTCGAATGGTACGCTGAACTGCCAAATGATTCTGTGAAAACCTTCGCAGAATTAGAATCTATGTTCGTGAAGAGGTTTGCTAGTGCAACAGAGAAGATCACGATCGCTGACCTCGCTCTTGATAAGAGAAAAAGAGAAGAATCAGTGACCAAGTACATCACTCGCTGGCGAAATCTAAGTATGAAATGTGAGCAGCAGTTAGAAGAAGAACACGCAGTACAGTTGTTAATGGGCAACATTGATGACAAGATGCAACCCTTCCTGTGCATGGCTACGATAAACACATTTCAAGACTTGCTCGACAGAGTGGCCAAATTTGAAAAACTGAATTTGTCCAGATCAGAAAATCACTCTGATAAGCTCAAAAAGGGTAAAGCCCCGGGTGCTAGAAGGGGTGAGGCCGACTCTACGTTCTTCTCTAGAGCTGATAGAGAAAAGCAGCTAAATTTACAACGTAGACAAAGACAAACAGCCGATGCAATATCAAGAAGGCCTAAGCAAGTCTAACCCCAACCCCCCCGAAGCTGATATTAGGGGGGAATGATAAGCCACGAACTTATCAAGGTGGTGTAGAACGCCCGAGACAAACAACAGGAACTGGTGATAGAACGTTCCAATCCCTTAAAGATAAAATGAATAAAGAGTATTCATTCAAAAGGGAGAGTGTTGCCAAATTATTTCGACAAGTGTCGAGATCGGGTTTAGAACTGCCTGAATGCAAGAGGCCCGAAGAGTCGAAGCACACTGGTGATCCAAATTATTGCCCATACCATCGGGTACTCAGCCATCCTATTGAAGATTGCTACATCTTCAAGGATTGGCTTGAAAGAAAATATCAAAAAGGGGAGATAACATTATCCGACAATGTGTTGTCTCATCCTAAGAAGGAATCAGCTCGGGTGGTCACGTCCTCTTCCGTACCTCTGGTTGAAGAAAGAAGAAATGAAAAGAAGCAAGTTCAAGAAGAACAGTGGGAGACTGCGGTCTCTAAGAAGACTGTGAAAATGTTGAAGCAGCTTGAAGGAGTTTCAGGTGTAAAGTGGAAGTCTCCTATCGAGCCATGATAGATTTGAAGGCATTGCCGGTGGTACGACCTTCTACTTCAAAACAGTTCTCCAACCAAGTTGGTTCTTCAAAGACTGGAAAGAAGAAATCATCCAAGAAGAAAACCAAATTGAAGAAGCCCAAGGAGAAGATGACCGCAACTCAGAGGGTTATCGACAGTTTGGATGAATACTACCAGACTGTGAGGCGACCTATCAAGCTTGCTGACTTCATGACGGAGCTTAAAATTGATGAAGCTGAAGAAGATGATGAGAATTCTCTTCCAAAGAAGTATGTCGGGTCATCTCAGTGGCGCCGAGTACCTCGATAAAAGAGGAACACACAGAAGTACCCTCTGAATCCTGTATGATGGTTTTGCCAATGGATTACAGTTCGGAGGAGGATTTGTATTTTCCAGAGGAGACGAATCAGATCCTAGCATAGCACCTCGGATGGGACATGTAAACCTGGGTAGTGATTCTGGATCAACAAATGAGTCCCTAGATGCAACGATGGCTGACTCTGAAGAAAATGTACAGTCAAATGACTCTGAACCGGAGGAGATTGCTCAAGTGCAGTTAAGAAGCGGCAAAATACTGCCGCCTCCACCGAAGAAAGGGGTCTCCAATAAAGATAAGGAGAAAGAGATAATCATCAATGACGATATTATCCCTGAAGATACCAAGAAGAAGAACACTTCAGCCAATGGGATAGATTATAATATCTTATCCCATCTAAGAAAAATTCCAGCACAACTCAGCATATACGATGCCTTAGTGATGTCTAAAGACCTTCGAGAGACTCTGATTCAGGCTCTAAAAGATCCCGAAAGATATGAGGCGTATTTTGCTGAACGCAATTTGACTGAGGTTCTACAAGCTCGAAATGAGCCATTCATTACTTTCTCCGAAGAGGACATGATGCTCGGAACTGCAGACCATAATCGTCCTCTGTATGTTACTGCAGAGAGCGATAAACTGATTATCAGTCGAATCCTAATTGATCCTGGGTCCTCCGTGAATCTGATAAGCTTGAAAGCACTGAGATCTCTCTGCCTTGATGTGGAGCACCTCGGGCCAGATAAGTTGATGGTGCATGGTTTCAATGAAAAAGGGCAGAAAACCCTCGGGTCATTCATGCTTCCTCTTGTATTTGGAGAGCTTCATACAGAAGCTAAATTTCATGTGATTGATGCGGATACTTCGTTCAAGGCGCTGCTAGGTCGTCCCTGGTTGCATGAGTATGGCATTGTCCCGTCAACATTACACCAGTGTATGAAATATCTCAAAGATGGAGAAGAATTCAGGATCTCTGGTGACATCCAACCCTTTACAGTTCATGAAGCAACAGTTTATGAAGATGCACGGTATTTCATGCCAAAGAAGCAAAAGTCTTCGAGTTTCCTCGAAGCTAGAGCATCAAACTCAAAGACTGCAAAGCGACCTGAACGAGAAAGTGAGAAGAAGCAGGTGGGGAGAAAGAAGGCAGTGCCGACTCTTCCCAAAGCACCGACCATTCCAAAAGAAAAGAAACATGTACCTCATCTTGGGAGTGACACAGATGAAGACGATGTTATCCCTGCCAAATCTCGAAAAGTATGTCAATCCATGGACGAATGGAGTAGGCAAGTCGAATATTCAAGTGATGATTATGACTACGACTCCATCTATATGAATACGGTGCAGAACGTGTTCTCTAGAAGAATTGACAGCCTATCAATTTCTGATAGTGTACTTGTAGTCACACGTGTTCCCCTACAACACTTCAAAGAAATCATTCCGCGCGAGATGCATAAAGTTGAAGAACTCGCCACCCTTTATCTTCCTCCCCTCAAAAATGGGACTGTGCCAGGGAATGTACTATATTCTACAGGAATACGTGAAGAAGAGAACCATGATTGGGATTGCATGCTCCTTGACTCCGAGAGTTACTACCTACGAGGCTACCCAGGTTCAATACCAAGAATATTCAAAGAATGCTACGAAAGCAAGTCAATATTCCGACCACCAAGCGACAACTTCGTACAAGCCTAGGCCTTTGGTATGGAAGGAATCCGTGTCCATTACGGCAGAAGGATGCAGATGCATATAAAGGTATCGGGTTCATCAAACGAAAGTGTCTCCGGAAAGAGACTTGTCGGGCAATCACATGCACGGAAATCGAATCCGAGGAACATGGTGCTGAAGAAACATACGAAGCTGATGATTATGATGAACAGCCCTTGGAAGCCGAGCCTGCACCAGAAGAGCTTGAAGATGGCGGACAGGCAGCTACCATGGATGAACTAAAAGAAGTCAACTTGGGGACCGAAGAAGATCCTCGCCCAACCTTCATTAGTTCTCTCCTACCCGAAGAACAAATAGAAGAAATAAAAGAACTTCTCTGTGAATTCAGGGACTGCTTTGCCTGGACATATGCTGAGATGCCCGGCTTATCCCCTGATGTAGCAGTTCACAGATTAGCAATCAAACCAGAGATAGCGCCCGTCAAGCAAGCTCCAAGGAGAATGAGATTGGAGATTGAAGAACAGGTGATTGCTGAAACAAAGAAGCTTATAGATGCAGGCTTTATCCGAGAAGAAAAGTATGCTGATTGGATTGCCAATATTGTCCCAGTGAAGAAGAAGAATGGGCAGATTCGTATCTGCATTGACTTCAGGGACCTCAACAAGGCGTGCCCAAAAGACGATTTTCCACTCCCTGTATCCGAACTCCTGGTGGACAACACTTCCAACTATGACATGTTCTCCTTCATGGATGGATCGTCAGGATACAATCAAATCAAGATGGCGCCCGAAGACGAAAAACATACATCGTTCAGAACGCCCATCGGCATTTTCTGCTACACAGTCATGCCCTTTGGCTTGAAGAACGCTGGTGCCACCTACCAGCGGGCAATGACTCACATATTTGATGATTTGATACATCAGAAGGTCGAGTGCTATGTAGATGACCTTGTTGTCAAAAGTCTTGGCCGAAATGATCACTTAAAAGATCTCAGAATCGTATTTGAGAGAATCAGAAAGTTTGATCTGAAGATGAATCCTCTCAAATGTGCTTTTGGGGTCTCCTCCGGTAAATTCCTGGGTTATGTTGTTCGTCATCGAGGCATAGAGATCGACCCCAACAAAATTAAGGCAATCACGGAGATGCCACCACCAAGGAACCTTCGACAGCTTCGCTCACTGCAAGGACAACTGGCTTTCATTCGGAGATTCATATCAAATCTATCGGGTAGGTGCCAGCCATTTTCAAAATTAATGAAGAAAGATGTTCGTTTCAAATGGGATGCAGAATGTCAGGAGGTGTTTGATAGCATCAAGAAATACTTGTTAAATCCTCCGATTCTAGCAGCGCCAATTCCGGGGAAGCCTCTTATACTGTATACAGCTGCACTAGAAGAGTCCCTCGGAGAACTATTGGCCCAGAATAATGAAGAAGGAAAAGAAAATGCACTCTACTATATCAGTCGGAGATTGATTGGAGCAGAAAGCCGTTATTCTCCTATTGAAAAGCATTGCCTGGCGCTGATTTTTGCAGTTCAGAAACTCCGCCACTATATGTTATCCCACAAAATCACACTGATATCAAAGATCGATCCGCTGAAGTTCTTGATGACAAGACCAGCGTTGACAGGTCGTCTGGCCAGGTGGGCAGTATTGTTATTACAGTTTGAAATTACGTACATGCCACAAAAGGCGGTGAAAGGACAGGCCTTGGCAGATTTCCTTGCCGCACATCCGATCCCGGCCGATTCTCCACTCAACGATGATTTGCCTGATGAGCAGATAATGCAGGTTGAGGAGAATGAAAGGCTACCATTCTGGGAAATGTACTTCGACGGGGCATCGTCCATTAGACCTGTCCGACCTCCAAATATTGCAAGAGCCCGAGCCGGTATCGGTCTTGTTCTCATACCACCTGAAGGAGGCATAATGAGGTTCTCATTCAGTCTGACTGAACCTCGGACCAACAACGAAGCTGAGTACGAAGCTCTAATAGTAGGGCTGGAGATTGCAATTGACGTCAAAATTCAAAATCTTTAATTTTCGGCGACTCTCAACTTGTGATAAATCAAGTCTTGGGCATCTACAAGATTTCCAAGGTTGAGTTGGCTCATTACCACCGGCGAACCATTGAGCTCCTGAAGCAGGTGCGAATGTTAAAATAGTTCAAATTCCTCGAGGACAGAATGCCAAAGCAGACTGTTTGGCCAAATTGGCCAAGGAAATGGCAAATTCCAATGAGGAGAAGCCTATATTCATCGGAGTTTACAACCGTAGGGTCTTGGAACCCGCTTTATTACAATTCCCGATGGTAGAAGAAGTATCAAATTCAAGTCAGCAGGATGAAACTCCAGTTGACCCTAAACTTCTCCATCAAATCATTATGGAAAATTATCCGGAAGGATATCATACAGCCAAGAGACATAAAGCTAGTCAAGCTTCAGAATCGTGGTGGCATTGTTTAGATATTGAAGTCGAAAATGATTGGAGACAGCCATTCATTGACTACTTCAAGGAAAACAAATTCCCGACAGAAAAGTCTATGGCCGCACAAATTCGAAAAAGGGCGTTACGATACGCATTTGTCAATAATACGTTATACAGACGAGCTTTTGATCAAATGTGGCTAAGGTGCTGGGGACCAAGGAAGCTGATAAAGTGGTAGCAGAAGTCCATGAAGGACTTTGTGGAGCACATCAGTCAGGTCCTAAATGGCCGCTAAAATCAAGAGGATGGGTTACTATTGGCCGACAATGGTAAGAAATTGTATTGACCACGCTAAGAGGTGCCACGAATGTCAAATCCACGGTGATATATACATCAGCCTCCAAATCCACTGCACCCGACAATAGCATCTTGGCCATTTGAATGTTGGGGCACTGACATAATTGGGCCAATAGATCCGCCGTCATCAGCAGGACATCGCTTCATTCTGGCAGCAACAGATTACTTTTCCAAGTGGGCAGAAGCGACTCCATTCAGAGAGGTCACATCGGAGCATGTGATCAATTTCTTTACCCACAATGTCGTCTACAGATTTGGTGTGCCACGCCGCATAATCTCAGACAACGGTACAGCTTTCAAAAGTACAAAAATCTATAAGTTCGTTGATCGGCACAAAATCGATTGGCGGTATTCGTCAATATACAATCCAAGAGCAAATGGATTGGCGGAAGCCTTCAACAAGACGCTGGTGAAATTGTTGAAGAAGATTCTCACCAAAACAAAAGAGAGTGGCATACGAAAATGACAGAAGCACTGTGGGCGTATCGTACAACCTATAAGACGCCGACCAAAGCCACTCCTTACTCTCTAGTGTTCGGAGTCGAAGCTGTATTACCATTGGAGATTGAACTACCGTCACTCCGGGTAGCAATCCAGAACGATCTCACTCGAGAGCAAAATGCCCGCCTCAGAATGGAAGAGCTCGATGCACTTGATGAACTCAGGTTACAAGCTCAACAAAATCTAGAAATCTACCGAGGAAGAATGGCAAAGTCTTTTGATCGAATGGTGCGTCCTCGATCATTTCAAGAAGGGAATTGGTCCTGGTGCTGAGAAGACCAATCATCCCACACCGGAAAAATCGGTGGCAAATTCGTATCAAATTGGGAAGGCCCCTTCGTCATCGAGAAGGTGTACCAAGGAGGGGCATATCAGTTGATCGATCTGAACGGTCAAAGGCCCATGCCACCGATCAACGGTCGACATTTAAAGAAATATCACGCATGAAAATTTCATATCTGATGTATTTTGTGATGATCAAAATTTTATATGCATATTTATCAATGCATGCTTATATTTTGAAATTCTCTTGTATAACAAGAATGCATTTCAAAATCCCCCATCAGACTGGGGGCATTTTAAATATTTATTCGAGTCGACATCGCGCTGCGTGCCGAGATCCTCGAATAAATATTTAAAATCTCGAAGATACAAAGCCTATCTGAAAATGTCCCTCCAGGCAGGGGGCATTTTAAATATTCATTTGGGTCGACATCGTGCTACACGCCGAGATCTCCAAATGAATATTTAAAATCAAATATCCCAAGTTTATTCCATTCTAAAATGACCCTGCGAGACAGGGGGCATTTTAAATATTTATTCGGGTCGACATCGCGCCGCATGCCGAGATCCCCGAATAAATATTTAAAATTATCAATCCAAATGTTATTTTGTGCTAAAGAATACAAATATTTGTTTTCCAAAGTATATGCAGGTGATCTTTCAAATGTTAGAGACACCGTCTTCTCCAACAAACAAAGACTCAAAGGTCAAGAAAGTGACTTTTGTGGCTACACACTCCTACAAAATTGAGCCAGAAAAGCTCGAAGTCTTTCAACAGCCTGAAGCTTAAGGTTCGAATAGGTGTAAAAGGTCGGATCCAACACGCCCAAATATGGCCGGATCGCTGGCAGCTCCGTCTACTCAACAAGCCATAAGAACGGCCGTAGTAGCGGACCCCCACTTCGTCAACCCGTCAGTAAGGACTGTAGGAAGGACGAAGGCCAATTTGACTCGACCAGTTCAAGTGATCGTAGTCTATAAAATTCTCCAAATGATGAGAATCAAAGTTCTAAGGGAAGATGAGTCTCGAGCAACTATTGAATGTTCGTAGGCTCCAAAATCCAAAACCACAAAGGATGACTCCAAATCTACCAACTTCAGCAAAATCAGCATTGGGGAGCGCAATTCCCATAGCTCGAGTCTGAAGCCTGAATGGGTGTAAGAGGTCGGATCCAACAAGCCCAAATATGGCCGGATCGCTGGCAGCTCCATCTACTCAACAAGCCATAAGAAAGGCCGCAGTAGAGGAACCCCCATCTCAGCAACCAGAGGACAAAGAGCTATCAAATCTAGCTCTCCCAATCTGACGAACTCAAGTGATTCAGATTAAAGTCTTCTCAAGTGGTTAAGGATCAAGATACTACCTACGTTCGGTACTATCAATTGAATCCAAAACCTGCAAATCCTTCAACAAATCCGTAAAGCACAAAGCGAGGATCGAAGGAATCTTTCTTCAACAAGTCCGTCAAAGCACAAAGCAAAGGACCGAAGAAAATTATCCCAAAGTTCGTGAAAAGCCCAAGGCTGAACTAAGAGGATTCTGTCATCAACAAGTCCGTTATGCACAAAGCTCTGGACTGATGACTTTTCGCCACCGACCTAATACAATCCTAAGGGTTTAGGTCACCGGCATCTACTCCTTCAACAAGCCCGCCAAAGAAAGAAGCATAGGGCCGAAGGAACAAAATAACCTGACAAGTCATAAAGACAAATCAGGTGATTCTCCATCAATGTCCGCAGCACAAAGAAAGGACAAAAAGAAGTCAGTATCTCAACCATCTATTGATACATCCAAGAGATCTATGGAGAAGAAAAATTTTAGTGTGACATCCAAGCAAAATTTTGGAGATCCACTAAATAATCAGTTTAGTGTGACATCCAAGTAAATTTTTGGAGATCCACTAAATGAAAGTCATAGTGTGACATCCAAAACAAACTTTTGGAGATTCACAAGACCACACAGCTTACAACAAACATGATTCGCTCTAAACGCGTATCACATTTGTTGGGGGGCATTTGTTGACCCTTAAGTATTGACTGATAGAACAAAAAGAAGAGGCCAACGTATAAACCTCTTGGCCGTTGGATCCAGAAATACCGCAAGAAATCCCGGTTGGAATCCTCGTATCCGTCGAGAAGCCGCCAAATCCCCGAAATTCGCCGAGGTACTGTACATCAGCGCCGAATCGATCACTTCTCCGCACTTCCTGCGTGAAATTGGCTCTCGATCGCTGCCCCATTCGCGTCGTTAAATACCGACCCAAACGAAGCCTTTCGCTCTCTCGCACACTGCTTCCCGCACTCAAATCCCTCACACGACACACTTCCTCTCTCTCCGATCGAGCTCCCCATCCCGACCTCCTGCTTCTCCCTTCAGCTCCACACACGCAGAAACCACTTCTCCTTCACAAGCCTCACAAGCTCTGTCCGAGCTCTTCCTCCTCTCCACCCGTCCGGTTCCTCCATCCCGCAGAGAGAGAGAGAGAGAGAGAGAGACCTACCTTTGCTGCTCTTCACGCCGACTCCTCCCTCCCATAGCCGATCTCCTCTGTCCTTGCCGAGCTCCCAACCCGAACTCCCTCTCTGCCTTGGCCGCGAGCTCCATCCTGAGCCCCTTTTCTCCCTATCGGCTAAAGAGGTTAACCCCTCTTGTGTTTAATATTAGTACTAACTAATATTAGTATTAATATTAATAATAGTATTATATTATTATTACAATATTATTGTTATTATCATTATTGAATTTAATGATACATAATAGTAATAGTATAATAATAATATGATATTATTATTAGTATTAACATAAATTATTATGATATTATTATTAATTATTTTTAATTATAATTAACTTATAAAATAATTATAATCAATTAGAAATTAATTATGATTTTTTTTTAATTAGTTTATATTAATTATAGTTAATCATAGTTAATTATTTTTATATTAATTAACTATAATTAATTATCTTTAATTATAACTAATTATTCTAATCATAATTAATTAATTTTAATTATAAATATTTATTATAAGATAATTATAATTAATTGTAATATATTTGTGGTTAATTATAATTAATCTTCATTAATTATAATTAATGATAATTAAGTATATTAATAATAATAATTAATTATTTTAATTATAATTAATCTATAAAAAAAAGAATGGTTCTTTTCTCGACGCTTGCAACGAACCGGCAAACCCCCGAGGCGCTCACGTAGCGTTTAGGGTGGGAAACCGGCGCGAGGCTCGCGACGATTTAAGGATCCCTCTTCAAAGCTTGCAACGAGCCGGCAAACCCCCGAGGCGCTCAAGTAGCGTTTAGGGTGGGAAACCGGTGCGACGCTTGCGGCGAAGGGGATAAAAAAAAATGTGTTCTTTATTTTCATATAAGTACCCCCGAACGCCCACGTGGTGCAGAGGGGGGAAATCTGTGTTTTTTCCTAACGCCTGTTTTCTTCTTATAATCAACAAACATAAAAACCCTTTAATGCTCACGTAGCAGGCGGGGATATAAAAATAATATATTTGCGACCGTGGTGTCATTTTTGACACCTACCTGAAGCGCTCACGTAGCGTCGATGGGAATGGTTGCCTCTTGGTTTTTCCCCTAAACGGGGAGACGCCGGGAGGCTGCCGAAATTTGGATTGAAAATCCAAGGACTTTAAACAATTTTGAATCTCATTTGGACATCAATTGAACTAAATTCAAAGTTGAATAAGCAAATGGTTTAAGCAAAATTCAAAACAAGAGGTGGACCATTTGAACTCAAATGATAAAGAACATGGTGCAAAGAACTTGAACATGATCTTGAATATTCGAACTCAAGCAAGTTGGAGTATATGGAGGACTTCATTTGGACTCGAACTCGATCGGGACATAACTTGAACTCATAATTTGAACTCCAAAGCAAGGACTTGGGCAAGTGAACTTGTAGACTTGATTTGGCTCAAACAAAACTCAAATTGAACTTGAACGAGATATGAGCTACATTGACTTGAAATTCAAACTTGGGTTTGAGTTTGAACTTGACAAAGAACTCAAATAGAAATCATTTGCAAGAGAACTTGGTCTGAACCAAGTGAAGGGGACATAGAAAGTGAGCTCAAATAGAGAACTTGTGGGCATGCACTTGAGCTTGGAACTTGAACTCAAGTCAACAAATAAGCAAGGGGTTTACTCAAATCAGAACTTGCAACTTGACTACAAAGACCCGGACTTTGAATGATAATTGTTTAAATCAAACGAAAAGGGTACAAATGCTATTGTCCGAATGAAACATCAATACAACTTTCTTGCATATATCAATTGGTAAAGTTAAAAGAAGAGCTATACAAGTCATAAGACATCCCCAAAAGATGGTAGGAGACTTGTAACATTTCATATGACCGTCTACAATCAATCATCAATCAACAATGGTTGTAGAGAATGTGAGGATACGCCAAACTCTTGCAAACATAATTCACTAACAAGACAATCAAGATAAGTTTTCCAAGTGACAAAATTGGAAGGGATATACAATCAATTGCAAGAGACCATCAAAGGTACAAGTTCGTCATGCAAACTACAACCTATTCCCAAGGGGGCTGAAATATTTGTAATGCTAAGATGATTCATATACAAGTAATAGAATTGCAAAGTAGATGAGCACGGAAGAATACAACAGTGAAAGAAGTTGTTCACAAGCAAAGCAAGGGAAGTGTAGAAGAAGCGAATTCTTTGTTATCAAGATAGACTAATATATAAATGAGCACACAATAGTCTACTTTCAAACGAGAACGATAAATATACTACAGGACCCTTGATTTATGTATAGCCAACATGAAATCTGCGGTGTTCATATCAATCTACCAATGAATTTGTATGTTGAAGAGTAGAAGCCCTAATGAAGAGGACCATTAGTTGATGCAACGACCGACATGCAACAGATATAAGCATCCGCAAACTCTTGTATCAAGGGTATTCTAGCATCCTCGTAGTCAACATCGAAATTCAAACACACAGATTGGCTTTCATGCAATCAAGCATGAAAGATCTGCAACACATACGATCTCTCTACGAAAACAAAATGTATGTGTCACATGCCACTGATGGGTAGATGCATAAAGACTGCAGTAAATGCAGTATCCTGTAGTCAACTTCAGTCTAAGGATGAATACATCTACCTCCAACAGTAGTAGCTGTGTTATAAAGACCAAAATCAAAGCAAAATGCATAAAGACTACAAGTTCCTACGAGCTTCCACAACATAAGACAGGAGATTAGTTAGTGCACTATGACCCGCCTACGAAAATCAACAACAGTGCACGACAGTCTACCTGTACGAAGCAGCGAATAATTCTATTTAGAAGCTGCTACGCCACGCCACCGGATCTGCAACATTCGTACAAGCAGACAGAAGGCGTCTATTTTAAAATACCCCTGCACGTGCACTATAAATTGTATACACATAGGTACACTAAAAGGGGTAAAACTAATTATAAAACCCGCATGGGCCCCGGCGAGCGTGTTATTGGTACACACATGACGTCTAGGGATGCTGCGCGGGTTGACAAGTGAATTCAGGTTCGAACCCGATCCTTCTATACGAGTCAATAGAAGTCGACAGGGTTCGAACCAACAAACAAATATACGATTGTGGCGACCGTTATATTTGTCTCAAAACATTCATATTAGGCCTTCAAGGCCTATAACAATGGAATTCACTCTCAAAAGCATAAAGCCTACGAAACCCGATCCTCTGTCGACAGCCCGACAGAGTGACAAGGTTCAATCCATAAAGAGAAATGACCCCGAACACCCCGATGATGGCCGTGTTGAATGCAGATCTCAACGGAGGGGTTTTCAAAATTTTAAATGTCTCCCAAATATTCAAAGTACATTTCAAATATTCCATAGCTCCACTCAAATACCCGAAAATCCAAAAAAACTCAAAACTCCACCAAAAATCCCAAAATCTCCAAAAATATTTAAAATGAAATAAATCCATCAAAACTTAAAGCAAAATCCATTCATCCTCCGCAACAGTTTGTCGGGGTGGACAAATTTAAATAAACTCTAGCTCACAAAGAGCCAAATGCCTAGTCGAAAATATCACTAGGATCCATTCTCAAACAATCTCTTGCCAGTAAGGACGTGGTACGTGTCCTCTAACCGGCAGTTTCGCCGCCAAATGGCACTGCAGGTAAACGGTTATGACCCGGGGCCCTCTGAACCGAGTGGTTTTGCCGCCAAATGGCACCACGGATAGCGGTTATGGCCAGAGCCAATACGCTCCTTAATGGCGTTAAATCCTTGAGATATGAATCAATAGGATATGATCGATAGGGCACAAAGCCCTCTGTAAGCTAAGGTGGATTCAAATTTGTCCCCTTAGACAAACATTCAACCCCGGTCTACAAGGTTCCCTTGGACGAAGCAACCCATGGCTGCCGACAAGGATCCTTCTGTCAGGTTGGGTCGACTACCTCCTCTGACTAAGTAGACCAGGGACCACGATGGCCCGGGACGACGGAACCATGGGATCTTGATCGGGTCTATCATCCATTCCCCCACCATCCGCTTTAAGTGCACAATGGTGAAATTTCTATTTTAAATACCAAACTTTCCGAACCAATTCTTCAATTTCCAATATCCAATTCCAGTTTTCCAATCCCAAACCATTGCTGCTACTATATGCCAGATAACACGTATTCTCTACGTATCTGATTGACGACTAGCCTTAATCGAAAGTTCTCTCTCGTGATCGGGAGGGGTAATTAACTATAGGGGCTTGCGCCTATAGGAAACCAGAACTCAGATCATAAAGTCCTCGCAAAATGAGGGCGAAATCTCTGGGTAGTGTCTTATCTACAAACCCATCTGCCTTCCAAAATTTACCTCGGAACTTATTTTGTTAAAACTCCCTCGCCGAATAAGAAAAGCGAGCGGAGGCCGGGGCCGAATTTTCGGAGCCCACAGATTTCTGGCGACTCCGCTGGGGAATGATTTCTCTTTCCATCTCTGGCTAGTCATATCAGTGCTATAGTAGCAGCCATATCAATTCGTGTTCAAAATTTTGAATCTTTTAAAATGATCATTTAGCGGATCAAAATTTTAAAATCATTTTCTAAATGATCATTCAACAAATTCATTTGGCATTCAGTAAAATTTAAATTTATTTTTATTATTTGTTTATGCTAATGATTTTTGTTCATTTTTGTTTGTGTTCTGTGCAAGTCTCTGCATTTTGAAAGTGCGGGGTGATGTATCAGATTCTGATTACTAACCCTTGCCTTTCATTTATGCAGATGGATCTACAGAACACCCCGATGACCGTCCAACTAGGACGAGGAGCCAGGATCCAACTGGCTAATGCTGTCATAGAAACCGGAAATACTGGAGCTACCATCCAGTTTGGTAGCGTCGACTTCCCTGCTGTAGTTGCAAGAACTACTAAAGCTTCTGTCCATCGTGCGCATCTGCCAGCGCCACGACCTGCTGTTGAAAATCCTCGTGGGAGGATTTCTGTATTCGCGAGGCTATCACAGCCTGAGGCTCCAACCACCAGAAGAATTGTGAATGGTGGAAGAGTATCTGTGGTGACTACAAACACCACCACTCTGTCGACCGGGTTATCTGCACCCGGAAAGAATGATGCTGAGGCCTCCTCATCTGGAGGAAGGCCTACAAGAAGACAGAGAAGGAAGATGAATGCTGAACTCCGAGCTCAACAACAACTACTGCCAGTCCATCCATCCAATCTGTCGGCCCAAGAGCCTGAAGTCAATGTTCCAACCAGGAACAAATTTTTTGATCTAAAATGGGTCAAAAGGAACAGCTCCACTGGTGAGCTAAAGAAATCTTTCTGGGATCGACGACCTGAAGTCCCAGCTCCTCCAAAGAGAAAAGAACCTGAAACTCTCTCAGCCCGGGTCTATCGGGTCCTGAAGACTGTAAAGGAGAAGGGTCTGAAAAAGAAAAAGTTCCAACGGCCCTTAGTGATAGAGGCCAGAAGAACCCCGCCAAGGGAGCGTCTATCCTTTGCTGCAGAAGGAAGAGAAAGAAGATATACCCCACGTGGTGAACATCGGGGTGTGACACCTGAACCATACGTTCAGGGATCCACCGCTGAAAGGTCCCGGTGGAAAGGAAAACAAGTCTGGAGGCCAAAGCCTCGGAGAAATGAGAAAGAAAGAAGAGAAAGGAGGACTGATCTGGGCGTGACATCCGGTGAGGCTTCCCGGAGATCCGTCCCCATCTACGAACAACGTCAGAAGTGGGCCCCAAAAAGGACCCATAATGATATTCCTCCAGACGGTAGACACTTTGGAGAATCCTCCAGGGGATCCCGTCGTCCTCCATCCCCTCCAAAGAAAGAAACTAACTTCGATCGCAGCCCACTGATCGAAGAAGTCCCTGTGCCTAATCAAGAACCAGAGATCCAGTGGCGTCGCCGCTCAGAAATTCAGGTACTAGAAGAAAATATAGGAGAAGAAGAAAATATAGAGGGAGAAGAATACCTCGAAGGGGACGAAAATATTGAAGAATTTATGGATGGAAACTTAGAAGAAGAATTGAAAGAAATAAATGGCACCTTGGATATGGAGGTGGTCTACATGGTGAGACACGCCAATACTAATGACGAAACCTACTATGATGACGATGAAGGTGATGACGATCAACAACCGCCAATTAGGCGAGTTTATCAACGTCGTCGTGAAGCTGGGTCCACCACTGGTAGAGGTGGTCATTCACAAGCTGAAGAAGAAAGAGAAGAAGCCGAGGAGAATCCCTTCGCTGACGAGAATGTCACACTTGCAGAAATGCAAAGACATATGAGGCGACAAATGAGAGCCAAAGATAGAGAAATCTCTCAGTTAAATGAGAAGATGACTGAGATGATGACTCAAATGGGGGCAATGATGCAGATGATGCAGAGAACTGCCGCTGTTGGCGCCATGCCCAATCCTCCTCCGGATCCTCCAAATTTTCAAATGCCTCAAGCCTCGGGAGTACGAGATAATCCTGAAGGTGGTCGCGAAACTCATAATGTCACCCGTCAGCCCACTCCGCAGAATATTGCAAGTACTTCCGAGCCCGTGACTGCTGCACAGTTGGAAGGAATAATAACAGAAAGAATCAGGGCTATTATAGCTGTTGACCAAGCAGAAAAGTTGGTGGGCAAGGGTCGTCCGTATCCTGCTGAATACGACCAAGTACCATACCCGAAAGGGTATTCGGTCCCAAAGTTCAACACTTTCAACGGTAATAACAACCCCAGGCAGCACCTAGCACAGTTTAAAGCCACCTGTGGGAATACAGGAGGAAATGACGCCCTACTCTTCCGACAATTCGTTAGTAGTTTGACAGCAACTGCTTTCGAATGGTACGCTGAACTGCCAAATGATTCTGTGAAAACCTTCGCAGAATTAGAATCTATGTTCGTGAAGAGGTTTGCTAGTGCAACAGAGAAGATCACGATCGCTGACCTCGCTCTTGATAAGAGAAAAAGAGAAGAATCAGTGACCAAGTACATCACTCGCTGGCGAAATCTAAGTATGAAATGTGAGCAGCAGTTAGAAGAAGAACACGCAGTACAGTTGTTAATGGGCAACATTGATGACAAGATGCAACCCTTCCTGTGCATGGCTACGATAAACACATTTCAAGACTTGCTCGACAGAGTGGCCAAATTTGAAAAACTGAATTTGTCCAGATCAGAAAATCACTCTGATAAGCTCAAAAAGGGTAAAGCCCCGGGTGCTAGAAGGGGTGAGGCCGACTCTACGTTCTTCTCTAGAGCTGATAGAGAAAAGCAGCTAATTTACAACGTAGACAAAGACAAACAGCCGATGCAATATCAAGAAAGGCCTAAGCAAGTCTACAACCCCAACCCCCAACCGAAGCTGATATTAGGGGGGAATGATAAGCCACGAACTTATCAAGGTGGTGTAGAACGCCCGAGACAAACAACAGGAACTGGTGATAGAACGTTCCAATCCCTTAAAGATAAAATGAATAAAGAGTATTCATTCAAAAGGGAGAGTGTTGCCAAATTATTTCGACAAGTGTCGAGATCGGGTTTAGAACTGCCTGAATGCAAGAGGCCCGAAGAGTCGAAGCACACTGGTGATCCAAATTATTGCCCATACCATCGGGTACTCAGCCATCCTATTGAAGATTGCTACATCTTCAAGGATTGGCTTGAAAGAAAATATCAAAAAGGGGAGATAACATTATCCGACAATGTGTTGTCTCATCCTAAGAAGGAATCAGCTCGGGTGGTCACGTCCTCTTCCGTACCTCTGGTTGAAGAAAGAAGAAATGAAAAGAAGCAAGTTCAAGAAGAACAGTGGGAGACTGCGGTCTCTAAGAAGACTGTGAAAATGTTGAAGCAGCTTGAAGGAGTTTCAGGTGTAAAGTGGAAGTCTCCTATCGAGCCAATGATAGATTTGAAGGCATTGCCGGTGGTACGACCTTCTACTTCAAAACAGTTCTCCAACCAAGTTGGTTCTTCAAAGACTGGAAAGAAGAAATCATCCAAGAAGAAAACCAAATTGAAGAAGCCCAAGGAGAAGATGACCGCAACTCAGAGGGTTATCGACAGTTTGGATGAATACTACCAGACTGTGAGGCGACCTATCAAGCTTGCTGACTTCATGACGGAGCTTAAAATTGATGAAGCTGAAGAAGATGATGAGAATTCTCTTCCCAAAGAAGTATGTCGGGTCATCTCAGTGGCGCCGAGTACCTCGATAAAAGAGGAACACACAGAAGTACCCTCTGAATCCTGTATGATGGTTTTGCCAATGGATTACAGTTCGGAGGAGGATTTGTATTTTCCAGAGGGAGACGAATCAGATCCTAGCATAGCATCTCGGATGGGACATGTAAACCTGGGTAGTGATTCTGGATCAACAAATGAGTCCCTAGATGCAACGATGGCTGACTCTGAAGAAAATGTACAGTCAAATGACTCTGAACCGGAGGAGATTGCTCAAGTGCAGTTAAGAAGCGGCAAAATACTGCCGCCTCCACCGAAGAAAGGGGTCTCCAATAAAGATAAGGAGAAAGAGATAATCATCAATGACGATATTATCCCTGAAGATACCAAGAAGAAGAACACTTCAGCCAATGGGATAGATTATAATATCTTATCCCATCTAAGAAAAATTCCAGCACAACTCAGCATATACGATGCCTTAGTGATGTCTAAAGACCTTCGAGAGACTCTGATTCAGGCTCTAAAAGATCCCGAAAGATATGAGGCGTATTTTGCTGAACGCAATTTGACTGAGGTTCTACAAGCTCGAAATGAGCCATTCATTACTTTCTCCGAAGAGGACATGATGCTCGGAACTGCAGACCATAATCGTCCTCTGTATGTTACTGCAGAGAGCGATAAACTGATTATCAGTCGAATCCTAATTGATCCTGGGTCCTCCGTGAATCTGATAAGCTTGAAAGCACTGAGATCTCTCTGCCTTGATGTGGAGCACCTCGGGCCAGATAAGTTGATGGTGCATGGTTTCAATGAAAAAGGGCAGAAAACCCTCGGGTCATTCATGCTTCCTCTTGTATTTGGAGAGCTTCATACAGAAGCTAAATTTCATGTGATTGATGCGGATACTTCGTTCAAGGCGCTGCTAGGTCGTCCCTGGTTGCATGAATATGGCATTGTCCCGTCAACATTACACCAGTGTATGAAATATCTCAAAGATGGAGAAGAATTCAGGATCTCTGGTGACATCCAGCCCTTTACAGTTCATGAAGCAACAGTTTATGAAGATGCACGGTACTTCATGCCAAAGAAGCAAAAAGTCTTCGAGCTCCCTCGAAGCTAGAGCATCAAACTCAAAGACTGCAAAGCGACCTGAACGAGAAAGTGAGAAGAAGCAGGTGGGGAGAAAGAAGGCAGTGCCGACTCTTCCCAAAGCACCGACCATTCCAAAAGAAAAGAAACATGTACCTCATCTTGGGAGTGACACAGATGAAGACGATGTTATCCCTGCCAAATCTCGAAAAGTATGTCAATCCATGGACGAATGGAGTAGGCAAGTCGAATATTCAAGTGATGATTATGACTACGACTCCATCTATATGAATACGGTGCAGAACGTGTTCTCTAGAAGAATTGACAGCCTATCAATTTCTGATAGTGTACTTGTAATCACACGTGTTCCCCTACAACACTTCAAAGAAATCATTCCGCGCGAGATGCATAAAGTTGAAGAACTCGCCACCCTTTATCTTCCTCCCCTCAAAAATGGGACTGTGCCAGGGAATGTACTATATTCTACAGGAATACGTGAAGAAGAGAACCATGATTGGGATTGCATGCTCCTTGACTCCGGAGAGTTACTACCTACGAGGCTACCCAGGTTCAATACCAAGAATATTCAAAGAATGCTACGAAAGCAAGTCAATATTCCGACCACCAAGCGACAACTTCGTACAAGCCTAGGTCTTTGGTATGGAAGGAATCCGTGTCCATTACGGCAGAAGGATGCAGATGCATATAAAGGTATCGGGTTCATCAAACGAAAGTGTCTCCGGAAAGAGACTTGTCGGGCAATCACATGCACGGAAATCGAATCCGAGGAACATGGTGCTGAAGAAACATACGAAGCTGATGATTATGATGAACAGCCCTTGGAAGCCGAGCCTGCACCAGAAGAGCTTGAAGATGGCGGACAGGCAGCTACCATGGATGAACTAAAAGAAGTCAACTTGGGGACCGAAGAAGATCCTCGCCCAACCTTCATTAGTTCTCTCCTACCCGAAGAACAAATAGAAGAAATAAAAGAACTTCTCTGTGAATTCAGGGACTGCTTTGCCTGGACATATGCTGAGATGCCCGGCTTATCCCCTGATGTAGCAGTTCACAGATTAGCAATCAAACCAGAGATAGCGCCCGTCAAGCAAGCTCCAAGGAGAATGAGATTGGAGATTGAAGAACAGGTGATTGCTGAAACAAAGAAGCTTATAGATGCAGGCTTTATCCGAGAAGAAAAGTATGCTGATTGGATTGCCAATATTGTCCCAGTGAAGAAGAAGAATGGGCAGATTCGTATCTGCATTGACTTCAGGGACCTCAACAAGGCGTGCCCAAAAGACGATTTTCCACTCCCTGTATCCGAACTCCTGGTGGACAACACTTCCAACTATGACATGTTCTCCTTCATGGATGGATCGTCAGGATACAATCAAATCAAGATGGCGCCCGAAGACGAAAAACATACATCGTTCAGAACGCCCATCGGCATTTTCTGCTACACAGTCATGCCCTTTGGCTTGAAGAACGCTGGTGCCACCTACCAGCGGGCGATGACTCACATATTTGATGATTTGATACATCAGAAGGTCGAGTGCTATGTAGATGACCTTGTTGTCAAAAGTCTTGGCCGAAATGATCACTTAAAAGATCTCAGAATCGTATTTGAGAGAATCAGAAAGTTTGATCTGAAGATGAATCCTCTCAAATGTGCTTTTGGGGTTTCCTCCGGCAAATTCCTGGGGTATGTTGTTCGCCATCGAGGAATAGAGATCGACCCCAACAAAATTAAGGCAATAACGGAGATGCCACCACCAAGGAACCTTCGACAGCTTCGCTCACTGCAAGGACAACTGGCTTTCATTCGGAGATTCATATCAAATCTATCGGGTAGGTGCCAGCCATTTTCAAAATTAATGAAGAAAGATGTTCGTTTCAAATGGGATGCAGAATGTCAGGAGGTGTTTGATAGCATCAAGAAATACTTGTTAAATCCTCCGATTCTAGCAGCGCCAATTCCGGGGAAGCCTCTTATACTGTATACAGCTGCACTAGAAGAGTCCCTCGGAGAACTATTGGCCCAGAATAATGAAGAAGGAAAAGAAAATGCACTCTACTATATCAGTCGGAGATTGATTGGAGCAGAAAGCCGTTATTCTCCTATTGAAAAGCATTGCCTGGCGCTGATTTTTGCAGTTCAGAAACTCCGCCACTATATGTTATCCCACAAAATCACACTGATATCAAAGATCGATCCGCTGAAGTTCTTGATGACAAGACCAGCGTTGACAGGTCGTCTGGCCAGGTGGGCAGTATTGTTATTACAGTTTGAAATTACGTACATGCCACAAAAGGCGGTGAAAGGACAGGCCTTGGCAGATTTCCTTGCCGCACATCCGATCCCGGCCGATTCTCCACTCAACGATGATTTGCCTGATGAGCAGATAATGCAGGTTGAGGAGAATGAAAGGCTACCATTCTGGGAAATGTACTTCGACGGGGCATCGTCCATTAGACCTGTCCGACCTCCAAATATTGCAAGAGCCCGAGCCGGTATCGGTCTTGTTCTCATACCACCTGAAGGAGGCATAATGAGGTTCTCATTCAGTCTGACTGAACCTCGGACCAACAACGAAGCTGAGTACGAAGCTCTAATAGTAGGGCTGGAGATTGCAATTGACGTCAAAATTCAAAATCTTTAAATTTTCGGCGACTCTCAACTTGTGATAAATCAAGTCTTGGGCATCTACAAGATTTCCAAGGTTGAGTTGGCTCATTACCACCGGCGAACCATTGAGCTCCTGAAGCAGGTGCTGAATGTTAAAATAGTTCAAATTCCTCGAGGACAGAATGCCAAAGCAGACTGTTTGGCCAAATTGGCCAAGGAAATGGCAAATTCCAATGAGGAGAAGCCTATATTCATCGGAGTTTACAACCGTAGGGTCTTGGAACCCGCTTTATTACAATTCCCGATGGTAGAAGAAGTATCAAATTCAAGTCAGCAGGATGAAACTCCAGTTGACCCTAAACTTCTCCATCAAATCATTATGGAAAATTATCCGGAAGGATATCATACAGCCAAGAGACATAAAGCTAGTCAAGCTTCAGAATCGTGGTGGCATTGTTTAGATATTGAAGTCGAAAATGATTGGAGACAGCCATTCATTGACTACTTCAAGGAAAACAAATTCCCGACAGAAAAGTCTATGGCCGCACAAATTCGAAAAAGGGCGTTACGATACGCATTTGTCAATAATACGTTATACAGACGAGCTTTTGATCAAATGTGGCTAAGGTGCTTGGGGACCAAGGAAGCTGATAAAGTGGTAGCAGAAGTCCATGAAGGACTTTGTGGAGCTCATCAGTCAGGTCCTAAAATGGCCGCTAAAATCAAGAGGATGGGTTACTATTGGCCGACAATGGTAAGAAATTGTATTGACCACGCTAAGAGGTGTCACGAATGTCAAATCCACGGTGATATTATACATCAGCCTCCAAATCCTCTGCACCCGACAATAGCATCTTGGCCATTTGAATGTTGGGGCACTGACATAATTGGGCCAATAGATCCGCCGTCATCATCAGGACATCGCTTCATTCTGGCAGCAACAGATTACTTTTCCAAGTGGGCAGAAGCGACTCCATTCAGAGAGGTCACATCGGAGCATGTGATCAATTTCTTTACCCACAATGTCGTCTACAGATTTGGTGTGCCACGCCGCATAATCTCAGACAACGGTACAGCTTTCAAAAGTACAAAAATCTATAAGTTCGTTGATCGGCACAAAATCGATTGGCGGTACTCGTCAATATACAATCCAAGAGCAAATGGATTGGCGGAAGCCTTCAACAAGACGCTGGTGAAATTGTTGAAGAAGATTCTCACCAAAAACAAAAGAGAGTGGCATACGAAAATGACAGAAGCACTGTGGGCGTATCGTACAACCTATAAGACGCCGACCAAAGCCACTCCTTACTCTCTAGTGTTCGGAGTCGAAGCTGTATTACCATTGGAGATTGAACTACCGTCACTCCGGGTAGCAATCCAGAACGATCTCACTCGAGAGCAAAATGCCCGCCTCAGAATGGAAGAGCTCGACGCACTTGATGAACTCAGGTTACAAGCTCAACAAAATCTAGAAATCTACCGAGGAAGAATGGCAAAGTCTTTTGATCGAATGGTGCGTCCTCGATCATTTCAAGAAGGGGAATTGGTCCTGGTGCTGAGAAGACCAATCATCCCACACCGGAAAATCGGTGGCAAATTCGTATCAAATTGGGAAGGCCCCTTCGTCATCGAGAAGGTGTACCAAGGAGGGGCATATCAGTTGATCGATCTGAACGGTCAAAGGCCCATGCCACCGATCAACGGTCGACATTTAAAGAAATATCACGCATGAAAATTTCATATCTGATGTATTTTGTGATGATCAAAATTTTATATGCATATTTATCAATGCATGCTTATATTTTGGAATTCTCTTGTATAACAAGAATGCATTTCAAAATCCCTCATCAGACTGGGGGCATTTTAAATATTTATTCGAGTCGACATCGCGCTGCGTGCCGAGATCCTCGAATAAATATTTAAAATCTCGAAGATACAAAGCCTATCTGAAATGTCCCTCCAAGGCAGGGGGCATTTTAAATATTCATTTGAGTCGACATCGTGCTACACGCCGAGATCTCCAAATGAATATTTAAAATCAAAGATCCCAAGTTTATTCCATTCTAAAAATGACCCTGCGAGACAGGGGGCATTTTAAATATTTATTCGGGTCGACATCGCGCCGCATGCCGAGATCCCCGAATAAATATTTAAAATTATCAATCCAAATGTTATTTTGTGCTAAAGAATACAAATATTTGTTTTCCAAAGTATATGCAGGTGATCTTTCAAATGTTAGAGACACCGTCTTCTCCAACAAACAAAGACTCAAAGGTCAAGAAAGTGACTTTTGTGGCTACACACTCCTACAAAATTGAGCCAGAAAAGCTCGAAGCCTTTCAACAGCCTGAAGCTTAAGGTTCGAATGGGTGTAAAAGGTCGGATCCAACACGCCCAAATATGGCCGGATCGCTGGCAGCTCCGTCTACTCAACAAGCCATAAGAACGGCCGTAGTAGCGGAGCCCCCACTTCGTCAACCCGTTAGTAAGGACTGTAGGAAGGACGAAGGCCAATTTGACTCGACCAGTTCAAGTGATCGTAGTCTATAAAATTCTCCAAAATGATCGGAGAATCAAAGTTCTAAGGGAAGATGAGTCTCGAGCAACTATTGAATGTTCGTAGGCTCCAAAATCCAAAACCACAAAGGATGACTCCAAATCTACCAACTTCAGCAAAATCAGCATTGGGGATCGCAATTCCCATAGCTCAAGTCTGAAGTCTGAATGGGTGTAAGAGGTCGGATCCAACAAGCCCAAATATGGCCGGATCGCTGGCAGCTCCATCTACTCAACAAGCCATAAGAAAGGCCGCAGTAGAGGAACCCCCATCTCAGCAACCAGAGGACAAAGAGCTATCAAATCTAGCTCTCCCAATCTGACGAACTCAAGTGATTCAGATTAAAGTCTTCTCAAGTAGTTAAGGATCAAGATACTACCTACGTTCGGTACTATCAATTGAATCCAAAACCTGCAAATCCTTCAACAAATCCGTAAAGCACAAAGCGAGGATCGAAGGAATCTTTCTTCAACAAGTCCGTCAAAGCACAAAGCAAAGGACCGAAGAAAATTATCCCAAAGTTCGTGAAAAGCCCAAGGCTGAACTAAGAGGATTCTGTCATCAACAAGTCCGTTATGCACAAAGCTCTGGACCGATGACTTTTCGCCACCGACCTAATACAAATCTAAGGGTTCAGGTCACCGGCATCTACTCCTTCAACAAGCCCGCCAAAGAAAGAAGCATAGGGCCGAAGGAACAAAATAACCTGACAAGTCAGTAAAGACAAATCAGGTGATTCTCCATCAATGTCCGCAGCACAAAGAATAGGACAAAAAGAAGTCAGTATCTCAACCATCTATTGATACATCCAAGAGATCTATGGAGAAGGAAAATCTTAGTGTGACATCCAAGCAAAATTTTGGAGATCCACTAAATAATCAGTTTAGTGTGACATCCAAGTAAATTTTTGGAGATCCACTAAATGAAAGTCATAGTGTGACATCCAAACAAACTTTTGGAGATTCACAAGACCACACAGCTTACAACAAACATGATTCGCTCTAAACGCGTATCACATTTGTTGGGGGGCATT
This sequence comes from Dendrobium nobile, assembly GCA_022539455.1. Taxonomy (NCBI): domain Eukaryota; kingdom Viridiplantae; phylum Streptophyta; class Magnoliopsida; order Asparagales; family Orchidaceae; genus Dendrobium; species Dendrobium nobile. The sequence goes on from CM039735.1 coordinate 8,743,021, forward strand.
TGTTGACCCTTAAGTATTGACTGATAGAACAAAAAGAAGAGGCCAACGTATAAACCTCTTGGCCGTTGGATCCAGAAATACCGCAAGAAATCCCGGTTGGAATCCTCGTATCCGTCGAGAAGCCGCCCAAATCCCCGAAATTCCGCCGAGGTACTGTACATCAGCGCCGAATCGATCACTTCTCCGCACTTCCTGCGTGAAATTGGCTCTCGATCGCTGCCCCATTCGCGTCGTTAAATACCGACCCAAACGAAGCCTTTCGCTCTCTCGCACACTGCTTCCCGCACTCAAATCCCTCACACGACACACTTCCTCTCTCTCCGATCGAGCTCCCCATCCCGACCTCCTGCTTCTCCCTTCAGCTCCACACACGCAGAAACCACTTCTCCCTTCACAAGCCTCACAAGCTCTGTCCGAGCTCTTCCTCCTCTCCACCCGTCCGGTTCCTCCATCCCGCAGAGAGAGAGAGAGAGAGAGAGAGACCTACCTTTGCTGCTCTTCACGCCGACTCCTCCCTCCCATAGCCGATCTCCTCTGTCCTTGCCGAGCTCCCAACCCGAACTCCCTCTCTGCCTTGGCCGCGAGCTCCATCCTGAGCCCCTTTTCTCCCTATCGGCTAAAGAGGTTAACCCCTCTTGTGTTTAATATTAGTACTAACTAATATTAGTATTAATATTAATAATAGTATTATATTATTATTACAATATTATTGTTATTATCATTATTGAATTTAATGATACATAATAGTAATAGTATAATAATAATATGATATTATTATTAGTATTAACATAAATTATTATGATATTATTATTAATTATTTTTAATTATAATTAACTTATAAAATAATTATAATCAATTAGAAATTAATTATGATTTTTTTTAATTAGTTTATATTAATTATAGTTAATCATAGTTAATTATTTTTATTATTAATTAACTATAATTAATTATCTTTAATTATAACTAATTATTCTAATCATAATTAATTAATTTTAATTATAAATATTTATTATAAGATAATTATAATTAATTGTAATATATTTGTGGTTAGTTATAATTAATCTTCATTAATTATAATTAATGATAATTAAGTATCATTAATAATAATAATTAATTATTTTAATTATAATTAATCTATAAAAAAAAAAGAATGGTTCTTTTCTCGACGCTTGCAACGAACCGGCAAACCCCCGAGGCGCTCACGTAGCGTTTAGGGTGGGAAACCGGCGCGAGGCTCGCGACGATTTAAGGATCCCTCTTCAAAGCTTGCAACGAGCCGGCAAACCCCCGAGGCGCTCAAGTAGCGTTTAGGGTGGGAAACCGGTGCGACGCTTGCGGCGAAGGGGATAAAAAAAAATGTGTTCTTTATTTTCATATAAGTACCCCCGAACGCCCACGTGGTGCAGAGGGGGGAAATCTGTGTTTTTTCCTAACGCCTGTTTTCTTCTTATAATCAACAAACATAAAAACCCTTTAATGCTCACGTAGCAGGCGGGGATATAAAAATAATATATTTGCGACCGTGGTGTCATTTTTGACACCTACCTGAAGCGCTCACGTAGCGTCGATGGGAATGGTTGCCTCTTGGTTTTTCCCCTAAACGGGGGAGACGCCGGGAGGCTGCCGAAATTTGGATTGAAAATCCAAGGACTTTAAACAATTTTGAATCTCATTTGGACATCAATTGAACTAAATTCAAAGTTGAATAAGCAAATGGTTTAAGCAAAATTCAAAACAAGAGGTGGACCATTTGAACTCAAATGATAAAGAACATGGTGCAAAGAACTTGAACATGATCTTGAATATTCGAACTCAAGCAAGTTGGAGTATATGGAGGACTTCATTTGGACTCGAACTCGATCGGGACATAACTTGAACTCATAATTTGAACTCCAAAGCAAGGACTTGGGCAAGTGAACTTGTAGACTTGATTTGGCTCAAACAAAACTCAAATTGAACTTGAACGAGATATGAGCTACATTGACTTGAAATTCAAACTTGGGTTTGAGTTTGAACTTGACAAAGAACTCAAATAGAAATCATTTGCAAGAGAACTTGGTCTGAACCAAGTGAAGGGGACATAGAAAGTGAGCTCAAATAGAGAACTTGTGGGCATGCACTTGAGCTTGGAACTTGAACTCAAGTCAACAAATAAGCAAGGGGTTTACTCAAATCAGAACTTGCAACTTGACTACAAAGACCCGGACTTTGAATGATAATTGTTTAAATCAAACGAAAAGGGTACAAATGCTATTGTCCGAATGAAACATCAATACAACTTTCTTGCATATATCAATTGGTAAAGTTAAAAGAAGAGCTATACAAGTCATAAGACATCCCCAAAAGATGGTAGGAGACTTGTAACATTTCATATGACCGTCTACAATCAATCATCAATCAACAATGGTTGTAGAGAATGTGAGGATACGCCAAACTCTTGCAAACATAATTCACTAACAAGACAATCAAGATAAGTTTTCCAAGTGACAAAATTGGAAGGGATATACAATCAATTGCAAGAGACCATCAAAGGTACAAGTTCGTCATGCAAACTACAACCTATTCCCAAGGGGGCTGAAATATTTGTAATGCTAAGATGATTCATATACAAGTAATAGAATTGCAAAGTAGATGAGCACGGAAGAATACAACAGTGAAAGAAGTTGTTCACAAGCAAAGCAAGGGAAGTGTAGAAGAAGCGAATTCTTTGTTATCAAGATAGACTAATATATAAATGAGCACACAATAGTCTACTTTCAAACGAGAACGATAAATATACTACAGGACCCTTGATTTATGTATAGCCAACATGAAATCTGCGGTGTTCATATCAATCTACCAATGAATTTGTATGTTGAAGAGTAGAAGCCCTAATGAAGAGGACCATTAGTTGATGCAACGACCGACATGCAACAGATATAAGCATCCGCAAACTCTTGTATCAAGGGTATTCTAGCATCCTCGTAGTCAACATCGAAATTCAAACACACAGATTGGCTTTCATGCAATCAAGCATGAAAGATCTGCAACACATACGATCTCTCTACGAAAACAAAATGTATGTGTCACATGCCACTGATGGGTAGATGCATAAAGACTGCAGTAAATGCAGTATCCTGTAGTTAACTTCAGTCTAAGGATGAATACATCTACCTCCAACAGTAGTAGCTGTGTTATAAAGACCAAAATCAAAGCAAAATGCATAAAGACTACAAGTTCCTACGAGCTTCCACAACATAAGGCAGGAGATTAATTAGTGCACTATGACCCGCCTACAAAAATCAACAAATAGTGCACGACAGTCTACCTGTACGAAGCAGCGAACAATTCTATTCAGAAGCTGCTACGCAACGCCACCGGATCTGCAACATTCGTACAAGCAGACAGAAGGCGTCTATTTTAAAAATACCTCTGCACGTGCACTATAAATTGTATACACATATGTACACTAAAAGGGGTAAAAATAATTATAAAACCCGCATGGGCCCCGGCGAGCGTGTTATTGGTACACACGTGACGTCTAGGGATGCTGCGCGGGTTGACAAGTGAATTCAAGTTCGAACCCGATCCTTCTATACGAGTCAATAGAAGTCGACAGGGTTCGAACCAATAAACAAATATACGATTGTGGCGATCGTTATATTTGTCTCAAAACATCCATATTAGGCCTTCAAGGCCTATAACAATGGGAATTCACTCTCAAAAGCATAAAGCCTACGAAACCCGATCCTCTGTCGACAGCCCGACAGAGTGACAAGGTTCAGTCCATAAAGAGAAATGACCCCGAACACCCCGATGATGGCCGTGTTGAATGCAGATCTCTATCGGAGGGGTTTTCAAAATTTTTAAATGTCTCCCAAATATTCAAAGTACATTTCAAATATTCCATAGCTCCACTCAAATACCCGAAAATCCAAAAAAACTCAAAACTCCACCAAAAATCCCCAAAAATCCCAAAATCTCCAAAAATATTTAAAATGAAACAAATCCATCAAAAACTTAAAGCAAATTCCATCCATCCTCCGCAACAGTCTGTCGGGGTGGACAAATTTAAATAAACTCTAGCTCACAAAGAGCCAAATGCCTAGTCGAAAATATCACTAGGATCCATTCTCAAACAATCTCTTGCCAGTAAGGACGTGGTACGTGTCCTCTAACCGGCAGTTTCGCCGCCAAATGGCGCTGCAGGTAAACGGTTATGACCCGGGGCCCTCTGAACCGAGTGGTTTTGCCGCCAAATAGCACCACGGATAGCGGTTATGGCCAGAGCCAATACGCTCCTTAATGGCGTTAAATCCTTGAGATATGAATCAATAGGATATGATCGATAGGGCACAAAGCCCTCTGTAAGCTAAGGTGGATTCAAATTTGTCCCCTTAGACAAACATTCAACCCCGGTCTACAAGGTTCCCTTGGACGAAGCAACCCATGGCTGCCGACAAGGATCCTTCTGTCAGGTTGGGTCGACTACCTCCTCTGACTAAGTAGACCAGGGACCACGATGGCCCGGGACGACGGAACCATGGGATCTTGATCGGGTCTATCATCCATTCCCCCACCATCCGCTTTAAGTGCACAATGGTGAAATTTCTATTTTAAATACCAAACTTTCCGAACCAATTCTTCAATTTCCAATATCCAATTCCAGTTTTCCAATCCCAAACCATTGCTGCTACTATATGTCAGATAACACGTATTCTCTACGTATCTGATTGACGACTAGCCTTAATCGAAAGTTCTCTCTCGTGATCGGGAGGGGTAATTAACTATAGGGGCTTGCGCCTATAGGAAACCAGAACTCAGATCATAAAGTCCTCGCAAAATGAGGGCGAAATCTCTGGGTAGTGTCTTATCTACAAACCCATCTGCCTTCCAAAATTTACCTCGGAACTTATTTCGTTAAAACTCCCTCGCCGAATAAGAAAAGCGAGCGGAGGCCGGGGCCGAATTTTCGGAGCCCACAAGATATTATTGTGCTTTATTTATAATAATTTTCTCCTAATTTTATGGACAGTGTAGAAATTAACACATGCAGGCACAAGTTGGTTTGTCTGTTCTTAGTTATAATCAATGTTTAAAATTGCGTATTCGGGTATTGAGGTGTTTTTCATTCGTGAGGTGAGGCATAAGCCTTAAAATCAAAAGATTGCGTAAACATAAAATGATAAATTTTTTATATACTAATGAGTGAATAATATAAAACATAAAAATGTATAAGATATGAAGTGAAATAAAAAATCCTAATAATAAGACAACATGAAATATAGTTCAACTCAAAATTTCATATTTCCCAAATCCCAATATTCTTTTCATTAAAATATAATTCCAATTTTCAAAAACAAATAGCAATGACATATCACATAAGAACTCATAAGTCATCAACACTATCATCACTAAGGAGTTCTTCATTTGAATCATCATTATGATGAACTGCTCATTCCCCTTCCTCCTCTCCTATAGAGTCTAATGTCGGACATTTACTTCAAGATTTATGTAAGTTTTAATATATATAGCGTGAGGCGTAAGCCTCATACCAGTGAGGCGAGGCGGGCCTCAACCAAGTTGAGGCGCAAGCCTCATAAAAAAAATCAAGGCGTTTTTTACTGGAATTGCGCAACGGCGGGCCTCAAGGTGGGCCTCATATTGCGCAATTTTAAAACATGGTTATAATCTTAATTATAGCTTGTAACCGATTAACTAAATTACACAAACGGGTAGAGGTTGACAACTCCTAAATGATTATTAAAAGCCACCTGTGAAAATAAATGATTAATAGAAATAAATGAAAGATAAGATATAATTAACAGACTGATATATATGACAGGTAAGTTGATGATTGCAGTGGTAAGTTTTGATTACTTATTAAGCTTTGTAAGCTCGTTATGTAATTTTTATTAATTTCAGGTCCGGAAAGGGATCACGAACCTCGAGAATGAGGCTGATCAGTGTTTTCAAATTTTCTTTTATTTTTTTTGTTTATTTTATTCTTTTGTAGTCGGGAGCTTTAAAATTGATATATTGATATTATTGAAATCTCGTTGATATGATACATTGCATTTTGAAGGAATATGTAAATATTTATATATATATATGATTTATAATTGCTTTTGTTGGATATATTTAAAATGATAGATATTTAAAGATAGATAAATTAATTAAGAGATAAAAATTGATAATTCTCCAAAAGATTTTGGGATGTTACAGGAGATTATAACAAGTGATAGACCTTCAAGTATCAAGGGAAGAGATGAACGCGTATTGACAGAATTTGCTGATATGAGAGATTTAAGAGATAATTGGTTTTGATATTTTTAATTAACTTTTAATAGAAATTATAAAAATAGAATAATATAAAATAAATTCACTCTTTCTCACAACTCTCGTCATCTGTACACCCCAAAATTTTGTCATTGCATATGGTGCGAACAAATTGTTTTGTTTGGCTTTCCCATGGCGAATAGGGCAATGTGGGCCTCTTTTCCGAGTAATTTTGACATTCTATACACATTGATACAATCCGTTTTGCAAACTAGTGACGTTCTAGTTGTTTTTGTCTGAAGTCGTGTTCATTGTTCGACATTTTGGTCAGGATTGATAGGATTGATCAAAGTGCTTTTTTTAGCAATTTCAATGCTCCATATACATCGATGTCCATTTTGCGAACAAACAAAGTTTGAGCGACTCCGATTGAGATTAAAGTGTTTCGAGCCTAGTTCATAAGATTGTGTTAGTTGCCTGTCATTCTCTCCATGTTTGATCTAATCATTCGTGAGATATATATGAAGGTCAACATTCAATCTAGATTATTTTCAAACCACCTCAATAAGTTGGTTCAAACCACCTCAATAAGTTGATTCAGTCTTTTAACTCAATTTTATCCAATTTCTACAGATGCATACTCAATGAAAATTTAAATTAAAAATTTTTTCTGGAAGTTTGTTATCTTTTAATATTAAACAAAAATAATTTACTAAAATTACAAAACTAAAAATAAGACTTCCTGCAAGGGAATCTTTCATGCCATCCTTATAAGAAACCTCAAGCTTCATTTGTAGCTCAACACTTGTATCCTCAAGTAAGCAGGCCTAGTTAAGTTATAGGGGTTGTTGGGTTAGGTTTTTTTCCCCTGTTTTTTCTATTTATACGCTTTCAAAGCAAGCTACTTATGTTAGGAACCACTTTTGATCATTGTATCTTTTTTTTTTTTTCAAATTAGTGTTTCTGGATATTTTGAAAACACCATATGAGGTGTTTTCACCTGTTTTCAAAACAGTATTGACATCAAGAAAAAAAAATTATATGAAGGCACGAAACAAACATCAGAGCCAGATATGGTCATATATATGTCAGTCAATTAAGGGTCCTTCTATTACTCATATTATTCACTGCAATATTACAATTCTACTCACCAATGCTACATTTGATTGTTCTGAAGTAAGGTTATTGATGATTGAATCTCAGTATAGTCTCATGACTCTCATAAAAAATCTGTCTGGTCAAATGAATAGAAGGTTTCAAGTAATATTTTTTTATTAAGTAATAGTTAGTCTCATGACTCTTAGAGGTAGACCTAAAAAGAGTTAGTTAGAAAATATTAGAAATGATATTTCTTTATTAGATTTAAATGAGAAGTTGACTCTTAACAAGACACAATGGAGAAAAAGGATTCATGTAGCCGACCCCACGTAGTGGGATAAAGGCTTGATGTTGTTGTGTAATTAATCATAAAAAAAAAATTCTCCATTCTTCCAGATTTACTAGATTTTAAATTAGACGTCATAACTCTAATGTTTTACACTGTTAATTTATATTCTAGAATTCAATAATCTCATACTAATATTTGCTATAATATTTTTTATCTACCAATAGCACTATTTCTAAGTATAATGCTGGTAAGCACATACCTTGGAAGACAGCTAGCAAAAGCTCTAGAAACCAATTATTATAATTTATTATCTAGAGATGAAAATCTGAAATCAACTTACCCTTTCAACTGATAAAAAAATAAATATTATTCTCTCATTACAAAAGTTATCCACATAAAAAATCCAAAGTTCACTCTCCCTTCTTTCTGACACAACTCTAAATCTGTCGGAAGAAAATTTTAGCAGTAATATATTTTTGGTTTTGTTCCCATTTGCCAGAGTTTCTTGTTTGTGCGTTCTGCTGTGTTTTAAATCTTCATGTTAACTCCATTACAAGTAATATAAAAAGCTTCTAAGTACCTCAGCTAAGAAAGACCTACCTTTGCCAGCTATCAGATGGTACTTATGTTGTATTGTCGTTCAAGTTATGTGACAGGATAGTTTACATTGAAACCCCATTCTTCAATATCAGCAAGCATTTATATGTGTGCTTAGAAAAAGTTAGCACTGTTATCCTTGTTTTCAGTTCTTTACTACTTCCATCATTTATTTTATCCTGGACATAAGCTAAGAACACCTCTTAATGAATTGCTACCTCTAAAAATGACTGCTATTATTAGCAATAAATAAGAAATTCATGTCCTACTAACTATTATAGAGAATATCTGATGATAAACACTAAAAAAATTGATCTCTAATTATTTTCTTGCCACTCCTTTGGAGAGAATGGCTTGCATGCCCTTGCGCTTCCTAAAGACCATTTCATCTAGAAGGGAATGATTAAGGGGGTGCACCCAATGCCTGAAGTTCCAAACAATGTATGTTCTGGGAAGGGTTAATGTTTTACATCTTACCCTAACATTTACAAAGAGGTTGCTTCCAATCTAAAATCATTACGAACTTAAATGATTGGCTAGGAAAAAAAATTCAAGCTAAAATTTAATACATCCATACATTTCTAACATCTGCTTTCATGAGATAAGTACTTTTTTTGCTTTTTCCCATACCGTCTAAATTTATGAGAGATTCTTCCTTTAAAAATGGCAAGATAAAACACTTTAATTTAGAGATCACTGAATTTCTTTGTTAAAAATGTTTGTCGAATTACAAATGTTCTCTGATACTACCCAATTCTAATTTTCTCCTCATTTTTTTGAAGTTGCTATAAGTAGTCAACAGTTTTTTTACAGCTCTTTCTGCGTTTATTCTTCTTAATTCATGGAAAAGACATCATTCTACTACCCTAAGAAAAAAAATGTTGTCTGGTTTTTCCAGAAAATTATGAAATTTTTTCTTAATTTACAAAGGTCACTTTAACGGTTTTCATTAAGATCTCATGGTGTCATTCCTAATAAAAAAATTGATGAGGAAATCGTCAGCGATTTCGACACTTCTACCATCGGAGACGTCGGAGATCGACGGCCACGATCAGGAGTTTTATTTTGAGTCATTTTATGTAATAGCTTATTTTATTTTTCAGTTTTTACTATTTTATCCTTATGGGTGGTCATTTGATATTGTAGCCCCGAGAGCATTTATGTTTTTTAGTTTTTGTTTCATTTTGGCCTATTTATAGGAGGCCTCATGCATTGTATGAGATGATGAAGATTGATATGAAATTTCAACTTTGATTTTGGATCTCTTTGTGAGTTCACGAGTGAGGATTAGCCTAGGAGAGGCTCAAAGCAATACCCAACAGCCCCTAGGTTGAGCTCTTGGTTTCTATCAATTTTTCTTCTTCTTCCTTCTCCCCTAGCCGCCGGATTTTAACCAAGGAGCCTCACCCGCCGGCCTAAGCTAGTGGCCACCTTAATCCAACGCCAAACCTCCATGTTTCCCCTTGACCGCCGGCCCCCTTCCACCTCCCACATCATTATGATGATTTCAATCATCATAATGACTCCCTAATTTGGGTTCTTGCAATAAAGAGAGAATTTAGCAAATTTGAAATTCAAAATTTGAAATCCAAAAACTTTCCATATTTGCAAAACTCCAAATAAGGAAAGATTTCGAATTTCAATCCAATTCAACTTTCTTTTAGAGTGGAATTATTAATTTCCCTCTTATTTGACCTCAACTTGTTTGGAAAGCAATTAGTTTCTCCCTAATCCCCTCTCCCTCCCTATCAATGCCGCCGGCCACTATTAATGGGATCCCCATTAATTCCCATTTAAAGCTCCCAATCAAGCCTCCAATCACCCATTAATGCTCACTTAGTCAGCCGGACCCTCCTCCCCCAAATCAGCCACCCCTTTACTCTCCTTAATTACTTGGGGTTTGAAATTTGAACTCCCTCCTAATTCCTAATTCACCAAATCTGAAATACATTTCAGAATTTCCCTCCTTGGCTTCCTAACTACACAGCTCAAATCTAGCCAAAGCCTTGCTCCCCCTCCCTGCTCTAGCCGGTCATCCCATTCCCCTCCTCCCTCCACTTATTAGCCCTTCCAGATCTTCCCCGTGATGGCTGAAACAGAATTCCTTCTGGAGTGATCCTGCTGTCCAGAGTTTGAGACATCTTCATCATTGAATTCTAGCCCAATACCTTTGCAAAACTGCTGCTCCATGAAGGCCAGATGGCTGTCCACAGATTTCTGCGGGCATATCTACACATTATCTCTCAACCCAAAGGTTTCCGTTACCGTCCAGAATTCCATAGCTATTCCAGGTTGCTGTCCAGACTATTGAGGCTAAGGGGATTGCTGATTTGAAGGACGAACCAACGTCCTTGAATCCCCGCTCTTCGATGTAAACCTTGACGTGGATTCTTCCGTGGAGGATTACTTAAATCGCATCTTGTTCACGCTAGTACCTTCCATCGAGGAGCATATTCTTCCCGGACGTTGGATGCTCACTAGTCATCCCGTGGACTACCCGCCACCGGCTACCCCTCCAACGGACTACACTTTGGGCGCCAATTGTCTCCTAGTGGCATCGCTCGCTCGGTTGCTCTCAATCTTCCTCCATTAAAAGTGTCACCAATAAGAGAGTGAGTGAGGGACCCAAGGTGAAGAGATCTATTTGTTAACTGTGGATTCTTGTTTCTTAACCATAACATTGTCTTATTTATTTTATGTTGTTCATTTGAGAGTACCATGTTATCCTAGTTGTAACCGCATGCTTTACATAGTCTATAATTGATGATTCCAAAAACCTAATTTGGGTAAGCACTAAATATATAACTAGCAAAGTTTTAATAATCTTATATTAAAACCCCAAGCAGGTCTTGTTCCATGCATACTTTCTACATCAAAAATGCTCTCGATTCTACAATTTTTAATTTACCATTTAAAAACCTCTTTAATGGATTTTCCTAAATTGTAATATTTGTAACGTATCTTAATTGTTGATGAGAACATCAGTAGGAGATTCCGGAATGTCTATCATCGAAAGCAACGCAGATCGGCAGCCTTGATCATAAGACTTTATTTTTATTTAGTATTTGTGTTTCTTTTATTAGTTATGACGATTGTACCCTTTATATGTTTGTGTTTGAGTTGTAGCCCCGATGGCATTCTTGTCTTTCTTTTCTAATTGTTTGGAGGCCTATATATAAGGTCCTCATCTTGTATGAGAGGAGATGATGAATATTGAAATGAAATTTAGTTTTCTTTGCTTGATCTCTAAGTGAGTTCATGAGAGGAGAGACCCTAGGTGGGTGAGAGCAATACCCGCCAACCTTCGGTGGATTCCAAGGTTCGCGGCTCCATTCTTTTCTTTTCTAATTTCGTTCTATTTTCATCTCCCCTCCTAGCCCTTACCCGCCGGCCTTCCAACCCCCCATCCCCTTTCCTCCTAAAAACCGAACCCACCCAACACCTTACCCTTGTACCGCCGGCCTCCCCTCACCCGTCCACCACCAACTCCACTCAACCCCTCACCACCGGCCTCCCCAAGCTCTACAAGCCATCGGTCATCAACCCACCACCCAAGGATTTTGAATTTCAAATTTCAAAATCGTCCATAATTACTTTCCTTAATTGCATCCTCATTAATTTGGAAAGTTGCTTCATGTAGATTCAAATTCAAATTTGAATTCTAAAACTTTCCCTATTAATAACGTATATTAGGAAACCTCCTAAACCCATTAAATCTGAAATCAATTTCAGATTTAATGGCAATCCTCAATTAAATCCTTTCCAAGCCCACATATTAAATGCAAACACCTCAAATTTCCCCTCATATGGCCGGCCCCCCTCTCTAGCCCATTCTCTCTCAAATTTTTGCCACCTAGACCCTCATTAAATCTCCATTAAACGCCCATTGGCTGCCACCCAATCAAGCCACCCTTATTGGAATTAATTTGAATTTCAAATTGAAGATTCAAATCCCTCCCAACCCCTCGCATGCCGCCGGCCCCTCCATGGGATCTCCCTCCTCTCCCCTAATTAAGCTCCCTCCACTTTGATTTTCAAATTCCAAATTCTTAATTCACATTTCCTATTTTACTAAAATCTGAAACTAATTTCAGATTTTGTATTACTTTCCCTCTCCAAACCCAAACCCTAACTCCATCAAAAGCAAGCCCCTCTTTCCTTAGCCGCCCCTTCCTCATTCCCACCTCTTGGAAACCTTTTTGTCTCATGAACTACACTCCAAGAAAGAGGAAGGTCTCCCTCCATCGACAACCCCTTGACTAGTGCATGGCCGATCCGGATCGGGATTGTGGATTCCTCTACAACAATCAAAGTTTAGTGGATATTCATCAATCCACCTTTTTCAACCTCAATCCATAAGTAGATAACTCCGTAGAAGATTACATCAATCACCTCTTATTCACGTTCGCGTCATCAATGAAAGAGCATCTAACATCCGGAAGTCGGCGGAACATTTGGCACCCACCCACGTCTTCTCCCTCTATGGCGAACTTTCGTTGGGCTACTACCATAGGTGTCTTCTCAACGTTGTTGGCATCGCTTGGTTTGCTAAGTTTTTTTCCGCTAACCCTATTAGACGAGCTTGAGTGAGAGAAACTCAATGTGACTTTTCTATTTATTAAGTGTGGGATCTCTTGTTTACAATATTTAAGTTTATCTTTATGATTGAGATCATTCTCAAGTTATTGTTATTCTATCTTGTAATTGATTTCCTTTACATTATTGATGGTCTTAAGTCTAAGCATCTAATCTTGTGAAACATTAGTTTATATTGCAAAGCTTAAATCAATTTCTTTATAATCTCTATTGCAATTCCTATTGGTTTCACATCAGTTGTATTGCTTCAAGTTAAAGCAATGATTGCACTGGAGTAAATCCTAGAAAGACAACAGATGCATAAACATTCTAAAAGACAGAAAAATCATTAACAGCACAATTTGCGATTAACTCTTGTCAGCACAATATCTCATTAACCATAACAGCTGCCGCATGTAATTAAAAAAAAAAAAAAACTCACCTCATGTAAAGCTAAGGAAAAAAAGGAGATAGTTGGAGAGAAATTATTCCTTACCTCTGTCACCTTAAGAAGGGATTTCCCAGATCCACTTGCAGAAAATTTTTCAGCATTTGAACTATCTACTGTAGACTGGACATATTTAACGAATAATTCCCTGAACCTTTCACAACAATGGACGGGATGGCGGAAAAATCCTCTATAGTATCCACCACCGGGCATACTGTAAAGTACATCGCTCACAAGAGTCCAATTTGTTCCATATTCATGTACAAGTGCACATAGTATGGCATCCTCTTGAGCCAACCAGCAATCTGTTGGTGGAAAGTAATCTTTAGACCAAACATGTCCCTTCTTTTTCAACTTCTCTGGTTTGACCACCATAACACGTTTAAGAGGCATAACTGTGATAGAGACCTTGCCACCCATCTTGCTTCTATTAACATGCTTAAGATCATTATCAATAACTCCGTCTCCAGATTCCAGAAGTCGCTTGACCAAAGAGTTAGAATCCCTCCCAAACTTACTTTCGGAAGTCTTCAGTTTCTTGGAGCCCTTCTGTGAGAACTTTTCATCATCAGGAACAGCTGTAGCCTTTTTACGTTTTCTGAGTGCGGATGATTGTGGTAGAGAAGCAATAGAAATTGCATTTGAGGAAAGATTCCTCTCATAATCAGATAATGGATCTACAAATGGCTGATCTAGCATAATTTCTGTTTCAGAAGCTAGACGGCCTTTCTTGAGAGTCTTGAACTTTGTTTTCTTCAACTTCCTCTTTGTCTTAGCCTTCCGTTCAGTGGATACCCCATTCCTGAAAATAACAATACACAATTGTAAAGGTATTGAAGCAGATTAAAAACTAATAGATGAATATTTCAATAGGGCCCCGGAAGCATTGGTTATTAAATTTGTATGACCAACTTGTATAAAATCCTGATTGTGATAATTGAGGATTTAGGGTTAGGGTTTAGGGTTTAGGAGTAAAACTGACTTGGCCTTTCATCATAATTAATAAAAATTACCTTCATAAAATAATTCTGAGATTGGCACACGAATCTATATTCACACTCATTCTATTTAAGATATAAATTTAATGAAGATGGCCAAGTCTTCACTATTTCCACAGTAGTTTCGACCTTACTTGTTAATCCTAGCAAATTCACATTATTTCTAAATTCCCGTCAGTTTTATGAGTAAATGATCTTAAAATATGTATCTACTTCAAACATATGGACTCGAGAGAAAGTACCAAATCAAGACCATATCTTGAAAATATGCAAATGAAAATCAAATATGTTCTCACCCAACAGCCTCAAAACTTCCATCTTCGGCTTCAGCGTCCTTAGCTTCAGACTCCTTTTCTTCCAACAACTGCAGAATAAGCACAGAAAGTATCAAAGCATTAAACAATGAGCTAATATGTAAAGCATCATAAAAAAAGGGCATTTAGAGCTTGTTTCACTCTTTTTCCAAATCCATCCGCGGCCCATATATCATTTTGATTCATTTTAATGGTTTCCACATGCATAAAAAACTTAAGTCTAGTTACATGATATTCAAGCAAGCCTTCAAAGAATTTTTATATATGAGAACAAACCACCCTTAAATTTCTATGAAAATTTGCATTTTACATCAATCACTTCTAAAATTTAATTTGCATTTTGGCACTTTTATTTTCAGGTTAAACCCCTTCCCTTAACCCCTCTGAACTAGGTTCATCACTAGCTAAGCTAGCAGTGCCAAGGAATGGAAGGAACAATGAGTATGAAAGATGATCCACAGTATCGCCTCCCACAGAGAGAGAGATAAAGAGAGAAGGGACAGTTGCAGAAGATCACTTACCTCCTCAAATCACTGCACAGCCAATTTGACAGAGAGAAACGAAGAACAAGTGATGCAGGACGAAAAGGGGCTTTGCTAGGGACAAATCTCCTCCCCAATTTTTCTTGACAGCAAGTTCAGATTTCAAAAAAAATCTGAGAGGTTTCAGTTTTCTTTCTTGAAAGAGGAGGGAGAACAAGCACCAACTCATGTAGAACCTGAAAACAGTTTCAGATTCCAAACATCTCTTGCACTTGGAAGAGAAAATAAACTCCAAGCCTCTTGACCAAAGTTTGAAAATAGCTTCAGATTTTGGGATTTTGAGAAAATTTCAGATTTTTCCTTCTCCAAAATCTGACAGCAAATTCTATTGCTTGGGAGTCTGGGACGTTCTAGACAGCAGCTATCATGAATTCCAACCTTAGGATTGTGGGAGGGATCAATCCAGAAATCTGGCCAGCATGCAGGAGGCGGAATTTCCAGGGATTTCTCCCTAATGAGCGGCTGAGATATTGGAGGATGGAGTGGAGAATCTCGTGGACAGCTGTGGGGAGCCTCAGGAGTTGATTTCCAATGCTTAAGTAGCAAATTGAATCAAAATCAAATTAAGGGGAGAGGAGAACTAGGGGCAGCGGGTAAGAGAGAAGTTGGGAAACCGGGATTTAATTCCAGAAATAAAAGAAATAGGATTTGGAAAGGAGTTAACGGTAGCCTTGAGATTTCGGCCAAGAAAAAAAAAATCTCAGATTTTTGAATTATTTCCAAAGAGCTTTTGAGTGAATGAGGGAATTAATTAGGAGCATTAATTGGCTCTTAATTAGGCAAAGGAAGGGGGAAGAGGGGAGAGGAAATTAAGGAGTAACTAATACTAATTCAAATTCAAATTTTTGAATTTGAATTGTCATTAATTGTGAGCCTCTCCTAATTAGGAAACTTCTTTATTCCAAGGAGGAAGAGAGGGGTGGTGGGAGTTGGTGGGCGTCGGCCTAAGGGATGGCCGGCGGGTGAAGCTGGAATTCCTGGATGAGTGGCCGGTGGCTTTTTGGTGAGCTCGGTATGGAGCTTGGATCGTGAAGTTGAGGGAGGAAGAAAAGATGACAAAACAAAACAACGATCTAAGATAAAAACGAAATATGCAAAGAGGAGGGTGGTGGATGAAGACGAAAATACAAAGAGAAAACCACGAACCCGGCCGTCTCCAAGGTTGGTGGGTGATTCGTTTGCCCTTCTCCAAGGGACTTCACATCACGAGCCCGGACCCATCCTGCGGCTGGTGAAACTCTCGATTTCTCTCATAGAAATCTCACTCTCATTCTCTCCCAAGAACAAAGTATGGAACACAAAAATTTTTTCATATCAAATTAACCATCCTATTATAATAGCTAAAGGCCATATATATAGGCCACAACATGAGAAAATAAAAAATTACAAAATTGCCCCTCGGGCTACAACACTCAAATAAATTAACCTAGGGGTAAAACAGGAAATAACATAAAATAGAAACTAAAATGCATAAAATAATTCATAAATGACAACTTAAATCAGAGCCGTCGATTTACGATGCCTCCTGTGATAGATGCGCCAGATTTTCGTGTCGATGTCCGCATCATTCTCCCCAGGTGGGAGAATACTCGACTCCGTCGAGTTAGCATCACAATTGCTCCCGTACAACTCTGGACTATTATTTGCAAAGATTTTCAAACAACCCCGGTTGCCCACAATGTCAACTTGATTGCTGCACTTTAGCTTGCTTGCAGGAACTTGTTCACTCTCATAGATGGCTTCTCTAGCAATAGGAGCAATTTTGAATTCTATAAATGTCACTTCCAGATCTTCATCCACAGTCTCCGTTATAGGAGTTTTAACTGGGTCAGGAGAAACTTTTGCTTCTGTAGGAGTTGCAATTGAATCGACCAAATCTCTCTCTTCATTATTTGCAGTCACGCATTCCTCCTTGTCAACCAATTCATCTTCTTCTTCATGTTCTTCCTTGACTACCTTAGGTTTCTCTTTGATTTTCATAGTGAGTGGAAAATGGAAGGCTTCATTGGTCTCCATCCATTTGTCCACTCTCTCTACTCTCTCTTTGTCTCTTAATGCCTTCTTTCTCTCTTTTGATGAAGGGTTTTTTGCATAGAACGGTGGGTCCGTCCTACCTCGCTCTAGGTCATCGAACATTTTGATTGTCTGACGGTGGTAGTCGGCTAAGTCTGCTTGAGTCTCCTTGAGATGTTGACTAATGGCGCCCAGTTGACTTGCCACCCAATCTAGAGTCCTTCCAAGTCGATCCGAATCCATGCTCAGATACCAAACTGATGTAGAACGAATTGGGATGCTTTGCATCGTAAGGGTCTCGAAGAGCAAATCGTCCAAAATATGAAACAATTTCTTTTCAGGAAATCTGAAAAGTTTCAGATTTTTCTTTCCAGGAAATCTGAAAATTTTCAGATTTTTCTCACAAGATCTGAGAGGAGTTTCAGCGGTTAATAAGCAGAGGAAAAGGCATTAAGAGGGGTTGCGGTGTGGGCTTCAAAGTCAATAGTGACTTGGGGAAGGAGAGGAGCTGTGAGAGAAAGAGGCGATTGGCTTCTTTGATGTTGCTACAGCAAAAAAAAAAAAAAAACTCCAGCCGAAACTGCTGGACAACAGCTTGATCTTCCAAACAGCAGTTATGAGGCTCACGATGGCTGGGTTTGCATGGGCAACGGTTGAATGTTCCTGGGTGTAGTTTTAGGAAAGAGGAGGGTCAGGTTTAGCAAAGGCTGAATTAATTACTGGCTGAGAAACGTGGGGAAGAAAGAGGGAGGAGCGGTATTTCCAAATTTCAAACAGATGTTAGGAAAGAAATTAAGAGGTTACAATAATGGAAAATATTTCCAAATGCTTATTCTCAGATTTTGGAAACCAATTAAAGGGGTTGGCTTTAGACGTTTCAGCTAACAGGAGATGGAGTTATTTCTAAACAAAGACAGAAGGAATTAGGAAGAATTTCCTAATCCAAGCCCAGGAGATAGGGCCGGCAGCAATAGGATCCAGAGAGGGAAATTAGGGAGGGGATTTGGGGAGATTTAATAGGCTAGGAATATTGGGTAATTGCTCAATTAAATTCAATTTGAATTTCAAATTCAAATAAAGTTAATTAAGAAACTTTCCTAAAATAGACTCTTATATTAGGAAAGATTTCAAAATTTGAAATCTGAAATCCACAATTGTCATGGATTTTCCCTCTCGATTTTGCCAACCCAAATTAGGAAAGGGGGAGGGTAAGGGGAAGGGGAGATTCACGGGTGGATGGGGAGGAGATCCGGCGGCAGATGAAGACGATGGAAAAAACAATTAAAGAAAAGATAAAAACGAAAGAAAGAAAAAAAAGAACCGCGAGCCTTGGACTCTTCCGAAGACTGACGGGTGATTCGTTTGCCCTTCTCCAAGGACTTGAATTCACGAGCCCGGACCCATCCTGTGGCTGGTGAAACTCTCGATTCCTCTCATAGGAATCTCACTAATGCTCTCTCCCAAGAACAACACAAGTGTGGAAAACAATTTTTTCATATTAATCAACCATTCTATTACAATAGCTAAAGGCCATATATATAGGCCACAACATAAGAAAATAAAAAATTACAAAATTGCCCCTTGGGCTATAACACTCAAATAAATTAACCTAGGGGTAAAACAAGAAATAACATAAAATAGAAACTAAAATGCAAAAAATAATTCATAAATGACAACTTAAATCAGAGCCGTCGATTTACGACGCCTCCTGTGATAGATGCGCCAGATTTTCGAGCCGATGTCCGCATCAACAAGATAGGAAAAAGAAATGAGTGCTTTGACCATATTTTGAAGGGCAATTTGGTCATTCTATGAAAATTACTGAAATATCTACACGAAGGGCCAATCTACTCAATTTTTGAAATATGGCGAAGGATATAAACATGCAGATCAAATTGAAATATCGGACAGCAGTGGAATTAAACTGTAAAATGTCCAACAATAAATATTGCCGAAGCAAACCTGCTGCAGAGCTAAAGCTTCCACATGCTGCCGATATGCTGTAGTGGCGAAATCAGCATCCCAACCTGCCAGCAAAATTTGAAGAGTAAGCTATTAAATACAAATGTCAACACAACATGTTGCTCAGAATTTACAAGCACTGGTAAATTGATTTGATACCAAAAGTTTAAAATTAATGCTTTTCTTTTCAGAAAAGATTACTTTTTAATGAATAATACGGGGGAATTTTGTAAGCATAAAGTAAAAAAAAAAAAAACTGACAAAGAATATCTCGTAAGAATGCATCAACTTCAATGATGGCACTATACACATATGGAAAACAAGTATCTCAACCCGCGGAAAGGGGGAAAAAAAACTGAAGTACAATAAGAATTAGCTAATACAGCCCAATCTGGTCCAGTTTCTCATGCACCAATCATAAGGAGTGAAACTAGACCATAAATTAGCTACATTGAAGCAGTTTCAACGTTTCTTAGATCCCTCATCATTTCAGGCCGATTTTGCATTATTATTTTATTTTTTATTAGATTAAATGTGATCCTCATGTTAAGAAATATGGATACGGATGTTATCATCTTTACCTTAACGTTATTTTTCATTATAAATAGGACTATTTGTATGGGCTTTCAAATCATTCATTAATTGATGAATGAACTACTTGATGCAAATCAATACTGGTTTGCATCTTCTTCTATTAGTTAAGCTATAAACGTGAATGTTTCTAAGCAGTGCATGAGGAATTCTTCCTTTCAATATATCTTCCTAACCATATTGAACAAGAAAGAAAAATTCATTTACCATCCCATCAAATTTGCATCAAAGCAAGGTGTGATAATTTATTTCATATCATTAAATTCGTTTGCAAAAAAAGAAAAAAAAGTATTCTTTCATTTCTCCATTATTGGTTGATTACCAAACCGCCCTTTTTTGACTTTTCAACCGAAAACCCATCCTTGAATTTTTCCCATAGTTATACATCATTTAAAAAAAAAAGAAAAGAAAAATTCAAAAAGATAGAAGTGCAAGAAATCCAAACTAAAACACTAAGATTAAATTTCTCTACAAATTTTCCTAAATACTCTATCCCCAAAAATGTTACCTAATCCAACCCAATCTTTACCACCTTACCTTATTCTTGATATCCAAACCTCAAGCCCATGATAGCCAACATTGGAAACAGCCTAGTGTAAACTTCATTGAAAACAAAACTCAATAACTCTCCAAACAAAACCTATCTAGTATGAGGCCCTCTCCATCAAATTCTCATGAAAGCTCCAAGCTGATTAACCCAAAATTTAAATGAATTGTCTTTGGCGTCCACTATTTTCTCGTACTTCCACCACAACTCTCTCTAACATAACACATTCCAATTTTTTCTTGCTTTAGTGCTCAATAGTATATCCGGAATTCCCATCACAACTTATCCCATGATTTACAAATCTAAAAAACAATTTTGGATCTGAATAGGGCTGCAAGCGAACCAAACGTTCGACGAGCTACTCGTTGTTCGGTTCGATTAAAGCTCGTTTGTGATCGTTTAATTAACTAAACAAACAAACTTGAACAATATTTTAAATACTCGATTCTTAAATAAACAAACTTGAACACTAATGCGTTCGGCTCATTTATGTTCACGAACAACATCATTTGAAGTTCGTGAACAAGCTCGACATTAAGCTCGATATGAAGCTCGATTCGTGTTCGATTTTGAACTCGTAAATAAACTCAATAAAAATAATTAATATTTGACTATAGAATTAATAAATATAAATAATCATTGTCTTTGTTACATAGACAATTGCTTTTATTATAAATGTGTTTGTTCATAGATATGTTCATGAACGTGTTTGTTTGATAGTAAAAAAAAATTCATTAAGCGGTCTGCTGCTCTCTTCGGGTGGCTGCCTGCTTTACTGCTAAGGCACTTTTTGACCGTGATTTGAATTCCCTGTTGTAACTGTAACTTGCCTCCTGGTTTCCTGTGCTGAAACCGTGGCTTTTGCTTTGTTCCTGGCTGATTCCGTGGCTTTATTCTGCTTGGATTTTTGCTATGTCTCTTGGGATTTCAGCAAGGTAAGCTTTTGACCTTTCATTTCTATTTGGGGATTTGAGGAACTTTTGGGCTGTTAAGTTTCCCCTCTTATGCCTATATATAGTAGATGTTTGGGCTGTTTTAAATAGGTTATGTGATGTGATTTTTGGAAGCCAAAACCTGCGGGTTTGTTCGTGGAAAAGCTTGCGAGCTTGTTCCATTCTCCTTCTCCTCTAGGAAAGCTTGCGAGCTTCTCCTCCACCTTCGTCTTGGCTTCTAACCTCTTTCGTCTATCCGCAAGTGCCATTCCATTGTATCCTTCTTCTTAAAGTAAGCAAGTTTAGGGTGTCTTGTTTGAGTCATTTGTAAGTGTCTTGTAAGAGTCAAGTTTGTAAGTCTTTCCTTTTATATGATATAAAAAGTTTGTTTTGTCTAGTTTTTGTGAGTTCTTGTAATCTTTTATTCTCTAGAAAGAGTTTCTTTTTGTGATCAAAAATTTGGGTCCCTCTCCCAAATTTTTGATTGCATCACTTCTTAAATAAAAAAAAAAATCTCTCCACTCTACATTTGCATTAAGACTAGACAACATGGTTTTAAAGTCGATTAGGTAGATCTAGCTGGTAGTCCTTTCAAGGTAGGACAGTAAATCCAGAAGTCGGCAGGCTATGCCTCATGTGAGGCGTAGCTTATAAGTCCTTTTACATTCCATTAAACTTAGGTTCGAGGCACTACTTATCGGTAGTCCTCACCTTAGTTTTAGGATTTAAGGCATTGGTTGATTCCAAATCACCCTATAAGTTCTCACCTTCCGGGCAATTCGTTCAACAAGTGTTATTGGAATGTAAGCCCCAACTTCCTAATCAAAATGACCAACTTAAATAAAAATTAGATTTCTAAAATGTAAAGCCCATTATAGGATAGTTTGAGCACCTCTGAGTTTCCCTCAGAATCAAGTGCTCATATTTCACCTCCTTGGCCCTCATTTCAAATTCTACTCTCAAATTGATCATTTTTTCCTTGAAATTCCTAAAGGCCAAAACCCTTTAAACAAGACTTTCACGGATTTTCAAAAAAATCAAATTTTAATCAATGTCTAAAATGACTTTCAAAAACAAGAAAACCACTAGTATAATAAAAAATCTTTTCAAGCCAGAGCTTGGGATGTAATTAACCATAGGGGCTTGCCCCTATGGGACGTTGTACCCCATAAATAAAATAAACCACATTCAACCAAATATCGAATGGGGTAATCTCTGTTTAAAAATTGTAAATTTAATCATTGAGTCAATAAGGAAATAATATTTTTACCTTTCGGGGTAATATATCATCATTCTTATGCCATGCTCAATCATAAAGTATGCAATCCGTTTGAGGATACAAAAATTCTCCAACACTCATGATGACTATTGACTAGCGTGACGAACACATGAAATTTAAAATGATAGTTAAGGGTGATACACGATATGCCAATGCTAGCACAAACTATAGATCTCGCACCAAGATAGAGAGCACTGAAATTAAACCTAGGGCTCTCTTGGCCAATTATAACTTCTATAGGATGTAGTAGAATAACAAGAGTGATCCTAGTGCGTGCAAACCAAGACGACTTAAGGTGCTTCTAAGATGAGTGGTAGGACATCAAGAGCCTAATAAGGAGAATATGACACCGAGTCAAATCCAATAGATGGATTAAGATATCCTAGGTCAATTAAGTAGAGAATGTATATAGTGATCAAATCACTGATAGTTCAGGATGTCTCAAGGCAAACAGTCCAATATACAGGAATAGATCTATTAAGTTGATACGAGTGTCCAAAGCTAAAAGCAGATTGAGCCAAGAGAGACTGGCCAATACCTCTAGCATATGTGCCAAAGGAAGAGTTAACCAGGGAGATAGAACCAAATCAATGCTAGAACATTGGTCTAGTGACTACAAGCACCAAAAGTTACCTATTGCATGTATGTATCATAAAAAAAACCAAATGTATAAGTGTGACATCTCCTAAATAAATCTAAAAAGAACAAACAAGGTGTATGAAATCTAAGTGTCAAGTATGCCTCAAAAAATGATGCCAATTAATTGAAAAAACCACTATCAATACCATATAGATAAAATATGAGATTGCTTAAATATAGATGAATGTTTAGAAAGACAGCTAGATTGAAAATAAATATTATGACGATGAAAATAACTAAATTTATGAATAAAAATACCATTGGTATAACAATGCATAATAACAGGTGAAAATGCCAAGCACTGAAGGCTAGGCTCATGCACTATCTCGCTACAAATATAACAAGGCGAAATAATAATCAAATAAACACAAAGCAACAATGTATTAACTTAATAAAATTTAGTTGAGCCAAGTTAGAGCAAACAAAACTAAATGTTAAATGTAAACTAAACAACAATTCAAGGCAATTAAAGGAAGAAAAAGCTAAAAAACATCTCAATAGGTAAAAGAGAAAGAATAAACATAATTACATGCAATGTTGATTTTGACATGCATATGAAGAAAATAAGGGTCAAAAAGAAAATTCAAAACATTTAACGTTGAGATTTGGGAGGACAGGCAAATAAGATTGAAAATATAGAGAAGCCCCTATGATTGGCACAGAATAGAACCATTCTTAACAAGCACAAGATATTAGTACTCAAGAGAAAAGGTTAAGCTATAAATATCATATGGGATTCTGCCATGTTGCAATTTTGTAAGTGGGTTCCTATTTTCCTTTCGTACAATGACTTTCATGATAGATTGACTAAAGAGAGGATTATACATGAGGTTTATCTAGATGAAGGAAAAGGGTTTTAAGCAAAACCCTAAGTAAATAATAAATAATAATAACAAATGGTATAATAATAAATTTAAATATAACAAGTTTCATTTAAACCATAAGAAAAAGAAAACTAAATGGCATGCATTATGAGTGTAATGTGTTATGTGCTATAGTGCATTAATCGTGCCCATGTCAAGTGCTAGTTCGACTATTTGCAACTTGCTATGCCAATAGCATGAGAAGTGCGCCTTTCTTGTGATTACAAATCAGTTTTCAGGTATAAGCTTATGTTGCCTAGCTGAGAAGTTTTTTTGGTCTATATTCTTTTTTCTATGTTTTGATATAAGCCATGTTATGACTCAGACGGAACAAGCTATTCTAAAACATTGGCCGTCACTATTGCAGATGACTACCACCATAGTTCTAGTGTAGTCACCTTCACTTATAACAACTATTTGGGTATTTGTGGAGTTCTTCTTATCAAGGTATCTCCCTCCTTGTCCAACTCAACAAGGAAGATGAAAAATTCATTTAACCCTCCATCATCAGCAAGTCACCAAATGAAAAAAAATTTAACCAAGAAGATGGACTCACGTTCATATAAAAGAGGCTCCTGATCATCATCAATCTCAGCTTCCATATCTTCCTTGAACTTCTCAATTCTATCCAACTCCCAATCCTCTTCTTTGACACTTTCATGATATTCCACGGAAGATTTGTCAATTATTGGATCCCACAAGTCTAAAAAGCGCATAGCATATCTATCGATGGGCTGAAGCTGGTTTTCAAATGTTGAACTAGCTTGCCCAGCAGCTGCTGCAGCAGCTGCCATCTGTTTCACATCAGCCAACATGTCAATATCTTCAGATCCCCCAATTAAAGTGAGAGCATTTTCTTCATTCAGATTGTCAGCTCCGCTATCCTTGCTCCTCATATTTCTAGAGCTAAATTTACATTTTTCATCAGGACCTTTTTCATCAGCCTTTGTTTCTTCATCATTCTCATCATCATCGATTCTCCCTATAGCATCTTCAGAAAATTCTTGATTCTCTACTGCTTCTTCCTGCTCTACTCTTTTCAGAGCTATATAATCTGCCTCATCTTCTGCGTGCATAATAGCTGCCTCGACATCTGCATTTGAAATGTCTGCCCCCATTCCATGATTGGAGGATTCAGCAGAATTATTCTCCTTGCAAAAGTTTCCAACACTAAGTGATTTATGATCAGAAAATAGTTCCATAGGGTCAAGCTTTTTGAAGAACTCTGTGTTGTAACTTCCACTCTGTATGACCAAATCGTCAAGCCTACGCTTCTGATTTGCTTTCTTCAAAATGTTTTCTTCAATTGTACTCTCACTAATAAGTCGATATATGTGCACTTCCCGTGTTTGTCCTATCCTGTGGCATCTATCTTGTGCTTGCTGATCCATTGCTGGATTCCAATCACTATCATAAAAGATAACAGTATCTGCCCCCACTAGATTAATCCCAACTCCACCACTCCGGGTCGAAAGAATGAATAGGAAAAATTTAGGATTTGTGTTAAAACGCTGCATCAGAGTCTGCCTCTGTTCCGGTGGTGTAGAACCATCCAATCTCATATATGTATAACCATACAAATTGATGAAAGCCTCTAATATATCAAGCATCTTAGTCATCTGCGTAAATATCAAAGCTCTATGCCCTTCTGACTTTAAACGCCTTAAAAGGATAGAAAGTTCCTGTAGCTTTCCACAATCAAACTGTATCAGCCGTCTATCAGGAAAATACACTTGTCTGCGCACAATGGCAGGTCTATAAGGTGAGAGGAGAGGTGAAAGAATCTCTGTACATTTATCAACATAAGCTTGTGTCCGAAACACACAAGATCCACCTTTACTGGACCAGCAAACAGGAGGAGGTGCACGTGCAGCTGGAATTGCAAACATAAAGCTTTCAACTGTGCCTATCATCTTTTGGAATCGTTCATGAGCTGAAAGGACTAGTTCTCCAAGATAGGATGAAAATTTCATATAACAGGAAGGACTATTCTTTTGCTTGTGAATATCTGCAACAGGGTGCTTAATAGTAACAAGTTCCCTAAGATTAGCTCCGTAGATAGGTTTCTTCTGACATTGCAAATTATTCCACCATGCAATAGAAGCTGCCCTTTCTTTTAACTGCTTCAGTCTTTCTTCAAAAAGCGCTTTCTGAATTTCTTCAAAAATATTTGTTCCTAGGACTCTTTTGCGGTCATATTGATCAGCAAATGGCATCCCTATAAACTTTAGCATATTGTCCTCAATTAATTTCGATGAACAAATTGACAATACTTCATCAGTCTCCCAAGAAAACATGTCAAATTCATGATGAGAAAATATGAGATTTAAACCGTTGAGATTAACCTCAGAAAATGGACCAGAAGAAAATATTGAAGAAACAGCTGAACTTAATTGAATGTCAATACCAGCCATGTCATATGAACTTATGATTGGACGGCCCTCAAATAGATCAGGATGATTGCAGACCTTCCTAAGTTGCATTATCACACTAATCATGCCAAAAAAATTGGCACTAGCAAGAGTTGCTTGTGTTTCTGAGCTTGCAATAAAGTCTTCATACAAGTTCCTTTGTCGTCTTGAAAGTCTGCAGTAGATTACATGCTCATGCTTCTTGGGGAGTTGCTTCTCCACATCTCTTTTCAAGCGCCGAAGTATGAAAGGACGAAGAACATTGTGTAATCGATCTACTACTTCCCTGTTAACCTTTTCTTGACCCTCCACCATCCCAGATATTGGATTACTGAACCAATCTTTAAATTCTTGATGAGATTGAAATATATGAGGCATTAAGAAATGCATCAAGGACCAAAGTTCCATAAGGTCATTTTGTAGAGGTGTACCAGTTAACAGAATTCGCCGTTTTGAGTTGAAGTTCAATAGAGTTTGCCACCTTTGAGATTTCCAGTTCTTTATTAGATGAGCTTCATCAAGGATGAGGTATTTCCACTTCTTTCGTTTAAATACTTTCGAGTCTTGGATGATAAGTCTGTAAGTAGTGATGCACACATGAAAGGAATTTAGTTTCAACCAACCTTGCCTCTTATGTTTCCGTTCTTTTGCACTTCCAAAGTATGTCAGTATTTTGAAAGCAGGACACCACCTAAGAAACTCAGTTTCCCAATTTAGCATCACACTAGTTGGTACTACAATAAGATGTGGTCCCCAGATTCCCTTTTCACATGCTAAATGTGCTAAAAGAGCAATTGTCATGATTGTCTTTCCCAAACCCATTTCATCTGCAAGAATTCCATTAAGTCTCTTGTCATACAAGGTGACTAACCAATCCAAGCCAATATGTTGATATTCCCGTAGAGGGTGTTTGAGGAGGAAAGGGAACTTAGTTCGCACATTGGTGGTCGAGAATGTATTGCCTGTGGGTTGAGCAGATCTTGCTGCAGCTGCTGCATCGGCGATCATGTTTTCACTGTCCCGTTTATCCATGATTTTATCATGTTCAAGCTTCATGTCATCTTCAATGTCTTCTGCATTGGAATCTTGTACTGTTTGAGGAGATTTTGCCCGTTCTGAGGCATGATCAACTCTGGAAAGGCTTGGAACACCTGATTGAATAACGCAATATGCCTCATTCTCAAATGGGCCATCCGAAGCAGAGGTAGAACATTCAGATTCCACAGAGCCAATATCATCATCATTCTCCAACTCCTACTGGTTGAAACAAGTCAGTTACCAAAAAAGAGAGCGGTTCACGTGCACCAGATCTGAAAGCAACTTACCTGTCCATACCTTCCAAGTAGCTCTTCTAAAGGCAGCTCACTTTCTTGTTGAAGTTGCTTTATCTGTTAGAGCAGAGAAATAAGTGAGAAACAGCGTTTTAAAGGTCTCATCTGGATGCCGGATACTTATGTTATTTCATGTAAACATATGGAATTGGGAAAATTTATGTATAATATCAAGTATTTGTATTTAATGCCGGATACTTATGTTATTTCATGTAAACATATGGAATTGGGAAAATTTATGTATAATATCAAGTATTTGTATTTAAGCATTATTTTTTTCTGCAAATTAGTTTTCTATTGCAGTACCATTTGCAGGCTCAGCTTGAACTAAACTTTATACATAATTATGGTTCTGTCTGCAAATCAAGTGATTAATCACAAGGACCTAGAGATCATGTTTAACTCAATTCATCTGCATACTATTCATATATCTGATTATCAGGAAAGGCTGAAAGAACAGGTAAATCCTATTTTCAATGGTCCCAATCACATAATTATTGAGGAAAAAATAGCTATCAATACACTTATGGATTTTTGGCTACATTCGATATGCAAACCAATTCAGATCCAAGCCCAACCAGGTATTATATATATATATATATATATATATATATATATATATATATACACACACACACACACATACATATCTGTGTGGGTGCACACGTGCATAAATATACAAGCATCATTATCTATACGAATATAAAAATAAATTTAAATTTTTGACAACTCTATGACTTGGCTTTTGGTAAAAGATTGGCCGCATGAATTGATGCTTATGATCAACTTCATTACAAACTAATCCCCACCAACATCCAATAACTAAATTAACTTTCAAATTTAAATTTCAATTAAAATTTTAAAATAAAAAAAAATTACAAATTTTCTTGAATGTGAACACCTTGTTCTACATAAGTAAAACTAAGAAGATACAATAAAAAATTACAAATTTTCTTGAATTTGAATATCTTGTTCTCCATAACCAAGAAGATACATTTAATAGCATGAAGAGAAAATTTATCATGTCTCGGATGAAGACAAACACAATCCAAAACACAAGCCATATAGATAAAAACAATTTTTTGTGGATAAAATGAAATGGGAGTGACCCCATTTAGTCTAATGGGGGATACACAGTTGATTAAGTAGCAAACTCTTAAAAAGAATCTAACTAGAAATATTGATATACATTCAATCGCACCATTTGATTGGAAAGTATAACGGTGAGATGTTGATATATAATATCATTTTAGCATAAAAGGAATGAAAAGTGGCTGCATATCTTCCAAGGCATTATCATAATGAAAAACACTAATAGAAGTGGAAAATTGAACTTTTATTACTAAATAAAGTGATTTGAATACAAGAAAGACATCAGATAAACAGTTTAAAAAGCATATGCAAATAACTACCGCGGTTATCAATAAAAGAGATAGTAATGAATCTAGATGGGTTAAGTTGGACATGATCCCAAACATTAAAAGGTACTAAGTCACTGGGAGCTTTACCACGAGATGATGTTGACACTAGAATAAAAGAGTCAGGGTGGCATTTACCACGCTCACAGACTTGATTGATTTCACCATAGAATTGGTGCAATGTATATAACATAAATACAAACAATGGAATGGAAAATTTTTACGTGAGAATATTCTCAACTATGTGAATATATTATATAATAAAGACAGGATATTTTCTAATTACTAATTTTCCAAACAAATAAATCTTTATATAACAATAGCAAATTCAAACATTCATGAAGAAGTGCTAATGTCCGGATAAAGATGAACAAGGAAGAGAGGCAAGTCAAAGATGATAAAGTTGGAAACCGTAAGGATTAACTAAACCAGAAGTAAAATCTAATGCACCTAACAATAGGAATGAATAACACGCAATGATCTACAAAGGCAACCAAATAGTTGGGACAAGGACGGTGAAAGAAGAGGCAAAGACAAAGATTTACAATATGGGTTTGTTAACAAGATGTAACCGGAAATGAGATGCCAAAATAAGGAAAAAAAAGTTTAGGGGTTAGGACAACGGACACTGTAAAAGACACCATCATATTAAGGGATATTTCTTTGGTGGGGATAGAAGAGGATAAAGTTGAACAACTAAAAGCTCGATGCAAACAGAGACTAGCAAAAGTAACTGTAGCATCAACTTATTTATGCATTGAGCTTCATTATCTAACAATTGAGAAAAATACTGTTAACTGAGTAGAGATATTCTAATAATTTAATAAATATTGTCCTCATACCGACACGCACATATGACATCTAACAAATAAAAATGAATCCTGGATGATTGTATCACCTAAACATGGTGAGAAATAAACAAAAATAAATTAGAGCTTGCAATACATTTCAACTAAACAATTCCATACTTGATATAATGTATGAACAGAGTAAAAAGTACTCAAACTTCAATAGCTTCAATAATCAAAATAGATGATATGAATAAGCATATTGAAAATGCAACCACATAACCCTTCAAACCTCATCCAAAGGGTCAATTCCCTCTCTTATTGCCAATTCTTCCTCTTCAGACAAGGTTCCTTCATCATCCTACAAAAGGTATGTGAGCTTATATCAGTCTGTCATTGTGGCTAAAATGTTCCAAAGCAGAGTTAAAAGGTTTTAAAATGCAAATACAGGTACTGGACACACTTGGCATGGGAACAACATGGAGGCAACAGATTCAAAATAAGCTGTGTTGGTGAAAAATCATGTTTCAGAATTTCAGCTCAAAGGATAATTCCCACACAACCATTACAGGGCAGCACACAGAAAGCAAGTGTCAATTACCTAGACTAGGAGACTCTAGAAACTCAAGGTTAAAGGTTTCATGCATGATCCTTCAGGAAAAAAAAAAAAAACAACGCCCACAAATGGAAAAGCATTGTATGGAGGAAACAGGAATATTAGGAATGATAATGATAGACGGTCTTCCACATTGAAAGCAAAAAAAATATATGTATTAAAAAACAAATTTCCCAAACCAAATTTTCCTACACAAGAATATTCATAAACTGTTCGTAACAATCACAAGAAAAAGCAAGTTAACTTTATAAAGGAACAGAAATCATACTAGATTTACTCATACCTTCACTTCATCACCAAGAACAAGATAATCTTCATCATCCTAAATGAAGAAAGAAACAAGACTATATTGGTCATCAATATTCAATAAGCAAAAGCAACAAAAATGAACTGGCGAACTAAGAAAGTAAAAGTATCATAAAAACTTAAAAAAGCAGCTAAAGTTAAAAACAGGTCACTTAAAAAACTGAACAAATGAAAAAAAATCCAAGGGCAAATAGACATCTCTAATGAGAGTAGTCCGTCAAGCCAGCGATGAAGCATGCACGGAACAGACATGTCAAGCAAATAAACTTTTATGAAAATAATCCCAAATGACCTAAATAAATTTAGTTGAAGCATGGATCTGCAAAAAAAAAAACACTGTTGTTGCCAGGTTCCAAGTCCTGGATGTGAAAAGTGAAGGGTTGTGTTAGGTAATCGATAGCCAGCAAAAAATTTGTCAAATAATCATCACATGCATCATTTAATATATTTTGTTAATGCTAGGGCATTCCCTGGAAGTGACATGCTCAATTCAGCAAAAAGTGTGCAAGAGCCGCTGCACCGACGCCCAAGTTCAGTGTTAAATATGCAAGGGTTCCACATCAGGGGTGGGAAAAAAAAGCTAACCCATGAAATTAAAATTAAGATAGAAATTTGGAATTTAGGTTTCCTTACAGGAAAATTAATATAAATTAATAAATATTATGATTCACAAGAAAATAAATATTCTTTACATTCAGGAAATTAAATGGGTTATAGAGAAGGCTTAGGAGATTGATAGTTTAGGATTTAAGCAATGATATTTTGATAGTTGTACTAGAAATGGTGTATGTGTGATTATATATAAGAGTTTGAAGGATAATGTTGTAAAAAAGAATAGAATTGAAGATAGAATTACAATTTTAAAGATTGTTATTGATGCTAAGATTATTAATATCATAAGTGCTTATGCTCCTCAAATAGGTTTAGATATGTGTTAAAAATTAAAATTTTGGAATAACTTAGAAAAATTAATATAAAAGATACCTCTTAAAAAAAGAGTTTTTAGTTGAGGTGATTTAAATGGATATATTGGTAGAGAGGTAGATGATTTTAAAAGCATTCATGATGGCTAGGAATTGAGAGAAACTAATTAAGGTGGTAAGACTATATTAGATTTTCCTATACCTTATGATTTTGTAATTGCTAATACCTTATTTAAAAAAAAAAAAAAGAGATGAGCATCTCATCACTTATAAGAATGGATAAAATAAAAGTCAAATTAATTATTTTCTTATAAAAAAATAGATCGCTTAGATTGCAAAAATTGTAAGATTATTCCGAGTGAAAGTTTATATACCCAGCATCACTTATTAGTTTTAAATTTTAAAATGAAGGGACAACATATAAAAAATAAAATAAAATATTGTTATAGGATTAGATGGAGATATTTAAAGAATATTAATGAAAAAACTTTTGAGAGTAAGATTCTACATCTTAAGATTTTGTTTGTACATAAAGAGAGTAATGTTATGTGAAAAAAAATAACTAGTAAAATTAATAATATTGCAAAATATGTGCTTGGAGTACCAAAGTGAAAAAACTCCTAACAATATAAATAGTTTGTGGTGGAATCAAAATGTGCAAAAAAATATTAAAAAAATAAGAAGATTTGTTATAAAAATTGGTTTAGAGGGAAAAACTTTGATAATTGGAAAAGATATAAAAAGGCCCATAAGAAGTCTAGGAAAACAATTTGCAATGCAAAGAGTTTAGTTTTTAAAGATTTATGTAATAGAGTAGATACTAACGAGGATAAAAGATATATGTATAAGTTAGCCAAACAAAAAGATAAAAGTATTTAGTTCAAGTGAAGTACATTAAAGATGAAGATAAAAAAAAAATTTATTAGAAAATGATATTTAACAAAGATGGATAAGATATTTTGCTAAAATTTTCAATGAAGATTATGAAAATACGATTGAT
This sequence comes from Dendrobium nobile, assembly GCA_022539455.1. NCBI lineage: Eukaryota > Viridiplantae > Streptophyta > Magnoliopsida > Asparagales > Orchidaceae > Dendrobium > Dendrobium nobile. Next base: position 8,775,759 of record CM039735.1, read on the forward strand.
TTTAGTGACATTAGCATCCTAAATAAAAATAAAGATCTTTTTTTTATCAGCGTATGAGTAAAACTAATGCTAGATATGCTTTAAGGAAATTGAAGTGTGGAAAAGTTGTTGGACCTTATGATATTCCAATGAAGGTGTGGAAATGCTTAAAAGATAAAGGAATTTATAGGCTTACTAAACTTTTTAATATTATTTTGAAGACAAAAAAAAATGCTAGATGAGTGAATAATGAGTGTGTTGATTCCTATATTTAAAAATAAAGGTGAAACACAAGATTGTGTGAATTATAGCGGAATTAAGTTAATGTCTCATACTTTAAAATTATGGGAGCAGTTATGGAGCATAGGTTACAACGTAATACTAATATTTCTCAAAATTAATTTGGATTCATGCTAGGTAGGCCTAATATGAAAGCTATACATTTATTGAGAGGTTTGATGGAGAAGTATAGAGAGATAAGGACGATCTTCATATGATATTTATTGATTTAGAGAAAGCATATGATGAAGTTCTGAGAGAAGTGCTATAGAGAGTTCTAGAAAAAGAAAGTGGTTAATAATTTTTATATTCAAGTCATTAATAATATGTATGCAAGAGTTGTTTCTTATGCTAAAACACAAGGTGGTTTGACCAAGTATTTTCCTATTTCTGTTGGATTACATCGAGGATCAACTTTAAGCCCATATCTCTTTGATTTAGACATGGATGTTCTCACTAGACATTTGCAAGAGGTTATACCCTGATGTTTGCTTTTTGCTGATGATATTCTTCTTGTTGATAAGACTAGAGAGGGAGTTGAAGGTAAATTTGAATTATGGAGGTCAACCTTAGAGTCTAAAGGTTTTAGTTTGAGTAGATCTAAAACTGAATATATGGAATGTAATTTTAATAGTAATAAATCTAGTAGAGGGGGGGGATTGCGATTTTGGGTGATCAAGTCATTAATAAGAGTACTCGTTTTAGATATCTTGGGTCTATTGTTCAAAGTAATAATGAAATAAATATGGATATTATTAGTAGAATTCAAATTGGATGGTTGAAGTGGAGGAATTCATCAGGCTTTTTGTGTGATAAAAAAGTCCCTCTCAAAATTAAGGAAAAATTCTATAAGATGGAGGTGAGACTGCCAATGTTTTATGGTGTAGAATGTTGACCATTAAAAGAGAAGCATAATATTAAGTTTAGTGTTACATAGATGAGAATGCTTAAGTGGATGAGTGGCTTTACTCTTAGAGACAAGATACGAAATGAGCATATACGTGAAAAGGTTGGAGTAGCTCATGTGGAAGATAAGATTAGAGAGAGTTGTCTTAGATGGTTTGGTCACATAAAATGGCGGCCTTCGGATGACCCGGTTAGGAAAGTAGATGTATTGGATTTGCATTATGTTAAAAAAGGTAGAGGTAGACCTAAAAAGAGTTAGTTAGAAAATATTAGAAATGATATTTCTTTATTAGATTTAAATGAGAAGTTGACTCTTAACAAGACACAATGGAGAAAAATGATTCATGTAGCTGACCCCACATAGTGGGATAAAGGCTTGATGTTGTTGTTGTATGGATCTGCACAAAAAAAAAAAAAAAAAGAGCACAAATGTGAAACTTGGATGGCATAGATTAAACAAGAAGTAAAAAAGACTGATTTCATTGTGCACCTCATGATTATATTATCAATCAGCATTGACATATAAACATATTGACATCTCCACTTCAAACCTGATCAATAATCAGAGAAAAAACTCAATTTTTTTAAAGCTATCCTTTTCACACCTGAGTTTCAGTGGTCCAGTTTTTTTTATTTTTTTATCACAATCCAAATACTTAATTTTGCAACCAATCGATGAGATTAAAGTTCAAATGAGAAGAGATCTTTATATAGCTGTCAAAATGTTGTTAGCATTTGGTTTTATGTTTCCATAGCCATGCACACCTAAATAAATATCTCATATCTTTATGTAATTTGGAATTGAAATAGCTTTCTCATGTCAAATGCCAATCAAAAAGATATAATATTAAAAAAAATGAATTGATAAATTATCAAATTTAACAAATACAAATAAAGACAATATACATGTCAAAAATCCTACAAAAAATTCAAAAAACATATCATGAACTTTAAGCTATGCGCACTTAGCGCACATGCATAATTTTTCAACATAGGGGCAGCAAATGGATAGATGCAATTATAGAAGGAAAAATAATAGCTAGAAAACCAAATAAATATTACAGCGAGTTAGAAAATTCCATTTATGCAGTCTGTAAATAGTAAAAAATAAAAATATCAGTTTAGAATAACAAAATGTATGAAACGTTAGACAAAATTTTAGAAACCAGTAAACCACATAAGCCATAATTGTTGGTTTTCAAGTATGGAAAAACTCAGGTATTATAAATGAAACTTTCCGCACCGCTTCATCATCAATAGAATGGAGCAGAGGCTTCTGTTCAGCAGGATCTAAATCATTTGATTGAAGCTTAGGCTCTATGACTGAGTTAACGGCCAACCGTCCAAAAGTGCAGGAAATGTTATCCATAGTTTCAACCTGTCATACGAAAATATTAAAAGTTAGCTAGCCATTGTTTCTTTCAGTAGCTAAATAAATGCTTCACAGCTTACATGATGGTCAGTATGTATGGATTTGTTGTTCTCTTGGATCTCACCAATTGAACTGGACACTTCACTAGGAAGTTTTAAATCTGAGCCATTCACATGGATACGAGTTAATAGGGTTACTAAAGCAAATTAATCAGTTAATAAAATTTACTCAACTACTCTAAAATCAGCAAACATGCTGGACATTTTACCTTTATACGGGTCATTGAATTTTGCAGCAGCTGCAGCCACATGTTCAACCAATTCTGGACTGACTTCCCTACTGACTGATATTAATTGTAATGATCACTAACAATGGAAGACCTCGAAAGAAAAACTTATTGGCTTTTGTCTAAAATAAACATGGTGTATTTTGAAGTCACCTTCATTAGTAGTGTACTTTTTGAGAAGTTCCTCAAGTGGCAGATCTAATTCTGCCTGCAAAGCAATCAATTCTTCCCTCCGTTCTGCCTCCGTAATTTGTGCCTCATCCTCCTCAATGGTATGTTCATCATCTACCTGAATCAAATCAACAAACAGTTGATTCATAAGTTTCTTGTCATCTTAGGGTAAAAAATAGCAATAGTAAAGCCACTACATTCTTGTTGTCGGGAATGGTAGGAAATTAACATGTGCGTTGATTATGTATAAGCCTGTGACTATAATCATTCTCTGGTGATAACCCTTTGAAAGAATGAAATAACATACATAGGATGATGAAAATAAAATAAGTGCAGGCTATAACAAATAAAACCATCCCATGTTCTACCCTAAAATTGTATATGAAGATTCGCGACTCCATAGTTTTCATTTAATGGAAAAAATAAGTGTGAACACGAATATGAAACACAACTTATATTCCTAGATGCCCGCAAAAGTAAGTCATGGGCTCTAAGCAATAGCTGAGTAAAAATAGCATACTCAAAAGCCCAACCCTGTTTTCAAAACAAAAATTCGTATCTAAACTTTTAATCATTTAAATTTTAAAAATAAATTCTTAGGAACTCTTTGGATACATTTTTTGAGAAAAATTTGGCAGAAAAAAACTTCTGTCAAATATTCTTTCTCATATCTCTATCTTTATCTTCAAAAATAGGTATTGCCAGCAAAAACGAGTTGTAACACTCAGTAAGCCAATGTTCATTGAATTAAAGTCAAATAAATCAATATTTACACATAATATTTTAACAATCATCATATAGCATTAGAATTCAAATAATAAATTGTAAAGAAGTACAATTTACCAAATCATCTTCAGATTGAGCTATATAATCATCATCAACCTCCATAAGGTCTGACTTTGTTTCTGATCAACAAGCAGGAAATATAAAAATCTTGTCCAGAACATCCAGAGATCAAAAGAAAAATATGTCACTGACCTCGACCAATTGGGCTACTTAAAGTGCAATTTCTATCATCCTCCCCATCTACATGGGGTGATTTGAGATGCTCAGAGTCTACATTGACTGGTTTATGAGAACAAGGCGTAGCCACAAGATTTTCTGCGAGCATTGTGGAGTACCTGATTCAGATAAAAAAGAAAATAAAAGTACATAGAACATTACGTGTAGCCAGTTCCAAAAACTGAACAGAGAAGACACTGCCCATATCAACTAATAAGGAAATCAAAGTTCAGTAAAAAAAAGTCATACCTTTCCGTTTGACCTAAAAGAAAATCAAGTTGCTTGTCAAGAGCCTTCTTCTTTCTTTCCTCAGACTCCAATTGATACTTATAAAGCACCTAAAATAGAAAGCATATAAGCTAATATAGAAAGATGCAGATTTTCCCAAAAAAAAAGCAAATCTAAGAAGTTAATAACTTGCCAGCTTCTCTATTTTCATCCAGAATTTCTTCACGTCTTTAGAAATATTAAGTGCAATTTTTCTCATACGTTGCTCTTCTTCCTACATCAAACATTACAAAGAATACAAGTGAAGCTCATGAATTTTATGCACTAGCAATCAACTGGATTGCTACATTGGGGCAAAATATCCAGCACATGGATGATCAAAGACCCTATAGATCACAAAAAAAAGCCCATGCCACCTTGGCAATCATGTTCGAATGGTACAAAACAAACCTTGAGTTTCCTTTCACCCTTTGAGGCTTGGTCTAGGATGTTCTTGCTGGCTCTTAAGGCAACTTTCTTTGCTAGGGATAGTTTCCATTTCCTCTCTGATTCAAAATCCTGAAAGCAACCATCACTTAGGCAAAAAGCTTCATAATCTACAAGATAATATTATAATAATTATTTTCGTAAAAACTTCTCTCATCCGAGTAGCGATAATTAGTCAATAGCATCAGACAAATGAACGCCACCTTTGAAAGCCAAACCATCTCCTCTAAAACGTGATCCCAGTGTGCTTTAGCTCGAGGCGGCTCCCTGGAGGCCTCAACAGCCTGCAAAGTTTGAAAGAGACGTCAACTTGAAAATATAAGTAATAATGCTGGAATATTATGTCATGTCCAGACACTGCTAACATAACAATGTAATGCCTTAAGCTCACTTACAATGCTGCATAAATGTCAGGATATCTCATATAATTAAAAAAAAAAATGGCAAAACAACTTTGGAGGCTACCCATAACATCAAAATTGACAAAAGATAATTGATTGGATCATAATATCAAAACAAGTAAATTTCGGTTAGGTGAATGACAGAAAAGCAGCAACAACAACATTAAGCCTTTATCCCACTACAAGGGATCGGTTACATGAAATTTTTTTTTTTCTCCATGGTGGAGTCAAATTTCAAACAAAGAAAGAAAATTAAATGCAACCAACCCACACTTTCACATGAGGGATGTGAATGAAGTCATTCTAGTCTTTATATATATATATATATATATATATATATATAATGATTTACTTGTCTGCTAGTGAAAGATAAATAAGTTAGGAATGAAAATAGAAGCTTTATTTCAATCCAACTGTCAAATGATGATCTGACCCAAGTAATTGATTTGCCAGCCACTACTAACTTTGAACCTGAAAAGGCAATAAATCAAACTCCACTTAGTAAATCATCATGTATGCATGTCCTTAATAGCTTGATTATAAGCATTATTAACTCCTTTCTTTTTATAAATTTCTCCAGAGCCCTTCTAGTGGAACTTTATCATATGGTTTGTCTAAATCAATAGACATCATATGAAGACCCTCCTTACTCTCTATATACTTCTCCATCAAATCTCTCAAAAAATGTATAGCCTCCATAATAGACCTATTCAACATGAATCCAAGCTGATTTTGAGAAACATTAATATCACGTCGTAACCTATGCTCAACTAATTTTAATGAATGACACATTAACTTAATTCCTTTATAATTCGCACACTCTTGTGCATCACTTTATTCTTAAAAATAAGAACCAACACACTTCTACACTCATTTGACAACTTTTTAGTTTTCAAAAAAAAAAGTTTAGTAAGCCAAGAAATTCATTGATCTCCTGAGCATTTCCACACCTCTATTGAAATATTATCATATCGCTGCTTTTCGCGTTTCATTTTTTTTAAAATATCTCCTACTTTGGTTTTACTAATATAACGATAAAAAAAATACATATTTTCATTTGGTGTGCTAAGGTTACTAAAATAAATCATATTATCAAAATATTCATTGAAAAGCTTATCGAAATATTCTCATCTGACTATGTTGAATGTCTTCTTCTAAGAAAAGCACCATTTGATCATCATACTTAATGCACTTCAATTGAATTAGGTCTTTAGTTCTCTTATCTCTTTGTTGGACTAACTTATACATATATATTCTGTCATCTTTAGCATCTAATTTATTTTATAAACAATTAAAAACTAAATTCTTGCATCACATATTATTTTATTAAATTCTATATGGGTTTATCTGTAACTTCCCAATTTTTTGAGTTATTAAATCTAAACATTTTTTATAACAAAAAATTTTATTTTTGATTTTTTCTTGCACATTTTGATTCCATCACCAACTATTTTACTATTATGAACTTTTCTATTTGATTCTCCAAGCGCATACTTTGCAACTTTTTTAATAACATTAGCTACTTTTTTCACATAACATTAGCTTCCTCATGAACAAAATAAATATTGAGATCTTGAATCTTACTGTTAAAAATAATTTTATAAGCATTTTTAAATACCTTCATCTAATCCTAGAACAATCTTTTACTTTATTTTTCATATTTCACTCATTTAGCTTAATGCCCAAAACGAATAAGCGATATTAGATACATAAATTTTCACTCAGAATTACTTTACATTCGTTGCATTATAAACGATCAAATTTTCTGATAAGAAAATAATCAATATGAACTTTCCTATATACCTTTTTAAATAAGGTATTAGCAGTTACAAAACTATAATCTATAGCAAAATCTAATAACATTATGATCCTAATTCTCCATTCAACTTCATTAAATATTGTATGAGGTCTTAAACCTATTTTATGAAAATTATTTTCACAATTTCTATTCAAGTTATTTTAAGCATATCCCTTCTCTTCTTAATCCATTGAAATTAGTTTTATTACCATCTAAGTCTACTTTTTACACCTATATTCAATGGACGTTACTCCCACCACCCCATTAACATAATCATTTGATGAGGACATCAACTGATGTTTTCAACGAGCATATCAGTGCAGGATACGCAGATCGATGGCTACGATCCACAACCTTAATTTTGATGTTTAGTTTTTATTTTGATGTTTATGTATTAATTGTTATTTACGATTGTACCCTTTCTTTTGAGTCGTCTTGAGTTGTAGCCCCAGGGGCATTTGCGTCATTGAATTTTTGTTTTCTTAGGTCTATATATTGTGGCCTCTATTGTATCAGATGATGAATTATGAATGAAGTTTTAATTTTCTTTGAGTGATCTCTTAGTGAGTTCTTGAGATGGGTGAAAGCACTACCCGTCAATCTTTGGTGGATTCTAAGGTTCGCGGTTCCACAACCTCTTTTTTTTTTCTCTACTTCAAAACCTCCATCGTAATCCCTCCACACGCCGGCCTCGCCCACCTCACCCTTTCTTTTCCTCCTACCTAAGCCTAAGCCCATACCCAACCCGCCGCCACCTCCCTTGGCCGCCCAAGCCGCCGGCCGGACCTCCCCTCTCCCCGTCTACATGTTCAACCCGCAGGCCCACCATCCCTAGTCCAGCAAATTTGAATTTCAAATTTCAAATTTTGCCATAATTACTTTTCTAAATTACCTCTAGGTTATTTAGGAAAGAATCCATGTTGGCAATCAATCTATTTTGAATTTCAAAACCCCTTTCTAGAGAGTTAAACCCCATTTGGAAGTTTTTCCAATTTAAATCAAATCTGAAATTGAAGTCAGATTTGATCAAATCACATTAATTTCCTTGGGGTCCACATATTAAACAAAAACTCCCTCTCTCCCCTCTCTACATGGCTGACCCCCTCTCCCTCATGATTTCTCTCTCCAACCCAATTCATATTCCAATTAATGCCCCCTTAATCGCCTCCTAAAACCCCCAGCTCCCTAGCCCTAATTGGGGATTTTGAATTCGCATTAATTCTCTCTCCCTCCAATTCAAAATTTGAAACAAAAAATTCAGATTTTCCTTTTTTTCTCCAAAATATTCTCTCCACCTCTCACCCAACTCACATTATCTCTAATTTTTCCTTGTCCAAGCCACCCTCCAACGGGTTTCTTCCCTCTTGAAGGAAGAAACCATTCTCCTTATGTTTGGAAGCCAACTAAGAAGACAACATCCTCCTTCCTTCTCTCCGATAGTGTATGGCTGATCCTGAGATCAACCACGGCTTCGCTTACAACACACAAGGCGAGATCGGCATCCTACTTTCCCTTCTACGAGCCGGATTAGGAGTACGACGACACGGTGGAACACTAAGTCAACTGCATCATTCACTGCCTCGCCGAGACTATCGAGCTTCAACGACCAAGTACACCATGGTTCCTCGTCGGACGATCCTTGCCTCCTCCACCTACGGCTATCTTCCCAACAACCAAGCTCCTCGGCTCTTTCTTTCTAGTGGTCATTTCAAGTCTAGTGTGGAAGACCTTCATCCGCTGAGCCTTAGAACTGTAGAGAGAGAGTAAACCCTCAAGGTGAACATCTCAATATTAAATTTCGGATTTGTGTTATAAGATATTACATTACGTTTGCCTGCGTATTTGATAAAGAGCGTTTTGGTTAATCTTCATGTATTTCTTTGCCTAAGCAAGTGGAAGACTGCGAATTTATAACATCTTACTTTGATTTGATGCATAATTTTATAGCGGTTAACTTTTAATAAATACTTTTGTTAATCTCTTGTAAACTCCTTACATGTATCACATCATCATTTCTCAACCGATCATTCCTATCAAAGACTTGTTCCTTGTCCAACAATAAAATTCGAACAATACAACAACAACAACATCAAGCCTTTATCCCACTACATGGGGTCGGCTACATGAATCCTTTTTTCTCCATTGTGTCCTATTAAAGGTCAAATTCTCATTTAAATCTAATAAAGAAAGGTCATTTCTAATATTTTCTCATCAAGTCTTTTTAGGACTGCCTCTACCTTTCTTAACATAAGTCAAATCTAATACCTCTACTCTCCTAACCGGGTCATTGGAAGGCCGCTGTTTTATGTGACCAAACCATCTAAGGTGACTCTCTCTAATCTTATCTTCTACTGAAGCTACTCCAACCTTTTCACGTATATGCTCATTTCGTATCCTATCTCTAAGGGTAAGGCCACTCATCCACCTGAGCATCCTCATCTCTGCCACACTTAACTTAGTATTATGCTTCTCTTTTAATGGCCAACATTCAGCACCATAAAGCACTGCAGGCCTCACTACCATCTTATAGAATTTTCCCTTAAGTTTGAGGGGTACTTTTCTATCACACAACAAGCTCGATGCATTCTTCCACTTCAACCATCCAACTTGAATTCTACTGCTAATATCCCCATCTATTTCACCATCACTCTGAACAATAGATCCAAGATATCTAAAACGCGTACTCTTATTAATGATTTGATTGCCCAAAGTCACAACTCACAATCCCCTCACTAGGTCTATTACTACTAAAATTACACTCCATATATTCCGTTTTAGATCTACTCAAGCGAAAACCTTTAGTCTCTAATGTTGACCTCCATAATTCAAGTTTACTTTCAACTCCCTATCTAGTCTTATCAACAAGAAAAATATCATCAGCAAAAAGCATACACCAAGGTACATCCTCTTGCAAATGTCTAGTGAGAACATCCATGACTAAAGCAAAAAGATATGGGCTTAAGGCTGGTCCTTGATGTAACCCAACCGAAATAGGGAAATACTTGGTCAAACCACCTTGTATTTGAACACAAGTAATTGCTCCTGCATACATATCTTTAATGATTTGAATATAAGCATTATTAACTCCTTTCTTTTCAAGAACTCTCCATAGCACTTCTCTTGGAACTTTATCGTATGCTTTTTCTAAATCAATAAATATCATATGTAGATCCTCCTTATTTTCTCTATATTTCTCCATCAAACCTCTTAATAAATGTATGGCTTCCATAGTCGACCTACCCGGCATGAATCCAAATTGATTTTGAGAAACATTAGTATCACACCGCAACCTATGCTCCATAACTCGCTCCCATAGTTTTAAAGTATGACACATCAATTTAATTCATTTATAATTTGCACAATCTTGTGCATCACCTTTATTTTAAAAAAAGGAATTAACACACTCTTTCTCCACTCATCTGGCATCTTTTTAATCTTCAAAACAGTATTAAAAAGTTTAGTAAGCCAAGAAATTCCTTTATCTCCTAAGCATTTCCACACCTCTATTGGAATATCATCAGGTCCAACAGCTTTTCCACCCTTCATTTTCTTTAAAGCCTCTCTAACTTTGGTTTTACTATTACGTCGATAAAAACAGAAATCTTTATTTTCATATATGGTGCTAAGGTCACTATAATCGATCTTATTATCATAATTTTCATTAAAAAGGTTAGCAAAATATCTCATCCACCTTTGTTGAATATCATCTTCTAAGAAAAGTATTTTTTGATCTTCATCCTTAATACACTTCACTTGAACTAAATCCTTACTACTCCTATATCTTTGTTTGGCTAACTTATACATATATCTTTCTCCCTTCTTAGTATCTAATCTATTATATAAATCACTAAAAGCTAGCTAAGGTCTTTGCATCACATATTACTTTCTTAGATTCCTTACGAGCCTCTTTATATCTTTCCCAATTATCAGAATTTTTAAAATTAAACCAATTTTTATAACAAATCTTCTTATTCTTAATCTTTTCTTGCACATTTGGATTCTACCACCAACTATTTTTACTATTATGAGCTTTTCCATTTGATACTCCAAGCACATTTTTTTGTAATATTCTTAATATCACTAGCCAATTTATCCCACATAACATTAGCATCCTCATGCACAGATAAAATCTTAAGATCTAAAACCTTACTCTCAAAAATATTTTTGTTAATATTATTTAAATGCACCCATCTAATCCTAGAATATCATTTTACTTTATTTTTTATTATCTGCCCCTTTATCTTAAAGTCTAAAACTAATAATCGATGTTGGGTACATAAATTTTCACTCGGAATAACTTTACAATCTTTGCAATCTAAACGATCTAATTTTCTTATAACAAAATAGTCAATCTGAGTTGTACTATATCCATTTTTATAAGTGATGAGATGTTCATTCCTTTTCTTAAATAAGGTATTAGCAATTGAAAAATCATAAGTAAAACAAAAATCTAATATGGACTTGTCACCTTCATATGTTGTTCCAAAACCATAGCCACCATGAATGCTTTTAAAATAACCTACCTCTCTACCAACATGTCTATTTAAATCTTCTCCAATAAAAACTCTTTCTTCTAAAGGTATCTTTTGTAATAATTATTCTAAGTCATTCCAAAAATTTAATTTAGAACTCAAATCCAAACATACTTGAGGAGCATAAGCACTTATAATATTAACAATCTTATCATCAACAACAATCTTTAAAGCTATAATTCTATCTCCAATCCTATTAATTTTTATAACATTATCCTTCAAACTCTTATCTATAATAATACCTACACCATTTCTAGTACGACTCCTACCCGAATATCAAAGTTTAAATCCTAAACTATCAATTTCATTAGCCTTCTCTCCAAACCATTTAAAATTCGAACAATATAATCATTAATTCAACACAAAACATAGTTAACTAATTCATTTCCTAATTTTAATAATCCAGCCAAGATATATTATCATATATGTCCCAATTCATCTATATGATAAATCTGTGATACTTACCCTACAAACTTAGGTATAACCTTCAAAAATTGAATGTTAAAACTATAGTCATAATCCAACTTTTAAAAAGCATAAGAAATAACCACAATTATAATGTGCACATGTAATTAACTTAACATAAATTAGCTACCATTAACATTTTCACCTCAGCAGTTTCATTTTTCAACTCTATAACTAAATTACCGCAATTTGATTCCAGTTTGAACGCACCCAACACATACTGGAATATAACCTTCCACATTGTCCTTGATTTTTTTTTTTTTTTAATCTAATTTCTTAATACTGATTCTTCTTTTAATCATCATGCTTATTAATTCTTATCTTCCCATTCAAAACTGCCAAATATCATTTCAAAAATCAGATTTTAATTTTAAACATGGTCAAGTCTTTCCTATTTTTCACCTATATTACGGTGTGTCACTTACAGGTAATGTCTTGCCCAATATTAGCCCACTTTCACTACAATTCGGTAATTTCGGGAAACCGAGCAAACACTTGTCTACTTCTCACCACAATCAGATTATGGTACTCTAGTAATAGAAATTTCAAAGACATTAATAAAGGTAATACATTCTCTACCTCAAAAACAATTCCATTGCACCAAAAATTTATATGAAAAAAAAAGGTGACCAAGGCTGCAATTATAGAAAGAAACTAGTTTGCACTTCTCTTGATTTATGTTTTCAAGAACCCAATTGTTGCAAATAGAGCAAGGCCAAAGGCTGTGAGCTAAGAGTACAAATGAGATTCATGTCTTGAGTTATAAGTATAATAACTAACACTGTATGCCAACATTCAGTGAAATTCTCATAAGGATAAGAACTAACAAATAGTTTTATTTGCGGGCATAAAAAATCATTTCAAATATCATATTATTATTTTTTATCGTATTATAAACACTCCTTCCACTACATTTGCCAGTGACAGAGAGGTAGCTACTAGATGAAAGCCCAGACAAAAAATTTATGACCAATCTGGCATCAGCTGTTAGCAATTGCCAAGTTCAAGGATGGTTCTTAAGAACAATGTTTTAGTTTTATGGTTAACTTATCTCTATATAAGTCAAAAAGATATGAGAATTAAGCTAGTAATTCAAAATCCACGCTAGTGCTGTAAATTTTCTAACCATGACAAGAACCTCATGAGTCTTAGAGACTGAATGTTAAACTAGGATTAAAGTATTCCAACCAATTCAAGCATATAGAGCAAACTCAAGGTTTGTGATTCTATGCAATGCAAATGCTTAACATGGATAAGCTGCAAAACCATAGATAAATTCAGTTCACAAGATGGTAAGTTGTTTGCAGTTTTTCACTCTATGGAACTTCTACTGATTGGTTACAAAGAAGAAAAGCTTGATGCAGGGGCTGAAACTTCAGCATAAAATGTCAGTTACACGCATGAGAGAAAGTATGGAACAATGATGAGGTTTCCACCATTGCTATGCGAATCGTGAAAATTATCAAAGGTAAAACTGGGTGCATCAAACATCCACAAAAACTGTGTCAAAAGTCTCATGCACATAAGTGAAAGTGCCCCCTTTATGTCAGTTAAAGGGATAATAGATCTGAACAATTAAACTCACATCAAGAAAATAAAAAACTCAACCAAATTGAAACCAACAAACGAAAAAACTATAGAAGACACACACAAAAAAAAACAAAAAAACTGACATTCAAATATATTCTTTTACAAGAAAAAGCTAAAGGGTTTAACCAACTAAAAACTATAGAAGACACAAGGATATTATAACTTTCAAACTATACGTATCACAAGCAGATTTAAGTTAAAATTGCTAACCTTTTGACGTCTGGATCTACTTTCATGGTCCAATTTAGATCTAGGACCCTTGGAGGCCATGGTTTCTTCCTCAAAAGTACCTAAATGATCACATAGTATGTCTATAACAGAATAACTGGCACCAATATAAAATTACATACTCATAGAACTATTTCTAAAAACAAAGTAAATTTTACATAGATTCATCACCTTTTACAACAATTGCAACTTAAACCATCATTCACAAGAACTAAAAAAATATCATAATTTATTTACAAAAACAATGCAATTACTTCCACATATGCAAACGTGAAGGATGAGTTCAAAATGCCTAAAATATCATGCAGCTGCTTGTATCAACAATCTGACCCTAGCTAGTCTCATTTGAGACAGATAACAGCTCAATGGAATGCAGGGGTGACAAGGCAGCAGCTTTCATGGAAATGGTGTCAATCGAAATTCAAGGGTGACACAAGAAATTTTCATCCTATAAATGGAAAAAAACATAAAATATAAATACAGAACTACTTGCCCGTTAGTGGAAAAAAAACGTAGAGCTTATATTAGTTGGTTTCATAATATGATAAACTATTTTTGAACCTTATGGAAATTTTGAATCTAATTGGGGTGTGCATGACCGATGAAATGCAGGGGTGACAAGGCAGCAGCTTTCATGGAAATGGTGTCAATCGAAATTCAAGGGTGACACAAGAAATTTTCATCCTATAAATGGAAAAAAACATAAAATATAAATACAGAACTACTTGCCCGTTAGTGGAAAAAAAAAGTGGAGCTTATATTAGTTGGTTTCATAATATGATAAACTATTTTTGAACCTTATGGAAATTTTGAATCTAATTGGGGTGTGCATGACCGATATGAAGGGCAAAAACAGTCATATGAAACAAGAAGCCTGAAAATACAGTAAAACAAAATGAATACCTTGAAATGTTTAGCAAACGGCTTTAGCATCGCATGTCAATCAGAATTTCAGAATGTTTCACTACAGGATGAAAATTCATAAATTTAAACAAAAATAATTAAAAATCAAGCGACTGAAAATAAACACCTGCAAAAACTGTAAAGAAAAAAAAAGCCAGTTAAATAAATGAAAAGATCAGCATTTTAAAGCTTAGCACATAACATAAATTTGTTAGGGTAAGTTTGTTTGCAAGAACTTAGAATCCATATATTTTAACAATGTAGTCTAAAGTAAATACGGTGGATTTTAATTTCTTAAGAGTGATTGGTTGTAAAATAAATGCATAGAAATCATTTACTTGTTTGGTTGATTGTGAAATAAATATTTTTTTAATTTAATCAATAATTTAAAAGTGCATTAATGCAATATCCTTTTATAAGTATAATGCTAATATAAATTAACTAAGATAACAGGATAGTTGAACCCAATTAGTTCCTTTATAATGGCAATTCCTCCATCAAAATCAGTAGTTGGAGAAGATCACAGGACAAGAAAATCAACTTCTCTCATCAATCACCCATACAAAAAAAAAGATTCACTAATATTACAGAAAACAATATACATAAAAAATATGAAATAATCAGATAAATAAGAAAAGCACACATATAACCCCTTTAAACTACGTCAATTCTTATGTTTGATTTTAACACTACTTAATTTTGATGACCGCTCTTGTGAAATAATCATAGAAATGGTCAGTATTAAATGTTCCTATGAAATTTGAAACTTTTGTTTGAATTTTCATGTTTATTATATTTATGAAGTTATTTTTTGATCATATGAGGTGAATGTTTTCTTAAGGTAGGCAATCAATTGGGATATTGCAAAAAAGTTTCTTAAAATATGAATGACTTTTAAATATGCTTTACACAGTCATGCATTTGGCTGAATGCAAAAAATGTGTTTATTTTTAAACGTTTATTTGAAATTTATATATGTTTTGGTTGGGGCCCTTTATAATAAAATAAAGGGCTGTTAGGTTCCACAAAGTTGTAATGTAAAGTATAGCAAATGCAGGAGTTTAAATTTTCAAAGGAGCTCTGGAACAATCCAAATTTGCCATCAACGCCTTCATACAATACTTTGCCCGTGACTTTTCCCAACGCGAACCACTAAAAACGCAGCATAGATCTCAAAATCACAACTACATGCCATCATTAATCCGGAACAATTTCAACAAAAAACATTGACAAACAAAACCAAATTTTTTATATTGAAATAGGAAAGGGAAAGCACAAAAGAGAGAACAAAAACAAACCGAAATGAAAAGCCAGAAATAGGAGAAAGAAAAAGGAAGACAAGCTCATACCTTGTTCATAAAGATCTCCACTTTAGCTGTTGCAGAACAGCTCATCCTTCACGGTTTCACCTCCAAACATCCACAGAGCAAAAGGTTGAGAGCAGCGAGTGAAAGAACATGGGCTTCGAACAAAGAAAATAAGTTTCGTTTAGCATTATTTCAACATGTGACGGAGGCGACAAGGAAAACGGCATAGCGGCAGAGGAGGTGAAAGATCGTTACCTTCTTTGCCGAATGGCGAATAAGGCGAAGAACCGTCGCTTCGAGCTCCTGTTCTGAGGTCTGATCTGGCAGAGACAACCGGGAAACCAGTCTATAGGCGATTCCGTAGGGAGAGCCGAAGCGCCAAGCTTTTAGGGCAAGAACAAAGCAGGGTCAAGTGAAAGAAATTTTCCTCAAATTTGTTAAATAAGTTATTTTTTTATAAAAAAGGAAAGAAATTTTCTTTTCGATTTGATTTTTATAGAAATTATGATTGGAATAAAGATTACATGATATATAAATTAAAATAAATATTGAATTGATTAAATATAAGTTATTTCATTTTTTATTCTTTAAATAAACAAAATGTGTTCCTATTTTTAAAATAATTTTTTTTTATTATTTTAAAAGTTTGTTGGAAAACTTTTCTCGCACTACAGCTTGTAAATGCCTATACAGATATAAATTTTCTTAAACAAATTTTTTATTTTTACTGCTCCGTCCCTTCTTCTACGCTGATTGGTTGGGAATGCTAAAAGCAAAGAAAATTTATGATTAAAGCAAAAATAGATATATCTCAAAGTTTTAAAATTTATTTTAAAATTAATGTAATATTAATTATTTGAATATTATATTTATTTTAAAATTTATGCTACTATTATAAAAGCCGCTCTAGTTTTCTTCCACATTAAATCTTGTTATTTATTTTATTTTTGCTAAAATAATCTTGTACGTTCGTTGTATTTTAAATAATTAATAAATTTAAAAAATAATACTTATGCAATTTAATGTCCCTTAAACTTCATATTAAATTAATTTTAATTCTTCTTAACGCTTGAGTTTCTGTCCATTTCATTTAATGTAATATATCTTATTAATATTAAAAAGCCACTTGGGATTCTTCACAAATACTATCTAAACCTTCCCTATGGCACTTTGTAACACTATCTAAACTATTGATGTTGCAACTCTTCGTATTCTCATTCCACTATGCATATTCCTTCCCTTCTCATTTCACTTCAAACTCGACGGTCCTCCCTCTCGTGTTCTCTGACCTCCATGAGGGCTTCGCCTTCTTCGTTCTTCTTTGACTACATTCGCCTTCTTCGGTCACAAGAGCTTTGCCGTAATATATGTAGTTGCACCTCTCTCTCTCTCTCTCTCTCTCTCTCTCTCTCTCTCTCTCTCTCTCTCTCTCTCTCTCTCTCTCTCTCTCTCTCTCTCTCTCTCTCTCTCTCTCGATATTATAAAGAAACAAAATTTGGTATATTCAATTTAGTTGTTGTTATTCGACTTCTTTGTTGCTTGACAAAGGGAGAAATTTGCTTTCTTGAATGTCGTTGAAATTTCTCAAACTTTTTTTTATTATAGAGAAACAAAATTTGATCATTTTCATTTATTTGCTGTTATTCGACTTCTTTGCTCGTTCATCACCTTGTCTCTTTTCCCAGTGCTAGGCTCTCAATATGTGTCTTGTTCCACAAAATGATCTTGACGATTGACCGCATTTTCAAGCACATAAATATCTAGAATATATGCCATCTCTTTTTATGGGATAAAGATAAAATTAATATAATATAATATAACCATAAAAAGGTCAAAAACAGTCGAGATTATCAAGCACTAAAGATGACTTTGGCGGAGTTTTTGAAGCATCACAATGAATCATCAAGTGATATAATTAAGTTGATGAGTTTTCCTATTGCTTGGGGCAGCATATCTCTGTGTGATGATCGGAGTATAATGTTAGTAACTTGTAAAGGCTACATAATGAGTTCTTAGTTTTTGCATTAAGAGGTTTGTAGTGCAAACTTATTTCTTGAGCTAAAATTTTGAAATAATTAATAATAAAATCATAAAACTCACATTAATATTAGTGGAAGGCTGCTATAGTTGTGTTGTGATGCAATCGATCTAGGGCATTGGAAGTTATTGCATTTGAATTCTTTAAAGACTTGATTAGAGGGTCATTCATTCAACTCTCGAATGACAATAGTTTCACTTTGCATAATATGTTACATGAATTAGCTCAATTTATAATTGAACATGAAATATGTTCTTCGTAAGAATTGGTTGAATTGAAGAACTTTCCCAAAGATGCAAAGCAAATTTTCATGAGACACACAAAGGTTAATAAATTGTTTTTCTCTAATACTATTTTTATTTATACTTATCATCAATTTTTCTTAC
The DNA here is from genome assembly GCA_022539455.1 of Dendrobium nobile. Lineage (NCBI taxonomy): Eukaryota > Viridiplantae > Streptophyta > Magnoliopsida > Asparagales > Orchidaceae > Dendrobium > Dendrobium nobile. Next base: position 8,794,116 of record CM039735.1, read on the forward strand.
CTCAAGGTCTTGGTTCTTTCTTTATGTTATTAATATTATTTAAAAGATTTTTGTTTCGAATTTTAGGCATTTTTTAAAGCTTATGTATTCCATACAATCTTCTATCATTGTCGAACTGTATTAGGAATATCAATAAAAAATAAATATCTTTTTCTTCATATTTATTTTGTTGTGTTCAATTTTGGATGTTCAATATATTGCTATATTGTGCGTTGATAGGTGGTTAGCTATGATTGCAATCAAGTAAATCTTTGATCATAAAATTTACTATGCAAATGCTCTTTTTGGCTCAACTTATTAACAATTTTAATGGTAGATCATGGTACATATGTGTGCAACTCTTTGGAATGGATGTATTATTTCAATATAATAGTAGTTATTGGTTTTCAAATAGATGATCAGATGTTCTATAATGAAATTATGGCATAGTTTTCATAGTTATTAAGATAATGAAGGTTTTTCTTGCAGTATAATAATTTTAGCTTTTGAAATATAAACATGAATGAAATGAAGATGTGATTTATTTCCTCTTGAATTAGATTTTGGAATGGAATTTATTTTTCATTGGCTTAAGTTTTATAAAAACATTTGTTCTCTTGCTGCTATGTTTTAAAATTATGCTCATTTCTATCAAGTTTTTACTTAATTTTTTTATTGAAGTACAAAGGTTGAAATTGTCGGATCACTTGTTGAATTTTTATGTTATTCAAATCATTAAGAGAATTCTTATTGATATTTCTGTTTATTGCTGAAAGATTTTAACATTTATTTTTTTTACTACATCTGTCATTGTTAACCTTAATATGGTTACATCTTTCTTCTTTGTATGATTATGTCAATATTCTAAGTTGGGTCAACTATTGCTAATGATCATTAAAGTGGTTTAGCCACTTATGATTGCTGTCATTAATGTAGTGCTAATCTTTAGCAACTTCATTTCATTGAGATTTTTTGTAATAAGGATGAATGGAGCTAATGTAAGAGTACCAAAAGATTGAATTGGGTTAATTGATTAGCCTTTGGTATAGTGATTAAGCATAGTATAATAACATAGCTTAATATTAGGAAAGCCACCTAACTTTACGCAAAATTGTTATTTGGGAGCAAATATGTTGAGTCACAAATTTCATAGAAAGATACCATGCATAGAGAATGCCAAGATTTATATAGTTAAGCAAATAATTGCCTACATTCAAGACTTTCTACAAATTTTTGGAGTTTGAACTCTCATTTCAAGACTTTCTAGTTTTTCAAATATCAACAAAGTTAATGCCTTTAATGTTCAAGGCATACTATTTTCTTAACTTATATATACCAAAAGACAATGCTATCTTTTATTGATGAAGGGATTTAGTAAATGGCTTTATTAAACCTTAGATATAAATTTGTTTGAGAATCCCATACAATTGTCCAATTCAAATGTTATTCTTTTTTTTTTTTTCATTTGATGCTTCAAAGTAGTTTTGCTTCAATTGGCAGTCATTGTAGGGAGGTAGCTAATTGAAAGCATAATTGTTGCGTCCTGGAATATTCGCATCAGTAGAGAAATATATAGTTTAACGTCTTAACATTGTACGAAGATCCAACACACAATCAGATAAGAGTGAGAGGGTGCAGCGTTCATAAGAGACACCAGAGTTTTTACGTGGAAACTTTGAAAAGGGGGAAAAACCACGGGGCCTGGCCCAGTTTGAATGAATCTACTAGTATTTGCAATCGATTACAAATGAGGCCCTTCCTTGGGAGAAGGCCTTGGCTTTGATGATACAAATGTACATCATATAGAGCGCATTACATGGTAGGAGTTACAATGTAGACATGTTTGTTTGGTCGGCATGATCATAGTCGATAGGATAGAAGTTGGAAAGACCGTTGTCATGTGATGGAGGTTGGAAGGACCATAGTAGGTGACGGAGGTCAGAAGGACCGTAGTCGGGAGGAGACTGGGGTCAGAAAGACCATTGTCTATTGATGGAGGTCGGAAGGACCATAGTAGGCGATGGAGGTCCGAAGGATCGTAGTTGGCAGGAGACCGGGGTCAAAAAGACTGTTGTCTGTTGATGGAGGTTGGAAGGACCATAATAGGTGATAGAGGTCCGAAGGACCGTAGTTGGCAGGAGACCAGGGTCAGAAAGACTGTTATCTGTTGATGGAGGTCGGAAGGACCATAGTAGGCGACAGAGGTCAGAAGGACCGTAGTCGACAGGAGACTGGGGTCAGAAAGAGCGTTTTCTGGTGATGGAGGTCGGAAGGACCATAGTAGGCGACGGAGGTTCGAAGGACCGTAGTCGGCAGGAGACCAGGGGTTTGAAAGACAATAGTTGGAGGGCGGAACTTCGGTGGAAGTTCAGGCGTTAGGTGATGGTCTGGCAGAACTTCGGGCCTCAGGTGATGGAATGACGAAGATGAGGGCCTCTAGCAAAGGTGAGGGCCTCTGACGAAGATGAGGGCCTCAGATGGTGGTCTGGCGAAGGTGACGGCCTCTAGCGAAGGTGGGGCCTCTGGCGAAGGTGAGGGCCTGTGGCGAAGGTGAGGGCCTCTAACGAAGGTGAGGACCTCTGGCGAAGGTGAGGGCCTCAGATGGTGGTCTGGCGAAGGTGAGGGCCTCTAGCGAAGGTGAAGGCCTCTGGTGAAGGTGAGGGCCTCTAGCGAAGGTGAGGGCCTCTGGTGAAGGTGAGGGCCTCTAACGAAGGTGAGGGCCTCTAACGAAGGTGAGGGCCTTTGGCGAAGGTGAGGGCCTCAGATGATGGTCTGACGAAGGTGAGGGCCTCTAGTGAAGGTGAGGGCCTTTGGCGAAGGTGAGGACCTCTGACGAAAGTGAGGGCCTCTAACGAAGGTGAGGGCCTTTAGCGATGGTGAGGGCCTTTAGCGATGGTGAGGGCCTCAAATGGTGGTCTGGAGAAGGTGATGACCTCTGACGAAGGTGAGGGCTTCTAGCGAAGGTCAGAAAGACCGTTGTCTAGTAATGGAGATCGGAAGGACCATAGTAGGCGACGGAGGTCTGAAGGACCATAGTCGGCAGAAGACCAGGGGTTTGAAAGACCGTAGTTGGAGGGCGGAACTTCGGTAGAAGTCCGGGCATCAGGTGTTGGTCTGGCAGAACTTCGGGCCTCAGGTGATGGTCTGACGAAGATGAGGGCCTTTGGCGAAGGTGAGGGCCTCTGGCGAAGGTGAGAGTCTCTGATGAAGGTGAGGGCCTCAGATAGTGGTCTGGCGAAGGTGAGGGCCTCTAGCAAAGGTGGGGCCTCTGGCGAAGGTGAGGGCCTTTGACGAAGGTGAGGGCCTCTGACGAAGGTGAGGGCCTCAGGTGGTGGTATGGTGAAGTTACGGCGATGCTCCGGCGGTGGTCCGGCGAGGCTCCGGCGGTGGTCGATGAGGAGCTTCTTCCGGAGAATTATAAATGGAATATATATATTGAGGTATGAATTATTTAGTGTACGTCTACAAATTATTGAATTATAGTGAAACAATTATTTTTTTCCAGTCAGTTTCCTAAAAAACTTCTTATGTAACATGTTTGCTGGTTGGGATATGATAAACAAATCAGAGTGTTCAATAGACATAATCTTGGTCGGGATTTAGAGCAATGTTCTTTGATTAAATCAAATGCTAGATCATTGAGTACTTATCTATACCCTTGTATGCCATAGTTTTATTTATTTATTTATTTAAACATTCATATTTTTATGCATATGTATGCATTCATATGGTGAGGTAGTTAATAACCGTTGAATATTGAAGCTTTGCTATGTCGGATTGCATTTGAATGTTCTGGTTTTGATTGTATTTGTGTTAGTTATGTTAACTTCATGGGACTTATAGAGCATAGAATGTCATGGTTGAAATAATTCTAGCACTTTTTATTCTCTTAGGTCATCTCCAACCGAGAACTCTATTTTTCACGCCAAAATACCGCAAAAAGCAAAAATGGGGTGGTGCTGCTCCAATCCAACGCCATTTTTTTGCTTATGCGCCAAGGTAACGACCCTTCTCCTTTCCCGCATTTTTCCGGTTGATAGAGAAAAATGGCGTGGGTGAACAGTGCAACGCCAATATTGGCGTTGCACTGTTCACCCGCAAGCAAATGGAGGATTTTTTGGCGTTCGGCTGGAGCGAAGGAATGACGCCAAACGCTCGTTTGACGTTCGGTTGGAGATGCCCTTAGGACACCTATGGTGCCAAGTATAAAAGATATATCATCTTTAAGCTTCTAATCGTTTGAAGTTGAGATATATGATCATAACTCTATAATTATTGCTATGATAGTAGCACAAGTTATGAATATTTATGGTAGTAGCACAAGTTATGAATATTTTCGTAATTTGTCAATGACATTGTTACCCAATTCAAATCTTATTCATTATTTGCATTTTAAGCTTCAAAGTAGTTTTATTTAGTGGTCATTGTGGGACGTTGTTATCTTAATTCAATTTACATGAAATTTGTCAAATTTATACTAATTATTAGCCTTTCTCATTGTTGCTTGCATGATAAATTTATGCTCTTGTAGTTATTGCTCTATGATGGGCTTGTTTTTTTGTTTTGAGTAACTAATTTACTCATCTGATGTATGCTATGTTGATGTTAACAAATCAATTAATTATAAACCCCTTATGTTACACATAAGTTTATTTTTAAAATTTTTTCATCTGATTTTAATGAGTGTATTTCATGAATATTAGATGTTAATATGATTATATTGATGTATAATTTAACATCATTGTCATAACATTTCATAAATTATTTATTAATTTTTATTATTTAATTTTATTTAGGTGCACCAAGTATTATTAAATCACAATAATATTTGGATAATGCTTTGCTATGTATTTTTTCATATTAATATTAATCTGCTTTTAATAGTATAAAAAAATGTCAATTCCTTAAATAGATTACAATTAAGAAATATTAAACTATTTTATTTTCTCTCTTCTCTATTTTTTCATTGTTGTTCGACTATGCCTACTTTCCTCACTACGAAGGTAACGATCTTCCGCCCCTTTCTGACTTAGCTTGCTACAAAGATAATAATATTTTACCCCTTTCTCTATTAATTGTTGTTTCACGTACTATCATATGTTCTTAATATGGTTCAATGTTACAATGGTCTTATTATTTTATTATTAGTGTAGGCCAAACTATTTTCTTTATGATATATATATATATATATATATATATATATTATTTTTGTTTGAGCTTGTCCTTACTCTGTGATCTATTCGGATTGTGTAATAGGTTTTCAAGTATTAGTTAATTATTTTAGTTATGCTTATATGATCTTTTTCTTTTTTCTACTAAGTATATTCTTGTATTATTTTTTTTCATTTACATTTTTAATTTGTTTAGGACAAATAATTGAATTATATTCACCACATCTTTCTTCGAGCCAAATTTATATTCTTTTGAAAATGAGCATATAAGCAACGCATATGACTTCCAGCACTATATGTAAAATTACTTTTCTTCTGCTTCATTAGGTTATCGATAATTATCTTTTTATAAACGTTAGTCATGTTTATGGAATGTCTACTTCCTGAATTTTTTTTTTAAATTTATTTTAATCTTAAATGAGCTCACATGAAATATACGATCATATTTCTTGGATTGATTTATCTAGAAAAAACAAGAGATTGAAAAGAAGAAGAAGAACAATACACAAGATTTTATAGTGGAGGAGAAAGCTGAGTCGAATATGAAGAAGGCCAAACTATACAAATAGGAGATAGAGCAATAAGTCTTTAGAAGCTTCGTCATGAAAAAAAAAAAGAAGATTATGTTTCGCTTGACACGATAAATAAAAGACTTGTGAATATTTTGAATGGCCTAGAATTGCACATAGGTGTTTTTAATTTTATGGAACAAAAAGAAATTGAGGAATTTGTCTATGATTTGCTAAACAGAAAAAGGAAGAATGAACTTGGAGATATGTTTAAAACTGTTCATGTTTTCTTTTACATTCACTTATAAAGATTATGTTCCTTTTTTTATGGCATTGTAAGTTTAAACATGATGTTTTTTCTTCAAGAGGATATTTATTAGCATTTTGAGCATAGACAAATGAAAAAAATCTAATATATATATATATATAACTCATCTATATTTGTAAAGTTTTATCTTTCATATCGATATATAATTTTATATCTTTTATATAACATATTATAAAACGTTTTCTAATTTCAATTTATATTTTTTATTTTTAAAATTTTATTCACTTGCATCATATTCACGTGCAAATCTTTCATACTTAAGTTCGCTCATTTTTTCTAATGTTTATTTATAGGTTTCGTTTGCGACATTTTTCTTATTGCTTTCTAAAAAAACTTTCAACTACAAAAATTTTTTGAATTAAAAATTTTTGTGGTAAAAAAATATTTTGAAAAGCAATAAGAAAATTATTCCAAATGAAGTCATAATTTATGCTTTATTTGAAATATCTTTTTTATTATTTTAATTTTCATATTTCAACTATAATTTACATTTGATCACTTTTGTTTTATTATTTTTAAAAATTAATGTGCTAAAAAGTTAATTTATACAGTAACTTTTATAAAAAATTTCTTCATAACACATTTATAACTATTTTTATGAACCGCTACAACTGCCCCAAAAAAAGGACTTCTAACAAGACCGTTCATTTCGGGTTGCTCATCAAACAAAAGCAGTGCAAAAGCAATGAAGGAAGTGAAAAGCAAAATAATAAGAAAGCAATCTCAAGGTAAGTCGAAGTGATAGAATTAGTTAGGGGTGTAAAGAGTTTGATTTAATTCTAATAAAAAACTATTTTAATACATTTTAACTGAATCTTTTTACAAGCACCTCTACCTTTTTTTTTAATATAAATTGAATCTAATACAACTACTCTTTTAATAGGACCATAAAAAGGTCAACATTTTATATGACCAAATCATTTATGACGAGTCTCTCTTAATGCTATTTGCCATTGGAGTTACTCTAACATTGCCATCTATATATATTCATTCCAGCTCTAAATATAAAGACACTCATCCATCTCAACATCCTCATCTATAACACTCAACTTAAATTTTAATATTTTTTATTAAAAAAAAAACCTTGGTGTTAAATAGGTGTGTCAAAATGAGGTTGTGGGTCAGGTTCTGGTCAAACATGATATTGACCCGTAACTATTTGACATGAGCCAAACCATCATATTTTTACAAACGGGTCAATAAAGTCAACCTAGATCCGATCCATTGGACTTACAGGTTGACCTAACCCGACATGAAACCACGGACCGGTCTTCCTGTCCACAATGTGATTTGACACCCCTAGTGTTAAAGGTATCTCATGGCTTCATCACACTCAGGCTTTGTTTGGTTTACCCTTAACTTTTGTAAAAGATAGTTTTAAAAACATTGGTAGAACAAATGGAGCTCTCAAACGGAGAAGCATATATCAAGAAACTTTTTAAAACAATAAAAAATAAAATTTTGCAAAAAGCATTTCCACATAAGCGGCATATTCAAATAGCGGCAAACGTCGTTTTCAAAGGGAGAAGGAGAAAATAAGCCGCGTCAAACGAGGCCTCAATCCTTCCCAAGCTCTAGACCACACCAATGTGCTTCGTATCCAAGGTGATGCTCTATGTTTATAATGGTGCCCACCAGTACCCTAAACTTGCCAATGACCCAGTTTTTCAAGCATGTTTTTTGAGTTCTTTCTGATTTTTTTTTTGTGCCAAGTGATCAAAGATGGTGTTCATGATACACATTAAAGCTGTTGAATTCGCTTTACAACGAGTAAAATACATGAGAAATCTTTCAATATCAAATTCGGGTATCAAATATCCCAACCCTTTTTTTTTTAATCAAGATTTCACATTCTTGTTGAGACAACCTTTGGTTTCCAATTTGGGTGTTCTTCCCCTATCAATTTCAATTTCATCATTATATAAAATTGTATGAAGAGTTCCCCACTTTGCACAAAAGTTGGGTGAATTTAAGCTCATACAATAAAATACAAAAGATAAATACCTCTGAATCTTTGCACTATATATATGAATGAATGAATAAGACTTTCGGTAGAACAGTGAGGAATCAATAGCTGCAAATGATGGCTGCAGATATAAAGCAAATGAACAGAAATATATTGTTGATAACAGGAGGATTGATGCCTACTTTATAGATGTCCATGCTGCTGCTGATACATGGGATGTAAGAGATGAACACCTTCGATGTAAAGCGGCTTTTGCATTTCGATCAATCTGGAGACCTGTAAAGATAGCTATAATCTGTTCAAAAAGCTAAGGATGTGCGAGCTTCAAATTAAAATACTATGATTTTCATATATGAATCGTGGTGGATTTGGGATGCATCTTACAGGTGAAGAAGAAAATAAAAAATTGAAATCCTTCCCTGTAAACCTCGCTCTCTCTCGCTCTCTCTCAATCTCTCCGCTCGATTTGAGGGTTAGGGCATCACAATCCTACACATGTTTCCTCTCATAGCGGCCACCAAACATCTTTCTTTTCTCCCTCTTCAACTCTTCCTCTCGCAGTCAGAGTGAAGGGCACTCAACCTAGAATCTCCTGTTTTTTCTCTTGCTCCAAGATCAAGAACCTATGATAGCAAAACATCTTCTCCTTCCCTTTCAATTGTGAGGTAACCACTAAATCTATTCTTATCCTTCATCGTTACCTTCTCAAGTTACTTGCAATCATAGGGATTTATCATAGGCTTGCATTTCCAATGCGAATATACATATTTCTTTAATCGATTTAAGGATTAAATTATTAGCTAGAGATTATTCCACAGCCAATATAAATTCATTCGGCATATCTTTACGACCATGTAGGTTAATTAGGTTACGCCTAATTCTACAATAATCCCTTTTATTATAAACTTTCATGTGTCATTGTAATTAAATAAGAAAATTATTGCTTAGGACTTTCATGTGAGTACCATTCCGTGTTAACTCTTTGGATTCTAGAAGAGCATAGATTTGAGTGCTACAAACTTGTAATTGAATCTGTTTATTTTCGAGCAATCAAATCATTTTGTTTTCTAATCAACTGAAATGGCACACAATTTTTTTTTAAAAAAAATCAATTGAAATGTCAGAAATTTGTTTGAAATTAATTATGTGGGGGATAGTGCCATTTAAATTTTTGTGGCAACCCCCTAGCATCTCCCCTACATCAGGTGTGTTCGGTAGGCACTTGTCTTCCAATCTTTCCGATCGAATCAAATATACGATGAACGCGGGGGTCTTTGTATGTTTTCATTCTACCTGGCCCGATCAAAGATCAAGCGACGCGAGGTCTTCGTATGTTCTCATTCTTTCTGACCAGATCTAAGATCAATAGCATGCGGGTCTTCGATACCTATTGTTGAAGTAAGCGAGAAAGAAATTCATTCCTTAGGTATACTCCGAGTGACAATGATGACGGGGATTTGACAAGTTCAAAAAATAATTTTTTGTTTCAGATTTTTATTTTTTTTATATAATAATATATAAATATATATGGGTAGAGAGAATAAGAGGTCAGATGGCTAGGGCGTAGGGGTAGGCGACATTCATTAGAGTTGCAAGCGATAGTGTCAGATGATTGCTTGAGTACGTTAAGTTAGACCACTTAGACGGGAAAGAAAAATTAGCTGGGTCGGTCGGGTGCAAGAGGCCGAGCAGATTGGACGTGTGCACAGATAGAATGGGAGGCTGGGTTGGGCTCTCCACCTACTTTGGCTCCTGCATGCGGCTGAGGGAGATGAGAGGGAGTTGGGTCGCTGGGGGTTCATGCGTGCAACTAGAGAATTCGAGAGGGAGCATGTCGGGGTATCTTGTGTGTGGTATAAGGAAAATTATTACGTCCGGTGTCCGGATTCGTCCGAATACCAATCTAGACGCACCATTTCACCCAGATACATCCGGGGCCCAGTGTATTCGAGTGACGTGGCGTGTATGCATTGATGTCCAGACGGTCCGGTCACCGGACATAATAATTCGTCGTGGTATAGAGAGATCGAGCGGGGTTGGGTGAGGCACGTGCAAGCAGAGAGGGAAGAGGGAGGTTTCTGTTCGGCTCCTTGCGTGCGGCACCGAGAGATCGAGAGCGAGGGAGTTAGAGTGTATCTTGCATGCGGTTCCTTCAAATGAACAAAGAGTGAGGGCTGATCCTGCGGGTTTTCAGCACAGAGAAGTAGAGAGAGCCCATATGTATCAGAGGGAGAGGGAGTTCCGGCTGTTTTTTTTTTTTTTTAACATACCGTTAGCAGTTATTAGGAGTTAGGTTAGTGGGTTAGTGGTCAACAGTCATTAAATAGATTAATAAAAAGAGTAAGGAATAGAAGTGGTAGCATTGAAGGAAGGTGGAAGGTTTGGTGTGGAGCAGAATAAATACAGCGCACAGATGTTCTGAACATCCTTGACAAAAGCAATGAAAAGTGGCATGTATAATAATATATACACTTTCTTACCATAGAGTAAACAAACTTATACAATTGCTTATGGCAATGCCGAATGAAAAGTCATCACATAAAATACTCACTGGACGGGTTTACAAGATAATTGATGAATAGGAATGAACGAAAAAAGAGAGTGGGTACTTACAGCTCTACGGAAGGCAAACATTTCTTCCTGGCCCGACATTAAAGAAGCAATTCCTGTAGAGGTAGGTCCCAAGCCAACACTACCTGCAGTTAAAACATCTCTCCGTAGTTTCACCCCTTCGGTCTCGGTCTCAAACTGGAAACTACAACAAAGTTCACCCAGACAAACCTATATTAATATCCCTTTAAATTTGAAAATCTGTTCAATGATTTTCATTTCTCCTCTTAAGTAACAATAAATTAATCATTTATGTTAAGTTGTTAACTAATCCGTTCAAATAATGTCACAATGCATCATTTATCAAAGTAAATATTATTAGATAAATTTAAAGGCTTGCAATTTGTTTCAAAAAGAAGAAAATTTAATATCTTTCTAAACTAATGGTTAAGCTATTTTAAATTTTTAGCATTGTTAATTTTATTGTTAAGTTGGAAATTTGATCCTACATCACACAAAAAATTGCAAAGAAGCATACAAATTTATTGAACATTGGCTTTGTCAGGTCCAATCGCTGGGTAAGAAAAGTAGAGGGTTGTGTTAGCTAGTTGATAGCCAATATAAAACTTGTTGAACAAATATGAAATGAGTCATTTAATATATTATGTTGTTGTATAAATGTCTTGTACCTTCTTAAAACATATCCATATTAGTTGTCTATAATAATTTGGATATTATAATAGTATATTTAAGTTCAGAATATAAATTAGGTTTCACCCGACTGTCCTGGATATTTACTTGGGGCCATAGGCATCATGATACAATTAAACAGCATAAGATTTGATGAATCTTTAAGCAAAGCTTTTAAATTCTTATTATACATTTTAAAATTTATTAACATAATATGTTCAATATAGAAATATAAACATCTTATACTTGTACTTTTCTCTTTCTAAGAGGAGAATGCCTATATTTCTCCTAATTTTATCTTTAAATCTACCATCGTACAATATTTAAACTCAAGGTCACAAAAATAATCGCAATATACAAAATAAGTAATGCATGACTCGAATTTCATTAATTTTCACAAATACTTATCTATTCAACAAGCATATTAAAATAAAAGAACAACAAATAGAATCACTTCAAAAAGTCTATACTTAACCAATGTATTAAACTAATCAAAATCATTCAACACATGCTACATATCATTAAGTACTACTATATTTGATTCTAAGCTAGTTGAAATTCTAAACACTTTAAAATTTTAATTATCTTACAATGCAATCTTAGTTATCTCTTATAATGATTTTGATGTAATTGACTAACAATAAAATGATCTTAAAAATTATTGAAAATTTTGTTAACACTAATTTTAATGATGTTAAGGAGAATGAATGCTGTCAATCTTACATTTGAAGGGGATCAATCTCTTGGGTAGAGAGAGCTGATTTAATGTTATAGTTAAAGCTCTAATTTTTTCTATGTATACTGCTTACAATTTATGCCCACATTTTATCATATCGGATACCTTTTCTAGCCAAATACCTTGACATCAAAATTCCAAGTCGAGCAATACACTTTTGGTACAAGAGTGCAAATGCAACTTAGTTTATGTTAGAGAAGATTGGTCGACAACAGAGAGAAAGTTAAAGTAATTCATACAGTATCAATAAAGTGCACTAATATGGCCATATCTGAATCCTAAGAACAAAGATAAATAAAAAGTGCTGCACTTAGAATAAGGTTACACTACTTGAATTAGAAAAATTGAGAAGATGAAGTACATTCCCAGGGAATGCATCTTCCCACAGACATACAAGCTCATGGTTTTCTCATTATAGAAAGGCGAGGGCCATGCACATTAGTGATTTTTTTAATGCATCTTTGCACAAACATACAAGTTCATAATTACCTCTCCAGATCAAAAAGTGTTCCTTCATCAGTTCCTTCAAACAGATCCTCAATCGAGGCATCTGCTAAACAGAAAAGGCAGCAGTGGTGGTTATATAGCTCATCAATGAGTGTAATAAACCTTCTAGCCTGGGGATTAAAGTCAAAGCTGAATAAGAAATAAGTTATCAGGCAGCAGAAGATGAGAAAGTTGGAATAGCAATAACAGGGCAGTGCTGGTGTCTTGTAAGACCTCCTGCTCTATTAGAACAGGCTACTAGCAACCTTGAGATACATAAAACATGAAGTGATAGGAAAAACAATTCAACTATCAATATATTTATTTGTTCTTAAGTAATTATAACTTACCTTGAATTAAAAATGTTAACAGAAACAAGAAAATTTGTACCTTGTCTCTAATCCTCATGCTCATCACAGGAATATCGGAAATGAAAACTGTGTGGTAATTCCTAGCAATCGCAATGTAGTCTGCTGCACCAGTCTAAGCATAAAGATTTGAATAAGCTACAATACCCAATAAAATTCAAGGAAAAAGATCTTAACAAAAAAAATAAAAATAAATTTCTTTAACCAATTAATGTTACAACTGAAAAACATTGTTGATACTGCAAAATCCCAATCTTCACACTAAATGTATAAGTATTTGATGACTGTTTTCTACCCTTCAATGAAAACAGAAGTTTGCATTGCTTGCTTAAGTTGCATAGACATTAACAGACAGCATGTAATTACCTCCTAAGTCTGTTTCTACAAAATAAGCAGTTAAGGACTCCTAAAATATCTCTCATGAACCACAAAAAAATGCCACAATGTTCATATTCCAGCATGCATCAATAAAAACTTCTAAAGTTGAGTGGGGAATTTACGAACTTCTGCTCCAGTTAGGGCATAGTCATCTTCATTATCATTATGCATAGAAATAACAATAACATCATCCTCACCCCAACTATTTGGTCAGCTTTATGCCTACTTATTTTCTATTTGTTTTTGTTAAGTATAGTCTGAGTTGTTAAATTTATTCTTTGTAAATTAATTTGAGCAACATATATCCACAATATCTTAGGTCTATCCATTCTCCATTATAATCCTCTAACTCTAATTTATTTATATGCCTAATAGGTGCATTTTCTATAACTCATCGCACATTTCCAAACCACCTTAGTCTATTTTACAAGTTTTCATCCAAACATTCTCAATTTCACTACATTCAACTTAGCTATCAATGACATTTTTTGCCATCTAACACTTCGATGCATACAACACGTCGGCATAACTACAATTCTATAAAATTTTGCCTTTAAGTTTCCATGGTATTCTCTTATCACCCAACACCCATAAGATATTTTGTTGTTAGTATCATGACATAACCTATGCTCAATACCACTCTCCCAAAGTTTTAAAGTATGACACTTAACTTAATTCCTCTACAATTCGCACACAGTCGTGCATCACCTTTATTCTTAAAAATTGGAATTAACATACTTTATGTACTCATCTAACATCATTTTAGTCTTCAAAATAATATTGAAAAATATAAGAACTCAATGATGATTGTTGATGCAATCCTACTATATATAGACTTGGTCACTCTACAAATAGTTCTAAGAATAGTTAGTGTTCACATATTTTTATTAATTTCAATATATCTTTGACACACCTTTAATGTACAACAAATCAATTATTATAATACTCGATCATATGTCTTCTCAAGATTTATAAAAACTACACAAATATTCCTTTTCATTTAATTTCTTGCAAACATACAATATTTATCCTTTGTCTAATCAATCTGTCCATAGCTATCATCTTTCCATTCAAGTCCACTAAATCAATGCAAATATATAATTTTACTTTTAGACTTAGTCTACCATTTATTTGCTTTTCATCATAATCGAGTTTATGTTGTGACAAGAACTAGAGAAATGTAGATGAACACTAGAAATGCAAGAAATTTATGTTAAGGAATAATCATTCTTGATGAAGAAATCCTAAAAAGACTTGGTTAGAAAATATTAGAAATAACATTTCTTTATTAGATTTAGATGAGAATTTGACCATTAACAGGACACAATGGAGAAAAAAGATTCATGTAGCTGACCCCACATAGTGGCATAAAGGTTTGTTGTTGTTGTTGATGATGATGAAGTCCAAAGAGTCTATGACAGTAGAAAGTAGATGCAAGATGACTAAGGTTTAGAGTTTCTTAATGTGGTTAATATGACTCACAATATGCTTTCTGTTGACCTCCACTTATATTCCAAAAGTTAATGCGATCAAGTACGACGTGAATGACAACCAACGAACATGACGCTACTCGAAACGAAAATCAAAGCGCCCCGATCATGCTCGTTGAAGAGGTAGACCACTCAAACATCATCCAATTGCAAAATGTGCCACATCAATGCATTAAAGATGTCAAATTTACCAAATAGGAGTTGCTCGTGCACGACTCGATTAAATAATGATGAAAAGCAACCTTAGGTGGGTGCACCGCTATGCAAACTAGCCAAAACACATTCGATCCCAAAACACATATGTCGCTACGTTGAAAATATAAAATTACCCAAGGGATGCCTCGCACAATTACTCTGAGCAAAGTCAATTGAAATCGATGGACTATGGACTCAAATGTTGGATGACGTCGACCTTTCGAGAAATAGACTTCGTTGTTACATTAGAAACGTCAAAATTACCCAAAATAGACACTCATAATGCCTTGGTCATCACACGAGTGAAAGCCCAAAATAACCACAAGTTTCGAGTTGACAGAACAAAAATCGAGATGCATAATCGTTGAGAAGTTTTACGCAGGAGCAATTTACATTTAAATGGTATATTTGAAATATTACTTTATGTAATTATATATATAACCTATCATATTCTTATACTCTGCCTAATCCTGCTTCAGCTCATATCTTTTTCCCATCCTAGCCATCCAAGGAAAAAATTTTAAAGTAAGTATTATTGAGAAATTAATTAATTAAAAAATCACAAAAAAAGGTTTTTAAGAGTAGCCTTAGTCGCCCATCAACAAACGACTGGCTCCTCCACTCAAATGACGACAGAGCAAAGCAATGCTAAAGTAATTTGTTTTTTTTTTAACTATACATTATTATTTTAACTATACATGCCAAAGTACTTTGTTTTTTCTTTTTTATTTTCATTGGTACCGGCCGACCGTTCAAGTGATTGGTTTATATTTTTGTCATATTATTTAATTTAATATGTCTAAATCATGATTATTATTATTAATTAAATAGAAACTTAAATAATGATTATTTGTCATATTAGTTAAGATTGCTATCGGCAAAATAAAAATAATCAGATATAAAAATTATTTCATCATATTTATTCTGAAATAAATTATACCTTTATCTAAATGATTTTAACATTGATCATTTCAAATACTTTTCAAGATTAAATCCATCTTAAATTTACTAAAACTTGCTTGAGTTAACTAATATTTTCATCTAAAAAGTTTATATTTTGATTCGGAGATTTATTTCAATTAGGTTTATCAGTGAGAATAGAAGAGAATGTGGGTCACAGGACTCCCACCGTATTAATTGATAAAAATTGTGCGAGTTATAGTTCTACTATCGAATTACTAAAAAAAAATAGAAAAATCACAACGATTAAATATTTAATTAAGAAACAACAACAACAACGTCAAGCCTTTGTCTCACTACGTGGGATCGGCTACATGAATCCTTTTTCTCCACTGTATCTTGTTAAAAGTCAAATTCTCGTTTAAATCCAATAAAAAAAATATAATTTATAATATTTTATAACCAAGTCTTTTTAGGTCGACCTCTACCTTTCTTAACATAAGTCAAATCTAACACCTCTACTTTTCTAACCGGGCCATCGGAAAGCCGCCATTTTATGTGACCAAACCATCTAAGGTGAGTCTCTCTAATCTTATCTTCTACTGGAGCTACTTCAACCTTTTCACATATATGCTCATTTCGTATCCTATTTCTAAGGATACATCCACTCATCCACCTGAGCATCCTCATCTCTGCAACCCTTAACTTAGTATTATGCTTCTCTTTTAATGGCCAACAAATATTTAATTAAGAAAAAAATATTAAAAATATATAAATAGTCCTAGCCGCACGTTAAACAGGCAATTGGAGTTGTAGTTCATTCATGTTGAGTAATACATGAGATAAAAATTCTTTTTTTTTTTTCACAAATCTTTAACAATGAAACATAGCGAAACCAAAAGTTGCTCTCAATGTAATGCATTTCCTGCCTTCGGAATGCACGGGCTATCCCACTTTACTGTCACCATTCCAATGAATGCCCAACTTAAAACTAGAATTATGGAGAAACAAAAAGATTGTAGATCCATATATCACTATAGTTAAGGAGATTGAAGTTTATCAAAATATCAAATAAAAGAAGCATTAAGTACATTACCGCACGCCCACACAGATAGTCAAAGTTGAACCTCGCTATTCCACTGCAGCTTTCAGGCACCATCAGAACTCTGATAGTTGACACATGAACGTGTTCCGATAAGGATTCCATTTGGTTGAAAAAAATAAGAGGTTTAGATGCCTCACCTTCCAAACATTACAGAGACGGCATTGAAAGTGGGCTTTACTCCAGATTGGGAAATAACTTCTTTCCATATTTTATCAAATTCTCTGCAATTATCAGAATTCAATGGCCAGAAATACCGAACCTGAAATTAGCACATATTTGAAAACACAAAGAACATGAGGCATTGACAGAGCTCAGGTGGTCGCGTAGAAATAAACCTATTAAAAGCTACAGAAATTTCAAGAATCCCAACTATATACAAAAGGCACAATAATATTTAACAAAATTTTTAAGGAAAGCAAGAGGATAACATCAAGCTAATTTGTACAAACAGTTTCAAACAATGAGTATAACAAATAAAGACCAGCACAATGAGCATGACAGATCCAAGCTAGTTATAGCTGTGGACTTTGAAAACCACACAAGCTTAAACTTCCAGCCTTCTGTGGGCCCTAAAAAGCAGTGCCCCTGCCATTGCGATATTGAGTAATGTCATTTTTAGAAGATATTTTTAAAATATTGGAGATAACACTACCCATACACTTTGCTTTCTAATGAAGAATTTGTTTCTTAGTTCAAAAGTTTCCAAGGGTGCAAGCACCAAAGAATAATTCTCTCTTCTGTGAGGGAGAACACATTGAATTGAGGCTAGCGGTAGATTCTCTCTTATAAATGTGTCATTGCAGATACCACTAATTGGTTGGAAAACTCATCTGTCACGCCTGACATTCTCTTTTTGTCAATGTAACAATTCAATACATGGATAATCACATAGAGAAGCATATGATGTTGTACGAAAGATATTATTGTAACTTTAAAAGGTCAATGGGAAAATATCTATTTTTCAAGAAGGAACAAATAGGAGTACTGAAATATTTACTGATATTGATCAAACATGCAATGGGATTACATCTCATCCCAAACACGTAAAACACCTCAATAACATACATAAATAGTCCCGGAATTTTTCTGATATTTTAAAGCAGTGCCTATAAGAGCCAAATAAGTGGAAAAAGTTTAGGTTAAAGCCTTATATTTGAGAAACATATAGTGAAGCAAAACAATGAAGAACAAAGCTAGCATTATTGTTCGGTAGCTAGTCAACAGATGATATTTATGATTATTTTAGAACATACCAAAACTACAGATCAACTAGAAAAATTTGAGCAAATCAAAGCTAAAAGCTGACTAAATTCAGTGCCAAATTTGATTCTAGTTGGCTTCTATTTCAATATTGTTTTGGGCTAGAACAAACATGTCCAACCTGTTCATACGGTCATACCTTCACACAAAATCACCCTATGATTTAAAACAAGCTTACCTGATTGCTATTTTCAGAAGGCATTAGGCGACGATAATCGATCTCACTTCCAACACTGATTTTCTGGCAGCATTCATCCAATTTAGATACAAGTTTCTGAAAGATCTCCTTCTGCATACCATCCTAAAATTTGAATAAAATTAATGTTAGTCATCATTATTATCATTAGCCTAAAAAATGGTAAATATTTTATTCTCCAATCATTATATTGAGTGCTACAATTCCAAGCAACATTATTATTCTTACATAAAGAATTCCATAAGTTTATGAGACAAAAAAGCTAAATATCAGATGACCAATTGTGAAGGTCTATTCTTGTAACTGGCAAAGTTACTTCAAGAAACAACTGAAGTGAATATCTTTTCCACTTCTATGAAGCTTTCTTGTTTGAAGATTGTTTAAAGGACAGTTCTGGACACACATTTTCATGTGAAGAAGATATAAAAGGTTACGTGTATAAACAATTGTGTAACATTGGGCTCCGCAAATTCGCACCCACTCTTTCTTTTGTGTGGCAGTCGATAAGAATTTTAACAAGCTTAAGTTCCGTGGTAAATTTTGAGAAGATAGATTGAGTTTTAGATAATATAATACCCAGAGATTTCACCATCATTCCATTAGGACTTTATGATTTGAGTTCAGATTTCCTATAGGCACAAGCCCTTGTAATTAATTACCCCTCCCGATAATGAGAGAGAACTTTTGATTAAGGCTAGTCGTTGCAAAACCCGAAATTTGACGATCGTAGCCGTCGCACGCATTTTGATGTGTCGCGACGAATCTTAAAGTGAAAAATTTAAAGTTAACGGATTTTGACGAAAGTAATTTTATAATATTCTACGTAAATTTCTGATCATTTTGGTATATAAAATATATAGTTAGTTTTGTGTATATTGAGAGATAAAAATTTTAGAAGATTAGAAATATCCAAAGTACCCTTACTTCTTTCTAAAGCGAAAATTGTTTAAGGGCAGATAGGTCTTTTAGCAATCCCTTTCTCCCTAATATAGCAAAATCGAACCCCCTCCCCCTCTCATTTCATTCGGCCAAACGAGAGGGAGCGAACAGACTAAGCGGAGGTGAGGCGCACGGGTTGGCTTCGGCGGGGTGACTCCAACGGCGATTTTCCGGCGAGAAAACTAGTGGAAATCGAAGAGGAAGATAAGGGGAATACAAAGGAATGTTTTATTTGAAGCGAATCCCTCTCAATCTCAAGATTTTTTGAAATGAAAATATTATGGTTTTTCCAAAATGTTAGTTTCGTCCAAAAATTCTTTACGAAATCAATAGGGAAGGATTAGGAAAGTGTTTTAACAGTAGAAACGAAGTTTTCTTTGAGAATTTTTGGAAATAAAAAATTAGGGCTTTTACCTAAAATTGAATTTCCTTAAGGTGCCTTTATAAAAATGGTTTCTAAGGGTCTTAGGAATATTTTTAAAACAAAATATTGAGTTTCTTAAGAAATTTTCATTTTTATAATTTTTCTAATTAATTAAATCCTAAAATAATTAAGGTAATTATTAAAATATGTTTAGGAATAATTTTTGCATATTGATTTGAGTGAAATTGAGGATTTTGGGTTTTAAAAAATTAAGGATTTTAATAAATCCGAAAATTAAGAATACATTATTTTAATTTCATTAAGTGTCGTAAGGAACAAATATTGAGAAACGAAAAGTTTAGACAATTAGGAATTTGATTAAACCTTACGGAAGATTTATTTGTGACACGTCTTTTTATGTGATTATTAGGTTGTGATCTTTAAGGTGAATGAGGTGTGTCAAAGCAACACTTTGAGGAAATGCTGCACTTGGATTAAAGTAGGTACTCATATTATCAACAAAAATTCATGTATTATTTTGCCTTCCTTTTTATGCAAATTCAAATGTTTAAGGTTTTAACATTCAAATGATTTATGAATTCTATTTTTTCAAATGACACGTTAGTATAATATTTTTTGTATTGCAATAGATTGTTAGACTTACATGTTATTCGTGATTCTCATGTTTTGAGCTAATGATTTTTGAGTCACAATTGTTTTTCATTACTCATATGATTGATTGAAAATAGATTATAAATTATGATATGAGACTGTGCATGTTGATGCGGAGTGCCCAAATGATAAATGGTCTCGAAAGAATCAAATGGTAAAGGGGCTCGTTAGAGCCAATGGTAAAGGAATTGCCAAATAATATGAAAATGTGTACTTGATCAGTACAAAATTTATGGGCATCTCCGAGAAGGGTGATATAATATACATTACGCATAATATAATTTATATATATTTTCTATGCAATATGAAAATTAATGTTTGAGAAAAGGTTAAATGAAGGCTTATGATTGAGAAAATATTATGAAAAAATTTCTTATACAGAAATGTTATGAATTTATGAAAGATTGACCGTCATTTAATATTTTATTATGAAAAGGTGTTTTATTTTGGTTTTATGCAAATTTTAATGAAAAATATGATTTACCTGCTCAACGAGTAAGCTCACCCCTATTTGTGGAAATTTTTTCAGGAGAACCATTTGGGAAGTGATGGCAACGAGACGGCAGTACACCTACCATCTTTAAGAACCTCATGAATAAAGGTTTTATGTTTGTTGTTATGTGTATCAAGTCAATAAATTGTAATTGAGGAGTCTGTTGGAGTTTATATTGATGTTTATGTTTATGTTTTTAGTTGTTGTATTTTAAAAGAAACAAATTGGAATACTTTCAGTTTGTTGGATTAGTGACTCTTTTAGGTAGTTTTGGAATGTAATTTATTTTATGTTTATGTTGGAAATGTTAAAATTTTATTGCTTATCATACGACTTTCTGTTCCGGCCCTCTTAATTCGGGCTAGCTAGACCGGGTCGTGACAGTCGTTAAATAGATACATAGTATCCAGCGTACAGTAGTAGCTGATTTTGATATTTGCAAATAGAAATTTTACCATCGTACACTTAAAGAGGATGGTGGGGGGAATGATGATAGACCCGATCAAGATCCCATGGTTCCATCGTCCCGGGCCATCATGGTCCCTAGTCTATTTAGCCAGAGGAAATAGTAGACTCAACTTGGCCGAAGGATCATTGTCGGCAGCCATGGGTTACTTCGTCCAAGGGTACTGTCATGACCCAACCCGACCGGGACGGATCCCGCTCACATCGGCCCGCGACAGAGCCAACAAATCTAAGATCTGGCTTTGAAATTTGTTTCAGAACTTTCTTCCAAGTATAACACAGACAGAAAAACACAGAGCTACTATAAACATCCAAACACCGCGCAGTTCATCTATCTTTTCTTTCATCAAAATAATCATATACAGATACACAGATACAGTGCATGGCTTCAGACAGAAAGAACAGAACAGAACAGAAAAGTCATGATTGTACAAAAATCAAAAGTATCAAGTACCTAATCACAAATCAGACTCATAACGTCTAGTCCAGGACCTCCTTCCCTTTCCCAGAACCTGAAAACCACGCAGAAAATAAGGATGAGCTAACGGCTCAGCAAGACATCAATCACCAATCAAAATCATCAGAAACTCACATCAGAAAAGTATCCGTACAGAAATCAAACAGTCGTACAGAAATCGTATAACAGACAGAACAGATACTTGCTCAATCAGAAATCAAACATCGAATACGGAACTGAAATCATATTATCATAAAGCTTTCATGTCACAGAGCAGATAGAATCATACGGAAAAATCAGAGTCGTACAAAAATCAGAAATCAGATGAAATCACATTACAACTTTACAGAACAGATAATTTCAGAACAGAACTTCCTTCCAGATATCGGAACTTCCCCTCTTTCTCTTATGGCTCCCTTTATGTGCATATAGCACCAGAACTTCCCCTTATAGCTCCCTTTATGTGCTTATAGCACCAGAACAGAACGGATATACAGAATTTCAGATTTCAGAACTTCCCCTTATGTCTCCCTTCCCGGACCCAGACAACGGAATCACAAAGGATTCCGGCCCCTTATAACTCCCTTCTGATAGCAGACAAATAATCAATTCATGCAAATCATCTCATTTCAAAAATTCAGAAATCGTACGAAAATTCAGCGGCATAACGACAGTATACGGAATTTACACAAAATTCACAGATCCAGAAATTCACCAAATTACCACAGAACATTCACAACAACATTATAAGACTTTCATTGTGCTGACAAAACATTTTTCAACATCCCGATAATTTGCAGTTCAATTAAAACACCGCAGAATTCAAAATATCCGGTAAAAATCTTCCAGAAAATACTCAAAACGTGCATAATTATCATCTCAGAGACATACCAAAAGTTACGCGGTAAAACCTTTGTCAGAAGAAAAATAATACCAGAAATTCGCTAACGGAAATAAAATCCGGAACAAAAAATGCATCAAAAATCTCGTTTCTGAAAATTGAGAAAGGCGGAATGTGCCTTACCTTGAGTCGGTCAACTTCTCTAACTGTCACAGCGAACGAAAACAGACCGGAGTCGCTCAAAAATCCTCTTTTCCTTCGTTTTTCTCTCTCCTGGCCGTCCTTTTTCTTTCAAAAATATCTCATTTTCTTTTATATCCAAACTGATCGTACCGGACGATCGAACTTCGTCCCGGGATAATTTGGCTCAGGACAAATTTCGTCCAAACGAAATTAATTACCGTCACGGACGACTTGGGCTCTGGACGATTTTCGTCCAGACGAAATTAATTATCGTCCCGTACGACTTGCCCTCTGGACGATTTTCGTCCAGACGAACCATACAGCTAGAACTGTTTTCCTGCACAACCTGTACCGATCGTCCCGGACGATCGAACTTCGTCCGGACGAACCTGGGAGCAAAATGGTCTTTAGAATCTCCCCAACTTCAGAAAAATGTCGCCCTCGACATTGCCAAACCAAAACTCAGTCATAAAAAATACAGATATGCTTGCCTCATGTCTGACTCCTTCTCCCAAGTCGCTTCTCGTGCTGTTCGGTGCTTCCACTGAACTTTAACCATAAGAATTTGTTTATTTCTTAACTTACGAACATCATAAGCCAAAATCAACTCAAGTTCTTCTTCATACCTCAGATTCTCCTGAATCTCCACTTCATCAGCAGACAATTTCTTTCCAGAATCAGATATCCACTTTCTCAAAGTAGATACGTGAAAAATATTATGAACATCAAACATCTGATCAGATAGTAACAGTCTGTAAGCAGACTTACCAATCTTTTCAAGGATTTCATACGGTTCAACATACCTTGAACTAAGCTTACTCACCCTTCCAAATCTGCTGACTCCTTTCATCGGACTGACTTTGACATACACAAAGTCACCAATCTGAAATTCAACAAACCTGTGCTTCTGATTATAATACTTCTGTTGTCGATCTTGTGCAGCTTTCAATCTTTCTTTAATCAGATTGATTTTCTTAACAGTTTCATCCACAAATGTTGCACTCATTTCTTGTCTATCTCCTACCTCAGTCAGAGTCAAAGGAGTTTTACACTTCCGGCCATACAAAGCTTCATAAGGTGACATACCAATGCTGGACTGAAAACTATTATTATAAGCAAATTCGATCAAAGGAATATGATCTTCCTAGCTTCCTCCAAAGTCCAAAACACATAATCGCAGAAGATCTTCCAGTACCTGGATAGTCCTCTCAGACTGTCTGTCAGTCTGCGGATGAAAAGCAGTACTGAAATGCAACCTCGTACCCAATCCTTGCTGAATACTCTTCCAAAATCTGGAAGTAAATCGTCCATCTCGATCAGATACAATCACTTTAGGCACACCATGTAATCTGACAATCTCCTTCACATATACCTGTGCCAACTTATCCACCGAATCCGTCTGCCTGATCGGAAGAAAATGTGCAGACTTCGTCAATCGATCCACAATCACCCAAATGGCATCGTGTCCTTGCCTTGATCGAGGAAAACCCATAGCAAAATCCATCATTACCTCCTCCCATTTCCACTCAGGGATAGGCAATGACTGCAAAAGACCTCCTGGTCGCTGATGCTCTGCCTTCACCAACTGATAGGCTTCGCATTTCGAAACAAAATCTGCTACATCCTTTTTCATTCCTGGCCACCAGAACAAATTCTTCATGTCTCCATACATCTTGCCACTTCCCGGATGAATCATATAGCCTGAATGATGCGATTCGTACAGAATCTCTTTCCTCAAATCTCCAAACACAGGAATCCACAACCTGTTCTTGCAGAAGATAACACCAGAATCAGAAACTCGAAGTTCAAGTTTCTTACCAGATTCAATCTGAGTAATCAACTTCAAATAATCGGAATCTGACTTCTGAGCTTCCTGAATCCTTTCTTCCAGAGAAGACTGAATATTCATCTGAGTTAAAATACCAGAATCCGTACCAGTAGAAGAAATCACCTCTAACTGTAATCTTTCCATATCTCGTATCAGATAGTCATCAGAAGTGAGCTGAATACCTGATAATCCAGAAGACTTCCTGCTCAGAGCATCTGCTACCGCACTAGCCTTGCTAGGCTGATACAGAATCGTTAGATCATAATCCTTGATCAACTCAAGCCATCTTCTTTGCCTCAAATTCAGATCCTTCTGAGTGAATATGTACTTCAAGCTCTTGTGATCCGTAAAGATCTCACATCTGACGCCATACAAGTAGTGACGCCAAATCTTCAAAGCAAACACAATTGCAGCCAATTCCAAATCATGCGTCAGGTAATTCTTTTCATGTGGTTTCAACTGTCTCGAAGCATAAGCAATTACCCTACTATGCTGCATCAGAACACAGCCCAAACCTTTCAGTGAAGCATCACTGAACACCTGAAACCCTTCCGTACCTGACGGAAGTGCTAACACTGGAGCTGAAGTCAAACAATCCTTCAACTTCTGAAAACTAGCCTCACACTTCAATGTCCAAACAAAAGCTACTGACTTCTGAGTCAGTCTCGTCAGAGGCGTAGAAATCTGAGAAATTCCCTTCACAAATTTTCTATAATATCCGGCCATGCCTAAGAAACTACGTACCTCAAATACCGTAGTAGGCCTTGGCCAATCAGCAACAGCTTGAATCTTCTGGGGATCAACAGAGATACCTTCACCGCTCACCATATGCCCCATAAAAGAAATGCTCTTCAGCCAGAATTCACACTTGAAAAACTTAGCATATAATTGATGTTGTCTCAAAGTCTCCAACACAATACTCAAGTGTCTGGCATGATCTTCCTCAGAAGTAGAATACACCAGAATATCGTCGATAAAGACGATTACAAACTGATCCAGATACTCCTTGAACACTCTGTTCATCAGATCCATAAAAATAGCAGGTGCATTGGTTATCCCAAAAGGCATAACCAAAAACTCGTAATGTCCATATCGAGTACTGAAAGCTGTCTTCAACACATCCGCTTCCTTCACCTTCACCTGATAATATCCAGATCTCAAATCAATCTTTGAAAATACAGAAGAGCCAAATAGTTGATCAAACAAGTCATCAATCCGTGATAATGGATATTTATTCTTGATCGTGACTTTATTCAAATCTCTGTAATCAACACACATACGGAGTGTTCTGTCCTTCTTCTTCACAAATAGTACAGGTGCTCCCCAAGGAGAAACACTAGGACGAACGAATCCTCTATCCACCAACTCCTAAAACTGAACTTTCAACTCAGAAAGTTTCTTCGGTGTCATCCTGTACGGAGCTTTTGATATCGGAGCTGTACCCAGAAAAACATCAATAGAGAACTCAACATCTCTATCCGGAGGTAAGCCAACCAACTCCTCAGGAAATACATCTGAAAACTCCCGTGCAACCGGGATATCAGAAAGAGAACCCACATCTATGTTCATATATCGTACAGAAGCCAAAAATATCGGGCAACCCTTCTTCCACAATCTTCTGACTTCCAACACAGAAATCAGACAGGATAAAACACCTCGTAATCCTTGGAATACATATCTTTCTCCATCCATAAGCAAACTCACTTGCTTCTTCAAACAATCAATCTGAGCCTCATACAGACTCAGCCAATCCATACCCAAAATCACGTCGTAAGAAGAAATCGGCAACAAAATCAAACTCGATTTCCACTTCTTGCCAGAAATATCAATCTCACAAAAACAAAACTTCCGGACGATCAAATTGCTTCCAGCCGGCAAAATAACAAAAAGAGAAACCGATAAAAAAACAGAATCCAGACGCAAAGCATCAAAACAACGCTCGGAAAGAAACGAGTGACTGGCTCCAGAATCAAACAAAACACGACAGGGCTAATCATTAATATAAATCGTACCTGTCACCACATCCGGAGCGTCTCGAGCCTCCTGCTGACTCAAACTGTACACACGTGGCTGAACAGGAGCTGAAGCTACTGAACTACTAGGCTCCCTCTGACTACCAATAGGTGGTCTCCGTGCCACAGAACTCGAACCACCACGTCTACCACCAGAGGATCCTTCAGTCACAGTGCGTGGAGGAACAGTCCTCGGCCTTCCTGCTGAACCAACAGGTCTAGTATCAGATCGGAACACAGATCGTCTATCAAATACAGCCTGTGGACACTCTGCAATCCGATGTCCTAGCTGACCACATCTGAAGCACTGACCAGTCATCCTGTAACACTGGCCAAAATGTCGTCGTCCACAACTTTGGCACACAGGTGCCCCACTGACAGATCCAGAACTGGTCGTACTGGTAGTGGCAGTACCAGAGAATCCTGACTGTCCACTCCTTCTGGAGTCTCCAGAAACAAATCTCCTCTTGCCAGAGGAACCACTGCTAGAAGTATCACCCCCGAACCTCTTCCTACTCGCAGTCCACTGCTGCTGAGTAGCCATCAGATCATTCTCTATCAAACAAGCTCTCTCCACAAACTCAGAGAAATCAGAAATGTGAAATGGCACTAGGGGCTGCCTCAGACTATCTCGTAGTCCCCTCAGAAATCGATAGCACTTCTCAGCAGAAGTACTCACCAACTGCGGAGCATATCTGGCTAAAGCAGTAAACTCGGCTTCGTATTGCATCACAGTCCTGCTTCCCTGAACAAGTCTCAAAAAAGTCTCCTGCATCTGCTTTGTCGTGCAGAAGGAGGTATAAACCACGATCGGAATTCCTCAGAAAATTTTTCCCAAGTAATCAACAAATTTAACTTCCCTTGGAATTTCGCCTACTGCTGGCCTACCCACCAGCGCTCTGCTTCCCCATCCAACAGAAAAACTGCCAACGGTACCTTGTCCGGCGGACACTGCATGCCGTCAAAAGTCCTCTCTAACCTTCTCAACCATTCTTCAGCTGCTCTGAGCTCAACAGTGCCCTCAAACCTCGGAGGTTTCAATCTCAGAAACAACTGCAGATGCTTATCTATATCCTCAGATCGCACAGTAGAGGCTCTACTCCGAGTCTCGCTCATCATTTGAGCAATCAGTGTAGCAAACTGAGAAAGTGTATCAGAACCGACCACTGGGGCTATACTACTCATCGGAGCTGCCTGACTAGCACTCTGCCCATCTGTCATATCAGGGTCTGGCAGATCCATGATCACACAGAAAACTAAGCACAAAACAGCAGAATAAAAATCCAGACAAACCAAAACTATCCCAGACAGACTCACAGATCACTTCCTATAGCTCTGTCTTACAATCCAAATTCCAAATTCCAAAACCATTGCTCTGATACCACCAAAGCTTTCCAAATTCTAAAACCATTGCTCTGATACCACCAAAGCTTGTCACGACCCAACCCGACCGGGACGGATCCCGCTCGCATCGGCCCGCGACAGAGCCAACAAATCCAGGATCTGGCTTTGAAATTTGCTTCAGAACTTTCTTCCAAGTATAACACAGACAGAAAAACACAGAGCTACTATAAACATCCAAACACAGCGCAGTTCATCTATCTTTTCTTTCATCAAAATAATCATATACAGATACACAGATACAGTGCATGGCTTCAGACAGAAAGAACAGAACAGAACAGAAAAGCCATGACTGTACAAAAATCAAAAGTATCAAGTACCTGATCACAAATCAGACTCAGAACGTCTAGTCCAATACCTCCTTCCCTTTCCCAGAACCTGAAACCACGCAGAAAACAAGGATGAGCTAACAGCTCAGCAAGACATCAATCACCTATCAAAATCATCAAAAACTCACATCAGAAATCACATCAGAAAAGTATCCGTACAGAAATCAAACAGTCGTACAGAAATCGTATAACAGACAGAACAGATACTTGCTCAATCAGAAATCAAACATCGAATACAGAACTGAAATCATATTATCATAAAGCTTTCATGTCACAGAGCAGATAGAATCATACGGAATAATCAGAGTCGTACAGAAATCAGAAATCAGATGAAATCACATTACAACTTTACAAAACAGATAATTTCAGAACAGAACTTCCTTCCAGATGTCGGAACTTCCCCTCTTCCCCTTATGGCTCCCTTTTTGTGCATATAGCACCAGAACTTCCCCTTATAGCTCCCTTTATGTGCTTATAACACTAGAACAGAACGGATATACAGAATTTCAGATTTCAGAACTTCCCCTTATGTCTCCCTTCCCGGACCCAGACAACGGAATCACAAAGGATTTCGGCCCCTTATAACTCCCTTCTGATAGCAGACAAATAATCAATTCATGCAAATCATCTCATTTCAGAAATTCAGAAATCGTACGAAAATTCAGCGGCATAACAGCAGTATACGGAATTTACATAAAATTCACAGATCGAGAAATTCACCAAATTACCACAGAACATTCACAACAACATTATAAGACTTTCATTGTGCTGACAAAATATTTTTCAACATCCTGATAATTTGCAGTTTAATTAAAACACCGCAGAATCCAAAATATCCAGTAAAAATCTTCCAGAAAATATTCAAAACGTGCATAATTATCATCTCAGAGACATACCAAAAGTTACGCGGTAAAACCTTTGTCAGAAGAAAAATAATACCAGAAATTCGCTAACGGAAACAAAATCTGGAACATAAAATGCGTCAAAAATCTCGTTTCTGAAAATTGAGAAAGGCGGAATGTGCCTTATCTCGAGTCGGTCAACTTCTCTAACTGTCACAGCGGACGAAAACAGACCGGAGTCGCTCAAAAATCCTCTTTTCCGTCTTTTCCTTCGTTTTTCTCTCTCCTGGACGTCCTTTTTCTTTCAAAAATATCTCATTTCCTTTTATATCCAAACTGATCGTACCGGACGATCGAACTTCGTCCCGGGAAGATTTGGCTCTGGACAATTTTGTCCAGACGAAATTAATTATCGTCCCGTACGACTTGCCCTCTCGACGATTTTCGTCCAGACGATCCGAATTTCGTCCAGACGAACCATACAGCCAGAACTGTTTTCCTGCACAACCTGTACCGATCGTCCCGAACGATCGAACTTCGTCCGGACGAACCTGGGAGCAAAATGGTCTTTACAGGTACCTTGTAGACTTGAGGTTAATATTTGCCTACGGGAACATATTTGAGCATGCCTTAGCTAACAAAGGACTTTGTGCCTTATCAATTATATCTTATTGATTCAATACTCAAAAATTTAAAATCGTTGGGGAGCATATATGTTCTGGCCATGACCGTAATCTCGTTGTATCATTTAGCAGCAAAATCACCAGATCACGGGGCCCCGATCATAAACATTTACTAGTAGTGCCATTTGGCGGCGAAACCACCAGTTAGAGGACATGTGCCACGTCCTTACTGGCAGGAGATGATTTGAGAATGAATTTGAATGATATTCTTAACTAGGCATTCACTCTTTGTGAGCTGAAGTGATACTGAAATTTATCCATCTCGACAACTAATGAATTGATGCCGTTTTCGATCAGCAAACTTAGCCTACCAGCTCGCCCGTCAAATCAACCTGCCGCCAGCTCATCTGCCAGCTCAATAGTCAGTCGTTTCCTAAGGTAACGACCAACATCACTTTTAAATTTATTTATTTTTAATTCTTTTTGACGAATAAAACTTTTAAATGATATTACTTTAAAATTTTGTCCCTTAACTTTTGGGAGATAGTAAGATATCCTTAAGCTCCTTTAGAAGCAGCCAAAATACTTTTGATCAAATTAAAACTTTCTAGAGATAACACAATGCCCTAGAACCCCTTAGGAGTTCACAAAATACTACTAAATCTCTCTTTCAAGAGTTGTCAAAACTCTTCATGCTTAAGGTGATAGAAAGAAATTTCCTTATCTTTGTAGAACTTTCCTAATACAAATTTAGGCATTCATAAATCTTTCATTCCCTTCCCAATCATACCCCATTTGGTTTGGAGGGCCTTACTTGATCATTATTGGCTAATGCCAATACATTTGGCATACTTCCATAAATTTACCACGCCTATTGGACTTCCTTTGGGATCTGAAGGGAACAAAGTTAGCTCAAAAATTGAAGTCAGAACTCTAAACCCCAAAAGTGGGGGCATAACTAACTATTCTACATTTACTAAAAGTGCCAGTAGCCAAAGACAAGTATTTTCTAATATGATCTTGAAACAATCACCTGGAGAAGAAAACCAATATATGTGGGAATAGATAAAGTATTATCTGTAAGATTATCTTCATGTGAGGCTCACCTGATTCAAGTCTTCAGGAGCCCTATTACTGGTAGCAACAAGAATCGTCCCACTACTTAGTAAGCTGCTTAGGATTCCAGATAATGCCACTATAGCAAAAACATCAACAGTCTGTAGAGCACAAAACAATTTGAAATGTACAAGGCTTGAATAACTAATAGACACAACACAGAGCAAAGATACAGAGCTAAGATTATCAGAGATTTTATGATGTGATACACACAAGAATTGCACGGAAATATTAAAAGGAATTGCGATGCTTGATACTTAAGATTAATGTTTCATAAGACAAGATTAGAGAACTTTCAATCATCAATTTTATCATAGTAAGCAGTTACAAAATTAAAAGTTTAAGGCAATTTAAGATAGCTCTGAAATTATCACAGTAAAACAAATATGGCGTAATACAATCCCAAGTTTAATGTTTAGAAAGTTCACTATGAGTAATCATACTCACTCACACTCAAAGTACGTACGATGAAAGAAATCACCACTAGGAAGATAGTACCGAAGGTCTTTGTTGATGGAGAGGTAGCCACGGACGGAGAAGGGATAGATCTCCCAACGAGAAGCCAAGGCGTCATAGGCTTTTGATGATCGATCGTCTCTGCTAAACAATAGAGGATGCGCTTGACGTATCTTCCACAGTTTCGTCGTATTCCCAATCAGGATCGTAGAAGGGGGAAAAGAGGATGTCGATCTCTCCACGATCGTTGTAAGCGAAGCCGTGATCAACTTCCGGATCGGCCATGTACCATTGGCGAGATAGGGAAGAGAGGTTGTCTTCTTCTCTTGGGTTCAAGTGTCATGAGAGAACTAGGGTTTCACAAGAGAATATGAGCACAAGAGAGAGGGGCGGCTAGGGTTGGGGAGAGAGAGGCCGGCGGTTTGACTAAGGGAGAGAGAGGGTGGGGGGGGGGGTCGGCTGGAAGAGGGGGATTAATTTCAAAAACTGGAATTGATTTCAGATTTTGAATACTTTTGGAGGGAATTAATTTGAAATTTGATTTCAAATTAATGGGTGATTAATGCATTGATTGGGCTGTTAATGGGGGGAAGCCATGTATGGGGCCGGCGGCATGGAGAGAGAGGGAGAGGATTGGGGAGGGGATTAGGGAGTTTCCAAACAAGGATTTTGAATTAGGAAAGCTAATATTGAATCCAATCTATTTGAATTTAGATTGAAATCATGATTAATACTTTCCTATTTGGGAATTCCAAAAATGGAAAGAATTTGAAATTCAAAATTTGAATTTCAAGTGGGATTAACTCCTTCCTATTTTCTTGTAGAGGTGACTATGGAAAGTCACTAAGGCGTTGAGATCACCATAATGACGGGGAAGCAAAGGTTGGCCGGCGGCAAGGATGGTGGGAATGACGTGGCGTTGGGTTGGGTGGGGGAAAATAGTTAGGCCTTAGTGGGTGAAGGGTTGGAAGAACGCCGGAAGTTGAAGACGGAGAAAGAAAAAGAAACGAAGAAGAAGACTACGAGCCACGGACTCTTCCGATGTCTGGTGGGTGTTGCTTTTGCCCACACGTTGGGCTCTCTCTCTTCTCTCTCTAGTGCACTCACAAGAAGAAGAAGAAGAAGACAAAATAAAATATCATATCATCATTCATTAACCAATATATAAGAAGATGGCCATATATATAGGCCTCACAATGACAAATAAAACAAAAAACTAAAATGCCCCTTGGGCTACAATAGTGACCAACTACCCATAAGGACAAAAACGAAAAACTGAGAAAAATAAAATGACTAATACATAAAATGCATCAAAAGTAAAGACTCTCCATCATGGCCATCGATCTCCTGTGTCGCCTCTGATAGACGCGTCGAAACCTCTTGTCGATGTCCCCATCATTTTAACTGGGTTTTTTTTCTTTTCTTTCATACCCAAAGTTGGATTTCCAACAGAGAATAAGTAGATATGACGAAAATATTTTGTGAAAATTCATCTATTAAAGAAGAACTGATGTCAGAACATGCGGACTCGAATGCAGGATTAGTATGAGTGGAGAATTTAGGAGTGATTATGGTCTGGCAAATCAATAAGACCAAGAATGGCTGAGAACAGGAAGAGGAGGGGAAATACAAATGGATATGTTGGGAAATAGGTGAAATTTATGCAAACACAGAGCAAAAATGAAAATCAACGCAAGAAAAAAAAAAACACAAGAATTTCATACAGACTCACTTAATTGATTGCTACACCATGTCGCCATAGCTATATATTTCACCACGGTTAATTGAAGAATCATAACTCTAATTTATCATAAATGTCTGAGGCAATGTATCCCCTTTTTCTTGCTTTATAAAGACAAAACCTATGGCATCCAAAAATATATATAATAAAATTCCTGCAATGGCGTACGACTAAGTCTGTGTAAAATATGTTCTGCTTAAGGCAAAATTTAAGATCCACAATTTAAAATGTCAAATCTATGACACCAAGTATGGCCAAGAGAAAGAAAGGGAGAAGGGAGGAGATTTCTATCTGGTTTCTTTATATGTGATACATGACTTAGACAATAATACGTACAAAAAAGAGAAAAACGTGATTTTTATAAAGTAATATAATTCCATGAAGTACCTGAATCTCATCAAAGCAAAGAATTGTTGCCCCACTTTTAGCTGATTGTCTGTCAACGAGAAACTTATCAGCTACAGCATGGAGTATATGCTTCTCCCGACTCTCTTGCTTATATCTCTCTTCTCCAATTAACCATTCCTTTACTTTTGAATCAAATGGAAGGTTATGTATCCAGGTGAACATACGAGAATGTAGAGATTTGTTTTTAATTTTGTTCTTCCATGCATTATGCATATGCTCATGTATCTCAAGCATTGCCTACAAAAATAGCAGTTCAATTACATAAACCATAAAAATATCATCATCAATATTGCTTTGGTTGGGAGTAATAAAAAAAGCAGGCATTAATATCATGACAAGAAATGTGACATTAATTAAATGTTTTTTTTTTGTAAGATAGAAACAAGCTCAAATATTTTATTAATTTAACATAATGTTAAATGACTGTTATAGATAAGTAGGCACAAGGCTAGTTACAAAGAAAAAATGACATTTCAAATCACTTTCACACAAGAAACTGATGATTATTTAATTTAAAGAATGCAGCTAACTGAACTCAAATATGTGATCTGAACCCAGGAACCAGGAAGCATGCTGCTTCAGTTAGAGCTCTTCAACAGATCAATAACGATTTAGATAAAACATTCATAGAAATAACTTCTTTGGAATGTTAACAAACTTTTAAGGTTGTGCATATTTTCCTATTTGAATTTTTCTTTTCTCCCACTCTTACAGAAATTATAGTCTTGCAGAAAAATTTATGAATTTTTATCCATGAGTGGTAAGGTTGTGACTTAGTTTCCAAATAGTTGTACTAATGTACATGATGGGATTAAATATCAAGTTTCCTTTCAAAATTTAACACAATTAGGGAGATGAATATCCTTAGGGCGGTCAATTCATTAAAAAACATACATGTTTTAGATATCATGAGTCTATTGTTCAAAGTAATGGTGAAATAGATGGGGATATTTGTTCGCTCAATAAAAATGGCGCTTGCCATGAACCCACCCTACATTTCAAGCTTAGGATTCCATTCTCCTTATGGCAGATTGATTTTACTTAACCAGATTTCCTCCGAGGATTGTATCGAGGTGTATTTAGATCTAGGTCCTTACTTCCTATGAGCGCAAGCCCTCATAATTAATTACTCTTCCTACTTCGTAGGAAAGAACTCTCGATTAAGGATTAATTACTTTAGCATAGCTTCAAAATTTTAGGTGTTTTAGTCTTAATTGTGGGGGATGGGAAGTAGATCTAATCAAGATCCCATGGTTCCATCATCCCGGAAATATAGTAGGTTTCAATATATGAATGCTTCAATTTTCACAACACTCCTGATTATCATAGTGTTAGCATAGCTTTCTTTCATCTTGAAGAACTTGCGGCTACATAGTACCAAGGGTTATGCATACAAATTCTTTATGCTTCTTTTCTATCACTCAACCTTGAGGATAATGTTATTTTTCATAGTGATGGGAGTGTTAAACAACAATATATTCATTTGGATTCAAAGATAGTACAACAACAATGTTAAAAACGGATGAACAATTCAGAAAATTGATATCAATATAATAAAATATTTAAAGACTAATATAGAAGAAAAGTGAAGCAAATATTAAAAAGATTGAGAGCACTACAACAACTTGTGGTCTAAACCTATAAGGCTATAACAAACCAGTCCCAAACCCAATTTTAGTTTTTTTTTTATTTTACTTATATGAAACCAGCTGGTCTAAACCTTTAATAAACCCAAAACTGGTTTATGTAAACACTATAAATAAACCTCAAATGCTATGATTGAATTCAGGAAACAAGATTTCTAGTTTCTACCTTTCTAGTCTCTCGTCTTCTCCTTCTTCTTCTTTAAGGAATCCACACCTACTCAAAAGATGTCTTCTCCTTTTTGATGTAGATCAAGAAGCATATCAAAGTTTCATAAATTTAATAAGAAAATGTCTAGTATTACAGGTCATTGTTGAGGGACTAAAAGGATTTCTAACGAATCTAAGATAAAATCAAGGATTGCATTAAAATGCATGATCTTTTTTATTAGTTATTTTGGTTCTTATATGAAGGAGAGATATTTTGGTGTATGCTATTTGTAGATGACATTATTATGATAGGTGAAACCTATTATGAAGTAAGTGAATAATTAGAATAATAGATAAAATATTTAGAAACAAAGGAATGCAGAATTAATATAATTATGAAGGATATGTAGAAAAATAAGGAAGAATGCCGAAACAAAAAGATTATATAACAGGAAAAGGGGATGAAATGGGGATGCAAATAGCCTAGAATTAGTTCACTTCTCAATTTGAATGAGATCCTCAGCTGATGCATCCTTAATTGCTCACAATGCCTTTCAATACCCAGTGAAGTGAACAAATTCAAAATAAACTGCATTAGTAAAAGATAGCATGCCCACAATCAGATTTATTTTATTAAAAATATATATGTCAGGGCACCAACCTCATGAAAATGAAACCTCCGCCGATGTTTTACAATCCCTTCAGTTGCCAAGTAGAACATGTCCATCAGCATTGTCTTACCTGCATAGTACAGCATACAAAGATAATCACAACAGCTGTCATAAATAGTGATTATCGAATCTGCTTTAGTATTTGAAAAGATAGGACGGTGTGATTGTTTTAAATAATAAAAGCAAAAAAAAAGAGTCTAATATTAAAATTTATCATAAAGCAATCCTACATAGAGTTATTAACTAAATCTCGTTAGAAAAAATTATATGTTAAAACTGAAAAATCTACATCTAACGTAATTTATAAGATGAAATCCAACTCCTGAGCATGAGAAATATGCTATCAGATCTTTAAAGCCTATCGTGCATGTTTCAATGTGTCAGAATGATAACGCACCACTCCCAACATTTCCATACAAATAAATTCCTTTTGGAGCTTGAGGAAGAACAGGCCGTTCCCCGGCTAGTGAATCAATCTTCCTCTCCCGATTAAGATATGAGACCATTCTTCCAACTCCAGGTTCTGGATTCCCTCTTCTCCTCCTGAGCCATTAAGCATAAATTTTAACGAAATCTACAAAATTGTAGCTAAAAGAACACAGAGTTAATGATACGAACCTTTCTTCGGAAAGACAAAAAAAAATCTAAAAAAAAACGAGTGGCATTTGACGGCAGAAGAAATTCAAGCAGACCCCGTCTGGTAGGATTCAAGTGAAAAGAATTTTATACATAATTATACCTCTCTAGAAACCCCAAAAACGATAACTATATCAGAATAACCAAGCTGAAACTGTATAGAGCTCATCTTCTATTAGAGGGTTTCGCCAAATCCTTCTGAAGATCAAAAGTTGAATTCCAAATATATACCTCTCAAGCACATGATCATGTCTCCCTCCAAGGTTACCATTTAAGTTTGACAACGTAAATCATTAATTTTTTATAAAAAATTACAGAATTTGTTCACATTTATATGTTTATGAAATGGAAAACTGCTGCGTCCAGATATAATTCTCAAATTTACATAAATAGAGCTAATTTG
Organism: Dendrobium nobile; assembly: GCA_022539455.1. Classification (NCBI taxonomy): domain Eukaryota; kingdom Viridiplantae; phylum Streptophyta; class Magnoliopsida; order Asparagales; family Orchidaceae; genus Dendrobium; species Dendrobium nobile. The sequence continues at coordinate 8,831,096 of CM039735.1, forward strand.
GCTATCAAAAATATTAAATCAAAGGGCATTTAGAAAAGGCAGCTCTTTGCTGTTATAATTCTTAACAACAAAAACCATTTCTCAGCCGTACGAAAAAAGTAACAGAGAATGAAAATGTAGGTCAGCGATGAATGGCAATTCCTCTTCATATCAAAATTGCTAGATGCCCTCTTTTTTTTCGAATCTTAGAAGCAGGAGAAAACATAATGGTTTTGGCAATGCAAATTGGTACCATTCGTACGGTTTTCCAAGGTCATAAGGATGCAGTTTGCCTGCAGCAAAAACATTAAAATAAATTGGATAAAATCGGGCAAGATTTTAAATTTGACTTTGGTTTCAGTTTCATGCTCTTTTATGTAGTTTTTTTTTTTTCAGTGATGGATATGATAATTTATAATTATATATTTGCAGAATATTCAAAATTTTAACAAAAAATTCAGAAATTAAATGTGAATATCTTAAATTAAAATTGATGAATTTACAAATAATGATAGATAACCCCACCATCTCAAACTGTGCAGAAATCATTGTCATGTAAGTGAGTATTCCATAATAAAGACATTAAAACATACTATAACTTCACATATATTCGCTTGAAAAAAGGTGCAATGAAGAAACAGGGTAGAAAAGCACTGGAATATGTCTACGGCAAAAGAATAACCAGAAAAAAAAAAAAAAAAATCCTAGAAGTTCAACATAGTCCACCTTAGCATCCATCTCTCCAAAAACCAACTTTCTCTGTAATTTGATCTCGTCCATTCACCGTCTTTTTTCCTAAGTTCAGCTTCTTCCAACATAAGCCTGCGTCTCTCATTCTCTCTAACATTTTCCCAGTTAGCAAGCTTTCTCTGCATCAAATGCAAATTTCAATACCAAAACAAACAGCTCTAGATTTACTAAGTTTTAGAGAATATACAATCCCTTACGGCTACTCTAGAAACTTACATGATACTCTTCCATCTCCTTTTCATAATGCTCCAGTCTGAGAAGTAGATTTTCAAATTCCATAGCTACCTTTTCTTGAAAAGTGTCATGCTGAAGCTTCCCATCCTCAACCATTCTCTTGTAAAGAACAAGTGGACCTTTCGCGAGCATAACATTGAAAATAAGAAGCATTGACTTGAGAAATAAGTTTAAGATCATATTTAAAACATACAGTATTTAGTTTCAACTTCTTGTACCATATTCATAGTTACAAACAGAAGGAAAAAAAAGAAAAAAAAACTACAAAAATTAAAATCGAATAAATTAGACAAAAAAAAACAACTGTTAGAAATTACAAATTGCCAAGTAAAGTGAAGGATGAAATGCCATGCATGACTTGAAAACGAACTAACTTTAAAGTAACAATGAAAACAAATTATTCCAGGCCAGCTTCAAGCTATACTTGTGCCAATTTTATAGATATTGAAAGGAAGCATGGAAACCGTCTAACAACAGGTACGATAAAAGAAGTGTAATAACTTACAATTAAATTAATTTAAAATAATAATAATAATAATACTAATAATAACAATTATTATCAATTAATATGTAAATTAAAAGGATTTGAATAAAAATTAATAACAACTATTATAAACATACATCTTAATACATATCCAAATTGACACTTGTCCCCATAGGTGTTGTTTGATTATTACAAGTTGCAACGATATATGCTCCTTCTAAAAATAGAGGGGGAACAAAGCAAGCAGCATGAATTTTCTAAGGCAAAGGTGAAGTGCATAAGTTTACGAGCGAGGCCGAACGCACTAAGCGTGTATTAGAGAAGTCAATTGCAAGCAGGAAGCCGCATGTGCTAAGCCAATTGTCGAGCACACATAGGGGCAAGGATATCCTGCAGAGTAGGTTTCATCAACACCGAAAAGCTTAGATTTTTCTTCCTTTATCTTTCTCAAGCGAAGTGGTAAGTTTTTCTCAATATATGTTCCCAAAATCTAAATTTTTTTGCTTAGAGATATTCCAAGGGCTTAACACTATTATTGTCAGGTACCAAGTCTTGAATAAGAAAAGTGAAGAGTTGCATAAGATAGTTGAAAATCAGCGTAAAACTTGTCAAATAATCATGACATGAATCATTTAGTACATTATATTAATGATAGATCATTCCCTGAAAGTGACACGTTGTATGGCCTGAAAACAATGACAAGTGTGTAAGGGACACTGCACCGACGTTCGGTCAGCTGTCGGATAACCCCTTATTGCTCACATAATTCAATTCAATAACCTCTCTTCAACAACCTTCAAACCACCAGATTACAGCTTGTTGCCTCTTGAAGATGCTTGATAACCTGCCAGTTGCTCCCTACAAATAAACAGATGCTTCACCACTTGACCCCTACCAAACATGCCTATGCATTCCATATAAGGCCACAAATACACTTCCACCTACCTCTTTTAAGCAAGTCCTTCCATACAAAGCTGGTAGCTATTGCCATGAAAGAGCTTGCCCTTTAGCTTATAAGGAATACGATTTTTTTTTTAACATTTATTGTAAACATTCATGTTAATTTCAATCGTGTTATTCCCCATTTATTGGGTTGATTCTGTCCTAATTTTATTCCATAAATTTCTTTCTATTCTAAACACACAACTTAAGATATAAATTGCGTACACTTTCTATCATTTGTGAATTGTGAATATGAACATATGCTGTTTTTTCCCTTCATATTTTAACAATATCCAACCAGGATAACTAAACTAAGGGAGCAATAGTATCTTCCAAGCCTATTCCACATTAAAAAGTTTGTGCAGTCCTTGCTACAAATTCTTAGTTCGCATGCTATGCAAAAGAAAAAAATTAACGTCAAAGCAGCTGTTTATTTTCTCGTCATAAAATAACACAGAAATGTCTCCCTCAAAACTATTTGCTCAAGAAAATTCTATCGAAGAATATTTCAAAGGAATAAAAAGGAGCCAAGCTAAAGACAATAAAGGAAAAAAAAAAAGAGATGATGTGAAATAAGTATCAATGAGGAGAAACCCATGGCTTCACAAAAATAAAGAAAAGATAACTTCCTCCAATGTCAGTTTATACCTTTAATACTGCGTGTATGAGCTCATAATGCACTTATTTTAGTATCATATACATTTTTCTGTTGTCATATAACAGTGCTCCAAGCTTGTCAGCACATCAAAAAGGTTACTTTGATTTTTTAAGATGCCCCTCTAATCATAGTTTGGCTAGCTGCGTAAAATGGAATGGAATAATTTTATATTGTGTGAGTAGTACATTTAAGTTATAACTGTTGCATCTTATTTATTCTGTTGCAGGAGCAAGAACTGGAAAGCACATGGATCCAAAAACAGAATATCTATCACTAAATTGTCGAATAATAGATATGCAATTGAAATCATAAGGATTTTCTTTCAAAGGTGTAATGGACAGCATTCAGTTAGAGTGATACATGACCATAGAACGCTTTATACACCATCCGTAGTCAAGCTGTTATAAACATTTTTAATCTGAATAAACACATTACTTCCTAAATTAAAGTAACTTTTGCAAGAATACTCTGCGTTCATCAACCTAGATATCCTTATAATTAACCAGCAATTTTCTCCTCGCATCCTCTGTACAAAATAATATATTTTTTAATCTCCAAAGCATTTGATGGCCTCGAATACTTCCAATTCATCGTCTTGAAATAAACGGAGCCAAACAAATTCTCATTTCACCAGCCGCAGGCAGAGAATAAAATCACATGCCACAGCAAAACAAATTTTCGAATTGTATACCACAAGCCAAAAATATCACGCCGTGCAGTATGATACCGATGTTTAGTATTCATAAGAAATCAAGTATCAACACTGCGCACGCAACACAACAACTGCAGCACCACTGCTGCTTACGCTTACCTTCGCCTCGAAAATAAAATATCGACTGGATTACATGAAGCAAAAGAAAACAAGAAGCCATCATAAATTTCAAGAGCCAATCTGAACTTGAGTGGGAAGAATGATACATTCATGATTCACCTGGATTTCGCCTTTCTCCGGAGGAATGAGATCGATCGCAGTAGCAACGAGCTCGAGTTGACTGAAGCGTCCAAGATCGGCGGCCTAGGGTTCCATCAGAGAGCGATCGGCATAGAAGCAAAGTAGCGGAGGAGATTACTCTCATGGTAGCGTGGAAAGGGAATGATACGGCAATGCGGCAGTTCTCGTGCCCGAAGAGGCACAAAGCAGCGCTCCTGCATTCTTTCGCTCTCGTGGCGGCGTCACGATGGAGCCACGTTACGCGGAGACACGCCTCTTATATAGGAACTTTTATTACATCTGGAACGTACGCTCCTCTACGTTCGGTTTTAGGCAAAAAAAGCGTCCGTACCAAGTTTTTTCAACGCCTGGTACTCGGTACTCGGTACTCGGTACAGGCGCTTTTTTTGTCTAAAACCGAACGTAGAGGAGCGTACGTTCACCGGATAAAATAAAAGTTCCTTATGTAGCTAGGCAGGATGAACTCGGATCATCTAAGGATCTCCAGTCGAACTCCAAACACTTGAATGGAGCTCCCGGCCAGCTCCAGCCGAACTGCAAAATTTCCGCTATATGGCTGCGGGTGAACAGTGGGACGCCAATATTGACGTTGCACTGTTCATCTTCGCCATTTTTACCACTCTACCGAACTTGTCGCGGGAAAAAAAGAGGTCACGGTTACCTGCAAAAGGGTGAAAAACGTGTTCGATTGGAGATGAAATCACGGCATTTTGTAGTTTCCGGCATTTTGGAGTGAAAAATGAGATTTTCGGTTGGAGATGATCTAAGTTTCCACTCGAGGTAAAATGATTAAAATTAGAATATATTAGCATTTTAAAACTTTAACATTATTTTTATTTATATTTAAATGTCTTTAATTTTCAAATATTTATCTTATAATACTAAACATTTTATCTTATAATTTGCTATACACAAATTGAGAGTTTAACATTTTAGCTTTACATAAAGATCTAACAGATATAAAATAGTAGTGTTAGAATTGTAAGAAACATTATAGTTTTTATATGGAAAATTCAAGAGAGGGAAAAATCATGGTGGTTGAATTGATTCCACTACTATTCATCATTGGTTATAAATAATATCTAATGATCATTGGTTACAAATAATATCATTCATTAGAGAAGTTGAAAGGCATTGATTCAATGTAGTAAGCATATATTGTATATAACATATTGTGTGGTTGAATTTAAAAGAACTTGGTGGCATAAGAGGTGCCTTAAAAATATTGTTCGCTTTGAAAATATTAGAAATGATATTTCTTTATTAGATTTAAATGAGAATTTGACTTTTAATATGATACAATAGAGAAAAAAGATTCATGTAGCCGACCCCAAGTAGTGGGACGAAGACTTGATGTTGTTATTATCGTTGTTGTTATATTTAGTCGTACTTCTTTGAGAAGAATATAATAAAGGCCAAAAAGCTAACATAAATCCTAATGCTAAAGTCAGGAGTCATAGTTAGTATTGATGGCACTTATTGACATTATTAGCAATTGTAAGTGTTGAAGTCAATAGGCATTGATGGCAATTAATTTTTCTATGTATCAACTTAAATCCATAGAAAATTGATGGAATTTAAAATTTCTAATATACAAAAATTGCATCCTTAGTGGCCAATCTTCAATTTCATTAAGTCTCAAACATAAATCCTCCAAAATTTCCATATTATTAAATTGAGACAACCTAAACATTCTCAACACATAACCTATTAATCACAGGAAGCATCCATTAGGATGAATAGCAAATCAACACTAAGAGTATGAAAATACTAAATCCTCAAATTCTCAAGCATTATTATCGACACCTTCTAAGTAACGCTAATATTGATGAGTTAAAAACTTAACCATAGAATATCCTTATTAGGATTAAGGCTAAAAGATCAAACCTAGGCTCTAATACTACTTTGTCACACCCCGCCACTAGGCCTATAAGAAAATCATAAGAATCATGGTAAGGTGCAAGTTGAACAAAATTTATAAATTAATTTTAAATCGATGGAATTATAAGACTTCGATAATTTGTATCCACCAATAAAATTATCAAAACACTAACCCCAAAACACCTACCAAATATTAATCAAAATATAAATGAAATCAAGCTATACTCTTAAAATGATTACATAATTTTACCTTAAAAATAACTCTCAAGATGAACATCAAGCATGAACCAAAAGCTCCTCCAGAAGTTGCACAACTATTAACCTGAGACCATGAAATGAAAGGTATGAGTTTTCAAGAAACAAACTCAATAGGTCAAACCCTTCTGAGTAAAATTTAAAAAATAAGCATTGACATAAATATGAGCAAAGATAATGTCATGAGTGAAAAATAAATAAAGTGGGCCACAATAATTGCAAACAAGGTATAAAAGATGAGATTATTGAATGTATAAATCATTTAATAAAGTTTATACAGAGCAAAGTTCATAAAAAATATTCATACAAACTAATAATCATTACATTAAAATTCAATGCACATTAACTTAAAGGCATACAATATTTATACATCCAACAATGCCTCCTTAATAACCTTTTTTCTCTTTATATCAATGCATAGTTATTTGTAGTTGATTCACTATAATACCCTATTGAGAAAGGTAGGCACCAATCACAAGAAAATTCATTGATTTCTCATAGATTCGTTACTCTATGCATGGACTCGTCGGTTGGCTAGCCATTATCTAAAAGGGTTGAATATCGACCTTAAATGCATTAGACACAAAAGCATATATAATATATTTTGCATTGCATTAATATGTCTTAATAAATTTTATCACACAACAAAGCCCAATTATTTATATTACATAACTCATGATTTGTATGAGAAATAATTATCCACAAAAAAAAAAAAAAAAAAAAACTTAGAACCAAATACATAAAATTATTTAGGAATTTGTGTAACAATTAATATGACAAAGCTAATTATCAAATCATGTCAAGATGATCAGTTGAAATATTATGAATGAATAAGCACATTCTACTATATATTATTAATAGTTAGAACATTCAATCAGTAGTAATGCATGTGCCCCTAATAAGGGAGGGTACAGTTTGTCATGCCCCAAAAAAATCAAAATTGAAAGGATTATCTAATATATCTTTTTAAATCATATACGAGAGATTCTATAAATAATCAATATAAATCAATATATATCCAATAAAAGAATTTAAATATCATACACATTAAAATATTTAAATATTGACACATCATCAAAAAATTAACTTGATCGAGCACGAATCTCGAGGCAAAATCAAGTTGGAAACTTCCAAAATTAAAATTTGAACCATCTGAACTCCGATTTCAGCAAACTTATAGTCGAACTGAACGTCTCAGAAATACGAACCCAACGACACCAAATTTGACTCAATCTGAGCCCAAATGAGTTCAAATCAATGACCCGAAGCGTTGTTGGAGGGTTCGAACCACAATTTGGGTTACCAAATGGTTTCCAAACATGACGTGCTTATAGTAGAATCAAGCGGCTCGGCGAGACAAATCCAACGAGACCAATATCACTAGGTCCATCAAACGGTCCATGATCAAGGGATTCATCATCGGCCGTCCATCCAACCACTCCGCATTTACCCTTGATCTCTCACCTATTTAAGGGTCATGTCACTTCAGAAATCTATAAATAGACCCCTCATTTCTCTTGAATGGTGGCTCCAAGCAAGAAGAGAAGAGAAGGAAGAGAAGGAAGAAGCTCCTCCTCGACCACCGCCAGATTTCCGCTGGACCACCGCCTGACGTCGTTGCTCCGCTAGACCACCGCCTGATGTTGTTGCTCCGCCGGACCACCACTTGAAGCCCTCACCTCCTCCGGACCACTACTTAAAGCCCTCACCTCCGCCATACCACCACCTGACGTCGTTGCTCCGGCTGACCACCACCTGAGGCCCGAACTTCTGTTAGACATTCATTGGAGGTCCTCACCTTCGCCGGACCACCGCCTGACGACGTTGCTCCGCTGGACCACTACATGCGGCCCTGAGTTTTGTGGGATCACTACTTGAGGCCCTGCATTCTGTTGGACCACCACCTGAGGCCCGTACTTCTCCTAGACCACCACGTGACGCCCAAACTTCTATCAGACCACCACCTGAGGTCTGGACTTCTGTCGAACCACCACTGAGGCCCAAACTTCTATCAGAGCACCGCCTGATGCCTGGAGTTCTATCGAAGTACCACCCTACTACTACGGTCTTTTGACCTCGATCTCCTGCCAACTATGATCTTTCGGACTCCTGTCCCATGCCGACTACGGTCCTTCTGACCTCCATCATCTATTATGGTCATTCCGACCTCCATGACCTGACAACAGTCTTTATGACCCCAGTCTCCTGCCGACTACGGTCCTTCCGACCTTCGTCGCCTACTATGATCCTTCTGACCTCCATCACCTGACAACGATTTTTATGACACCGGACTTTTGTCGACTATGGTCCTTTCGACCTCCATCACCTACTATGGTCCTTCCGAGCTCCATTGTCATGCCCCAAGATCTAACTTGGAAAGAATGTCAATCAATTACTCAAACAATTTACCAGAGTTATCTAAAACCTTCAATTAACAGTCTATCAAACATCTATGAAATTTAAAACATCAATATACAAGTCGATTCAAACTCAAAAGATCATGTACAATACTCAGGAACTACACTACAATCACTAGTTCTGAAATCTATCCTGAGTACAAAAGAATCACTATCAATCAAAAGACAAAAATCTGAAGATCCGGATCAATTCCTATCTTCTGATCCCTTGCCCTGACCTGAAAATTCAACCACATATAATGAGCTTTACAAAGCCCAGCAGGTCACCTAATACCTATAACTGAAATCAAAGCACGGCTATGCTATCAATATGCATGTCAGTCAATCACAGTCAATCAAATCTATTTCAGTCAATGGTCAATGAATCGGTGCAATACGGAAATCCATAGTCAATATAAAACCAGTCAATGCAGCAGCAGGCAATTCAATAAATTTAGCTCGATCAATTCACGTCAATCTCGAAGAAATCCGTACACTGAAGAAAATCAGTCAATCCGTCAAATCAATCAAATCGTCGAATCAATCAATCCGATAAATCAATCGCTATCAAATCAAATCAATACGGTCTATCAGTAATATCTATAAGCGAGATCAATAAATCCACAGGCAGTAGTAACAATGAATTTATAAGCAGAAATCAATGAATCTATAAGCAACAGTGTCAATGATTCTATACTATTCATGTCCATGCTATCAATGCAATATCTATATCAATCCATTTCTATATCAATGCTCAATGTCGATGCACAGCAATCAATCAGTGAAATCAATAAAATCGTACGATCTAATAAATCCAATCAAAGTCGATAAAGCAGGAATCTATAAAACAATGAATCCATAAATCAATACAGTGAATATGCAATTCAATACTATATACTGGACAAGTAAAATCAACTGGTCATGTTGCTGTTGTAGAATCCGTTGCTGTTGTAGTTCCGTACGTTGGTCTATCAATAAGAGTCGTCACTCTTTTTGCCCGTCGGCCGCCCGTCGGCATATAAACTCCTTATAACTCCCAATCGTTATATCAATGATCAATGGTTTAAAGGAAAGCCCGTCGGCCCACCATCCTGTACAGGTCAATATCAATCTTCACCAACGTTCAACCAGGTTCCACTTGGGTTCCAGTATCAATAGTCAATCAATAATCAGTTCAATAATAAATCCATAATCGATGCAATAATCAATATTAAATCAATCCAATACAATCATATCAATAGTCATACACATTCCAATTCAATCTATCAATTCCAGAAAATTCGGAAATCATACGAAAATCGGGCAGCGTAACGGCAGTCGGTCAAATTTACACAAAAATCCTGCAAAAAGATACAATTTCCAAATTCTACCAAATTACAATAGAATATTCACGACATCAATGCAAGACTATTATTCTATAGAAATCAAATCAAATCAAGTCCTGATTATTTTCTATTCGATTAAAATCGCGTAGAATCAATTCCGACCGGTAAAATCTTCGCAGAAAATACTCAAATCGTGTACAATAGTCATATCTATAACATACCAAAAGTTGTGCGGTGAAAGTCATGTCAAATCAAAATCACGTCGAAAAGTCGACTACGAAAACACAAAACGGATCATAACTCAGTCAAAACTCAATATCTTTGAAAACAGAAATAGGGTTCGGAGTCCTTACCACGAGATCTACACTTTTCCCAACAGCAGCGTCGGACGAAAAGCGCTCCGCGGCCTCCAAAACCAGGTTTCCTCTTTTTCCTTTTCTCTTTCTCTCTCCTCAAAATAGATATTTTGATTTTAAATGATTTTCTCTCTCCTCAAAACGAGCTGATTTGCTCATATCATTAAGCTGATCGGCCCGGCCGATCGCCAAATCGTCCCGGGACGATCAGACCAAAAAAATCGTCCTGGACGGTTCCCAGGACTACTTTCAGGCTGATATTTTCTACAGTGCAGATCGGCCTGGACGATCCCACTATCGTCCCAGACGATTCTGAGAGGAAAAATCCAAATCAGAGAGGAACAGTAAGGGAACGAGGTCTCACATCCATCACCTGACAATGGTCTTTCTGACTCCAGTCTCCTGCTAACTACGATCTTTATGACCCCGGTCTTCTGCCGACTACAATCCTTCCGACCTCCGTTGCCTACTATGGTCTTTCCGATCTCCATCACCTAACAACGATCTTTCTGACCTCGGTCTCCTGCTAATTATAGTCTTTCAGACCCCTGTCTCATGTCGCCTACGATCCTTTCAACCTTCGTCGCCTACTATGGTCCTATCGACCTCCATCACCTGACAATGGACTTTCTGACCCCGGTCTCCTGCCAACTACGGTCTTTTGGACCTCTGCCTCCTACTTACTACGGTCCTTCCGATCTCCATCACCTACTATGATCCTTTCGACCTTCATCACCAGACAACGGTCTTTCTGACCTCTATCCTATCGACTATGGTTGTGCCGACCAAAGAAATATGTATATATTGTAACTTAATTAAACCATGTAATGTGCTCTATATGATGTACATTTGTACCATCAAGCCAAGGCATTCTCCCAAGGAAGGGCCTCATTTGTAATCGACTATAAATATTAGTGGATTCATTCAAACTGGGCCAGGCCCCATGGTTTTTCGCCCTTTTTAGGGGTTTCCACGTAAAAACTCTAGTGTCTCTTATGAACGCTACACCTTCTCTCTTATCTACTTGTGTGCTAGATCTTCGTATAATATTAAAACGTTAAACTATATACTTCTCTACCGTCGCGAATACTCCAGAACGCAACAAATATATTCATTCCTTAAGATCACATTTATAATAGCTAGGAGATCACTAACAATTAATAAGTCTATAAATAGCTCTTGATTACAAAATAATACAAAAAAGAGAAAACTTGAAGATCTTAATCCACCTCACTGCATAAAGTTATGGCCCCTTCCATGACTAGAAATCAATAAAATCACATAATAAGCTAACTAAGCCCAACAAAAATTCAAAACTTATTAAAACTCTTAATACAAGATTTAAGAAATCAATATGCACACTCATCTCAATCAATAGAACAATAGCATTTAATATCATCAATAGTCAGTTATCACTGATACGATACAATATGATCAATAACAAAAGGTAAAGAAATAACATGCTTAAATCCATAAATCAACAACAGGTGCAACAACATAAATATATCAGTAATTAATAAACTAGTGACCAATAAATCTATACTATAAATCATGAACATACATGTATCATTATCATCAATCTTGTCAATCTTATCAATTATATATTATATAAAAACAGTATATTTAACCATTCATATGCTATATATGCAAACACATTCTAATTTTTTGATCAATGCTATCAATATACGTATGTATGTATCAGCATATGATTCAGCAAAGTTGTACATCCAACTTTAATGTGGTATTTTATTATTTAATTTTGTATTCATTGTATCATTATATCATCATCATTATCATTATCATTACATCATATTTATCATTATTATTATGTGTGTCGTTCAATAAATTATTAAGAGAGACCTACTCCCTCCCATCCCAGGAATAATTGAATAGAGTTATCTCCAGTCACCAACATTGGCATAAAAAAAGTAGGAATGGATAAATAACACATAAATCGAGGGCTATGCGGATCCTCGGACATATATGAAATGGAATAAAGATGGACCAAGCTACTTATGCGTCACCTTCTGCCCATCAACGCAATCAATCATCTGTTACAAGCTATAGCTAGAATAACATTACAAATCATCTTTAAATGAAAGCTCTTCAGCCCATCTCATGTATAACGTATTATCATTTTAATATCCAATCCATATTAATTATAATGTTTACACCCAACCTTCCTTGCTTACATGCAAACATTATATTGATTTCATATTTGTTGTATCAATCTCTCTTTAATATATAAAATCAACATGAAATACTTAAATCTATAAAATACTCGAAAATTTGTATATTAGTTTATATTTTTAAAAAATCATAAATTTCATTTTATCCAATAAAATTTAATGACATTACAATCAAAATGTCCATCAAATTCATATATCGTATACGAAAAGTTACACTGTAAAAGTGTGATAAATCAAGAGAAAATATATTTTTATTAATTTAAGAAAGATTAAATTCGTCAAACTCAAAATCATTAAAAACTAAAGTGAGATTTGGGTTACAACAATCGGAAGACTTTTTCTAACTGAAGTAATGGATAAAAATGCCTAAAACATGACTTTCTCTCTCTTCCCTTTCTTCCCTCTCTTCTCCCTTTCCCTCTCTTCTTTCATGGGGCAAGCCAAGCATAAATGGGGGTGGTGGGGGCATTGAGGTACTTTAGTGCTTAGGATTTTACAATAAATGTACATAAAAATACAATTAATAACCTACGACTGCAGCACTGCATGTTAAATTCAAAACTACTCTAAAATAAAGCCTCTAATACCACAATGGTAATTTCTAGCGTTATTGTGCTCTCAAGCCTAGTGCCACAACTCTACAAGCACAATACCAAAGCACTCCATTTCTAATAGAAATTTTCATTTTCATTTTAAAATAATTTTCCATATTTTTTATTATCATATTGAATCCTTGATAAAAAGTCATTTAATAAATATAAATCAGAAGCAGTTGACTATTCTGATCATAATGTTGCTCCTCTCATGCCAACACATGGTACACTACAAACCCTTGAATTGAGATCACATCGGTATCCATCAACTTATAAGGTGACTTCCCATCTCTCTTGTGATAGCCCAAAATATTAACTATCGAAATATTATACGCTTTGGCCTAAGGGCCTCATAGTTTTATCCTATTGGTGTAATTTCTTAGGAGGTCACTCATCTTAAGATTTCTCCATAATTAGCACGCTTAATTACATAATTTTTTAATAAAATTTTCACCATTACACCAAAATGTGCATTGATATTTAAAATTTTAGTTTATTTTAGTTAAGAGGTTTTACAATCTCTCCCACTTAAATAACTAACATTTATGTCAGTATTCTTATCCCATAATCAGCCACCATGCAGATAGGATTCTAAATGTGGCCCCTACAAGTTCAAGTTGTGACTCTCGTCACGTAGCACTTTGTCCCATATAGGGTTCAAGAGGTGGCTCATATGACGTAGCACTTTGTCTTGTATTACACTTAGTTCCCATCTTTCGGCTGGTATATTACTTTGATATCATTTGTGATAGCTCACATTCTTAACTATCGAGATATTGTTTGCTTTGGCCTAAGGGCCTCAAGGTTTTGTCATGTTGGTGTAATTTCCTAGGAGGTCACCATCCCAAGATTTCTTCGGGATGAGCACGGTTAACTACAAAGTTTCTTAATGAAAATTTAACCATTATATCAAAAGACACATTGATGTTTAAGAGTTTAGCTTCTTTTACTTAAGGTGATTCATAATCTCTCACACTTAAGTAACTGACGTCTTCGTCAATATCTTTATCCCAGAATCATCCACCAAACATATATGATTCTAGAGGTGGTACCTACAAGTTCAAGTTGTGACTCCCGACTCCCGACTCCCACCACGTAGCACTTTGTCTCACATAGAAATCAAGATGTGGCTCCCATAGCATAGCACTTTATCTTGTATGACATTTAGTTCTCATCTTCCAGCTTGTATATTGCTCTGATACCAATTGTTACAGCCCAAAATCTTATTTATCGAGATATTGCTTGCTTTGATCTATTGACCTCACAATTTTATATTGTTGGTGTAACTTCCAAAGAGGTTACCCATCCTAGGATTTTCTTCGAGACGAGCATGCTTAACTACAAAGTTTTTTTTAATGAAATTACAATCATTACACCAAAAGACGCCTTGATATTTAGGAGTTTAACTTCTTTTATTTTAGGAATTTCATACTTTGAGATTAGATTCATAATCATCTTGAGAATTATTAATGTATTCAAAAATGAAAAACCACCCCATCTTTGGACCTTACTGTGACGCCCCAGGTGTCAATAGTGAAAGGATTCGTCTGACATTCTGATCGAACTCCATTCCAGTTGCCTTGCTCGGACCTAAAAATTTTAACCACATATAATGAGCTTACTAGCCCAGCAGGTCACCAAAGCCTACAACTGAAATCAAAGCACGGCGATGCTATCAATATGCAGGTCAATCAAGTCAAATCAATCAATGGTCAATGAGTCTATGCAATGCGGAAATCTAGAGTCAATGAAATCAATAGTCGATGCAGCGGAAATCAAATCAGTAGTCAATGCAGTACGGAAATCAATAATCAATACTCACAGCGGTAAAAACATCGATAAATCAATATTCCCCAGCAACCAAATCAGTAAGTGACTGGAAGCCAATATCTATCCATCGTAGCAGTGTCTATCAATCAATACTATCAGTTCAATCAATCGTGTCGTCTAGTCAATCCGATTATTCTATACGATTTACTCGATGTCAATCTACAATATTCAATGACACTACGGCAGTCTCAATCAATAGAGCACTTTCCAGTCAATTATATCTATCAGCTCAAATCCCAATAAACAATCAAATCAATACGGCGAAAGATCAATTAAAATTAAATCAAATCAATACAATGAAATCATCAGGTCAATAGAAATTAATACAATCAGTTCCATAAAGAAATCTATCCTACGATAAATCAAATTCATACGGCAATAATCCATTCAATCAATCAATCGATAATCGGCACGACGAATCAATGTATCAGTATATCAATAACCTATCAGGATCTGTCGTATCAATAGTATCCATATGTCAATATCATATCTATCAATGTTGATATCGGTATCTATCAATCGATACAATCTATATCAATATCAATGTCAATACGCAGGATCCATATCAATATCGGTGCCAGTATCTATGAATCAATCAAGTCGAGAAAATCAATCGGAAAAGTAATACGATAAATCCAATCGGAAAAGCGATACGATAAATCAATAAAATCAATGAATCCGTCAAATCATCAATCAATCAAATCCAGTCTATACTATCAAGTCGATCAAATCAATCGGAAATCAATAAATCAATGCAGATCGGGAAATCTATGCGATGCAATATCATATACATGCAATTTCATATCGTGGTCTTACTCGACAAGCACAAACACTAGTCATGATCAATAGTGCTGTTATAGAAATCAACCAGATTAACTGGCTATTATCAATAGTGCTGTTGTAGAAATCCATATTGCTGTTGTAGATATCCATACGTTGGTTTCTATAACCAACGTTCAACTAGGTTCCCACTTGTCTTTCAGAATCAATCAAGTCAATCAATAGTCAATGCAATAATCGATGCAATAAGCAATATTAAAGAAATCTAGAACGATCATATCAATGGTCATGCACATTTCAATTCAATCTATCAATTCCGGGAAAATCAGTAATCGTACGAAAATCGGGCAGAGTAACGGCAGTCGGTCAAATTTACACAAAAATCTCCAGAAATTACTATCCACCAAATTAATACAGAACGTGCACAGCAACAATATAAGACTATTCTTCTACTGCTCAAACCAATTCGGACATCATAATAAATTACAGTCAAAATAAAACCCCGCAGAATCAAAACGGACCGGACGAAATCTTCCAGAAAAGTATTAAAATGTGCAGAATAATCAGCTCTACAACATACCAAAAGTTATGCGGTGAAATCTTCGTCAGTACCAAACTGGATACGAAAATCACTTACAAAAACACAAATCTGAGCACCATTTCGCAAAACCTCAAAATCTTCGAAAACAGAAGTAGGGTTCGGAATCCTTACAGCGAGACAAACACAATATCCAACAGCAACGAACGACGAAAATCGCTCCGCGGGCCCCGAAATCGGACTTCTTCCTTTGCTTTTCCGCTCTTTCTCTCTCCTCAAAATATCTGATTTTTATAAAAATGTTTTCTCTCTCCTCAAAACGAGCTCATTTTCATATATCCTTAGTCTGATCGGCCCGGCCGATCGCCAAATCGTCCCGGGACGATCAGACCAAAATCAATCGTCCTGGACGACTCCCAGAACTGTTCTCAGGCCGACATTTTGAACAGTGCAGATCGGCCTGGACGATCTCACCATCGGCCCGGCCGATCCTGGGGAAAAATTACTTTTCCCAGCAGCTACAGCAAAGGAACGAGGTCTCACACTTACATCCTCCACCACAATCTAAAGCCAAAATTATAAATGACTCCTTGTCAGCTAGCTGCCCACAACCCCGAGTATGAAAGATGGCGGAATCAAGGATCATTGCCAATCAGCCTTCCACCTATTCGAAGAAGACGAAGATGATGGTGGACTGGAGCGCCATAGTTATCATCCTCTCTCACGCACCTCCGAGTGGGTACTTCATATTAGCATTCAAGGAGGTCTAAGAGGAAAACATTTTGAAAGTGCCAAGGCGGCTCTTGCAAGATCGTGTTCATCCAGCTGTTATCTACTTCGATCCTTAATCCACGACCAAAATCGAAACCTAGCTTCAGTTTCTTCCTCTCCAACGTGTGCAAAGAGTCTTTAATCCTCAATACAAATTGCACACAACTCTCCTTGGCCTATTGGTTGAGAGCTTAGGCTTCCAACTAAGAGGTCCAAGGTTCGAGTCTATGTGTATGCGTTGTGTGTGTGAGTTTGCCTTAAATGGCCTAAATGTCCAAAAAAAAAAAAAAAATACGAATTGCAGAAAGCTAGCTCGCAAGCTATCCTCTCGATCTTGCCTAAAGCAGCACGAATCGACCTTCCGCTCTCTTTATTGCCGCCGCTCTCTCTCTCTCTCTCTCACCGAACTTTTATTCAAGGTTTTGAAAACCGGACCCGACAACGAACCGGAACAAGGAGAGGTTCACGGTTCGACCGGTTCAACCGGTCTAACCGGGGTCGAACCGAATGACGTAATAAATAATAAGTATTATTTAAATTTAATACAATAAACATAAAAATAATGTTAACATTCAAAGTATGAGATAAAAAATTAAATTAAAAAAAACTATGAAACATAAAAACTTATATAATTAAGTAAAATAATTATTTTAAAATCTTACATAAAAGCAAAAAGAAAATTAAATCTCATAATTATAAGAATTTACACTCATAAAATATATGATAATTTTAAATTTGAATATTTTTCAAATTTTAAATTTAATTTATATATAATCATATAATTTAATATATATTATTATTAATTTATGTTACATATTTAATATAAATGTAATTCTAAAATAAATTTATAAATTTAATATAAACTATTCTTATTTTATATTATATGCTTAAATATATTTTACATGTTTATGATATATTGTATACAAAAGTTATTTTATAAATTTATATCTAAAATCATTAATAAATAAATAAAATTATTAATGATAAATTATTTTTTATTATGTATAAATAAATAAATTTTTATTATTAATAATAAATAATTATCACTCACATAAAAAATAATTAATTAAAAAAATCTGTTTAAAAATAGATTTTATATCTATTATATATGCTATGAACTCATACACTCCTCATCTCTTTTCTTTAGTCCCACATCCCTTAGAAACACTTTCTTGCTATTGTTTATATAGCATATTTAGATTCTTTGCACCAAGGGAGCACATGGGGGGGGGTCATGGGAAGATGTGTCATGATACTTTGAGTACAAAAGTGCTTATTTATATAAAGTGTATTTAACTTTAATTAAATGTTTTTAATATTTAATATATATTAATTTATTTATTTAAAAAAATACTTAAAATTTGTGAGATTTGAACTGGCCGGTTCAAAAATAACCGGACCGGTTCACCGGTTCGTGGTTGAACCGGTCGGTTCTGACCGGTTCAGTCCGGTTCTTTGCAGAAGCGGTTTTAAGGCTGAACCGGTCCGGCCTTGTGACCGGTTCACGGTTGAACCGGTCGAACCGGCCGATCCGGTTTTTAAAGCACTGCTTTTATTTGGTCTGGTCACCTGACGTAGCTCTACGTTCGGATGTCAATATAATAGTGTCACGTGTTCTCCCTATTTACCATGAGGCCCGACAACCCCGACCCGGAACAGACCCTAGATTGCTATGTTCGCGTATTGCTATGTATTGCTCGGTATTGGTTGATTTTGCTCGACAATAACAAGAAATATCATTATGTCGGTATTGCTTGGTATTGCTCGATATTACTCGATATTGGTCTTCACAGAGCGATATTTTTCATTATTGCCAAGCAATACCTAGCAATACCGAGCAATACCTAGAGCAATACCGAGCAATACGCGAACATAGCAATCCCGGGTCAAATCGTCGGGCCGCGCGGTAAAAAGTAATAGCACATGCTGACATGTTACTAACGTCCGAACGTAGAGCTACATCAGGTCACCTGACCTAATAATTTTTCCTCTCGCACCTCCCATGCCCTAACTCTTGATTCCTACCTTAAAGGCATAAGATTTCCATAATAGGGCACGAGAAATGATGAGAATTAGGTTGGTTGAACCAGTTTAGCTCAATCTCCCCCTATTTCAGATTATTATAGGTTGAAGAACTTTTTTTTATGACAAGGAAGCATTGTAAAAATCCCAGTAGATCTAGCATGCAACCCACACCAATTTATAGGTTGAAGAACTGTAGTCGAAAGACAAAGATTGTTGGGCGACGGTGGTTGCAGATCCATAGTTGGAGGATGGAAGCCAAAGATTATAGTCATGTGATGATGGTCAGAAGTACCGTGGTCAAGGGACAATAATCAAAAGACAATTGCAGGAGGGAGGTTGGAGGATTTTACTCCTTATTATATACCAATGCCACTAATAACATCATATACTAAAAATAATAAAACGTAAACAATATTTCATTTTATATAACATCAAAACATATATATATATATATATATATATATATATATATATATATATATATATATATATATATATATATATATATATATATTTCTATCATATCCTCAGAACAATCATAATATACAATAGACATGAATGCAATCTTTCAGTTCAGCCTATCCCCATACATTCATGACTATAAAAATATATATTGAAGATTCTATGAACAGAAGTAATGAGAGAACTAATTAAAAGAATATAATTTTGTCTGATATAATGTTGATAATTGTTGATATTATACACTATATGTCATTCTTAATTGATTTATTTAATTAATGTAACTGTTATCCCAAATGATTGGGAATGGATGTATCGTAATTTAAAGAGCAACAATCAATTATCTAGTAATTTTATTAGCATGGAATTGCTTTTTTTTTTTTTTTGCATTATCATAAAATGGGAATGTTTCATCAAATAAAATAAATCATATGTCTAAAATGTGAGTGCATTTTCATATATATGAAGTCATAATTTCTCTCTACAAAAAGCGGCTCAATAAAGGTTATTTTAGGCTTTGAATAGGACAAATTTATCACCACTTTACTTTTTAGATCATAACTATAATATTTGTTTAACCACTATTTTTTCAATAAATTTTCGTGCTTAAAAGCTGCTTTCTCCACAACAGCTTTGCAATCATCTTTATAAAAAATTGCATCCGTCCCAAGTTGTATTTGATAATGAATCTTATATGTGTATGATGACGGGTGCATATGGTCTATTTAGTAAAAAAAAAATATGATTGGTGACTATAGTTCTGAAATTAAAGAATACTAAATAAAGTAGTAAAGTTTCATGCTTTAATATCATACCCTAATGAGTATCCATAGGAAAGTTGAAAGCAACTTTTGCAACTTTCCAAGTTATTTGCAGTTGCTTAGGTGATTTTTACCTTTCCACTATTCATTCTATGGTAGAAGAAGATGGGAAGTTAGTATGTAATATAAGAATGAGTGAAGAGATATTGCAAATTGACTATAAGTTTAATGGAAATTTTTTTTTTCAAGGCTAAGAAAAAATACACATTAATACAAACAACAACAACATCAAGCCTTTATTCCACTACGTGATGTTGGCTACATGAATCCTTTTTCTCCATTTTGTCCTATTAAGAGTCAAATTCTCATTTAAATCGATATAACAAAAGTCAACTCTAATACATCTACCTTTCTAACCAGATCATCAAAAAGCTGTCGTTTTATATGACCAAACCATCTAAGACGACTCTCTCTAATCTTATCTTCCACTGGAGCTACTCCAACATTTTTACGTATAAGCTCATTTCATATCATGTCATGAATCCTTTAACATATAAATTAATAAATTATCAAATTAAGGAGATGAATTTGAGTTAAAGTTTAATATTTTTAGATAGTTGTGCATCAAAATTGGTAAGTGTATGAATTTAAAGTTTCAAAATAATTAATTTGCAAATTATTTGAATTTAATTTCCTTTTTGTTTCACTTCAATTCAAACAAAATCTAAATGGTTTGATCAGCTTCTTGCTCATTACTGGAACAGATAACACCTCTACTGGAAGCACCAACAGCAAAAAGTTTACATAGACAAGCAGAACATAATTTCTTCTACCTTTGACAACAGTTTCCTGCAGGAACCATAGGCTATTAAGCATTCATTGAACTATGTTCTGGCTGCAACAATTGAATAAGAAACTTAAAATCTTATTCAATTGAAACTCATACAATTTCTCTTTCATTACAAATTAGAAATTAAAAGAGAATAAATACTAACAACTTCTTGTAAATAGACAAAAAGAACTAAGCTGAGAGCAGAAGGAACAACAAAGCTACATAAAGTGATTATCAGACAACAGAAATTTACACTGAAAAAGTTGTGTTCATCTTTTTTGGAAATTCAGCAATTTGATTGCAGTTGCAAATAAAAGAGCAAAGAAAAGTGCAAATCCAATGACCATAAATGCGACGAAACCTAAGAAATCACGCCGATATCCAAAATAACTTGTCATAAACTCTGCAACTGTTTCATTTGTCTCTAAAGGTTCATGAACATCTCCATACTGTGATATGAGCAGTCCATACAATGTCCATGCAACAGGGCAAGCCCAGGAATACCATCTCCACCATAAAGGCATTCTCTGCATATAAAAAAAAACATCATTGAGAGTAAAAACATCACACAGAGAGAGAATGGAAGATAGAGATTCGACTTACCGGTCGCGGGATAACAAATCCTGAGAAAAGGTTCCATATGCTATAAAATGCAGAAGAAATTATACCAGCTACCTGGACATTGCGGGTCACACCAACCGCCAGCATACCATAGAAAGTGAAGTATAGTAGTGTGAAGTACATGAAGAAGAGATACCATAAGAACTTAGCAGAAGTCCATTCAAATCCAATCATAGAATATACTATGGTAGAGTATGCTATTGTCTGAACCAAGACATAAGGGAACTCAATTGTAACCTATATATTGTTTGAAGAAAGAAACTATAAGAAACATATAAACATAAAATATAGCTTCGATGACAAATACAGAAGAGAAGAGTTGCGTGGTAAGGTAAAAATTACTTGTCCAAAGGCATATGGAAATGCTGAGTACATTCCTGCTGCCTTTTCTCTATAGAACACTGTTCGCTCAATAGACACAACTGGCCTTATTGATGAAGAATATGATATCCCCATGAATAGAACAGCAGCATACATAGAACCCATTGCATTGAATAAATCCTGTGGTTTTCCTCTAAAATCATTCAAATAGAAAGTCAGATTAATGGTTTTGATGTAACTCTTTGTATAAAGAAGTATTCATATCAATTCTTATTCAAAAGTAGAGGTGTCAATATTTGACACGACCTGAAAACCCAACTCGAACCCGACCTGAAAATTTCTGGTTAGGGTCAACCCGAAATGGGTCGGGTTCGGGTTCAACTATTTGATTCGTTTCAAAAATCAGGTTGGGTTCGGGTTGACCCTTTGATCCAAAATTGACCCGTTTTGACCCAGCAATCCGAGATTGACCCGTTTTTACCCTTTTTTAAACCGAAAAGCGGAGATTGACCCATTTTTGGACCCAAAAACTAGCAGTTTTTGGTTGGAACTGGGTCATTTGGGTCGTGTCGGTTTGACCCGGACCTGAAGCGAGTCCGGTTCGTGTCCGGAAACCGATCCGTTTGCAAAAACGGGTTGGGTTCGGGTTGACCTGAATAGTGTTGGGTCAGTTTCGGGTTTGACCCGAACCCTACCCGTGACCCAAAATTGACACCCCTGTTCAAAAGTGTCATATACCTTTTTTTGCCAAGACCCCAGAAGATTCCTCCAAACATGAAGGCTATCATAATAGTGAAGAAAAACCTCAATGTAGTATATGAAGGGTTTCTCCAATATGACAAGCGTTGTTTCCAAAGGCAAGCCATGCATTGAGTTGAAAAAGATTGTGAATACGTCGTCGGAAAATAGAGATCAACTGTTCCAGGACGTGGTTTACTTAGTTCTCTTATCAGTGCTCTGTTCCTCCTGTTACGCAAATTTCATTGCTGAAGTTAAAATAGGAATGATATCTATTGGAGGAAAATTAAGGCATTAAGCAACTTAGCCACTTACTGATACAAGTTTGAGTTCTTGTATATTTCGTTGAAATCAACTCTTAAATCATCCTCTTGTGCTGTTGTAGTCACTTCCAACATCCATGTAGCTGGATTGTAACCATCTTTAATCTTACTGACTCCTCGAATTTCCTAGAAAGTACAAATGATTTTCTTTAAAAAATTATACTTATTTTAGTATTCATTTTAAATAACTTAAATAAACCATTTTGTTACATTACCTCAAAATATGTGATAAGGTGGCAGGAATTTTTCCCTAATGGCCCAACATATATCTCTTGACCTCCTCTTTTCATGAGGAAGAGCTAGAAATAAGCAAAGTTTAGGAATGAAGCACAAGGTTAGGCTAAATAAAATGATCTTAGCAGGGGAAAAAACATCTTCAATAAACTTATTTGCATATATAGTTATTGTTTACCTCGTCAAAAGCTTCAAATATATCAATACTGGGTTGGTGAATTGTGCAAACAACTGTCCTTCCAGTGTCTACTGTATTTCTTACCGTTCTCATAACAATAGCTGCTGATCTAGCATCAAGGCCAGAGGTAGGTTCATCCATGAATATGATGGATGGATTAGCAACTAGCTCAACTGCAATGGTTAATCTCTTACGTTGCTCAGTGGACAATCCACTCACACCTGGCAATCCAACTAATGCTTCCATCAATGGAGTTAGCTCTACTAACTCCATGACCTCTTTAATAAAAATCTGCTTTGTATATCCAATACTTATTTAACATGAACTAAGGAAATAAGAAGGTAGAATAAAGTAAAATTAAGGATCAACTTACTTGTCTTTTTTTAGGGTCAACTTCAGCAGATAGGCGAAGCCAAGCTGAATAAATAAGAGATTCATGAACTGTCAAATTAGGAGAGTGGATGTCATTTTGTTCGCAGTAACCCGACACACGAGCAAAAGTTTCTTGTTTCTTAGGATACCCTGATATGGTTATGTTTCCCTCTATGTATCCTCCTGATTTTCTACCGGCCAATACATCCATAAGAGTAGTCTTTCCTGCTCCACTAACACCCATTAAAGCTGTAAGAACTCCGGACCTGAAAGAACCACTCACACTCTTTAGTAGCACCAATTTATCATCCTCGATACCATGTACTTTCATTTCCTATATGCATAAATTTATATGAAATCAGCATTTCCATCAAATAAAGTGAGCTTTACAGCTCATGTATAGATTTATTAGTTACTAGACACAAAATGTTACCATGGGCATATCAACCGAGTATCTTATATTGTCAAAGGTGAGGCAAACTGGTATAAATGGAAGCACCATTCCCTTCCTTTCAGTTGCTTGGCCAACATCAGATTTTTTATAGTTATCTGAATCATATAGGAAACTTTGCTCCATTTCAGTAGGAGGAGACATTGATGCAGTTTGGTGACTAGTTTTCCTCCCATGAATATCTGCCATTTTAGCTCCTTTAATATTCATTTGTTTTTCCCTCACAGGCTGTTCAGATATAGTAGTGTGACTGCCGCTAGATGCTTCACGAATTATAGAAAATACAGTTTAGACTATAATTGGAAGATTAAGTTTAAGTTTATGAGGTTTAAACATGTTAAGAGATCCCTCACATTTGAGAAAGGCGAGAGCAGTAGTGAACAGAAAGTTGAAAAGAATGAGATATCCAATTGAAGCTGTGACACCAATCCAATACCATTTTGCTTCTACAAACATTCCACGAGCTTTCAAGGTACTGAGGCCAAGCGTCTGATTTGTTCCAGGTATGATCTGCAATAGAAAAATTAGATATCAAGTTCATTTTCATTTGTTTTCTTCTCCTATTATCGGATTTTGTACTTGCTTTGCAGTTCAAAATGGAAAAAGAAATAAGATGCAAGACATTTCTTCTAGAAGTGAAAAGCATCTTCAAATTGCAAGACATCCCTTCCATTTTATAAGACATCAATCAAGATCATTGAAGATGGCTATTTTTTACTGACTAAAAACTAATATCTTGCAACTCTGGGAGAGTTGTCCAACCTTCTAAACAAAATTTAGCTTTAGATATCCTCGGTCAAAATTTTTCATTAAAAATCATCTTACTTGGCTCCAACTCTTTCCCAAGAATTCATTCACAAAAATAGCATTTTGTGAGTACATGAGAGGTGACATCCAGAATCCCCATGCCCACCATTTGTTCACATTACCTGCCCAAAGAAAGGGCAAAATTGATTAATCTAGAATGTTACAACTTAATCTTAGTTGTTTCATCATCATTAACCTTGTTATAACTATTTGGATCAATTTTAAGAATCTTTATTTTTCAGTCATCCCTGTTGATAAATCCTTTAAAACTAAATGGCGATATCTTGAATGAAATAACCTACCATGTGCCAAGATGTATCCACCCAAAACTACAATCAAAAGCAGTGTGAAAGCTGCTATTGTGTTTGCAATGACAAGGGTTCGACCAATTACGGCGATGAAACGAAATAATCCAGAAGACAACTGATGGACTAGAACAAGCAGCAGATATTGCTTGAAGAATCTGTGCAAGAGTATCAAAGTGTTACTTCTCAACTATAAGACTTAGTTGAGCGTGCAAATGTAGTCAATTCTCACCTTGCTGCAGCTGGATCAAATCCAATGACAAAGTAATTGAGAAGCACCCAGATTGCGACTTCCAAAAATGAGACTGGAATCCTCAAAATCCATAAAGGTAAAGCATAAGCCCAAGAAGGATAGAAGAGGTAGTCCCTTTGTTTAAAGAAAACAGGTAGCTTGACTACAGTCAAGGTAATCTCAGAGAGTCCATTAAACATGGAAATGACAAGTGAAAAGTAAAGAGGCCCCATATAAGTCAATCCGTCCTTTATAGTGTTACGGTGCATGTTGCTTCTCAAGAACATTGTCATCACAATTAATGCCATGATTGCGATCTGCAAAACAAAATTCATTAGAAATGATTTTTCTTTATTAGATTTAAATGAGAATTTGACTTTGAATAGGACATAATAGAAAAAAATGATTCATGTAGTGGATAAAGGCTTGTTGTTGTTGTTAAAGCGTAAATGATTGTGTAAAATTCATGACTTGACATTTCATAAGTATTGTTCAACTCACTTGAAATGCCCTGAATACATAGACAAATGAGTTCCTTTTCATTAGCAACCATTCTCTTGCAGCACAAGCTTTCAGAAGTTCTATCTTTCTCACACCATACTTTGAAGTAGTCAGTGCAGCAGGATGGCTCTTTCTCCTGTCAAATGGAAAAGAAATATCTCTTCCTAGCTTTTCCCCAACATGAAATGAATGAAATGCAGTTGCAAATTCCCTTACAGTAACAAATCTGTAAGGTTTGTTGGGTTTTGCCCAATATTGCTCTTGGTCTTTCCTGGATGTCACCTATGAATGTAACAAGAAAACTAACTAGCATCAAGTAGGAAATAGGAATTAAAGTGTTTTGATATGAGAATTGGAAAATGATTTCATTGGACAGGCAGCAAGAATAGTATTTACTGAGGACAACATTATACAAAATTGACTGGCTATTTTGGTAATGAAAAAAGAGAGTAGACAGTTCCTCGACAAGGTACATAGGATCAATCTGAATAAATGGGGGGAAGGGCAAAAGGTGCATTGACTAGGGATAATAAAGTTTTGCTTAGATTGGAGTTAGCACCTTGTGTAACAACAACAGTGAATGGTTAAGGATTCCTAAAGCTGATCCCGCATAGTATTTGCAACTCGATAATGATGATGATTATGAAGACGAATTTAAGAGTTGTAAGAATTCTTATTGGGTGTAACATACTTCTTGCAAGAAGTCCGCAACACCTTTTCTCTTGGGGCATTTGAAGCCAATCAACTCAAAGAATTCAAGCACATTTGCAGTGGGTCCTTGATATACTATCTGCCCATCTGATAAGAGAATGATGTCATCGAAGAGCTCATATGTCTCAGGTGCTGGTTGGAGTAGGGAGATAACTCCTGTTCCACCAAGAATGTGGATCGCTTGCCGTATCGCATTAACTATTTGGAATGTTGTGGAGCTATCCAATCCAGTTGAAATCTCATCCATAAATAATGCTTGTGCTGGGCCAACCATCATTTCACCTATATGATTATTCAAACATTTCATATCAGTCATAGAATTTATTACTTGTGTACTAATTGAAAATTGAAATTGATATGTCAACAACAAGAACAGCTATGCATCAATTTGATTATTCTACCTGTGGTGACACGCTTCTTTTGCCCACCTGAGACACCCCTTAACATTTCATCTCCTAGCAAGGTGTCAGCACAAATATCCAGTCCTAGAATCTGTTGTTTTAAGACAAAAAAGGGGAAGCTCATTTTGATTTCTTTTGTTAGATCTAAGAAACTTGACAAAGTTCCTTTAAGGGGCAATTTGTTTCTTTGCTTGTAAGTGTTTGGATTTCAGTTCGAGAACTAAGATACATTTAAGTTATAGGAGTATTTATTTGATTTGTGATGGTTCACTTATTAACCCAGCTCTGTTCTATTTGAGCAACAATGGGTTTCATTTTTATCCACACTCATATTAATTTTTTTTATTCTTATTTTTCTTTATCATAAATCATCAGCTCAATATTTTAATATTACTCAATTATTTTTAGAAGTAAAATTAAAGGTGACTTACTAGTCCTCAAGATTGAAACTCACTTATACCTTTTTGAAGTCTGAGAATCAAAACTCAATTCTGTTCAATCCTTGACATACTTATAGAAATGGAATCCAATGACTTCTAATAGCTTTCAGTGAAACAAATTGACCCTAAATGAAAGTTTTATAGCCTTCATGAAAACCACAAGAAGTTACCTTTAGTATATAATCTGTAATTACTCCATTCTTCTTCCCTTCCATTGCAGCTGCCTGCAAGAAAATAAAACAGAATCTGAAAACGTCAACCATACATTCATTTTATTTAAGGACACTAATGTTCATAAGCAATGCACAAACCTCGAGAAGCGGAGAAAGTTAGAAGTGGAAGATAAGAAAACAGAGTACATTCATTATGGCACTAACAGTCCTATGAAAAACCACTATATATGAAAAAAAAACATCATGTATAATAGACTCTTCTAAATCCTATAATCTAGCTAACTGATAGAACTAGCGGGAGTTCGCATGAAATAGTCTTGACACTTTGGAAGGGTGAATTATTGAGGGGCCAAGTTGAGCCCAAGACATAGCTATCAACCTGAAATCCTAAGCCAACCAACAAGGGTTACTGTTAGGATATTAAGAATTGAACTCTTATTTCACTAACAAGATGGAACTATTTTTAACTGTTATATGAATCTCAACTATCTCCCTCATATTAGAGTACTTCTGGTTCATCGCATCATCTCAAACAAATATTTTTATCACCATCAAATGTCATGTAAAAGGAGCCCATTCATCTGAAGTTATCAAATCTTCAACTTTGCTCAACTATGATAGAAGGTGTCAAAATTTAGGAGTACAAACCAAAAGAGGACCGAAGTTGGGCCTAATATCTGATCGGTTAAACTCATTTTCAACCAAAGAAACTTAAACCAATAGTCAAAGGCCAACTAGCTGGTATTTCAACACCAATATATTTTTCAACTATCTAATAGGAGATTAAACCTAATACTCTCAGTCTCTCACATACCTAAACAATTTCAACTCATGTGAGACCTTTCCACATTTGTAATCATTACCCCTCAAATGAAAGCTTTTTAACACCATCAATTATTATGCACTAGGAAACCATTTAACCATATGAACCATCATGAAAGTTACCTGCTCTTTATCTTTTTTCAACCAATGTAAAAGCCATTAATTATCCATGGGAGCCATAAACTGAATGAACCACTTGAATTTAGCCGAACCAGCAACTTTGACATCTCTTGTTTTGGAGTGAGAACCAAAGGAGAACTCAAGTTGGGCTTGATACACAAGTGGGCATATTCATTTTTAATATAAGAGGTTCAATCTATGGATACAAGTGAACTATTTGACAATACTAACATATTTTTCAACTATTTGATATGAGACTAAACCAAATATTCTTATGTGCCTTAACACCAATATATTTTTCAAATAACTTATATGGGACTAAACTTGCCACTCTAATGTGACTTAAAACTATAAACTAGATAGAACATTTGATCTCAACTGAACAATTTACTCAAATACTCCTTGTTAGAAGGGCAAACACCAGTGATGCAAGTAAAACCCATTACATTATTAGAGGGACATCAATCAACCCAAAAGATTAAACAAACATGTGTTATACTTAAAACTCAACTCTTATTTCTCATTCATATGTGACTACTTCTAACTCTGACATGGATCTGCAACATTCATTAGGGATAAATAGAGAATAATTCATACACAACGACAACAACGTCATCAAGTCTTTATCTCACCTTGTAGGGTCAGCTATGTGAATCCATTTATGTCCTGTTAAGAGTCAATTTTCATTTAAATCTAATAAAAAAGTCATTCATGATGCTTTCATAAAGTTGAGCCTATATCATTGGAATAAAGGTGCTCTTGATGATGATAACCGTTGTAAAGACGAGCAATTAGTGACATTTCTGTTTATCTAACCTTCATGAAGGCATCTATGTCAGGGTCTGGTTTGATGTTTGCTGCCTTCTCTCTTCTTGCTAGCTCAGTTAACATCTCTGTGGTATAGATTCATAAAAATAAATACAAGTGACTTTGGTATTAAAGAACAACCCATTTTCCCAATTATCTGCATTGATATTGTACCTACCATACCGTGAACCGATTCCTTGAAGCCTCGCAGAAAAAGAAAGTGTTTCTCTCACTGTCATCTCTGCAATATGAACATCTTGCTGACTTATGTAAGCTGCTGTTCTCTGTGGCACAAATTCATCCATTTCATGGCCATTGTAAGTTACTTTTCCCAAAACCTGCATCATTTTGTTCATGTAAAATCCACTTGTTAAATAATAATAATAATAATAATAATAATAATAATAATAATAATAATAATAATAATAAATTACGTTAATACAAAAAGGGATAAAAATAGAAGATAGGATTGAGTACCTTAAGGTCAGAACTTAGCTTTCCAGCAAGCGCCAACAACAATGTGGTCTTCCCTGAAGCTGGGGGACCTAGAAGCAATGTCAACCTGGAGATTATATTTATTTTATAAAGTTGTGAGATTAATCAGATAATAAACTGAATGAATGATAGATCTTATAAGAGTTGATATAAGGGAAGAGACCTTCGCGGTTTGATAATTCCACTAATATCATTAAGGATTGTTATAGGTCTCTTCGTTCTCGGTAGTATGTGGAGATAATTTGTCAACGGCTGAAAAAAATTAATAACCAAAGAAAAACGGTTTCAGCACTGAAGTCGCTTATAAATTTACAAAGAACACACAGAATTAAATCCTTCTTCATACCTCCACGGTATTGACAAATGAGCTGAAGAAGGAAGGCAAACCTCTGCTGCCTACATAAGCTTCACCACTAATACTCAAGTTCTCGTACCTCACCTCAATTGTCGGGAATTCAATTCCTACTCTGGAGTTCAGATAAAAAAATTCTTGTAAGATGTAAACGAAAAGCTTTTCCACACAAAAAAATGTATAAAATTTTGAATATCCTACTTATTTCCTGTCTATAAAAAAATAAAATAAAAACATGCTCAAATACAGAAAAAAGTGCAAACATCCTTATGAGTCTTTTCACATTCAAAAAAACAAATCGTTGTTAAACATTCAAAAAAACAAATCGTTGTTAAACATTTATTTCATTTCTTTATTCTTATGAAACCTCTGCTTCTTTAAATCTTACTTGTCGATTCGATTCTTGAGCTTGAGAAGAAAGCTCTCGTGGTCTTCCTCGGCAACTCTCATCAACCTCTCCAACAAGTTCTTTCTCTCTTGAAACCCAAGACTCTGGATGTTGATCTCCGAGGCATCTTGACCATTGTTGAGGATCCCCTTCCTCATCCTGTTCAAGGTCGGGTGCCCTTCGAGCGAAGCCCATTTCAGCGCCTCCTCGTCGTCTTCAACCTTCAGAGACCTAAAGAAGCTATCATCTCCTTTCCAGAGTTCGGAGCTGTTTATGCTCCTTGACCAGTATGCTTCCCCCATTAATGTCGAGCAAGCTCGCCTAAAAGGATTTAGACCCTTTCTTCACCACCATGTAGAGGACGAAGCTCTAACGTTTAAATAGAGAGCGCAAAGGAGAAATTTTTAGCATATTCGCAGACGAAATATAAAAAGTAATAAGTATTTAAATAAAAAAGAATATAATTTTTATTTCTTTATTATCAAATATTTGTCATTTGATTTTTGTAATCTTTTATATTTTAATACAAAATATATTTTGATTTTTTTTTTCAAATATTAGGTTACTAAAGCATGATAATTGAAAGCCGGGTTCAAATTATTGTGTAACATCTTCTCAGATTAATAGAAATAAATAAATAAATAAATAAATAATAATTTTTTTTAAAAAAAATATGAATATACATACAACAATAAAAAATTAAAAATAAAAGACAACGTAATAAGCCCTTTAAATAAGTTAAAAAAAAAAAGAAAATACTAGCCACTTGTTATTTTCTTGATGCTAATCTAGACTCACATAATATGCCAATTAGCATTTTATAATTAGACAAACTTACACAAAATATTGACAATCATGAAGGACTATACATTATCTTTATTTTTCGGACGACAACCAAATTTGGATTATTAGAATTTTCAAAAAAGAAAAAAAAAATTCAACCAATGTGATATTCATTTGCCCGTATAAATTGTTTGCTATGCTAGATATGATTGAATTTATATAATTGTTGCGGGTTAGAATATACGTGGCGATAGAGTTATAATTTTATGTCTTAGCGTTTCACGGATATCCAACTCACACACAGAGAACATAAGATTATTTACGTGGAAAACCCTGGAAAGGGGAAAAACCACGGGGCCTAGCTCAGTTGAAAAGATTTCACTAGAATTTGAGTTGATTAAAGTGGGCTGACTCGTCCCAGAGGGCGATCAGATTACAAATGTCAACCGTATGGTTGAAACCTAGTGTAAAATATGGGGTCACTTGGAAGTTGGGGCGTCAGTTAGTAGTCCGACAGCGACTTGGCAGAATTCTGGCGTCAGTTGATGGTCTGGCGGAGTTTAGGGCCTCAAGCGTTGGTCTAGCAGAGTTTAGGCCTTTAGGTGGGGATCCAGCGAGGGTGAGGGCCTAAGGCGGTTATCCAGCGAGTGAGAGGGCCTCAGGTAGTGGTCCAGCGAAGGCGAGGGCCTCAGGTGGTGATCCGGCGAAAGCGAGGGCCTCAGGTGGTGGTCCGACGAACTTAGGCGGTGGTCGAGGAGAAGCTTCTTCCTTCTCATCATTCTCTTATCTTCTTCTCTTCTTCTTACTTAGATCCCCTTTTAAGAGAAATGAGGGGTCTATTTATAGATTTTTAGAGTAGCATGACCCGTAAATAGGTGAGAGATCAAGGGTAAATGGGGAGTAGTTGGATGGACAGCCGATGTTGAATCTCTTGATCATGAACCATTTGATGGACATTTGAATGTCTTAGTGATGTCGGAATTTAGTGATCTTAAGCTTGTTGGATTCGTCTCGTCGAGCCGCTCGATTCAACTATAAGCATGTTATGTTTGGAAACCGTTTGGTAATCCAAATTGTTGTTTGAATCTTCCAACAGCGCTTCTAACCCTTGATTTGGACCCATTTGAGCTCGGATTGAGTTTGATTTGGTGTCGTTGGGTTCGTATTCTCAAGACACTCAGTTCGACTGTAAGTTTGCTGAAATCAGAGTTCAGATTCTCCTAATTTTAATTTTGGAAGTTTCCAACTTGATTTTGCCTCGAGATTTGTGCCGATCAAGATAATTTTTTGACGTTGTATCAATTAATCATGATTAATTAGATAGTATTTAGTTCAAATACTAATAAAATAATTGTATATTTAATAATTTTTATAATATCTTCGTCATATCTATATTTTTAATAACATACATAATTTTTGAATTCATAAAATAAAAAAATCGGCTCGAGAAGTAAAATAAAGTATTAGGTAAGAAATTGAATTATCTATTTGTTAAACAATAAATGAGTAAGATAATAAGTAAAAACGAACAAACTTGTCAATATTCAATTTGGTTCATTTAAATTCAAGTATGTAATGAGACACAACTCTAATAATAGGAGATACTCTTACTATTTTTTGACTTAGGCTTCGTCTACTGTTTTTTAAAATAATTTTTAATACAATAATTAACTGAACTAAAGGCTTCGATCGGGACAACTTTCTTATGTTTTTTAAAGTAGCTTTTTGGTACAAAAATTTTCAATTCAATAAATTTTTGTTCTAAAAATTTGATTTAGAAAGCAGTAAGAAAGCTACCCCAAACGAAGCCTTAAAGTGCTAATAATATGGTCGAGTTGAGTAAATTTGAAGCTTGTGGTTAACCATATTAATAGATTTGTGCTGATATTAGTACGATTCATAATATCATATACCATATTTATCTCAGCACAAATTCAAGAATTTTGAAATCCATCTTGATAAATGTACGTTTTATGACAATATTTTTTTCTTTTTATTTACTTATTTACCGAGACATGAAATACTTATCGAACATTTTTGTTTAATTTGCAAATTTAAGTGTTTTTAGTTGAAATTATTATGATAATTGAGGAAAACATACTAGCTAAGAGCAAGGGAAATTGTCCAAATATCATTAATTATCATTATTATTATTTTTCTTGGTCTACTAAAGCAAAATTCAACCTAACAATGAGAGGTTGCAATATGTCATGCTATTACAACTTTTCTTGAAGAGGTTTTTTATTTGAATAATTTGACTAATCATCAATGAAAGAATCAAATGGACAAATAGTATAATTATTAAAATTATCTATGTGGATAACACATTTGA
The DNA here is from genome assembly GCA_022539455.1 of Dendrobium nobile. Lineage (NCBI taxonomy): Eukaryota > Viridiplantae > Streptophyta > Magnoliopsida > Asparagales > Orchidaceae > Dendrobium > Dendrobium nobile. The sequence continues at coordinate 8,864,993 of CM039735.1, forward strand.
TTTTTTTTTGTTTTTTTTATTTAGTTTCAAGTTTGAAGGCTTTGTGCAACTTAAGATGAGCTAAAGAGACCCTATTAAAATCTAGAATTCTATATGCCACAAGCATCTATTGATTTCACTATCTAATGTCTAGTAATTTCTTATGTAAGGTCAAAAATGACCCTCCAAAAATATTTAAATGCTACTATTTTTAGTTCCTTCGAGGGAATTTTCTCTATGATTGAAAAATTTTAGTGGTATTTGATGCTTGTTAGCTCTATTCATGAACAGGATAAAACATCTTTCATATTACTAGCACACTCTTAATAAAGCATGTGCTCTTCATCAATGGAACTTTGAATAAAATATAACTAATAATAATTGTGTTATTCATCATCTTCAAAATACTATATAGTATTCGAGATCACAAAAGTAACACACTATAGTCTGAATTGACAATACTCGAATATATTAGTATTCTCGTTATTTAGAGATATTATGAGCCATAAAGTCACATGTCTCTACTATGGTAATTGCCTAAAAAGATGAGACAAGATCAAGCTTTGCACTTTCAAAATTTGCCTTTCTTAAACATAGCTGCTCAAGAAAGTAGTGTGAAATCCATCGAAATTCCTGGAGGTTAATAATCTCTATATTGAATTTTACAAACTATGAATTTTAGCAATTAGACGAGTCCTAATAATTTTTTTCTACTTAAGCCTTCATATATAAAAATAACGATCTCCTTGGATATGGATGTAAGAATTTCCTAAGCTAAGATAACATTAAACTCTTGTAAATAATAGTCCCCAAAAATATCTTCGACATGAAATGATACTTAATTGAGATGGTTAAGTCGTCAAATAGCATCAATGAACTAAATGTTACATGATTACCAAAGTGGGTTATGAAAGAGTCAACTTTGAAACCTCCAAAGTTTCTAGGAGTTGATATAATGGGAAAGGCACCCATAGATTCTATTCTAACTCCAATTGAATATGAATGAGCCACCTAATAGCTAAATTTTGAGCAAGTATAAGATAGCATCTCTACTTGTTGTAATCATAGATGCCTTCTGTAATATCAGTTTTGCTCCAGGTTCGTCTGGACGAAGTTGGATCGTCCGGGACGATCGGTACAGGTTGTACAGAAAAACCTTGTTTGGCTGATTGGTTCGTCTGGACGAAGTGTGGATCGTCTGGACGAAAATTCTCCCGTGAACCCTTCGCCAGGGACGATATGTAATTTTTCGTCTGGACGGAATTCTTCTCTTCATGGATCGTCTGGTACGAATCTCGATCGTCCAGGACGATCAGTCTGGATATATATAGAAATGAGATATTTTGAAGAGAGAGAAAAAGCTGAGGAGAGAGAAAAACGAAGGAAAAAGTGGAAAAGCGGATTTTCGGGCGACGCCGAGCTGTTTTCGTCCGAGGAGACTGTTGAGGAAATTGCTGTGCACGAGGTAAGGCACAATCCGACTTTCTAAATTTTCAGAACCGTCGTGTTTGGCGGTATTTTCTGTCCGGATTTTGTTTCCGTTAGCGATTTTCGTCCGTATCTTTTGAACGGTTCAGTTTTTACCGCGTAACTTTTTGTATATCGTTGCCGTGCCGGGCATGCACGTTTTGACTATATTTTGAAGATTTTTGTCCGGATATTTTTGATTCGACTGTGTTTTTAGTCGACTGGATTTTTCTGTGAACTTGGAAATTCTCTGTGCGGCAGAATAAATGTTCTGAAATGTTGATATCTATATTCTGTGCGAATTTGGTGAATTTTGATTTTCAGGAAAATTGTGTAAATTCTGTACACTGCCGTTGTGCTGCCCGATTTTTGAGTAATTCCTGATTTATCCGGATTTTCTCTGAAATGATATGCTATCTGTATATGCTATGCAAAGGGAGCTATAAGGGGCCTGGATCCTATGAGATTCAGTTAGTGTCTGGGAATTCTGAAATGAGCTCAGTATGAAATCTGATATTTGTTCTGTTCCGGATCCGAGGAAAATCTGTTTAGGTGCTATATGCACTATATATGTATTCTGGTGCTATAAGCACATCTGATCTGTTCTGATTCTGGTGCCGTCAGCACAAAAGGGAGGCATAAGGGGCCTGAATCCTATGAGATTCAGTCTGTGTCAGGGAACTTAGCTATTAATTAAATATCTGATATCTGCTATATGATTCTGATATGCTTTGTTCCGTTCTGATATGATCTGTACGAATCTGATTCTGTTGATCTGATATATCTGATCTGTTCTGTTTCTGATTTGATACGACTTCTGTTTCCGTACAGTTCTGTTGATTTGATATTTGTCCGATTCCGTTCTGATTTCCGTACGGATTTGTCTGCTGCATTGGTTTTGAGTTTCTGAGGATTTTGATTGGAGGTTTGTTGCTTTGCTGAGCTGTTGAGCTCACCCTTGCTTTCTGGTGGTTTTCAGGTTCTGGGAAGGGCAAGGAAGTCCAGGATTAGATTTCAGAGTCTGATCAGATTAGGTACTTTTGTACTTTTGATTCATGTACAGTCATGGCTTTTCTGTTCTGTCTTTCTTTCTGTTGAAGGCCATGTACTGTTCTGTAGATGATTATTTTGAGGAAATGAATTCAGATAGATGTTTTGTTCCGCTGCATTTGATGTTTTTAGTAGCTCTGTGTTTGTTTGTCTGTTTGAATTAATTATTTGGAAGATTCAGTTCCGAACCAAATTCCAAAGCTAGATCCTGGTTAGCTATTCTCCATCGCGATCCGGCGCGGGCGGGATCCGTCTCGTCTCGGGTCGGGTCGTGACAAGCTTTTTGGTATCAAAGCATGGTTTTGGAATTTGGAAATTTTGTGAAACAGAGCTGTAGGAAGTGATCAGTGAGTCTGTCTGGGAGGTAGTTTTGGTTTGTTCGGCTTTTTATTGTGTTGTTTTTGTGATAGTTTTCCGGATTTTTCTGGATTTTCTGTATGGATCAGCCAGACCCAGACATGACAGAAGGTCAGAGTGCCGATCAGGCAGCACCAGTGGGGAGTACAGCCCCAGTGGTCGGTGCTGATACGCTTTCACAGTTTGCTTCGCTTGTTGCTCAGATGATGAGCGAGACTCAGAGTAGAGCTTCTACTATCAGATCTGATGACCTGGACAGACATTTGCAGTTATTTCTGAGGTTGAAACCTCCGAGGTTTGAGGGCGCTGTTGAGCCCAGAGCTGCCGAGGAGTGGCTGAGGAGAGTAGAGAAGACTTTTGACGGGATGCAGTGTCCGTCAGACAGGAAGGTACCATTGGCAGTTTTTCTGTTGGACGGAGAGGCTGAGCACTGGTGGGACGGCCAGCAGGCAGCCAGATTTCAAGGTAGACTGAACTCTTTGATTACTTGGGAAGAGTTCACTGAGGTATTCAGAGATTGGTTTGTTCCCCCTTCTGCACGACAGCAGATGCAGGAGAACTTTCTGAGGCTTGTTCAGGGGAGCAAGACGGTGATGCAGTACGAGGCTGAGTTTACTGCATTAGCCAGGTACGCTCCGCAGCTAGTGAGCACTTCTGCTGAGAGGTGTTACAGATTTCTGAGGGGATTGCGAGATACTTTGAGGCAGCCCCTGATACCATTCCGGATCACCGATTTCTCTGAGCTTGTGGAACGAGCTCGTCTGATAGAGAACGACTTGATGGCTACTCAGCAGCGGTGGACTGCGAGTAGGAAGAGGTTTGGAGGAGATACATCTGGCAGTGGTTCCTCTGGGAAGAGGAGATTCGTTTCTGGATCTGGATCTGGAGATTTCAGGAGGAGCGGAGGGTCGTCTGGTACTGTTACCAGTACGACGAGTTCTGGATCAGTCAGTTCGGCACCTGTGTGCCAGAACTGTGGACGACGACACTTTGGCCAGTGCTACAGGATGGCTGGTCTGTGCTTTCGATGTGGTCAGTCAGGACATCGGATTGCAGAATGTCCGCAGATGGGATTTGATCAGCGTTCTGAGTTCCGATCTGAGGGCTTTGTCAGACCTGCCGGTTCAGCAGCAGGAAGACCGAGGACTGTTCCTCCTCGCCCTGAGGGATTTGCTGGTAGAGGTGGTGGTTCTAGTTCTGCACCGCGGAGACCACCTACTGTTCAGAGGGAGCAGAGTAGTTCTGTTGCTTCAGCTCCTGTTCCAGTTCAGCCCCGAGTTTATAGTTTGAGTCAGCAGGAGGCTCGAGATGCTCCCGATGTTGTGACAGGTATGATTTACATTTCTGATCAGCCCTGTCGTGTTTTGTTTGACTCTGGAGCGAGTCATTCTTTTCTGTCCGAGCACTGTTTTGAGGCTTTACGTTTGGATTCTCTTTTACTTCCGGTTTCTTTATCTGTGATTTTACCGGCTGGGAATCCTTTCATTGCTCGACAGTTTTGTTTGTGTGAAATCGAGATTTCTGGCAAGAAGTGGAAGTCTAGTTTGATTCGATTGCCGATTTCGTCGTATGATGTGATTCTGGGCATGGATTGGCTGAGTCAGTATGAAGCCCAGATAGACTGTCTGAAGAAACAAGTGAGTTTGCTTATGGCTGGAGAGAGAGTTGTATTTCAGGGATTACGAGGTGTTCTCTCCAGTCTGGTTTCTGTGTTGGAGGTAAGCAGGATGTGGAAGAAGGGATGTCCGGTATTTTTAGCTTCGGTGCGGGATCTGAACCTAGAGGTTGGTTCTGTTTCTGAGATCCCTGTGGTACGGGAGTTTGCTGATGTTTTTCCTGAGGAGTTGGTTGGTTTACCTCCGGATAGAGATGTGGGGTTCTCTATCGATGTTTTTCCGGGTACCGCTCCGATATCGAAAGCTCCGTACAGGATGGCACCAAAAGAACTTTCTGAGTTGAAAGTTCAGCTTCAGGAGTTGGTTGACAGAGGTTTTGTACGTCCTAGTGTTTCGCCCTGGGGAGCACCTGTATTATTTGTGAAGAAGAAGGACGGTACGCTCCGTATGTGTATTGATTACAGAGATTTGAACAAGGTCACGATCAAGAACAAGTACCCTTTGCCTCGGATTGACGACTTGTTTGATCAACTTTCCGGATCTTCGGTATTTTCGAAGATTGATTTGCGATCCGGATACTATCAGGTGAAGGTGAAGGAAACTGATGTGGTGAAGACTGCTTTCAGTACTCGGTACGGGCACTACGAGTTTTTGGTTATGCCTTTTGGGGTAACCAATGCGCCTGCGATTTTTATGGATCTGATGAACCGAGTATTCAGGGAGTATTTGGATCAGTTTGTGATCGTCTTCATTGACGATATTCTGGTATATTCTGCATCTGAGGATGATCATGCCAGACATTTGGGGATTGTGTTGGAGACTTTGAGGAGGCATCGGCTGTATGCCAAGTTCTCCAAGTGTGAGTTCTGGTTGAAGAGCATTTCTTTTCTGGGGCATGTGATTAGCGGAGAAGGCATTTCTGTAGATCCCCAGAAAATTCAGGCTGTTGCTGATTGGCCAAGGCCGACTACGGTATTTGAGGTACGTAGTTTCTTGGGTATGGCCGGATATTACAGAAAATTTGTGAAGGGTTTTTCACAGATTTCGACGTCTCTGACGAGACTGACTCAGAAGTCAGTTCCTTTTGTTTGGACACCGGAGTGTGAGACGAGTTTTTAGAGATTGAAGGATTGTCTGACTTCAGCTCCGATACTAGCACTTCCGTCAGGTACTGAAGGTTTTCAGGTGTTCAGTGATGCTTCACTGAAAGGACTGGGATGTGTCCTGATGCAGCATGGTCAGGTAATTGCTTATGCTTCGAGACAGTTAAAGCCACATGAGAAGAATTACCCGACACATGATTTGGAGTTAGCTGCAGTAGTTTTTGCTTTGAAGATTTGGCGTCATTACTTGTATGGCGTCAGGTGTGAGATCTTTACTGATCATAAGAGCCTGAAGTATATTTTTACTCAGAAGGATCTGAACCTGAGACAGAGAAGGTGGCTCGAGTTGATCAAGGACTACGATTTGACTATTCAGTATCAGCCAGGGAAGGCGAACGTGGTAGCAGATGCTTTGAGCAGAAAGTCTTTTGGATTATCAGGTATTCAGCTTACCTGTGATGACTTTCTGGTTCGTGATTTGGAGAGATTGCAGTTGGAGGTGATTTCCTCCAGTGATTTGGAGTTGGCTCAGATGAATATTCAGTCTTCTTTGGAAACACGGATTCAAGAAGCCCAGGAATCAGATTCGGACTATTCGAAGTTGATTGCACAGATTGGATCTGGTAAGACTCCTGAACTTCGAATTTCTGATTCTGGTGCTATTTTCTGTAAGAATAGGTTGTGGGTACCGGTGTTTGGAAACTTGAGGCAGGAGATTCTGTGTGAATCTCGTCATTCAGGCTACACTGTACATCCAGGCAGTGGTAAGATGTATGCTGACATGAAGCTTTTGTTTTGGTGGCCTGGGATGAAGAAAGATGTAGCAGAGTTTGTGTCGAGATGCGAAGCCTGTCAGTTGGTGAAGGCAGAGCATCAGCGACCAGGTGGACTGTTGCAGTCGTTGCCAATCCCTGAGTGGAAATGGGAGGAGGTAACAATGGACTTTGCGATGGGTTTTCCTCGATCACGACAAGGTCATGATGCCATTTGGGTGGTTGTAGATCGATTGACCAAGTCAGCCCATTTTCTTCCGATCAGACAGACGGATTCAGTTGATCGCTTGGCACAGATTTATGTGAAGGAGATAGTCAGATTGCACGGTGTGCCTCGTGTGATCGTATCTGATCGAGATGGACATTTTACTTCCAGACTTTGGAAAGGCATTCAGCAAGGCTTGGGTACGAAACTGCATTTCAGTACAGCCTTTCATCCTCAGACCGACGGACAGTCTGAGAGGACTATTCAGGTACTGGAAGATCTGTTGAGGCTTTGTGTTCTGGACTTTAGCGGAAGCTGGGAAGATCATATTCCGTTGATTGAGTTTGCTTATAACAACAGTTTCCAGTCCAGTATCGGTATGGCACCATACGAGGCTTTGTATGGCAGGAAGTGCCGTACTCCTTTGACTCTGACGGAGGTCGGAGATAGACAGGCTTTGGGGGCCACTTTTGCGGATGAAACTGCTCAGAAGATCATTTTGATAAGAGAAAGATTGAAAGCTGCTCAAGATCGACAGCAGAAGTATTACAATCAGAAGCACAGATTTGTTGAGTTTCAGGTTGGTGACTTTGTGTATGTCAAAGTCAGTCCGATGAAGGGTGTGAGCAGATTTGGTCAGGTGAGTAAGCTTAGTCCGAGATATGTTGGACCTTTTGAAGTTTTGGAAAGAATTGGAAAAGCTGCTTACAAGTTATTACTTTCTGAATCTATGCCTGATGTGCATAATGTGTTTCACGTATCCACTCTGAGGAAGTGGGTATCCGACTCTGGGAAGAAGGTGTCTGCTGATGAAGTTGAGATTCAGGAGAATCTGGTGTACAAGGAAGAGCCAGAGTTGATTTTGGCATACGACATCAGAAAACTAAGAAGTAAACAGATTCCTATGGTTAAAGTTCAGTGGAAGCACCGTACTGCACGGGAAGCCACTTGAGAGAAGGAGTCTGACATGAGACGGTTGTACCCGTACTTGTTTTGATTGAGTTTAGACTGGATAATGTCGAGGACGACATTTTTTTTTTAAGTTGGGGAGATTGTAATATCAGTTTTGCTCCAGGTTCGTCTGGACGAAGTTGGATCGTCCGGGACGATCGGTACAGGTTGTACAGAAAAACCTTGTTTGGCTGATTGGTTCGTCTGGACGAAGTGTGGATCGTCTGGACGAAAATTCTCCCGTGAACCCTTCGCCAGGGACGATATGTAATTTTTCGTCTGGACGGAATTCTTCTCTTCATGGATCGTCTGGTACGAATCTCGATCGTCCAGGACGATCAGTCTGGATATATATAGAAATGAGATATTTTGAAGAGAGAGAAAAAGCTGAGGAGAGAGAAAAACGAAGGAAAAAGTGGAAAAGCGGATTTTCGGGCGACGCCGAGCTGTTTTCGTCCGAGGAGACTGTTGAGGAAATTGCTGTGCACGAGGTAAGGCACAATCCGACTTTCTAAATTTTCAGAACCGTCGTGTTTGGCGGTATTTTCTGTCCGGATTTTGTTTCCGTTAGCGATTTTCGTCCGTATCTTTTGAACGGTTCAGTTTTTACCGCGTAACTTTTTGTATATCGTTGCCGTGCCGGGCGTGCACGTTTTGACTATATTTTGAAGATTTTTGTCCGGATATTTTTGATTCGACTGTGTTTTTAGTCGACTGGATTTTTCTGTGAACTTGGAAATTCTCTGTGCGGTAGAATAAATGTTCTGAAATGTTGATATCTATATTCTGTGCGAATTTGGTGAATTTTGATTTTCAGGAAAATTGTGTAAATTCTGTACACTGCCGTTGTGCTGCCCGATTTTTGAGTAATTCCTGATTTGTCCGGATTTTCTCTGAAATGATATGCTATCTGTATATGCTATGCAAAGGGAGCTATAAGGGGCCTGGATCCTATGAGATTCAGTTAGTGTCTGGGAATTCTGAAATGAGCTCAGTATGAAATCTGATATTTGTTCTGTTCCGGATCCGAGGAAAATCTGTTTAGGTGCTATATGCACTATATATGTATTCTGGTGCTATAAGCACATCTGATCTGTTCTGATTCTGGTGCCGTCAGCACAAAAGGGAGGCATAAGGGGCCTGAATCCTATGAGATTCAGTCTGTGTCAGGGAACTTAGCTATTAATTAAATATCTGATATCTTCTATATGATTCTGATATGCTTTGTTCCGTTCTGATATGATCTGTACGAATCTGATTCTGTTGATCTGATATGTCTGATCTGTTCTGTTTCTGATTTGATACGACTTCTGTTTCCGTACAGTTCTGTTGATTTGATATTTGTCCGATTCCGTTCTGATTTCCGTACGGATTTGTCTGCTGCATTGGTTTTGAGTTTCTGAGGATTTTGATTGGAGGTTTGTTGCTTTGCTGAGCTGTTGAGCTCACCCTTGCTTTCTGGTGGTTTTCAGGTTCTGGGAAGGGCAAGGAAGTCCAGGATTAGATTTCAGAGTCTGATCAGATTAGGTACTTTTGTACTTTTGATTCATGTACAGTCATGGCTTTTCTGTTCTGTCTTTCTTTCTGTTGAAGGCCATGTACTGTTCTGTAGATGATTATTTTGAGGAAATGAATTCAGATAGATGTTTTGTTCCGCTGCATTTGATGTTTTTAGTAGCTCTGTGTTTGTTTGTCTGTTTGAATTAATTATTTGGAAGATTCAGTTCCGAACCAAATTCCAAAGCTAGATCCTGGTTAGCTATTCTCCGTCGCGATCCGGCGCGGGCGGGATCCGTCTCGTCTCGGGTCGGGTCGTGACACCTTCCATCTATTTGTTAATTTTATTCATAGTGAGACTTTCTCTCATAAGCATTTGTGATTAAACTCTTTCCACTTTCTTACACTACAAGATAGTGATTGTATGTCTTTATGTTTTCTTTGTTTTATTCATGTTACTCAATGAGGGTGGTAGCATTTTATTCATGGTTTCATTTTTTCAATCTTTTGGACTCTATGATTCCTAGGATGTTAGTGATGTTCAAGCTTAATGTTTTTTTTTTTTTTGGGCAAAAATTTTTAGAAGGTAATATTTAAATGAATTTTTAATTAATAACTATTTCTTGTTTGACCTTTACGGCTAGAAAAATATTTGTATGTGTATATATGTTGTATTCTAAAAATTTAAGTTGATAGAGTATATATTTTATGTCTTAACATTATACAAAAATTTAGCACACATAGATAAAGTATTAAGACCAAAATGTTTTTATGTGGAAAACCTAGAAGGGGAAAAAATTACGTGGCTTGGCCTAGTTGAAAGTTCCACTATATAGTAAGTGATACAAGAATTCTCCATTATTCACCATTGAAGAAGAGGGGATTTAAACAAATGTCTGATTTTCTCTGAGGAAGAGTACATAAATCATGCGTCCACAAAGGGACACTTAACACCTTACAACAAAGGTTGATTTTTTCAATTGGGATAATAAGAAACATATGTCCACAGGAGGACAAGTATGCCTAACAATAGGGTTAAATATTGTTAGTATTTTGGAGACGGTGATGATTCCTAATGTTGATCGTTGGTGGTGATTGTAATTGTCGATGAAAATAACTCGTGCTGATCGTCGACGACAAGGGCTGAATAATGGAAGTGAGCTTTCTCTAGTTCTTTCTATTCTTCTCACATCTTATGTGGAGAATGATCTCTATTTATAGGCTTTTTTGGATGGGCATTTTGATAATTTGAGATAGAATCCAAAACATTTTATCCTATGATCCATGTTGATTCACTTGATCATAAAGCGTTAATTTAACATTTACGTGCATTGATGAAGTCAGAGTTGAGTGATCTTAAATTCGTTGGGTTCATCTCGTCGAGCCGCTCAATTCAACTATACGCATGCTTAATTTGAAAATCTTTGGTCATCTCGTTGAGTAGCATGCTCGTCGAGCCGCTCAATTCAACAAGATGTTGAAATAGTCTTGTTTGAGCCCAAAATTGGGCTAAGACTAATGTAGGCCCGCCAGCATGCCGGCCACCTACTGTCGGCAACAACGCCAGTGCCCTGCCCTGCGCCCTGCGTGCATGTTATGTGGTGTTCTTGAATATGGCATCATTTGGAGCCCCTTTTTAATTACATTTTTAATATATTTTTAAATAAATTTTTATTTGAATATTTGTCTAAAACTTTATATATATATGAGTTTTTTTGTAAGGAGCTTGTATAATATACATTTTTACCAGTAGAGCACGTGAATTTTAAAATTCAAAACGGAGCAAACAAGCCAAACAAATTAGCTCATTCTTTAGAATGCGCCAAATGCATTCTAAAGAATGTGCCATACAAATTGGCGCATTCACCTTGCTTGCCGCCCAGTCAGCTGAATTGGATTTTATAGAATTATAATAATGTGTCATATTAAGGGCGCATTTAATAGAATGCACCAAACAATATGGCGCATTCCATTGAATGTTCTAAATTGTTTGGCTTTCTCTTAATATGCCAAACATGTTCAAAATTGCTTTCTATCATGAAGAAATCACAAATCTTATATTTAACATTGTAAATTGTAAGTTGTTTACTATCTTATATTTAATATTATACATTCAAATAAATTTTTTGTCTCCGCCACTCGAAAAAAACATTAAAAATATATTGAAAATGTGCAAAAAATTTTAACATATAAAATAGATAAGGAAATTAGAGCTCGAAATGCAAGAGTAGGAGTTCTTGACGATGATGAATCAGGTTGTGCTCGAAGGAAACATGAAATTTTGAAGAGACTCGTCGAAGCTATATATATATATATGATCTCCATAAAATTCTGTTAGGAAAAAAAAAAAAAAATACAGAGATGTTAGCTCAAAAAAGTACTTAAGGGAGATTCTCCAGTTATTCAAATCCTTGATGCCTTTTGTTTTATCTGTCTAATATGGACAAAATAGCCGGCCTTTTTTATAAAATTGTATTACGTTGATTGTCCGTTTATGAAATATATAAATATATTATTGTCATGATTAGTTTTATCGATATCGGCCATATAAATATTAAATATTTATTGTTCTCATTTTATTTTATTAAATGTTGCATTAATTGTATATTTTCTTTTAAGGCCGGCTTTTGTTTTTTGGTTGAGTTTGGAAAAATAATTTTTTTGGACTGTTAAATTTGCGAATATATGAGAATATTTAGGATTCGTTTGAGACAGTTTTCTTAGTATTTTTTAATATAATTTTTCAATACAAAATTTTAGTTTTTATACTAAAAAACTAATAAGAAATTCATCCCAAATAATGCCTTAGGTTTCGTTTAAAACAGCTTTCTTATTGCTTTTTAAAGCAGTTTTTTAGTACAAAAAATTTTTGAGCTGAAAAATTTTGTACTAAAAAATTACTTCAGAAAATAATAAGAAAGTTGTCCCAAATAAAGACATAGTCTCTCGGTTATTAAAATAAGAAAAAAAAAAGTTAGTTGCTTATTCGGTGAAGAAATTAGGACAAAATATTCTGATATTTTTTAATATCAAAATAGAGAGAATGATTAAATTATAATAAAAATAAAGATACCCTAATAACTTGGATCATTTCAAGTGAAGGATCATTAGCTTTAGAGGAGACCAATCATACAAAAAAAATACTTTTGAAAATTTGTTATAAAGAATATTTTTTTTCTTTATCTTATATTGAGATTTTTGTTCATAATTTTTTAGAAAATTTTATCCAAAGAAATATAAATATAAGAGTAGAATTATTGTGCTAAATCATAAGAATTCCTTGCATGCATGATCTTATGCCCTTTCGAATTATTTATTTATTTATTTATTTAAATGAATATCATTAATTTTTTTATGTATTTATAATTATAATATATTAAGTTTAGCATTTATTTAGTATAATATTTTAATATCTAAATTATATATATAATATAATATTAATAATATTTTGATATATAAATATTTAAATGTTATATAAATAAATATTAAAAATGTAAATAAATAATTTTTTTATGCTCCCTTTTTTTCTTGTACATAAGGGTTGGAATAGGTCAAATTGTGTTATTTTCATTCAAATGATTACTTAATGGAGTTGGCTTTAGCGATTTCTTATGCCAATTACCAATTTATTTTGATCTATCAACATAATTGCGTGGGAGACTATGCTTCAATTGGGGTTCTAATTGCAAATATTTATTTATTTTTTAATTTTTTAGAATGATTGAAAAAATATTTTAAATAGAATTGGGTTAGACCAAGTTGATAATTAGAGCTAATTTTTTTTCTTTAAGCATCATCAAACATAGCCTTTGGACAATTGGATTGCAAGGCTTTCACAATAGAATATTATTTTTATGTAAGGATGAAAAAAAAAAAAACAACAACAAGATTGAAGTTAGAGGAAAAATTCTTCAAAATTGATTACATTTAAATAGAAAGGAAAACTTGGCTTTATATGCCCTAAAATACATTAAATATCACTATTGTTTGCCTTTTCTTAAAAAATATACTCCAAACTTCATTTCTAGACAAAATAATTATACTATATAAAAAGAGAAATTATAGACATCATGTGAAGAGACATGTGAACTTTTGAACAACAATGTGATAATTTGGAATTATTTTCAAATCTAAACAAAGCTTTATTTTAGGAATCTTTGATGAAAATTTTGTGTAATTAATTAGATAGTTGATTATTTTCCTAATTAGTTGATTTGATTGGAGATTTAATTGTGGATTTGAATGGAGATTAATTAGGGATGTAATTGGAGATTTGATTGATGTATGAGAGGAAGTGAGAGCTTGAGATCCAATTATAATCATATTGTTATCTAATATAGTGAAATCATTATATCCTTCTCGTGGATGTAGGCATCTTCATCGAACCACATAAATCACTGTGTTGTTTGTGTTGTTTGTTGTGTGATTTTCTATTTGTGTTATTTCACTGTGTTAATTGCGCAAAAATTAGTATCAAAGTCATATTTCGATGGGATTTTCGATGGCAGCTTAAAGAACGGGAGATTAATTAGTTCATTCTACTTGTGTGGTTCATCCAAGTGAAGGAAGAGCGTTGGATCAGTGTAATTCTGGTTACATGATATAATTGCAATTTGGTGGAGGCTGTGTGAGATCCGGTGGAGACGTGGATACATCCACTTCGACCGTGGAGAAGGCATCAATTCATTAGGTGGTTACACATCACGTCAAAATTGATGTGAAAAATTTTGACGGTAAAGGAAAGTTTGGATGTTATGTGCTTTTTAAATCTGGAGGAAGTTTTAAAAAGTGATGAACATCTTAAGGAGATTTTAGAGAGGGATTGGCTCAAGATGAACTGCAGTGCTTGTGACTTGATAAAAAAATTGCTTATCTTAGGAGATCAAGTATGAGATGATGATGGAGATTTTTATATTAAAACTGTGGAAGACTTTGGAGAACAAGTATATGATGAAGAGTGTGGAGAATTATCTCCATATGAAACGGCGACTCTACATGTTTCAAATGAGACATGTGATTACGATTGATAAGCATTTGAATGACTTAACCAAGCAATTTGTAAATCTTTTGAATCTGGATAAGGATATTGGAGATTAAGATAAGGTGCTCCTTATGTTGAATTCGCTCACGGATGAAAACAAAAATTTCACGATGACACTCATTTATGGGAAGGTCTTGAACTATATTGAGGTGACTACTGCTTTACTGAATCATGAGTTTTGGCATCAAGGCATATAGCTGTAAAGATGGAGTCAACTAAGGCTCTCACACTCCAATAAGAAAGTTCTGAGTAACCGAAGAATAAAAGGGGTTGCAGTGGCAAGTATGGAAAATCTAGTAAGTGCAGTCTTTGAAAGAATCAGTGTGCTTTCTGCTTGGAGACTAACTATTGTAAGAAAGATTATCCAAAGTTGACTGAGAAGGGAAAGGGAGTTTGCGCTGAAACCAACCTTAGGGTGGAAGAGCATGACAAAGATTCAGTTATATCACAATCTACAATTTTTTAGAGTTTATATTCAAATATTTTAAGCTAGATTTTGGATACTTGTGCTACTTATCATATTTGTCCCTCTAAAGAGGGATTTTGTACCTACAAAGAGCTTAATATTGGTGTTCTGACAATGTGAAATGATCATACTTGTTATATAATTGGTGTAAGGTGCATCTTCATCAGAATATATGATAGTGCTTTCAAAGAGCTAACTGATGTGAGACATGTTCCATATATTAGAAAAAAAATATTTTATGTTGGAGCTTTGGAGACTAAGGGCTATAAGATAGTCATTGAGGTAGGAGTTCTGAAGATATATCATGGCGTGCTAATTTTTCTAAAGGAAGTACTTCACACAATCTTTACTATCTTCAGGGAAGAGTAATGATTACAATAACTATTGTTGCTGATGATTCTTCTGATGCCACTACATTGTGGCCTATATAGCTAGCTCATACTAGGGGTGTCAATATTTGACACGACACGACAACCCGACCCGGACCCGACCCGGAAAATCCGGGTTGGACCCGACTCGTTTATCGTTCGGGTTCACAGATTTGACCCGTTTAATCAAACGGGTCGGGTCGGGTTGACCCGGCGGGTTACCGGGTCAACCCGTAAACCCGTTTAATTTAAAAAAAATAAAGAAATGTCTTCTCAAAATGGCGCTTTGGGCTTCTCAAAACTTCTCCTCGAGCCCTTCAAAGCCCGGATCCTGTTCACGTGCTCCTTATCCTTGATGGAAAGGCAAGGATCATTTGATGGATTACTCAGCCACTCCATAACAAGCTCCTTAACATTGCTCCGCCCAAGGATCTGACATCCTGTTCACATGCTCCGAGCTCCGTGCAGCTCAAGCTCCTTCCCAAAAAAAAAAAAAAAACTCTGTGTTTTACAAGATGAAGGAAAGTATCAACACCAGTTGTTGAAACTTTATCAAGTTTGTGCACAAGCGTCCGTCTCCGGTCTCCAGTCGCTTCAAGGTGGGATCAATTTTGAGAGCACGTTTGCCAAATTTGAAAAAAAAAAGAGAGATTGGAAGAACGCTGCCGGGTCGCGGGTCGGGTCGGGTCAACCCGGCAACTCGGCCGGGTCGGGTCCGGGTTGAAATGTCCGACCCGTTTGTAAAAACGGGTCGGGTTCGGGTTGACCCGTTTAGATACGGGTCGGGTCGGATTCGACCCGAACCCGGCGGGTTGACCCGAATTGACACCCCTAGCTCATACTGGATAGGCTTCTCTCATGGCTTTAGTGAAGTAATGATTGATTAAATAAGTAAGCACATACAAATTCGATCTTTATGAATGTTGAGTGTTTGGTAAGCAGATATGTTTATCCTTTAGTACTGCCATATATAGTTCAAAGGATATATTAGAGTATTTTCACACAAATGTTTGGGGCCTCATGAAGATAGCATCTTTCGGTGGGTAGTGATACTTTATCTCTTTTATTTATGATTACTCCAAAAATATTTTGGTGTACACCATGAGGAATAAGAGCAAGGTACTAGAGATTTTTAGATTTTGGATGAAGTGTAAATAATGCTATATTTTTTATGTTAAATCGCCAATAAAATCATATTATTTTAATTATGTTATGCAAGAAAAAAATATGAAAGACATGAATTTATAAGTATCATATATCGTTGTGGCATCAAACACTATACCGCTATGGTGCCATCATTGACACCATCGGAGTGCACAATATGAACATGGCAGTGCCCAGTCTCTGTTTGACAAAGTTGTAGCCTCAGAGGAGTTAATGCTGTAAAGCCCAATCTATCTGCATAGTGCTGCCAAGCTGAGGGGAGTGCTATGTGGATGCCACAATATACAACTATATGCAGTGTCACATCACTATAGTTGTAATTGACTATGACACGATCAACAAGCAAAGCGATGTGTCGATTCATTAAATAGTGGGTCCATGTCAGTAAGCGCCACATAGGAGAAATTTCTTTATCTTTGCAACGTTAGTTCATTTTATGGGTACTGCGGTGCAAGTGTCTAGAATGTTGCGGTGCTAGAGCCCATTTTTTTATATTTTTCTATAAATAGTCCATTTGTAATGCTAGTAAGGGAGTTTAGTCACTTAGTTAATTTTAGTCTTCATAGCGCTTCTCTATAATTTTCTTAGGAGTGAAAACTAAGGGAATTTAGGGAGCAATAGAGTCACTTCATAAGAGTGTTTAGTCAATATTTGTGGAAGCAATTCTGTAAGTTCAAGGAGTGTAGAGGATATTATTAAACTCATAAGGTGATATCTTTTATTATGTATTTTCTTCAAATGAGTTTGCTTACATGTTCTTTATGACTGACAAAATTTTCTAATTTTGAATTGATGGTGTAAATAGAATGTGGAGTACTAATGAATTCTCTTCATCAATAATTTAATGATATTTTTAATATACCATGTCTTCATTTGATGCATATAGTAGTGATATGTATAGTTAATATCAGGTATAATGTGGAGTCAACGTATAGGCAAGCAAGCACAACCAGATATATTAGATTGGTATGATGCAAGCATAATCATAATGCTTGGCTTATACAAAATCTATAGAGATGAATTATAATGAGAGGGTTTTAACAGTACATGTTTTACTTACTCTTCTAAATTTTTTATAGAGTGATAGACTATAGGAGTTTAGAGTGGTATTGAAGTTGGAAGGTTTAATCTATCCTTTATCTCTTCACGTTCGACTAAGCGGTCCGTGATGTATATACTTTGAATAACATTAATATAAAAGAGAATCATTAGAAAATATATTGTATTTATATTTCATCAATCCAAATTATTTTATCTAAATAGTGTTTCATTTTTTTATTTTAAATTAAGTGATTAAATCTTCATCAAAACTATTTTTTATTGAGTATGATAATTATGGTAAGTGTAGTATACAATATTAGTATTTGCAATTAAACATTCTTTCTCATGGGATCGATACTTTATTCTATTATTATATTACTTGATTTAACATATATACATGCATATTTAGTGAGATTTTTATAATTTTTATATCAAAGACAACCTAAGTATTATTTGGGGATTAATAGACCCCTAAATTATTTTTACAATTCTTTAGGTTACTATACCACTCCTATCATATTTTTAGCACCATTGATAGGGAAGAATTTATTTTATTTATAAAATTTACTATATTATTGAATCAATTACATAATCAATCTTACTATATTCTTTTATTCTTTTATTTTTATTTTAATGATTGCATAATTATGGTTGTATATTTAAAATCCATAGATAGAAACCATTGATAGATTTTAATTCAGAAATTAAGAGAACTTTTTCTAAAATTAGAACCCAAAAAAAATTGAAAATGGCTGACCCTATTCAAGACAGATAATTCTAGACCTTTAAAAGATTTTATAAACTATATGGTAGATGTAATTTATTAGAGCATTTTTTTTTATCAGAGCATAAATAAACCTACCATCCAAGCTAATAACTTTTATTTAAAACCTACAATCATTCAGATGGTACATAATTCTTAGTTTGGGGAACTCTCATTGAAGATCCTAACAAATATTTAGAATTTTTTTTTAGAAATTTGTGCAACATTTAATTACAATAGTGTTAGTGATGATGCCATTAAACTTATATTATTTTCATTTTCTCTAAAAGATAAAAAAAGTTTAAATTCTTTACCCCCATGCTCTATTATCACGTGGAATGAGTTGGTCCCTAAATTTTTAGGAAAATATTTTCCACCTTTTAAGACTGCCAAATATAGAAATGATCTTATCTCTTTCACTCAGTTAGATGGAGAATCTATTTATGAGAGTTGAGAGTGATTCAAGGAGATGCTTAGAAAGTGCCCTCACCATGTCTTACTTGATTGATTAACAATTCAAATTTTTTACAATGGATTGGTAGCATCCCTTAGAGGAAGAAAAAGCCTTTTAAGGATGCTTGTGAATTAATTGAGGAAATAGTAACAAATAATTTCTAGTGGTATGTTGATATAGAATCCTAAGAGAGTAGTAGGAGTCTATGAAAATAATTATTTATTCATTTTGACTGCACAAGTTATAGCAATATAAAAAAAGTTGAACACTTTAAGCTTAATTTTTAATTCATCTTTATATTTGGAAGAAAAAAGCTCAATGAAATAGAATGATATCATAGGGATTGAAAATATAAATTTGATTGAAATACAAATAATTTATATTCAAATACATATAATCTAGGTTGGAAAAATCATCTCAATTTTAGTTGGCCAAATAATAATGTGAAAATTAATGAAATTCTGGCCAAAAGAACTAATGAGCAAATTAGACTAATTAAAATCAAGCTAATAACAATCTAACACTACCAAAAAACAAGCCCTTTCCCAGCGGTTATTTGTACCGGTTTTAAAAACCGCTGCGAAAACCACGTTTGTATCAGAAATTTGAATCTAGTTGCAGCGGTTAAAATCGGTGCAAATTGCACCGGTTAAAACTGCCGGCAAAGCCCATACGTGAATTTAAGTGAGCCGAAGCCCTAATTCCTCTCTTCGATCTTGCTCGCGTGAACGGGACTATAGGAGCGAATTCGGATAGCTGCGGCAAAAATCTTCTCCTCTTGCGAATCCTGGCCGACCAAGCCTTCGATCCTCATCACTGTGAGTCTCTTCCCCTTCATCCTCTTCTTCTCTTTTTCTTCTCATTGTTTTTCTTCATTTTCTTCATTTGCATTACTTAGGGTTTAGGTTAATCACAACCGTAGCTTACTCGTTGGTTTTTAAAAATGAAATGCAAAGTCTCCTTATACATTTAGGATGCAATCTTTTTATAAAAAACAAATATATAATAAAAGAACGAATTTTGCTCCTCCAGTCGGCCTAGCATATGTCCTTCGCCTTGAGCCACGCACGATACCAAATAAGAAAATCCCATAACTTAGAGTGGCCCTTCAGTTTGCCAGAAATGTATAGCTGTTGATGTCGATAATTTCAAAGGAATAGAATAGTTTAAGTGTGTCTCATTCAAGAACTGTACACTGATAGAATTAAGTCTTGAGGTTTGTCTGTAAATAGCTTTCCCGCCGGTTTTTGAACCGCTGCGGAATGCCGTTACAGCGCATTGCAAACACAGCGGTTATGTAGCGGTTCTACGACCACTGCAAGGAAAATAGTGGCGGGTATAACCGTCGGGAAAGGTGAAAAATTATGCTGCGAAAACCCTATTTTTTGGTAGTGTAAGACCAGCTTATCCTCCTAGATTTAATCAAGGAAATTAGTATGGATTTAGAAAGACATCGCTAGAAGATGTGGTCATGTAATTGGGAAGTCAATTATAAAATTAAGCTGCTTCAATTAAAAACTTTTAAACGCAATTAAGTTAGCTTATAATTTTAGTGATTAGTAGGCCCATAGAATCTTCACCTAGTAACAATGAAGTTAATCCTGAAGAGAAGGAAAGAGATACTAAATTACTAATGGGACCCAATTGAAGAGCATTAATCATCAAACTTAGCCAAATGAAAAGTTTGGGCAAGTTTGGTTGAAAACTATAAACTTAATGCTGCTTGGAAGGTCAACCCAAACTTAGGTCTAGCCAGTTATAAAGTCAGACTGAAGACTATAAACTTAGTGTTTCTAGGAGGCAACCCATGTATATGTTATGTTACACTGTAGGAAAATTGCTTATTCCCGGCGGATGTTCCAACGGATCTGTATATGTCGCTTAAAGCAGCGGTTTTATAATCTGAACCGACTTGTTCTTCCTTCAACGCCCAATTATTATTATTATTATTATTATTTAATGCATGAAAACGAATGTCGCATTTATATAGTTTGTTTGGTAAAACACAAAAAAAACGTTAATCAAATTAATATTTTTTTCATTTATTATGATAATAATTAATGAATGATGCGAATCAATTAAGAAAGCGTATTGCTATTAAACACTCATTAAACAAATGATGGTGGTAATATATAAAAAAATTATAGGGAGATTTACATACATACCATCTTATACTATTCTATTTACATATTTAATACTTAAAACTTTAATATTACATATATACCACCCATTATTCATTTACATATCAAATATGAGTGATAGAAATGAAATATATGAGTGATAGGAATAAAATATGAGTGACATATTTGATATTAAAATAATATAGGATGGTATGTATGTAATATTAAAGTTTTAAATGTTAGACATGTAAATATGATAGTATAAAGTGCTATGTGTGTAAATTCCCCAAAATTATAATAGTCCCCAAATTATTTATGTATGATTAATTTAGTCTTGGAATATCCCGTTATTTCAATTTAGTCTCTTAACTATACAAATTTGATCCAAAAATAGCCTCTAACATTATAATTATGTATAAAACTGATTATAGTTTAGGTTTCGTTTAGGACAACTTTCTTTCTGCTTTCTAAAACGGCTTTCCAAACAAAGCCTACTATTTTACAAAATTAATTTCAATTTAGTCGTAAAGAGATCATTTTGGATTAATTTTATATAGTCCAGGGATTAAATTAGAACAACATTATAATTTGGGACTAAAATGACCATATAAAAATAGTAATGAGACTATTTTAAAATTTAAATTATATTAATAAATCTATATATAATCTTATACTCAATTGCTGGCTAATTTTAAATTAGAGAAATCTTTCTTTAAACTATCTTGGATGATTAATAAGTGAATAACTTATTTTGTTAGTTATGATATATTTATCTAAAATAATTTATGCTAATTTTTTTTAATACTATATGTGGAGAGATTATTCTGTGCGGAATTCGAATGCGTCTGGAGGACAATTCGAATGTGCCACGTTATCCAATACATTATATTGATTGATATGACACGTTCGAACACCGCACATAATAATTTTTCCCGTTTGTTACTCTCTCACTCACTTTTTTCGCACCTCTCTCCCCTCTCCTTATCCCTTTCTCTTAAATATCATCTCTATCATTTTTTTTTTGGGTTTTTTAACACAAACTCTCTCTTCTGCTTTATATTAACAAATAAACACAATTGATGATAAAACTTTATTTTTAAAAAACATTATGAAATATAATGGGCATTTAATTTGTTAATTGAATTTAACTTGTTAAATATTAAAATATGCATATTAAATTTACATAATATTTTTTAAAGAAGTAGTGAGTGCTTTGTATTTTTAATTTTAAATTAATATAATATTTTAAGTTGTCATAATTTAATTTTATTCAAATGCCCACACTCTCTCTGATCACTACCTCTCTCTTCTGTCTCGCTCTTTATTTTTTCCTTATCTTTCATCTTTTCTGTTGACATATATGATGTTTAGTAAATATTTCATAAAAAAATATTGTCACAATTGATCTTATATCTTGATGATGAAATATAAATTACTGAGAAAATTAAGCCCTTACATGTTGGCAAAAGAAATCAATCTCTAATCTAGGATTGGATGAAGCCTCACCAGCTACTCTTTAGTCAGTTATTAGAGAGATTATTACATGTAGAGTTCGAACGGAAAAACTATCCAAATTATGTGAGAGTATACAATAAATATACAACAAATACATAGAATCCAGACGGTTCTCCCGTATGAACTCCGCACGTAATAATTGCTTCAGTTATTGTTAGCTCTAGCATAGGGTTGGACAATCCTTGACTGGCTTTCTTAAAACTATGGCTCTCTATCGTTGTATGACTGGATGATCTTCATAATAATTCTCTAATGAAATAGAAATAAGATGGTTGAGAGCTAACTATGGTAATTGTACACTTCATATTGATTGCTCTTAAATAGGTATTCTATGACTTAATTAAATATTATATTTATTTTAAAGTAAATTCATTTTTAATTAAATGTATACATATTAAATATAAATAAGAACATTTATAATTATTATTTTTTATAAAATTAATAGAAATTTATTATTATAACATTAGATTTATACAAATTAAATATTGTTTTTATGCAACTATAAAGACATAAGTAAGGAATAGTGACTAGTGCACTTGATATATTTCTACTTTTGGAGAACATACAAGTTTTCTTAAATATGTACATACTAATGCTTAAAGGGTAGTAGTTGAGAATTTTAGATTTAGCATATTTTGGTAGGGTTTCTTAATGGCTCCGAGTCCTATCATGGTGGAGCATTGCAAAATGACTAAGTAGTCTCTAACAAATTAATTGAAGTCAACAAAAGTTATTAATAAATTTAATTAGCATGTCATAAGATTACTCATACATAATGATATCAAGTTGATATCCATACATAAGTAGCCACATAAAAAAAAAATATTAACGATTTAAGAAATTTAGCATCTCTACTACTTATTTTATTAGCATTTGGCCAAGATAACACAACATTGGTGGAGTTATATTTAGATATCGCACATTAGTACTGATAAGTATTTAGTATTGAAAATCTCACAAAATTGACATCAAGAATCAAGATCAAAGATGACACAATATCGAGAAATGATAACGTCAAAGATGACTCATTTAAGTAGTATCCCACAAAGTTAAACACTATAGCTTGCACGCATTCCTGCTTTAATAGATTATTTGATTAATATTCTTATTCCATTCACATATAAATAAGAGTTAACATATGTTAATATTAATAGAACAAAATATATAGAAAAAAGAGTAATTTATTTCGAATCAACTCTCGTCGCCCATTCATTCACAATAGAGACAAGAAAATTTAGGTAAATTTGTGTAAAAATTAAAATAGATATATTAAGTTTCCTTTAAATGAATTAGAAATGAAGGGATGAAATTGCATGTCGCCTCCTTTGAATACTTATGGGATTTTGATTAGCAAGGAAGTTAGAATAGGTCACTAAGGCTATCCTAACTTTTTAGATGCCTATATGTTTCAAAGAAACTTTCCTCTAACTTCTTTGAAAGTCTTACCATATGTAAACTTACCCATGTTTTACGTGCCTCCTTTTTCATTGCTGTTTATAAGATCATTTTAAGGAAAAATTGAGGTTAGTCAGATGTAAGTGCCACAAGCCGATAGATGCAAGCCTTCATATTGAGGTTAATCACATTGAGTCAATGCCATAACAATCGATTGATTACCTAAGATTTATTTGGGGGAAAAATTTTTCTTCAATAGTTACAATCACATAATGATTTTTTTATCATAAATTAAATAAATAAATAAAAATATAATAACTTTTTTTTTCCAATAATTTTGTATCATCAAATAAAAAAAATTCTTGATGGTTACATAATTCAATTCTTTATAATAAATAATTGCACATTCGCATCATGCCCGATGAAGCCTCTGCCCCATAGCTCCTATAATTTCACTTTCAACGCATGTAAATCTCTAAGTCATTCTATAAGAGGTCTTCATAATAGGAGATATACCAAACCCAACTTCTGTAAAAAATTTCACCTTAATATCATGAGGTTAACTCAATAACTCCTCAGAAAATACATCTGAAAATTTTCTTACTATGAGGACATCTTCAACTGCATTAGGGTTTTTCCTCCGAAAAATTTCTCAACATCAAAATGATTGCACAAAGTATAAGTTGTAGATGAACTAATAATTAAAGCATTCATTTCATCTTCCAACTAATAACATCATTTTCAAGATATGCATTTCTTTAATTCTTCTCCTACAAATGTTCTTTGCTTCCTCCCTATGTTTCTTGCCCTTAGATCTCTTCGTCTTCTTCTTCTTCTTTTTAATACTCAAAGCTTAGATCTCCATTTTGTAGTTAATGACAACACCCATTGAAGAATATATTGCCTATCAACCTAAGAGCATCTGATAAATAAATAAATATAATGACAATGTTGCATTAAGAAGCAAATTACAAGTTAAGCTTGACAGAGAACTTATCGTCACAGGTGTCTTATATTCAAACTGTTGTTGGCATTGATTCCATTTGAAAGCTTCACAAGCATCTGCGTTGGCAAATTTGCAACGTCAATACTAAGGGTTTTTTTTTTCCTTCAACTAGAATAAGTCAAATTAATAGAACAAATGGCAACTACTAAGGGTTCTGTTCATGCAATCCGACTGATTCATTAAATGGGTCGGGCTCAAATTGAACCATCAGCCTGATTTTGACCCTAAAAAGATCAGTTTTGATACGTCATCACAAAATTATCTTGATTGGGAACGATTCTCGAGGCAGAATCAGTTCGGAAACTTCAAAAATTAAATTCGAGAGCATATGAACTCCGATTTCAGCGAGCTTATAGTCAAACTGAGCGTCTCAGAAATACAAATCTAACGACACCAAATTCGACCCAATCCGAGCCCAAATGAGTCTGAATCAAGGACCCGAAGCACTGTTGGAAGGTTCAAACCTCAATTTGAGTTACCAAACGGTCTCCAATTTTGAAAAGCTTATACTCGAATCGAACAGCTCGACGAGCCGAATCCAACGAACCCAAGATCGCCGAATTCCGACATCATTAAGGCCTTCAAAGGCCCAACGAATGGTGCATGATCAAAGGATTCGATATCGGCCGTACATTCAAAACACTCCCAATTCGCCCCTGATCTCACGCCTATTTACGGGCTATGCCACTCCAGAAAAACTATAAATAGAGCCCTCATTCTACACCAAGGAGGCTCAAGTGAAGAGAGAGAAGAAGAAGGGAAGAAGAGGAGAAAGGGGAAAAGGAGATTAATCCTCTCCTCCTCGACCATCGCCGGAGCTCTTCCCGCCGCCCGAACACGCCGGGATTCTGCCAGATATTTGGGAGAACGCCAGTATTCTTCCCAACTTTCACGGGATGTGGAAATTCTTCTCATTTAACGACAGAGTTCCCTCCTGACGCCGAAACTCCGCCCAAGTGAGGCCGGATTTCTCCTCTGCCACCAACAGACGTCAGACTTCTACCCGATGTCGGACTTTCACTCTTCGCCAAGTCTCTACCCGATGCCAGACTTCTACCGGTTATCGGACTTCGCTGGACGTCTACGAAGATGGATTTCCTTCCATTGTTGGACTTCTACCTGACGTCGTCCTTCTAATCTTCGTCGTCAGACAACAGTTCTTCTGATCTCCGTCGCCAGCCGACTACGGTCCTCTTGACTTATGTCGCCCACCGAATACAGTCCTTCCGACCTTCGTCACCAACTGACTACGGTCCTTCTAACTTACGTCGCCCGCCGACTACAGTCCTTCCGACCTCCGTCGCCAGCTGACTACGATCCTACTGACTTACGTCGCTCACCGACTACTAGCCTTCCGACCTCCGTCGCCCGCCGACTACGGTCCTCCCGACCAAACGAACATGTCAATAGTGATTCTTTGTATTTACATCATGTAATGTACTCCATAAGATGTACATCAAGCTAAGACCTTCCACCAAGGAAGGGCCTCATTTGTAATCAACTGCAATACTAGTGGATTCATTCAAACTGGGCTAGACCCCGTGATTTTTCCTCATTTTAGGGGTTTTCCACGAAAAAACATTGGTGACTCATGTGAATGCTAGACCCTCTCTCTTATCTGATTGCGTGCCGGATTTTCGTACAATGCTAAGACGATAAACTTTATATTTCTCTACCGCCGCGAATACTCTTGGACGCAACAAGTTTAATATTTTTTTTCTTAAATTATTTTTTTCATTAGTATAGTATTTTCATTTAAAAAAAAATCTAAAATTTATAATTAACAAGTTAATTAAAATAATTTTTTAAATTAAATTGGTTATCGGGTTAGGTTCAGATTCTGACCCGAATCAACACATTTTAATTAAATAAAATGAAATAACATCTTGAATACAAGCTCAAGATGTTCATTTCAACACATTCAGAGAGACAAAGTTAAGATCTTAGGTTTAGGGAGATTTGTATTTATATCACTTTGATTGAGATTAATATATCGAAAATCGCAAGGTTTATGAACACATCTAAGATATATGTAAGGAGAGATTTACATACATACCACATAATTCTTATCAGTAGTATCCTACAAAGTATCGAGAATTGATAAAGTCATAAATGACTTAATATCAGTAGTATCCTACAAAGTTAAACAGGGGCGGAACCAGCTTCAATTTTGAGGGGGGCAAGTACAATATAAAAATAATTAAATATTTAAAAAAATATAAATATAAGTTATTTAAAAAACTTAAGCAAGAAAAAAATGTGTAATTAAATTGTCATGAAAAACACGAAAGAAAATATTAAAATTAAATTTGAAGAAATATATAGACATTTTAGGACAAAATAATTTTTAGGGGGGGGGGGGGGGGGCAAAAGTAATTTTTTAGGAGGGGCAAAAAAAAAATTTCTCTTTAAATTTTTTTTTCTCTCCTATAAAAAACAATTTTTTTTTAGGGGGGGCAATTGCCCCCCCTAACTATATGGTGGTTCCGCCAATACTTAAACTCTATAGCTTGCATTGCATTCATGCTTTAATAGATTATTTGATTAACATTCTCATTTCATTCACACATAAATAAGAGTTAACATATGTTAATGTTAATAGAGGAAAATATGAAAAAAAAAAAAGAGTAAACTACTTTGAATCAAATCTCGTCACCTATTCATTCACAATAGAGATAAGAAAATTTGGGTAAATTTGTGTAAAAACTAAAATAAATATATTAAGTTTCCTTTAAATGAATTATAAATGAAGGGTTGAAATTTAATTCCATTTAAGTGCTCAGAAATTTGGCCATTATATATCTCTTTTCTTGGCCTTAGTAAGGCTTTATCTCATCAACTCACCTTCTCTCACTCTTAAGTAATTGAAAAATAACTCATTGCTCATAGGAGGTCATGATCTATATACCCTAAACTATCAAAAGATCAAGGATTAATCTATTAATTCTTTATATCTACCGATGTCATGATACCATGGATAAAGTTTCATAATGATCATGATACAAGAGGGGGTCACTAAAGTATCCTAATGGTAACTAATAAACTTTTTACTTGGGCAACTAGTAGTAGGGGATCACTGAAGATCCTCTTGCAAGTTTCAAAAATCAAAAGCTTTTGAATGCCTTATTAGATCAAATTATGCACTGTATGATTTGTTTAAATAAACAAATGAAGTAATCATATTACATCTTGTTAACTTGAATTGGCTTGAGCAAGTTAGCCAATTCACTATGCATTTGACTCAAATGTAGAAGACTTAACCCACAAATCATACTCATTATCACGAAAAACTTAGTTATTATAGAGCATTTTTATATAAGGTAAGCAGTAAAATATCATTTCAAATGAATTTTCTTCCAACCAATACAATGCTGAATGGATTTAAATCCACTTGGTCACTTTAACTAATTCATTGACCCTCTACTCACTTTACTGTTATTTAATGAATCGAGCTTGACTCTATCAAATCATGTTATATAACATAAAATCAAGTTAACCAGAATCCTAGTTAGTCAATCTACAAGACTCTTTAACCCAAATTGTGACAGTCATATGATACTCTAAATAAAGATTCTAAGCTATTATAAATGGATCATTCTTACGCATCGTCTATATATCTTCTCTTATCACTATAAGGATGTCAAGTGGTGGTCTCTATTACCTTATAAAAATTGTATGTTACCTCCTTTGTATGCTTGTGGGATTTTGATTAGCAAGGAAGTTAGAATAGATCACTAAGGCTAGCCTAACTTTTTAGATGCCTAGATGTTTCAAAGAAACTTTCCTCTAACTTCTTCGAAAGTCTTACCATATGTAAACTTACCCATGTTTTATGTGCCTCCTTTTTCATTGTCTTTTATAAGATCATTGTAAGGATTTAGTTATTATAATGCAAACACCCTTCATATTATTCAGACATCTATGAAGTGTGTCATTCATTAAAAGAGAGCAAAATTTAGCCCTAGAACTCAAGGGCACACAAAAGAGAGTGGGAGTGAATTGGGCGTATGATAGGAAACTTTAGGCTTCCTTTAAAATCTTAACAATTAAAATCATCAAAAGAAAAAAAATATTAATGTAAGTTAATTAACTTAATAATTAAAATAATAATCAAAACACTCATTTACACGAGCCAATAGATGCAAGCCTTCATATTGAGGTTAGTCACATTGAGTCAATGCCTTACAATCAATTGATTACCTAAGATTAATTTTGAAATTTTTTTTTCTTCAATAGTTACAATCACATAATTATTTTTCGTATCATCAAATACATCAAATAAATAAATAAATAAATTAAAACATCAATATCTTTATTTTTCAATAATTTTGTATCATCAAATAAATAAATTATTGATGTTTACGTAATTCAATTCTTTATAATCAATGCACATTCACGTCAGATTATTCTTTCTTTTCACAAATAATATTGGTTCACCCCATAAAGATGCACTAGGCCCGATGAAGCCTTTGTTCCATAGCTCCTATATTTTCACCATCAACGCATATAAACCCCTGAGTTGTTCTATAAGGGAATTTCATAACAGGGGATATACCAAGCCCAACTTCTACAAAAAACTTCACCTCAATATCATGAGGTAAACTCACCAACTCCTCAGAAAATACATCTGAAAACTCTCTTACTATGGGGACATCTTCAACTACATTAGGGATTTTCCTCCAAAAATTGTCTCAACATCAACATGATTGTACAAAGTATAAGTACTAGATGAACTAATAATTAAAGCATTCATTTCATCTTCTAACTAATAACATCATTTTCAAGATATGCATTTCCTTAATTTTTCTCTTTATTTCTCCTACAAGTGGTCTTTGCTTCCTCCCTATGCTCCTTGCCCTTTGCACTTCTTCTTCTTTTTAATATTCAAAGCTTAGATCTCCATTTTGTAGTTCATGACAAAACCCATTGAAGAATATATTGCCTATCATCCTAAGAGCATCTGATAAATAAATAAATATAATGCCAGTGTTGTATTATGAAGCAAATTACAAGTTAAGCTTGACAGAGAACTTATCGTCACAGCTGGCTTATATTTAAACTGTTGCTGGCGTTGATTCCATTTGAAACCTTCACAAGCATCTGCGTTGGCAAATTTTGCAACATCAATACTAAGAGATTTTTTCCCCCTTCAATTAGAAGAAGTTAGATAGAACAAATAGCAACTATTAAGGGATAATTTAAATGGAAGTTTATTCAAAATTATATTGAATTCAAGACATTTAAATATTGCAAATATTGAATATGATGATTTATTCGCTTCGCTTCATCGAAAATGAACTTATGTCCGGGTGTCAATAAATGACCCGACGCGCCAACTTGACTCGGACCTAACATGTAAATTTTAAGTTCAGGTTGATCCATTTAATATACAGGGCGGGTTCAGATCATGTATTTCGACCCATTTATTAAATGGGTCAGACTCGGATTGACCCATCAGCCTGATTTTGACCCTAAAAAGATCAGTTTAATATTTTTTTCCTTAAATTCTTTTCTTCATTAGTATAATATTTTTCATTTTTTTATCAATAAATCTAAAATTTATAATTAACAAGTTAATTAAAATGGATTATCGAATCAGGTTCAGTTTCTGACCCGAATCAAAACATTTTAATTAAAAAAAAAAAAAGAAATAACATCTTGAATACAGCTCAAGATGTTCATTTCAACACTTTCAGAGAGACAAAGTTAAGATCTTAGGTTTAGGGAGATTAGTGTTTATCTCTCTTTGATTGAGATTAGTTTATCAAAAATCGCTAGGTTTATGAACACACAACTAAAATATGTATAAGGAGGGATTTACCTACATATCACATAATTCTTATACATGTACTTGATCAAATACCCTCACTACCAAAAAACACGGACTATCGCAGCGGTTTTTTGCAGCGGTTTTTAAAACCGCTGCGAAATCTACGTTTTGAATCCGAAAACTGGATCCACTTGCATTGGTTAAAACCGCTGCAATTTGCAGTGGTTAAAACCGCGGTTAAAATTCTGGACATTAGTGGCGGTTATAACCGCCACTAGAGCCCAGAAAATCGCCACAAAGCGGCTATCAGGTCGATTTCACTAGCATTATCGCGGTTAAAACCGCCATAATTCTGTATATTTGCAGCGGTTATAACCACTGCAAAAAAAATGCTTGACGTAAATAGCTACCCCGTCGGTCTTAAAACCGCTGCGGAAGGCCGTTGCAGCGGATTGCAAAAACAGCGGTTATGTAGCGGTTCTCCGACCGCTGCAAATAAAATTGTGGCGGGTATAACCGCTGGGAAAGGTGAAATATTATGCTGCGAAAACCCTATTTTTTGGTAGTGGCCTTGTTAACAAAGATTTATGTGATCTTTAATTTTCTATTTTATAAATATTAAATTTATTTATTTTAGCTTTATATATGCAAATTATATCATTAATCTATTAATTAAAGAAAAAATATTAATTAGAATATTATTAAAATTCTTTAATGAGAATTTTCCATATTGGCAAACTTATTTGCCTTCACATGCTTTACTCATTTAATCACATTTTCCAAAGTGTGTATATTATTATGATTAATGAAATGCTAACCAAGCAATTATCATAAACTTAATGAATGTAGATTTATTTTGATTCCATCAAATTCATTAAATTATTTGCATACTAAGTCTTATATAATATATTATAATTTTATTTTATTATATATCATTTGTTAAATGTATATTTACATACCTACCTTAAGATGATGTAGTTTGGTTTACTCAAAAAGAAAAACAATTTAAAATGAAATTTGAGTGTTTGATTTGATAAAAAAATGCGTTATAAAATTCTAGTGACTTCCTTTCTTAACTCCCTAATTTTTTTTAATATATTGTAAAGTCGTCCAACCTTGATCAAATTTTTCTTCACCACAAGCCAACTAGGTTATCGCTGCCCCCCAAAGGCCGCCACCGTCATCACCGTCGACCAGTGTATCCTCCAACCCTGGTCACCGGCCACCACCAACCACCATGATTTTACTTTACTATATATTTATTTGACTTCAAGCCAAAAAAAATCCTGTATTATGTTTACACTGATTCAAACGACTTAAAATATTTCAAATACGTTGTATTCATTTTCCAACAAACCAAATAATCTCTAATTCTTTTTATTTATTTAGATAGCATCATAATCTTTGAGCTACATCAAAAATTCCTCTAACATTAATTTATCTAGAACAAAATAAATAATTTCATATATATTTTTAATGTGATTTAAATACTTTTGAATTATATATCAATAAATAGAATATTTAATAGATAAAAAATATGTGATACATATATAAATCCCTCAAGTAATAAATACTCATTATATGTTGATAATATTAAAAAAAAATATATTAAGACAATAAAGTTTGAGAGAGTCTTTAAGATCTTTGTTCTTTGTACCAATTTGTTGT
Organism: Dendrobium nobile; assembly: GCA_022539455.1. Classification (NCBI taxonomy): domain Eukaryota; kingdom Viridiplantae; phylum Streptophyta; class Magnoliopsida; order Asparagales; family Orchidaceae; genus Dendrobium; species Dendrobium nobile. The sequence goes on from CM039735.1 coordinate 8,896,762, forward strand.
TTGTCGTTTATTGGAATTCTTTGTTGGAGATATCATAATTTATCATCTCTTTATTTGTATTTTCATTATTTGTTATTTGCGAATGGTTCATGTTGGAATTTTGAATGGCAATGTCGATATATTTTGCAACTATAACTTGTTTGTGGTTTTTTGATAAAAAGACTCTTTATTTGGTGCTAGATTGAAATGCCAATCTAGAGAGAAATTATTTTGTACGAAGATCGGACGCAGAATGCTGTCTGAAGACCAATCAGAATGCATGCAACAGTACTGAGCCGCAGTACCGAGCAAGGGGTGATGTGGCGCATTCTGGTTGTCTTCGGAAGTCGTTCAACATCCGCATAGAATAATTAATCAAATCTAAAGCTTCATTTGGGATAGTTTTATTATTATTATTATTTTTAAATAAATTTTTAGTACAAAGTTTTTCGAATTATAAATTTTTTTATATTAAAAATTGCTTTAGAAAGCAATAGAAAAATCATCCCAAATGAAACCTAAAATATATAGGACAATGTAGAAGCCCAAATTATTGAATTAAGGCAAAATAATTAAATTTAATAAGTAGCTTTATAGTTAAAAGGCTCGCCCGGCAAAAATGGCTCTAAGACCTAAATTATTGAATTAAGGCCAAAAATGGCTCTAAGACTTTTTATTTTTGTCTACCTTTTCTTAGACCTTCAAGGTAAGGTTTAGGCTTCATGTGTGACCCTTTTTTTTAATAATTCTTAAAGTAGCTTTATAGTTAAAAAATTTAAATTTTTATACTAAAAAGTTGCTTTAAGAAGTAGTAAGAAAACTGTCCCAAACGAAGCTCTAGAATTTTTCTTAGAACTGTCGCCTTCAACTATTTTCTTCAAATTTTAGGTCCATAAGATAGGTAGATCAATCCTTCCTCGACATGATAGTAATGGCTTCTGGCTTGATTTATTTTGGCAATCTTCTAAGAACTTTCTTCTCAAGGTCTTGGACTATAATAATCCTTTTCGCGAGTACAAAGAGCAATCAAAAGATTTGTCCCACGACTATTATATATGATCAATTTAATCTCAAAGTAAAAAAAATTGATCCAAAAAAGTTCATTTGGGACTAAATTGAAATCAATTTTGTATAACCGATAGAGAATATTGGGATCAATTTTATATCACAATTATAATATGAGGGGTCAATTTGGATCAATTTTGTATAGTTAAAGGACTAAATTGAGGCAATGTAATAGTCAGACGGTGGTAGTTGGCGGTGGTCGCTGACTGCGGCAACAACTGTGGTGGCCGCGGCGGAGGCGGCTGGTGGTTGGCAGCCGTAGACAGTGGCGGTGGTCACTAACTGCGGAAACAACGGTGGTCCCCGATGGACGGTGGTAGTTGGCGGCCAATATCGGGTGGAGGTGGAGATGGTGGCCATCTGTGATGCTCAAGCAAACTTTGGAGTGGGGTAAATGGTTCTTGCTCAAAACTGGGCGAAAACGGTTTAACTTAAGAATGAACTAGAATGAAATACCCTCCACTCACTTTATTTTACTTTGGATTTACTTTTCATCTAACCAAGGGAGCAATCCAACTTAAGAATGGATCCATGGGCCCTCTTATTCCTTTTAAAGAATAGATCCATGGCCCTCTTATTCCTTTCTCGGCCAGGCCTTCCTCTTGTTTTGTCTGCCTTCAACACTTTCCCACAAAATGAATATAGATAAATCATTCTAAATTTGTTTATAATATTTTTGAATGCAAAGCCCTTGTTTAGGACTTAATTTACGGTATCAGAGAACTCTCTAAGCGGTTTGAAGGTGAGAATCTTTTGATTTGTGAATGAATTGACTTATGCTGCATTTGAGACGGCTTTTTTGCTACTTTCTAAAGCAATTTTTAGTATAAATATCAAATGTTTGTTGGAAAACTAAAGCGATTTTCCTCTTGGTAAAATCTACAACTTAGAATTTAAGCTTAGTGTTGTAAACGTGCAAAAAAAAAAAAAGGCTGTTCCACTGAATTATACCGTATACCTAATATAACTAGCTGAATGGAGTAGATTATAACCCAAAATCAAAGAAAACAAAAGTTATTATTCTGCACAATCATATCAGAATCTATTTGTGTTGAAGGATTAGTTTGGGCATTACAAAAAACAACAATAGCCTAATATTCCTTTTCTTCCATGGATTTGTTATGTTTGGAATCTAATTGTGTTGATCAATCGGATTGTTTTGTTGCCTCAAAGCACAAGTTTTTCATGCTTGCTGAGAGATAAGGGAGGGTTGCCCCCTGCTTGGGTTCAAGTGGTTTGCACCCGAAATTCTTCTTTTCATACAACGCTCTGGCGCTGTGTACATACATAAGTGCCCTAGTGCTGAATGACAGAGAGCGGAGCGTTGCAACGTTCTAGATTCGGCGTCGCAACATATCAAAACAGAGGTTCAACTGCCCCAGCGTTGCGAAACGGACTAGATTGTCTTGGTTTTCATTTTTTTGAAGGGTTGCGTCCCTTGGGGTTATTTACTTGGCTTTCTCTTATCTTTTGAATAGTTAGACATGCACGTGAGAAGAGAAGCAAGGATAGAGTAAGAGAGAAGAGAGGTTTGTACTTATTTTTTTTAATTTTCATAATGAATTTCTTGGTGTGGTGTGGCTCAATTATTTTTTCCCTAATTTGAATTTTCCACGTTAAATCTTAATGCACTTTATTTTTTCCGCTGCTTTTACTTTCTTGTTTGTTTCATCATTTTGGTGTTTACTCCTTGTCCCCAAGGATTCAGCTAATAAAGAGTAAAATTTAATAAAATACACCTTAAATAATGTATCATCACTAATTTTCATCCTTTCAATTGATGATCTGTACATCTTGCAGTTCTTTAACATGCAGCATCTTGACTGAAACAGCCAAAAACAGCATCAATGAATGGGACTGTCAACCTCATCTGCACCTTATGCCTATCCTTCTTTTCACACTCCCTTCACTGTACTTTAGGGATCTGCATAACATGATTATCTCTATAAGATCATTTTAACAAGAAGCTATTTTCTCAGCCACTCTTTCTTCCCCAATATTCCTCATCTCCACAAGAGCATCTCCCATCTTTGAAGAAATGAAACTGCTCAGTATCCCTCACAGTAATATCCCTACGCACAATCTTTGATATCCACTTAACTATCTGATGACAGCTTTTACACATGTACAAATTTTTTGTAACCTGAATGGGAGTACCAGGAGTACTACTAATTAGACCAAAAGCAACTGCCAATCTCTCACTGTGCCCACAAAAAATATCAGCTTTTGAAGCTTCAATATCATCTTCGAATCCATCAAGACTAGCTTCCTCTATCCTATCGTATAACCCAGTTAGAACTGCATTAATCTCCTTCATTTGTGGATGCGACTCATCTCCACTTAAAAAAGCATGAATTGTCCCCTTTGCTTCCACCCAACTACACCCAGGATCTACCGTTAGCCCCCTCTCTTTCATCAACTTCCTGAGCTTTGCCACCTTATCCCACAGGCCATTATCTGCATATAAGTTACACAAGAGCATATAGTACCCAACACTCTTACAATCTTTCTCAAAGATAAACTTTGCAGAAAGTTCACCAAGCTCGATATTGCCATGGATCCTGCAAGCATTTAGCAATGCTCCCCATATAGCTGCATCAGGCTTGATAGGCATATCCTGAATGAATTTGTGAGCTTCTTCCAAATGCCCAGCACGACCAAGTAAGTCCACCATGCAACCGTAATGTCGAAGATTAGGAGTAACGCCATACTTTGCACTCATACTGCCAAAAAAGTTCAAACCTTGGCTCACCATTCCAGATTTACTGCAAGCACACAAAAGAGCCACAAATGTGACTTCATCGGGTTGGATCCCGTCCTCTTCCATCTTGCAAAAGAGTGCAATTGCAAGATCTCCATGCCCTCGTCTTCGCCCTATATATCCACTCAACATTATATTCCATGAGACAACATCTTTCCTTTCATGTAATTTGAATTGTGTCAAAGCATATTCAGTCTTTCCACACTTCACATAAAGATTTAAAATGGCATTTGGCAAGAAGCCCTGCAAAGCCCGTTCACTTCTGAGAGCATGTGCGTGAATTTCCTTCCCACACATCAGAGCTCCTAAGGCAGCACAAGCAGATAAAGCTGCAATAAGTGTAATGGAGTTGGGTTTTGTATCAACTTGCATTTGGCGAAAGAATGTCAAAGCTTCAAAGCTCATGTGGTTTATTCGGAATGCCGATATGATAGAACTCCAAGATATCACATCCTTCTCGGGCATTAACTTGAATATTTCTACAGCTTTGTCAATACAACTTGACTTGGAATACATATCAAGAAGGGTATTCCCAACGATTGTATATGGCATTAGGCCATTCTTTCTTGCCAACTCTTGCAGCTCAATCCCAACATCTACACGCCGCAAGGAAGCACATGAAGAGAGTACACTCGCTATAGTGATCTCATCAGGAGTTGCATTCTCTGCCTTCATCTGTTCAAACATATATAAAGCCATTTCTGGGGATCTATTCTTCTCAAAACCGGATATCATGGCAGTCCAGGAAACCACATCCTTAGAAGTCATCCTCAAGAATAGTTTCTCAGCTTCCATCAAGCTTCCAAAATTTGCGTACATTTGAATTAGTGAATTGAAAAACGAGATGTCAACGCCAAAACCCTTCTTTATAGCATATCCATGCATCTCCCTCCCTGGTTTTTTATCAGAAAGGAACCCATAACCAGAAATTACGCTCGTCATCGTCATAAGATCCGGCTCCACAGAAAGATCTCGCATCATCAAAAACAGATTCAAACCATCCAAATGTTCACCATTCTCAAAATACCCGGATATCATAGCATTCCAAGAAATGCAATCTCTCACAGGCATAACATCAAACACTTTACGAGCATGATCAAAATAGCCACACTTCGCATACATGGTTATTAAAGCATTTAAAACATCAACTTCTGAGCAAAAACCAAACCTAATCACATGAGCATGAATCTCTTTCCCTCTAACCAAATCTGGAACACCACCGCAGGTCCTCAGTACACAGGGAAAAGTATATAGATCAGGCCAGACCCCAGCCCACAACATTCTGTAATACAAATTCAAAGCTTCCTCAAAGAAACCCGCCTTTGCATACCCGCCCAACATTATATTCCAAGAAAAAACATCTCTTTCAACCATTTTTCCGAACACTGTCCAAGCAACAAGGAGCTCATGAACCCTAACGAACATGCTCAACAGCGCATTTCCAAGTCGAAGGCTCAAAGGAGTATTTGAAGAAGAGATATGGAAGTAAAGTTGGGAGCCTTCTGGAGCTGCTCTCCGCCATTCACACAGCCGTATGAGTGCGATGTAGGTGTCCTCTTCTAAAGCAGCTTTTCCTGACGCGTTCAAGAGTTGCAATGCCTGCACAAGATCCCCGTTGAGGCAAAGACGGCTGATTTCGGTGTTCAGATCAGACGTGGGGTTTGATATCGAGTTTGGGGTGAGAGCGTGGAGCTCTTTGGCGTTTTTTAGAGCGATTTGGGATTTGATTCGATTGGCATAGAAATTGAGGATTGAAGGTCTCTGAAATTTGAAGGGAAGGGGGAAGAAGCATGTGGTAAGTAGAGGGTTGGATGGGGTTTTAGCAGAGACCGCCATTCCCGGTGGGGCAAGAGAACATGGCTAAGTTTTTCAGCTTCCACGCAGAAGGCCGTGTGAAAATACAATATGTTCTTCCAGAGGAGAGTGCTTGATGAACCATCACCACATAACATAAGCATACTTATTAATAGTAAAATCTCATTTGGAATTTTAATTTATAGTAGTTTTATAGTTATACATATTCAACCATCACTACTGTAAATATATAAAATTGGTTTCTCTTGTATTTACGTTATTATCCTTGTATTTTCTATATATGTATTACGTTGTAACCATTCAGGCATTCAATATACAGTTTCTTATTTTCCTTCTTCCTGTTTCTCTGCTTCGGCTCTTTCCTCTCCTGAGGTTCTCAAGATCCTCTAACATGGTATCAAGATCCATCATGGGAGATCAAGATTCTCTCACTTCTCCTCCTCCTTCCTCCTCCACCACCATCACCGATCACTCCACCACTGTCTCTGCCATCCCTGTTGCACTAAAGTTCTTATTATCCAACATCAAGAATCTTCTTCCCTACCCTCTGACGACAGATAATTACCCTATATGGCGAACACAAATCTTGCAACAATTCATGGCCAATGGTTACGCCGGCTATCTCACCGGCGCAACTTCGTCTCCTGCCGACGTTTCTACTTCGAACTACTTAGCCTGGAAACTCGTCGATAGTAATCTTCTATCTGCCCTGTTTTCTACTATATCTCAATCAATTCTTCCCTACATCATTACCTCTACTACCACTCATGAAGCCTGGGCTGTTCTTGAAAAACGCCTTCAACCTACGAGCCAATCTCGTGTCATTCAGCTCAAAAACGAGCTCTATCATGTTCAACTAAAAGATCTTACAATCGAACAATATCTCACCAACATCAAAACGATTAGAGCCTCGTTCGGCCATTATTGTGGAATCACTACCTGATTGTCATCATCCAACCAACATCTAATCTTGTTATTGGACCACTACCCGTTTGCCATACATAGAAGATCACTCAACTTCTACCATCAAATTATCAACCAATCATTATCATCGAACCACTTCCCAAATAACATAATCCGAGTCATCTGGTTTTCTAATAAATGCTTTTACAATAATTAGAATACCAGATGACTCGGATTTGAATTTGTTAATATTTATAAGTATATTTAATATTATTGATATTCAAAAAACACTTAAGGTCATGCTTATGTTTAATTAAATTGAAAAAGGAGCTTGTGAATTGAATTGGAATGAAAACTATCAAAATGAAGTTTGCCCTTGTGGTTTTTGTAGCATTGTAAAAGTTGTGTTGCCTTTATCTTGATTAGTGAAGTGCTTAGGAGTGTTGCGATATTGATTTCTCTATTCTATAGTTCTAGAAGTTTTCTTTAGAGAGTGTTGTAGCACTTGAAAATTTGTTGCTATGATACTATGCCAGTTTTAGTGTTTGTATATAAATATCCAAACCCATTACCCAAAACACCCTAACCTCACCTCAGTTGGCAGGGAGAAGAATAGCAGAGAGCGAAGTAAAGAAAAGAGGAGCGAGAAAATAGGTTTGAGGTCATATAGATGATTTCGTCCCCCGGATATGAATGAATTGACTTCTCAAAAACATTATTTGTCATTACCAAAAATCTTCACCATTAATAAGTTCTCGACAATAGCTGCCACCAAAAAATTGGATTCTCTATTAATTGAATATAAATAATGACTTTTTAAATGAGGAATTATTGAGTGGGTTTACATAGACTGACCATAAGGTGGATCTATCTCAAGATACAAGAAACATAGTGTGTAAACTACTTAAGTATGTCTATTGCGTCAATCAGACATCATGATAATAATATTAACAAATTTCTACATCATTAATTAATTTTTATTTTATGAAATACAAAGCATATTACATATTATTCACCAAAGGAATCAGGACAACCTTCATCATTTTTTGGTTAACAGATTTAGGAAATTAAATATTTTCTTGGCCTCAAAATCACTAAATCTAATAATCACTACAATAGTATATATTTATATAAAAGAAATGTTGATTAGAGGTTATTGAGTTATTTTTCATCACATCATATGTGGATATAATCATCACCACATATATTGCAAGTAACTACAAGAATAAAATATAAATGAGAGATGCAAACTAGATTTATAGTGTTTCAACCTACCAGGCCTATGTTCACTTTCTAAGTCCTCTACTTAAAAACATTTTCTTGCTCAACATAAGACGAAGAAGCCTTTCTCCTTCACGGAGTATCAGGCAGGCCCTATTGCTGTTTTCCCCCATAAAAAGTATAGTTTCCTTAGTCTACCGGCTAGTTATCACAGCACAACATGCTTTTCCACAAGATCAATAAAACATTTACAATCTATTTGTAATTTTTTTATTTAAAATAAAAACTTTAGACTCTCAAATCACTTGATCAAGAACATGATTAGCATAAAAAATTAGAAGGCATAGTTTCATACAAAAAACTTCTCTTTGAATGGTGGAAAATATCAAAATAGAAAAGGTAGCAAGAACAAACTCTTTCTTCAAATCTCTCAGGTAACAACGTCTCACATAAAAATCACATTTTAGAATTCATAGAAGAGTAATTATACTTAGGGACTTTGTTTAGATCATACAGTAGATTAGTTCATTAGCAAGATAAAAAAATCATCTTTATCCTATTAGACTAAATGATATAGATCAGATAGTACGATTAGTTCATATATGTGATTTCTTACGAAATTCATCTCTATTTGATTACTCAATACAATATGAATAGTACATTACAATATTTTTTTTGAATTTAATTTTTAGTTTGCTTCTGGTTCAAATTTTTTGAATTGACCTAATTTAGAAAATGAGTATATGACGATTATGCAATTTCATTATTATTAATTGTCTAGTACAATTTACACATGGTATGATTAGATCAAGGTTTTCAATTTTGATTTTTTTATTAATCAATACAACTTGATCTTCCAAAGTTATCAAAAATATCATGCACTTTGTATGGTACAATTACATCATCATACAATATGATAGTTAAATATCAAGTTATTTTTTCAATTATTTTAAATATTTTTAAAATTATTTTATCTCATTAATATTTTTTGTGTGCTTGACTTTTATTACATCAATCATGCACTCGACGTATATAAGAAGACATGACTTAAAAGCAATAGAATAAGTTTTTGATTCTTTAATATTGATTCTTTAATAGTCTTCTTTTCTCTTCATGGTTTTAGATTCTGCATATGTCTTCTTATATATGCATTATATATGTTCAACCTTGTTTGATGATATATATTTGTTCAACCTATTATATAAATAATTTATTCTGTTGATGATATACATATATATATATATGTTCAACCTTGTTTCATCCTTTTTCTAATATGTACATGTAATTCAAACTGTTGCGTCCTGGAGTATTCGCGGCGGTGGAGAAATATAAAGTTTTACGTCTTAGCATTGTACGAAAATCCAGCACGCACAGATAAAGGGGGAGGGTGCATTTATGAGAGACACCAAAATTTTTATGTGGAAAACCCCTAAAAAGGGGGAAAACCCGCGGGGACTAGCCCAATTTGAATGAATCCACTAGTATTGCTTTTGGTTACAAATGAGGCCCTTTCTTGGGGGTAGGCCTTAGCTTGATGTACATCTTACAGAGTACATTACATGATGAGAATACAAAGAATCCTAGTTGATGGGTTCGCTTTGTTGGAAGGACTGTAGTCGGTGGGCGACGTAAGTCAGAAGGATCGTAGGCGGCGGGCGACGGAGGTCGGAAAGATTGTAGTCGGCGGGCGACGAAAGTCAGGAGGACCGTAGTCTGCGGGCCACGTAAGTCTGAAGGACCGTTGTCTGACGAAGAAGGTCAGAAGGATAGCGTTAGGTAGAAGTCAAGCAATGGAGAGAAATCCAGCATCAGATAGATGTCCGATGAAAGTCCAACAATAGGCAAAAGTCTGGCGTCGGGTAGAAGCTTGACGACGAGTGGAGGTCTGGCGTCGGGCAGAAGTCTGACGCCAATTGGAGGCCGAGGAGAATTTTGACGTTAGATGATATTCGGGCAGAACTTCGGCGTCACTTGGAGGTTGGACGGAATTCCGACATCACTTGGAGGTCGGGCAGAATTCCGGCGTCACTTGGACAGAATTCCGGCGGCGGTGGTCGAGGAGGAGTTCTTCCCTCCTATCCTTATTCTCTTCTCCTTCTTCTCTTGCATCTGTCCCCTCTCATGAGAAATGAGGGGTCTATTTATAGATTTTTTGTAGTGGCATAGCTTGTAAATAGGTGTGAGATCAGAGGCAAATGTGGAGTGGTTCGATGGACGGCCGATATTGAATCCCTTGATCGTGAACCGTTCGTTAGACATTTGAAGGTCTTAATGATATAAGAATTTGGCAATCTTGTGCTCGTTGGATTCGTCTCGTCGAGCCGCTCTATTCGACTATAAGCTCGTCATGTTTGGATACCGTTTGGTAACTCAAATTGTGATTCGAACCTTCTAAATGTGTTTAGGGTATTCGATTTGGACCCATTTGGGTTCGGATTGAGTCAAACTTGGTGTCGTTTTCCAAGACGCTCAGTTTGACTATAAGTTTGCTGAAATCGGAATTCAAGTGATCCCAGATTTAATTTTTGAAGCTTCCAACTTGATTTTGCCTCGAGATTCTTGCCCGATCAAGATAATTTTTGCATGATATATCAATTATATAAAAAAAACCTACACATTCAAATCTTATACAATCATTCATTTTTTACCATCAAAATCTCAAATAAGCTGTTAGGCTCAAGGGTTTAACAAGCTTGAATTTATAGGTGTATGATAGCTGAATATCCCATCAATAGCTTTTCACAAGTTGCTTATTTGAATAGTCGTAAGGGCTAATTTGATAGAACATATTCCCCTGCTTAGGATGAGTTCATAGAACATAGTTGCTTGCTTGGTGTGAGCTAAGCTGACTTTATTTTTAGACTGACGAGTTTCTTTTGAGTTGAGATCGAGTGCAATGAGTTGACTTAACTTGAATCAAGCTGACTTGTGTTGAATCAAGTTTTATGAATATGGTTGTTTATGTACACACACTTGCATCTAAAATAGATTTTGATGAGTATTATTGCAATTAAGGTTTATCATTTAAAATATGAAAAAAATTTATTATGCTAGAACTTTGACGATGGAGTTACCATTCTAACATTATATGGAGATTTCTTGCATGCTAAGTAACTAAGGCTTCGTTTGGGACAGTTTTTTATTGCTTTCTAAAACGGAGTTTTAGTACAATTTTTTTTTTATTTTTGTACTAAAACTCCGTTTTAGAAAGCAATAAAAAAACGTCGCAAACGAAGCCTAAGATAAATTGAGGGCGATTCAAACGAGACATTATTTTTCTATTTGAAAATCCAGCTAAAAAAAGTTCATCATTTTAGTACAATTGAAATAATTCAACTAATTATAATTCTACATGCAGTACAATGCACATTCCTTGCTTATAAATCTGTGAATATACTATAAGAAATATGTAATATATGTCGTGGTGGTTTATATAAATATAAGAATGTTAAAGTTTATATAAATATAAGAATGTTAAAGTTGATGACAAATATTGAGTGATGATAGTTGGCTGTTGCTGTTGTTGAGTTTGAAAGGGCAAAAATTTGAATTAATTTGTTACAAAACTTGATGGTTGATCCTCTTGTGATGAACTTCTGTAATATTTATCAACATTATATTTATTTATTTATTGAATTAGTACCAGCAAACAAAGTATTAAATTGTTAGGCCTTCAGTACTGTTGCGGGCTAGAATATACGCGGCGGTAGAGTTTACAAATTCACGTCTGAGCGTTGCACGAATATTCAGCACACAAATAGAAAAGAAAATGAACACCAGGTTTTTACGTGGAAAACCCGAAAGAGGGAAAAAATCACGGGGTTAATTAAAGCCCAGCTGAAAAGTTCCACTAGCGTTTTGTAAATTACAAGAATCTGATTCGTCCCACAAGTCAGGACGATCAGGTTACAATCCGTTTCTTCTAACTTGAAGCAAATTTATAAAATTCTGCAGAATTCAGGCGTCTCCCGAAAATCTGATAGAGTTCCGGCGTATTCAGGCGGCTGAAAGAACTCCGGCGGTGGTCGAGGAGGAGATGATTCTCCCTTTCCCCTTTTTCTCTTCTCTTCTTCTCTCTCTTCTCACTTGAGTCACCTTGTAAAAATGAGGGCTGTATTTATAATTTTTCTGGAGTGGCATGACTTGTAAATAGGTGTGAGATCATGGGCGAATAGGGAGTGGTCGAATGGACGGCCGATATTGAACCCTTCGATCGTGCACCATTCGTTGGACATTTGAAGGCCTTAGTGATGCCGGAATTCGGCGATCTTGGGCTCGTTGGATTTTTTTCGTCGAGCTGTTCGATTCGAGTATAGCTCGTCAAAATCGGAGACCGTTTGGTAACTCAAATTGTGATTCGAACCTTCCAACAACACTTCGAGTCTTCGATTCGGACTTATTTGGACTCGGATTGAGTTGAATTTGGTGTCGTTTGGTTCGTATTTCCGAGACGCTCAGTTTGACTGTAAGCTTGCTGAAATTGGAGTTCGAGTGCTCCCAGATTTAATTTTTGAAGTTCTCTGGTTGGTTTTTGCCTCGAGATTCGTGCCCGGTCAAGATGATTTTTTGAGAATATATCAAGTACAGTTATCTAGCTAGGTGCTTACATTTGGTTGCTTTTCTGCCTCCGACTTGGATTCTTACATTCTATAGCCTCTTATCTTATAGTTGTTATGTTATGGCTTTATTGGCCTATTACTTTTAAGTTCTCCTAATGTCTTTTAGAAATTAGTTATTCGAATTCTGTAGGATGTTATCCCTTCATACATCATTACCTGCTTCATAATTTGATCTCTGATAATCTGATAAGTTGTTGCTGGAAGTTACACCGTAAGGTCTCTAATGAGTTATAAGTGTTGTTTTATTGCTTATGGCTGCTGAATTTATTTATGTTTTCTTAGTTGGATGTTGCTGAATTTATATTTGTAGGATGTAACCTCTTATGACTGCTGTTTTCTTGGTTGGGTGTTGTTGGATAAAAGGTATAAAAGCTCAAGTAATGACGAGAAACCTTCTAAAGTGAAAGTGCGTCTGCTGAGGTAAATACTATTGCAACCATGTGACATTTGTGTTATTTTAGATCGAACATATATTATTTAATTAAAAAAATTAAATAAATACTAAACTAAGCTTAATACAAATTGTAGCCTTAGATTGTAATAGAAATATTCATTATTCATTCACATTTCATTAGTTGGTGAATGAGTTGGAGAGTTGATCTGAGTTATTTACTTAAACTTCTACTATCTCATGATTTAGTATTCCATATATTTAACCTGTTTTTTTGCAGTTAAAGTTACTTTAACAAATTGTTCTCCAAGGCGACTCTCTCTAATCTTATCTTCTACAGGAGCTACTCCAACCTTTTCACGTATATGCTCATTTCGTATCCTATCTCTAAGGGTAAAGCCACTCATCCACCTGAGCATCCTCATCTCTGCCACACTTAACTTAGTATTATGCTTTTCTTTTAATGGCGAACATTCGGCACCATAAAGCATTACAGGACTCACTACCATCTTATAGAATTTTCCCTTAAGTTTGAGGGGTACATTTCTATCACATAACAAGCCCGATGCATTCCTCCACTTCAACCATCCAACTTAAATTCTGCTAATAATATTCCCATCTATTTCATCATCACTCTGAACAATAGATCCAAGATATCTAAAACGTGTACTCTTATTAATGACTTGATCGCCCAAAGTCACAATCCCCACACCAGGTCTATTACTACTAAAATTATACTCTATATATTCCGTTTTAGATCTACTCAAGCGAAAACCTTTAGACTGTAAGGTTGACCTCCATAATTCAAGTTTACCTTCAACTCCCTCTCTAGTCTTATCAACAAGAAAAATATCATCAGCAAATAGCATACACCAAGGTACATCTTGCAAATGTCTAGTGAGAACATCCATGACTAAAGCAAAAAGATATGGGCTTAAGGCTGATCCTTGATGTAACCCAATCGAAATAAAGAAATACTTGGTCAGACCACCTTGTGTTTGAACACAAGTAATAGCTCCTGCATATATATCTTTAACATTACACAAATATAACGTTAAATTGTAAATCCTACTTAACTTTTATTTTATTTTATATACTAAATAGTTTGTTTCGAAAGACCCTTTTTTTCTCATTAAACAGATAGTTGGGTCGTGTTGGGTTGACCTGAAGCAAAATCTGGCCGGATTCGGATTAAGAATGTTGATCCGAAACACTGATTAGGTCATATTTGGATCAGGTCAAAAAAGAGTTGGTCAAATTCGGATCCCAATTCAACCCGAAAATCAATTTTGTCACCCTACTTAATTAAAATAGAACGAATAAATTTGAGCTAATATGTACGTATGGAGCCGTGGAAGGAAATTGCACTAATAAAGGTCGTTCTCTAAAGAGACAGAGAAGGGGAGGGAGAGGGAGAGAAGCAGAGCACAGAGTCGGACCACCGGCGACGGGAAGATGATGACCGGCGGAGGTTACACAACAATCGACAACCAGAAAGTCTCCGGATCCGTACCGGTATGTATATCCGCCCCCCTCCTTCAATACCCCTTCTCTCTTCCTCTCTAAAATTCACAGCGGCGAGTTTTGGATCTAATCCACGCCATCGTTCTTCTTCTTTGCCTGCAGGCGGTATCAGGTTCTGACCACGTCACTGTCAAATTCACAGGTGAGAATTCGGCTCGAGAATAGGGTTTACGATTGAGGTTTCGAGATCTTGATGGATTTTCACATGGCATTGCAGAGTCTAACCTTCACTCGTTTCCAACGTCCGAGGCGAAGGGCAAGATCACTGGCGTCTTCAAGCCACCAAGCGATGCAGATGGTTTGTAAACCCCTGTCTTTTACTAGTACAGATTCGTTGCTTTGCGTTCTCGATCTCGCCTTCCGTTTCCTCTTCATTTTTTCTACGTTTCCAACAACGAGCTGATCTGCGACATATTCATGTGCAGATACGTTCTCGAGACCAGCAAATGGAATCTCCGACGATACCCAGCAGTCTGGGTGGATGCGAAAGTTCATGGTGGCTGCTTACAAGCCCTATTTTGATGTTGATACGTCGGATGTGTTGGATAGGATTAAAGACTCGCTTTTCCCGTTTAAGGCGAGCTTTGCAGAGACGACGGCCAACAACCCGGATTTGTAAGTTCATTGCTGATGTGGGTTGATCCATTTCTATCTTGTTAATGCCCTATCAACATCCTAATCAGGATTTGAGGGTTTCTCTCTGGAAATCAGATTGCCATGTGAGGATGGCTTCGAATTTCCATGAATTTCCTCTTATTGATACGTGATTTTGACCCATTTTAAGGACCCAATATCAAGATCAATTATAACTCTAGAGACGTCGATCAATTCACTTTTTTTCTCCGTCTGAGAGTTTCAACCATGGCAAGGTTGCATGGAAAGATGTGAAATTGGACTCTATTAGTTTGGAATTAAGAATTTTTGTAATGAAAAGGGAAAGGAAAAAATGCACTGTCCTTCTCCAGTTCTATGAGAATTATTATATTTTCTCAAAATCTTGGCCGTCTTTTTGCTGCATGATTGTTGAAATTTAATCCTGTCAGCATTGATTTCATTTGTGTCCAACTATTGTGGCTTGAAATCTTGATTGCAATGCTCATCTTTTTCTTGATTTCAAAAAAAAAAAAAAAAAAAAAAAACTAATTTATGGAATCACCTCAATCCATCCAAAATCTAGTTTCTTAGTATTAGGTATACATTTCAATTTGATATAAGTGATTTTTTTTAAGGTTTATAATTAGATTTGGTTGATTTTGATTTAGACACTCAAAAGAACAGATGAGTCTCATGAATCTTTAAAATTATCCTTAAGAATTTTGCTCATGGGTGTCAGAGGTTTCATACAAAATTCTAGGGATAGGAAAATGGCGAGGGGTGCAAGACGTAGATGACTTAAAAGGAAAGAGGAAAGCTGAATTAATGAAATATATGGAATACAAGGAGTAGAAGGAAAGAGGCTAAACCGCTAAAGAGAGTAACCACACATGCTTTGAGAAAGAGTGATAAGGAAGCTTATGCATTGACAAGATCAATTATGAAGTTTTTCATTATTTGATTTTGGATTGACCATGGAGGTTGAAAGAGATTTCAAAATGCTTAGTACTTCTTTATCAATCTATCAAAGAGAAAATACCCCAATTATTTGTATACTTCAAACATTCATCTTTGCACCATATGATGGCATAATAGCAATTTTTAAAAATGCTTGGCATAAAGAAAACCCCTATGGAGCTTGCTTAGCTTAACTTGGCACTGTATCTTAATTTTAATGCATAATTTAGCTTAAAAGGTGTGATTTAGCACAAGGGATACTTAAGCATTTAACCTTAGGTAGTACTTTTGTGTGTAGAGTGATGACATTTTTCTTTTTGTTGAGGAAAAATGCCAAGAAAAATAAATCAAAGCGTTGGCCGTGAACCTGAATGTAGTGCTTCAACCGTGGAAAGGTTGCATGGTAAGTAGGGATGTCAATTTTTGACACGACACGAAACACGACCCGAACCCGACCCGGAAAAATCCGGGTTCGGGTCAACCCAAACCCGAAACGGGTCGGGTTCGGGTTCATGAAATCAACCCGTTTTAAAAACCGGGTCGGGTTCGGGTTGACCCACCAACCCGAAATTGACCCGAAAGTGACACGAAAAATCATTTTTGACCCGAAAACCCGAGATTGACCCGTTTTTGACCCGAAAACCCGAGATTGACCCGATTTTTTACCCGAAAATTAGCAATTTTGGGTCAATCCCGTGTCATTCGTGCCGGGTCGGGTTGACCCGGACCCGAATCGGGTCGGGTTCGGGTCCAGAAACCTGACCCATTTTTAAAAACGGGTCGGGTTCGGGTTGACCCGAACAGTGCCGGGTCAGTTCCGGGTTCGACCCGAACCCGACCCGTTGACCCGAATTGACACCCCTAATGGTAAGATGTGAAATTGGACTCTATGGGTTTGAAATCATGAATTTATTTGAAGAATAAAGGGGGATGGGAAAAATGCAACTTCTTTCCCCATTTCTATGGGAATTCTTTGATTTTCTGAAAACCTTGGGCACTCTTTTGCTGCATGATTGTTGAAACCTAATATTGTCATCATTAATCTCATTTGTTTCTAGCTATTTTGGCTTGAAATCTTGATCAAAATGCTTCCTTTTTTCTTTCTTTTTTAAGCTAATTTACATAAGCACCTCAATCCATCCAAAATCTAATTTATTAGTAGTAGGTATACATTTGAATTTGATATAAGTGAATATTCATTTATTTCAGCTTTATAATCATATTTTATTGATTTGGATTGAGTCACTCAAAAGGACAGATGACTCTCATGAATCTCTAAAATTATCCTTAATGTTTTTCCTCTTGGATATTGGAAGTTTGATTTAAATTCTAGGGATACGAAAAAGGTGAGGGGTGCCAGATATATATGACTTAAAAGTAAATAAGAAAGCTGAATTAATGAAATATATGGAATACATGGAGTAGAAGGAAAGAGACTAAAGAGAGTAACCATAAATGCTTTGAAAAAGAGTGATAATGAAGCTTATGCATTCAAAAGAATGATTATGAAGCTTTTCATGATGCATTGTGAATGCATCGTGATTGGGAAAGAAACCTTAGGTGATTGGGAAAGAAACCTTAGGATTTTCATTTGATTTTGGGTTGACCATGGAGGTTTGAAAGTTTTTTTCAATCTGTCAATATAGAAAATATCCCAATTATTTGTATACTTCAAACATTCATCTTTGCATCAAATGATGGTATAAAATAATTTTTAAAATGCTTGGCATAAAGAGAAACTCTATAGAGTTTGCTTATCTTAACTTGGCACTTTTTCTTAATGTTAAGTCATAATTTAGCTTAAAAGTGTGATTTAGTGCAAGGGATACTTAAGCATTGAGCCTTAGGTAGTAATTTTATATGTAGAGGGATGATATTTTTCTTTATGTTGAGGAAAAATTCTAAGGAAAATAAATCTAAGCATTGGCCAGACGCATTTCATGAATCTCTAAAAGTATCTTTAAGGTTTTTTCTCATGGGTATTGGAGGTTTGATGTAAATTCTAGGGATAGGAAAAAGGAGAGGGGTGCAAGACCTATATGATTTAAAGGAAAGAAGAGAGCTAAATTAATGAAATATATGGAATACGAGCAGAAGGAAAGTGACTAAAGAGAGTAACCACACTTGCTTTGAAAAAGAGTGATAATGAAGCTTATGCATTGAAAAAAATGATTATGAAGCTTTTCATGATGCATTATGAATGCATCATAATTGGGAATGAAACCTTAGGATTTTCATTTTATTTTGGGTTGACCGTGGAGGTTGAAAGAGATTTCAAAATTTTTAGTACTTCTTTATCAGTCTATCAATAGAGAAAATGTTATTTGTATACTTCAAGTATTCATCTTTGCATCAAATGATGGTATATAAGCAATTTTTAAAAATACCTATAGAGCTTGCTTGTCTTAACTTGGCATTGTATCTTAATGTTAATTCATAATTTAGCTTAAAAGGTGTGATTTAGCACAAGGGATACTTAAGCATTGAGCCTTAGGTAATAATTTTGTATGTAGAGTGATGACATGTTTTCTTTTTGTATGTAGAGATGCCTTATTCGTCTCCATTCCTATGGGAATTATTAGATTTTCTCAAAATTTTTGGCCATCCTTTTACTGCATTATTGTTGAAACCTAATCTTGTTAGCATTAATTTCATTTGTGTCCAGCTACTGTGGCTTCAAATCTTGATCACAATGCTCACCTGCTCAAAATTTGGACAAATTTCACCGAAATATCTATCTTCCTTTTCCCATCTTCTTGTCTCTTCTTCCTCACTTCTGCTCTTTTATTTTGTACTATATGGTTGACCTCCCCAAGGCAATGATGATAAAAAAATTGAAATGAGTTGTTTATGCTTGATATGAAAAAGCACCTTTATTGATAATTACAATTATGCATTTCAATAATTGACTAAGAATTAAAAGAAATGGTGAATTGAGATAATTTCCACAAATTTGTTAATTAAGGTTCCATGTGTGTCATGCATGTAGAAAATGAGGGTAGTTTCGCCATTTGACCAAAAAAACAACGCCCATTAAATGCTTTTTTTAACCATTTTTCATAAAATATAAAGGTTATCATTATAATTATTTAAAAATACTAAAAGTATATAAATAATGATTTTGCATGTCATCCAAATGAACAATGAGGGCATAAAAGTAATTATTCTAAAGATACTCGAGGATAAAACTATCCTTTAAGCATTAAATGAATTAATTTTTGTGGCTAAGATTAAATGATAACTTAACATCATGATGGCATAAGTCATTTAAGATATATCTTAAATTCTCATCCATATGTAAAATATGGACTGAATGATCTTTTATCCTTTTGGACATAAAGTTCTTTATGTGAAATGATGAGAGTATTATTGAAAAATAGTCAAAAATCTTATGTAATACGATAAATCATATAAATTTTAATTAAATGTCGTGAGGCATTTTTATAAATTGTCGGTCTTGGATAATTATAAACAAGGGGAAAGAGAGTGAAAAATAGTACAAAATCATCTCAATAAGACAATGGACATTAACTATTTCCTTTTTTAGAAAATATGAATAGTAAATTTAAATTCTAAATTGATACTTCCTCAAAAGTTGTTTGATCAAGCACGAATCTCAACACCAAAATTGGTCCAACCCAAGCCCCAATGAGTCTGAATTGGGGGCCCGGACCATATTTGGAAGGGTCAAAGCATTATTTGGATGATGAAATGATATCCAAATATGGCATGCTTATAGTCAAATCTAGCGTCTCGGCGAGACGAATCCAACGAGCCCAAGATCTCTGAATTCCGACATCATTAAGGCACATAAACAATTGAAAAACTCTCTACAATCAGGGGAATCAATACGAGCCATCCGATGGAGCACTCCAAACCTGCCCCGAATCTTCTCTAGATTTACGGGGTGTGCCACTCATGAAAATTGATAAATAGACCCCCACTCTCTACATGAGAGGGACCTTGGGCTAGAGATTGGAGAGAGCTTTGAAGCTTCAAGAGCTCTAGCACCACCACCCGACTGCCGACCACCGTCGGACGGCCGTCTGCCGCCGGACCTTGGCCTGACTGCTGCTAGACCTTCGGCCCGTCCGCCGTCCGCCTCCTGACCTTCCACCCTGCCGCCGTTCGTCTCCGGACCTTCGCCCGTCTGACGACCGCCGTCGGACTTCGGACCCACCTTCGTCGGACCACCGCCTTGCCGTCGTCAGCCGCCGGACCTTCGCTCGGCCGACGATGGCAGCCAGATTTCAGCCGGATCTTCGTTGGACTACAGCTTGGCCGCGGCCCGCCGTTGGTCCTTCACCCGGTCGTCGTCCGCCGCCGGAGCTTTTCCCGACCTACGATCGCCGCCGGACTTCAGCCCGACCTTCGTCGGACCACCGCTTCGCCGCCGCCCGCCGTCGGACCTTCGCCTGGCCGCCATTCGCCGCCGGACCTTCGCCCGGCCGCCATTCGCCGCCAGACCTTCGCCCAATTGCCGTCAGTTGCCGGAACTTCGCCTGACCGACGACCGCCACCAGACTTCGGCCTGACCTTCGTCGGACCACCGCTTGGCTGCTGCCCGCCATCGGATCTTCGCCCAACCGTCGTCTGCCGCCGGACCTTCGCCTGGCTGAAGACCGTCGTTGGACTTTCGTTGCATTATAGCTCGATCGCCGCCTGCCGCCAGACCTTCGCCCGGCCACCGTCAGCTGTCGGACTTTTGCCCAGCCGACGACCGCCGCCGGACTTCAGCCCGACCTTCGTCGTACCACCGCTCCTCCGTCGGACCTTCGCCCGGCTAACGATCGCCGCTGGACTTCAGCCCGACCTTCATCAGACCTCCGCTCGGCCGCTGATTGCCACTAGACCTTTGACTAGCTCTCCAAATCACTGTAATTCGACCGCCTCTAAATCAAGGGATGGGTAAACCCTTGCAATTCACTCAAGTTTAGTGGAATATTTTTTTCTGGGCGAGGCCCCGTAGTTTTTCCCTCTTCGGGCTTTCCACGTAAAAAAGATCGGGGTTTTACTTCTCTCTTTTTGTTTATGTGTTGGATATCCGTGCATCGCTAAGATGAAAAGTTTATTCACTCTACCGCCATGAATCTTTCAGCCCGCAACATAAATAATTGTTATGATGAAATCTTTATGATTCTGAGAACTCAAAATCATCATACTGTGATGAACATGACATGATTGGTGTTGGGTTTTGCCGGATCTTACAAATTGATCATTCCATTGGATGCCTTAAAATTTCATAATGGGTATCTCCGATTGCCTGAGAAGATAGTTATAATTTGAAAGCATGGAGACTTTCAAATAACTTGGAATCAATTAAATAATTTCTTGATGATTTCTTGTTTCTAATGGATGATTTTGATTTATGAAATATATGGGAAACTCTTTGAAAATAGCTTCTATATGTGTTCAACCATCATTGTATTTTTTTTATATGTTAGCTGAATTGTTATATCATCACAAAAATTGATGAAACTTGATTCACACTTAATTTATATATTGTTGGTTACAATCAATGATGTGATTTTTATTCTGAAGACTATATAAAGCGACTAATGCAAAAATTATATATATATACACCTATGTTCTGCATATTCTTTAAGCTTGATATTATGTACAATTCTCCAGTTTTGAAACATGCTTTTGTATATGCATATTTGTTTTTCCATATTTATATGATTGATTCTTTTTATTACGTGCATTCGCTGTAATGTGGTTATAGTGCTCTTCCTCTTCATTTGCAGGTATGGGCCATTCTGGATATGCACTACGTTAATATTCGTAGCAGCTTCAATAGGGACTTTCGTCACGTACTTGGCGCACAAGTTTCAGCATAAAGAATGGGATTATGATATTAACCTGGTCACATGGTCTGCTGGTTTATTCTATGGTTATGTCACTATTGTTCCTCTTGGATTATACATTATTCTCAAGTACTTCTCAGCGCCTTTAGGACTTGTGCAACTTTGGTGCCTCTATGGATACTCCTTGTTTATTTTCATTCCAGCCTTGGTAAGTGTGAATGCTAAGTAAGATTTAGGGTCCATTTGGGACAGTTTTTTCATAATTTTATTTTCCAAATAGCTTCCACCGATCTATGATGAGAAACACTCTTTATAACTTTTTTGCTGCTATATTGTGATAGTTGTAAGAGCGTTATTGTCCCATTTTTTCAAAATGGTAAATAATATCCACAACTTCTTGGAATAGTTCTATAACTATGTTTACAAATGACTATAGCCTCCTCAAATGAAAACAAATTATTACTTGCGATGTCCGGACGTGTCTGGAGGCCAATCCAAATGCGCAACATTATCCAATGCAGTTGGCTGATGTGGCGCATTTGGAGTGGCCTCCGGACTCGACTCCGCACAGAATAATCTTATGGTCCTGTTTGACATAATGTATCATGTGGGAAGTTATTTGCTACTATCAATATAAACTTATGACGATCTTATTATTATCATTAACATCATCATCATCATTTTTCAGTGTCTCTCGGTTGTGCCTGTGGAAGCATTCAGATGGGTGATTGTAGGCGTTGCTGGACTCATGTCAGGATCTTTTGTTGCTCTAAACCTTCGTAGTCACATCAGTTCTGCTGGCGAGAGATGGTTTCTAATAGTGGTGGGCATATTTTTACTGCAGTTGGGTCTTTCAGTAATTTTGAAGCTATATTTCTTCACAGTTACTGTATGACAAATGTAAGATATCTCATTATTATTTGAAATTGTTTGATAATTGAGAAGAGAACAACTTTAGCTTCCATTTTTTCCATATTGTAATTGGTACGATTGTCTTTAGCTCATGAACGTTCTAGTAATTGTTCTATTCTTCTATGTTTTACAAATGGCAACTGCATCTCTATTGGCTTCTGTGGGATTATGACAATTTGATTCTTTATGTTAATACTTAATACTAGCACAAAATTCCTATAAAAATTTTGATTTTTTTACAAAGTTTGAAGAATATAGTTAGCTCTTAAAGTCCCAATCTTGTATTACCTTGCGTGGCCTTGGTTTAATTGTTACTTTTATTCCTTTCATGTCTGCTTAGAAAGTTCAAATTTAAGCAAATTGAATTTATTTTAGTTTATCTTTAATCCTTTCAGTTCTTATTTTGAAATTTAGATTTGGTTTCAAATTTTGTTTCTTTGCAATCATATAGACCCTGTGAACCTAATAATTTCTCTCAGTTTGAAGAGTTTTAAAGCAGCAAACAAGTATTGATTTGATATGTTCATGGCAATTGTCTTTTATACCTCACTTAAGCGCACACAGGCTGTGTGGGCTCTCATGCATTTTGTCTTTCAAGTAACTACCCGTTCATAATTTCCCTGTTTTTGAAGCAATTATTACGTCCGGTGAAATCCGAACGTATCCGAATGTATACCGAGCAATACTGAGTTTTAGGTGATGTGGCGCGCGATTATTGGTCTCTGAACACATTCGGTGACCGGACGTAATTGGGCCGTTGGAAATGCAGTTAGTTTTTTCTTTGAAAAAAAATTGGGGCAATCATGTCTAATTTAATAAAGGAACTTAATAAAGAAATTAAAAATTAAGCAAATAAAACAAATCGGAAAAACCCCAACTAAGAACTCATAATAGGAAATCCTCTAGAAATAGCCCAATCGAAGATCGAAACAAAGAATCTTTCACCCAAAAAATTGTTCATACAAATATCAATCCTTGGTTGCTAGGGATGGCCTTCCAAAGTAGAGACTTGATTAGTTGATTGCCAAACCAACCTTCCAAGAAAAGAAGACAAAGGATCCAAACATCATTGTCCAAAAAAATAATAAAACAACAATACAAAAAGCAAATTCTAAAACACGCCCAAGACAATAGACCAAAGCCATCCAGAAAAAATCAAAACGATCGAATCGAAAAAACCCCCCTCTACAGAACCGAACAACAAAAAGAAAAAAAAAATCAAGACCCACATCACTAGTAATAGAACAACAACCAAAACTTGATTAATAAATTTGACCTTCCAAGAAACCTAGATGTCGAACCAACCAACTAAATAAAAAAAAAATCGAAGGACCCAAATAAAAATAAAAATAAACATCAAACCAACGAAACCTAGAAAAAAACCCCAACCCCCAAAATCCTCAACAAAAATCTTATCTAACCAAATGCTTAATATCATGAAAAGAATCCCAGTTAGAAATTTTTACCAAAATAGCATTTTTAATAAGCCTGCAAATCAAATCAGCACAATAATGCTTATTCTCAAACCTCCTTCTGTATCTTTCTTTCCAAATAAAATAAATAGAACAAGTAATCATGAAAAATAGATTTTTAGCCTTTGAATCCAAATTAAAAGAAGAAATAAATTGAAATAGCTGAATCAAAGTGGGCTTAAGCATAAAAAAATTCAAGCCCGACACTAATTTAGAAATAATGCAAAAAGAGAAGTCACACTCAATAAAAAGATGATTTTAACTTTCCTCAACAATAAAACAAAGGATACATAAAAAAAGAACATTCAAGCTCTTCTTAACAAGGGTATTAGTTGATTTCAAACCTTTCAAAATTGTCATCCAAGGAAAGTAAGAAAATCTCATAGCATTTCTTTTATGTCAAATATAAGAGCACCACTCCACCTTTGTAAAGCTATTATAAAAAGCATTGTGGAACATCTTAAAAGAGGGAAGATGCACCCCACCCCAAGAGATATTAAAAACCTTCTGATTGACAATGGAAATAGCGGAAATAGCCGAAATGATTTCAGAAGGTATTAAATCTGGGAAATTCCAGTAACCCGTAGTCATCCAATCCCCCATAATATTCTTACTCAAAGAAGCATCCAGATTGAAACCAATGAGTGATTGGTTTTATTTTCAAAGGCCTAATTGACGACTGGAATGCCGCATTCTCCCGACTACATTGGCATATCAGGATTATATTAGTTTGGGAGGAAAACAACACAAGTTTTTCATGTGACTACCAACATTAAAGGTTGTTAAAAAAAATTTGAAGATAAACATCACAATATTGACAACATAATATCATATTCATACATGTGTAAAGAGTTTTTTTCCCTAGATTATAGTCTCCCTCCATCTCATCTATGAGTTATGACTTGGTTTAGAAAAAAAGGCCAAACAAATGAAGGAAAAAAATAATATTCAAAGAAAAAAATATATTTATATATATTACAAGAAAATCATCTAAATAAATAAGGATATTGACATAATTATCAGAACATAGTGTACAACAACAATAACACCAAGCCTATATCTCACTATGTGGGGTCGGTTATATAAAATTTATTTCTCCATTGTGTCATAAATGTCATTTTTAATATTTTCTAGCAAGTCTTTTTTTGGTCTACTTCTACCTTTTCAATATAGGTTAAATCCAACATATCTACTATCATTGGAAGGCTGTTGTTTTATGCGCCCAAATCATCTAAGGTGATTCTCTATAATATTATCTACCATAAGAGCTACTTCACCTTTTTCATGCACGTACTCATTTTGCATTGTGTCTCTCTGAGAGTGAAGCCACTCATCCATCTAAACATCCTTGTCTTTGCAATACCCAACTGTTGACCTGTATACGCACGATAACCAAAAAAGGGAAGAACTAGCATATCTTTTCCGGACATCTGCACAAACTCAGTACTTCAACATCGTTTGCATGACGAGACTACACGGACGCTGCTCAGATCCCGCATATCTTGCACTTGGGACGTCCTATGCACATTGAGGTTGTTCTCGTTAAACCCTCGCACGACCTCCGTGATCTCTGCTTGGTTGTTAAAAAGAAATTGAACACACAACTCTCCTTGGCCTATTGGTTGAGAGCTTAGGCTTCCAACTAAGATGTCCAGGGTCGAGTCTATGTGTATGTGTTGTGTGTGTGAATTTGCCTTTAATGGCCTAAATGTCCCAAAAAAAAAAGAAATTGAACGAAGTTTCATTCGTTTATTTTTCCACGCACGAGAGTCCTCTCTTCTTCTTCAACCCTCTACCCGCCTCTTCCGATCTCAGCAGACGAAGACAATCTCCTCACCCTTCCGTTCGCCAACCCCTGTATGCAAACCACATCAGGAACTTCATTTCTTCCTTCCGCAAGCTCCCGTCGCCGACCCTTCATGATTATGCCGAACACCCTCCCGTCATCTTGAACCCCAACCACCAACTAAAGCCACACTCAACGCCCTAGAATTAAATTTAAAAGAATTATTTATTTATCATTTTAAGAATATACCTGTTTCTATAAATCATCAATATTAATAATAATAATAAAAAATAATATAGATCAATATATTTTACTATTCATTCACTAAAATATTATTTACCCTAGTCAGGAGAAAATACAAAACCAAAATAAAAAAAATGGTAAAATAACATTATCAACATGATATGCTAAGTCTAATATAATCAATATCAGCCAGTGCAGTTAATTACCAAATATTATCAATAAAACTCAAAATGATCAATAATAAAAACAAGAAATCATTACAGTTAATCTAAAAATTATATAAAATTCAATAAATCGGTAAAATAATCATACAAAAAATCATTCATAAATTACTAAAAGAGTCTATCTTATCTATTCATATGCATAATCTGTTTATGTATTATCAATACATCCAATACAATTAATGTTTTAATGTATTTGTCAATGTAATCGATGCTATCAATATATGCATGCATCAATGTATGATTTAACAAAGCAGAACATTCATCTTTATTATGATGTTTTCAACGTCTTTTACCCCAACTGATTCTCAATTGGTTATCAGTCATATCAATTATTACTTATTGAATTAATCAATTATCATTACATGCAGCTTCATTAAATTAATACATAGTCGTCAATCTCTGCTAGTCGGTGTAATCGATCATATGTTACAGGCTACAATAGGGATAACATAATAAACCATCTTTAAAGAAAAGTTCATCAGCCTACCCTCCTGCATATGGTATTATAGTGTTAACAGTTAGTTTTTCCTTCTTATGCAAATGCCACAGTCAAAATACAGCAGAAAATAATTAATTCTGATCATTATAAGAAAGTCTATATAATAATCAAAATCATTGAAAACTAAAATGAGATTTAAATTACTTACAACAAATAGAATAAATCCCTAAACAAAATTGAATGATGGAAACTAAATGAGATCTAAAATTCAAATTTTTTCAAAATATTCTATTCAAAAGATTCTCAAAACATATAAGCTTAAGAAAGTAAATACTCCATCCAAAAATTTTAGAAAGCATAAGCTTTAGAAGATGCATATTATATTGGAAATTCTTAGAAGATATAAGCCTCAATAGTTTTAGATTCTTTCAAAAAAATCTCAAAAGATTTTAATAGATACATGATAAGCACATGCATTGACCATCTCAAGAAGGGGTCTCCCCAAAGAAACTTCTAATAATGAGAAGGGAACTCGAGGACGAGCCTCTTAACAAACTTGAGGCCCCAATCATGGCAATGTTGATCATGTCATAGGCTAGGATGAGCTACCTAGTGGTGCGAAAATAGAAAATGACAAGGAAGAAATCCTTAGATGTTGTCGCCAAGAAGATGCGAAAATTATTAGTGGGTGATATACGCCCAATGATCCCAAGGCTATACTAAGCATCAACCTTGTGGAGTCTAATTTGTGGCCTGTGCAAGAAGAGATTATTTTGTGCGGACACCAGACGGTTCTCCCGTCCGGTTTACGCTTAAATACTGAGCGACTAGACGCATTTTCATTGGAGTCTGGACTCCGCAAAGAATAATTTTTCCTGTGCAAGAGATTCCCACACCCATCATGTTGGCAATCTCAATGCTTAGTAGTGGTGCCCGTGGCTTTTATGGGTGGCGCTACTACTACTGTTACATTTTGGAATATTCGCGACGGTATAGAGATATATGATTTAGCGTCTTAGTTTTGGACGAAGATCCAACGCACATATAAATAAAAAAAAGGGCTGCAAGTGTCATAAGTGACAACAAAATTTTTACATGAAAAATCTTGAAAAGCTAAAAAAGGGAAAACCCATTGTGTTTGACCCAGTGAAAATGATTATGCTAGTGTTCGTAGTCAATTACAAATGATGCCCTTCGATCACCGAGAGAAGGTCTTGGCTCAATGTAGCAAATGTACATCCTATAGAGCACATTACATGATGAGTGTTGGAAGAATCCAGTGATATGATAGTTGTTCTTAAAATAATGTTGGTTTGTTCGTTTGGTCTATAGGACTGTAGTCAGACAACTGAGGTTAGGGAACTGTTATCGGTTTATTGAGGTCCGAGGGACCATATGCAGCGGACGGCGGTTGCCAGAGGGATGTGTATGTATTTTCCTTATTTAACTTGAATGTCCAAAAAGAAGAAGAAGATTAGTCAACTCTTTTGAGTATAGACATAATTGGTAAGCTAGCAGATATTAAATATGCATATCTTTTTATTCTAATATGTCAAAAATTAATTAAAAGCATCGAAACCTAACTCAAGTATCTAATATTCATTTTGATTAAATTCATTTCTGAATTAAAATAATTAAAATTAATGAAAAGTATCGTCTCAAACTAAACCTAAGATGAAAATAACTACTAAGAAATACAAATCGCAATAACTCAGAAGCTCTTCGTTCTCAATTGCAGATTTCATCACTAATTTCTGAAGGGGTTTTAGCATCACTATTTCTGAACCAGCTAGGGGTACAAACAAAACAAGTCAAGGTGAGCTTGAGTCCTTCGAGTCAAGCTCGAGCTCGACTTGCAAGTCAAATCCCGATCTCAAACTCGAGTTGAGCTCAAAAGGCAAGCTCGAGCTTCTCGTGAGGGGCACCAATTTTGCATCCGCGGCCCGCTTCCACTTCAGCCTTCCGCGTCCCAACGCGTCTGAGCCCGACACCACGATTCCACATCCAAGCGTGTCCCAGCCTGCCACACGGTTCTACATTCCACCTTCCTCCTTTAGCTTTCACGGTTCTTTCTTTGAGCTGCTCGACGAGTAGTCGAGCCGAGCATCTTCTAGATCAAACTCGAGCTCAAATTTTGTTCGAACTCAAACTCAAACTCGATACTCGACAATTCTTCTCACGAGCTCTTTAAGAAGTAGAGCTCGAGCCGACTTTACTCATTTAATTTGCACCCCTAGAATCACCTCTCATAATTAGTTAGAAATATTATTGTTTGGTAAGCTGTGATTTTCATCATGATGCTGCATGCCGGCTTCTGAATACAATCTGGCAATAATTACGTGAACATTATATCCTCACCCAAAAATCTATTTCGACATGCTGCCCCAATCAATGCTGCTTAACTTCCAAATCTCTACATAAATATTAATTATAATTTAATATTGCCGACCTTCTTTTATATACTATTAATATTATTTATTATATCATATACAAGTCCAGACATAAAAGACCTGAAGAAAAATAAATGGAGTATAAATATCACGTCAGTTGGCAAGTTCGTAAACCTGTAATAATAATACAGGGAAATTTTTTAACTTAAGCATAGTTAATGATGTAATTAAGTGATTAAGACTTTATTTTGGGTGGCTTTCTTACTGCTTCTTAAAGAGCTTTATAGTACAAAACTAAAACATTTCTACTAAAAAGCTAGCTGCTTTAAGAAACAGTAATAAAGTTGTTTCAACGAAGCATAAGTATGTTAAAAAAAATAAAAAATAGGCATAGTCGCAACGGGGGATTGGCTATGGAGGAGCAAGTCGCCCACTGAACAAGAGACTTGATCTTTTTTTTTTTTTTAAATTGTGGGCTCCGAAAATTCGGCCCCGGCCTCCCCGCCGCGCGATTTCTTTTTTATCTAAGCGAGGGAGTTTTAACGAAATAAGTTCCGGGGTAAATTTTGGAAGGCAGATGGGTTTGTAGATAAGACACTACCCAGAGATTTCGCCCTCATTTTGCGAGGACTTTATGATCTGAGTTCTGGTTTCCTATAGGCGCAAGCCCCTATAGTTAATTACCCCTCCCGATCACGAGAGAGAACTTTCGATTAAGGCTAGTCGTCAATCAGATACGTGTAAAACACATGGTATATGGCATATAGTAGCAGCAATGGGTTTAGGATGTTTGGTAGAAATTGGATTTGGAAGATTTGGGAAAAATTTATATTTAAAATAGAAATTTCACCATCATTCACTTAAAGCGGATGGTGGGGGAATGGATGATGGGCCCGATCAAGATCCCATGGTTCCGTCGTCCCGGGCCATCATGGACCCTGGTCTACTTAGTCAGAGGAGGTAGTCGACCCAACCTGACAGAAGGATCCTTGTCGGCAGCCATGGGTTGCTTCGTCCAAGGGGACCTTGTAGACCGGGTTTGAATGTTTGTCTAAGGGGACAAATTTGAATCCACCTTAGCTAACAGAGGGCTTTGTGCCCTATCAATCATATCCTATTGATTCATATCTCAAGGATTTGATGCCAATAATGAGCGTATTGGCTCTGGCCATAACCGGTATATCGTGGTGCCATTTGGCGGCAAAACCACTCGGTTCAGAGGACCCCAGGTCGTCATAACCGTTTATCCCGCGGTGGCCATTTAGCGGCAGACCGCCGGTTAGAGGACACGTACCACGTCCTTACTGGCAGGAGATTGTTTGAGAATGGATCCTAGTGATATTTTCGACTAGGCATTTGGCTCTTTGTGAGCAGAAGTAGATTTTGATTTGTCCACCCCGGCAAACTGTTGCGGAGGGTGGATGAAATTTTGCTTTAAGTTGTTAGATAGTTGATTTTCATATCTTAAATGTCTGGAATTGAAATTTATAGACTTTTGGATCTTGTGTGGACTTTTGAGTGGCATTTGAAAAATGTTTGTGAACCCCTCCGGTTGAGATCTTCGTTCAACATGGCCATCATCGGGGTGTTTGGGGTCATTTCCATTTGACTGAACCTTGTCGACCCTATCAATTTATCGATAGGGGATCGGATTTCTCGTAGGCTTTGTACCTTTGTTTATGAATTTTCTTGATTTTAGGCCTTGAAGGCCTAAAAAGAATGTATTTAAATTAATACACCGGTCGCTACAACCGTGTATTTATTTAAAGGTTCGAACCCTGTCGACTTCTATTGATCCGTATAGAAGGATCGGGTTCTATAGGCTTCATGCCCTTGTTCATGAATTTTCTTGATTTTAGGCCTTGAAGGCCTAAAAAGAATGTATTGGAACAAATACATCGGTCCCTACAACCGTGTATCTATTTGATAGTTCGAACCCTGTCGACTCCTATTGATCCGTATAGAAGGATCGGGTTCTGTAGGCTTTATGCCTTTGTTCATGAATTTTCTTTATTGAAGGCCTTAAAGGCCGAATATGAATGTTGTAGACGCCTTTTGTCTGCTTGTATCAGTGTTGCAGATCCGATGGCATGGCGTTGTAGGTTGTAGAAGCCTTCTGTCTGCTTGTATAAGTGTTGCAGATCCGGCGGCGTTAGATTTTGATGTTGACTCCCCCTTTCTCAATCACCGGGGAGGGCTCTCTCGAACTTTGGGGTCAATGACCGCTGATATGGAAAGAACTCCTTTAAAGATCTTCGGTGTATTGGACTTGATATTGACTCCCCCTTTCTCATTCATCGGGGAAGTTCTTTCTTGAAATTCGTGATCATTACCTTGAGAAGAGTCTCTTTCAGGCTCTTTAGTGTAGTAGAATTGTTATTTTCGGTGTTTGTGGACACCAGAATTATTTTCTTCTCAAGTATGGGACCAGGAAGAAACTTTGGAAACACCAGAAAGTTTTGTTCTAATTTGTTGAAACATATTTTCCATTCCGCCAATAGGTGTCCTTCTTCGTACATCTAGCTGCCCTTGTACTCGACGTACTTGAAGATCTCAGTCACTGTTGTCGTAGGTGGCATCTACACTTGTGTCCACAGGGGTTTGTTGTGTTTACGAAGTACCCACTGTTGTTATCCACAAGTGGTTTGTAGTCATTTGCAGGGGACCGCTGTATCGGCTACGACCTCCTGGAACTGTTCGTAGGAGACCCATTGTTGTCTACATCATGCCCACCTGTCACCAATCTCAGGTGAGATTTGTCGGCATTTATTTGTAGAGGATGGATCTTTAATTGCTGATCTCCAGCATTGCCTTCTCAATCAACAGGCGATTGTAGAAATCGTCGTAGGAGATATTTATGCTTGTGCCCACAGTGGTTCGTTGTACATACGACATATCCACTGTTGTTATCCACAAGTGGTTTGTATATATTTGCGGGGACCCGTTGCAGCCACCACGAGCTCTTGGGAATACTCGTAGGGGAATCGTTGTCAATTTTGTCATTTCCACCTTTCACCGATCTCAGGTGGGCGTTGTACTTGTTTGACCTCGTAGGGATCGTCGTAGGAGATTCGTGCATCGAGGTCTTGTAATTTGAATTTCCTCATGTATGATTCAAACTTTGTTCTTGTATGTGTTTGGATCCGAATTTAGTTTCATTCAGAATTGAGTTCATCAACTTTACAGGTCTCCACTTGATGTCGTATAGTCCGAGTTCAGTCATGAGCTTGAAGTGCATATTCAAATTGATTGTCCAGGGTTTTCTGAAATTCTTGCAAGTGTAATTTCATGTTTGAATTGATTTGAATTTCAGTTCTGACTTGATTTTATTTGGATTTGAACTTTTAGAAATCATTTATGTTTTGTTCGGGTCCTCTGCACATGTTCAGTCAAGTTCGACAGTCCACAAGTCTACAGTTCTTGTTTATGTTCCAAGGGTTCACTGCTCTTTCTTATTTGGTCCAATTTTTTTTGTTCTTTTGAGTTCAAAATAGGTCCGAGTGCAGTAGTATTTCACCCGAAATTTCGGCAACCTCCCGGCGTCTCCCCCGTTTAGGGGAAAAACTACGAGAAAACTGGGCCTTCCCACCACGGCCAATAAAGGCGTGCATGGTAGGTGCCCTCTTTCGAGGACACCTCGGCCGTGATTTTTCTTCCCACCACGGCCAATAAAGGCGTGCATGGGGTCTTTGACGGTACCTGTTACAAGAAGAGCAGTTGCTTTCCCCCCACCCGGGGGTACTTATAAATGGTTCTGGCCGCGCAAAGAAAGGGGTACACCAGGCTCGCCTGGCCTCGCCGTATGCGTCGAACCGGTTTCCCTCCTACCACGCTCACTAAAGGCGTGCTTAGGTAGTTTGCCGGTCCGACACGCATGTCGAGACAGGAAGGCGTGGGTCGCTCGCTTACCTCAACACAGGTGTCGTGCCGGTTGCCCCTCCTACCACGCTCAATAAAGGCGTGCATAGGTAGACCGTCGACCCGACACGTTAGTCGAGATGAGAGGGCGAATGTTGCTCGTTTACCTCAACATAGGTGTCGTGTCGGTTGCCCCTCCTACCACGCTCAATAAAGGCGTGCATAGGTAGACCGCCGGCCTAACACGTTAGTCGAGATAAAAGAGCGGAGGTTGCTCGCTCACCTTATCGTAGGTGTCGCGCCAGTTTCCCTTCCCACCACGCTAAGAAAAGCGTGCATGGGTAGACCACTGACTTGCCACGCATGACGAGGTAAGAAAGCGAGAGTCGACTGTTCGCCTCGTCGTAGGCGTCGGACCGGGGTCCCATCCCACCACGCGCAATAAAGGCGTGTATAGGCGGTTTTCCGGTCCGTCGACACATCGAGGACGGAAGCCTGAGTTCAAGGATTATACCTTCGGGGCCGGCGACCGGCGGTGGATGTCGGCTCGGATGTCGAGGTAAGAAGTGAGGCACACTTATAGCTCATCTTTATCATTCTTTATTATAATTTATATTAATTATAATAATAATAATTAAATAATTATTATTTATAATTAATTAACGATTAACAATTAACTATAATTAATAAACTAATCATAATTATAATTAATCAATGATTAATTATAATTAATAATTAATTAATAATTATAACTTAATTATAATCAAATAATTAATTATTATAATAATTAATTAATTATTAAAAATAATTAAGAAGAATTATAATAATAATAATAACAATAAATAAATAAGTAATAAAAAACTAATCCCTCTCCCTCCCTTACTCTCTGTTTTCGGCCGAAGAAGGGTGCGGCAGGGAGAAAGTTGTCTGCACAGCCAGCGAGCTCCTGCCTGTTGCTTCCGAACAAAATGTCGTGACTTCCGATCCAAACGGAAGGGAAGGTCGGAGAAGAAGCGAAGTCGATCAGCCTCCTAGCCGGCGGACTCCAGTTGGTTGCCCTGATCAAAATGTCGTGACTTCCGATCCCGACAGGACGGGAAAGTCGTCGATCGAGCGAAGTCGACTGGCCACGAGGGATCGAAGCAATGATCGGGGGTAGGGTTTGGTTTCTTCCTCTCTCCCTCTCTCTCTCTCTCTCTCTCTCTCTCTCTCTCTCTGAGGTTGGGATCGGCACAGGAGGTCGGAGGAGGCGACGGGAGCTCGGCCTGCTCTGGTCGTGGAAACAGAGGGAGGATCGGAGAGAGAGCTCGGGAGGAGAGCAGAGGCGAACGTGAGAGGGATCGTGAGAGGAGGAAGAGGTAAATCGAGAGAGAGCTGGAGCGGAGGATTTTGCGAGAGGAGGCCGAAGGCCTCTTTTTCTTTAGCTTTTAACGACGCCAAGTCGTGCGAGCTGCTACGACGTGGGGAGAATTGACGCGAGGTCGTGCGGCGACGTGCGAGAGTCGTGCGACGTGTTTCGGAAGAGGGCAGGTGAGATTTTGATTTTTTTTGTTTTGTTTTGTTTTGATTAACAGAGGTCAACATAAATTGGATCGAGAACCCTGCCCGTGCGTCTCGAGACTATTCTACTGAGAGGTGAGGTATGTTTTTTTTTTCTCCTTTTTTTAAATTTGTAAAGTATTGTGTATAATATTAGTTTAGATGTTAAAATTTGACACTTCAAACATTTATAGTTGAAGAAAAATGAAGTTTTAGGTTAGGTAGTCTTCATTTGGGACGGCTTTCTTATTGTTTCATAAAGCAGCTTTTTAGTACAAAAATTAAAATTTTGTACTAAAAAAATTGCTTTAAGAAGCAATAAAAAAGCCGTCTCAAACAACATCTTAGTCTTTATTTTGTGAAAAACGTTTGGGATTTATTTTGCGTAAAATGGACAAACAAAAAGATATATTTTAAGTTGAGGTGTTATGTCTGTAATTGTTCCCAAAAGCTATATAAATTTTATTATCACGTGATTAAGTCGTAATAATGTACATTAATCTAAATTAATTAATATTTTTTTTTAATATAATTTCATATATGATACTCCATTTTTTAATTATTTATAAACTTAAAATTACTATACACCATTTTTTAATTCAGATATCAATATCTAATTTTATAATAAAATTAAAACTCATAGTTTTCTACTGTTAACAAATTTGAAATAGCATAATTGAAAATATTGATATTAGTTTTATAAAAATGGCCTAAATATTAGTTAAGAGAAAGAAAATTTTGATATTTTATGCTTAAATATCACTACCTCTTTTTAAGGTTGGCAGGTTAGAAGTTATATCAAATGTGAATCAGTATTTTTTTAATATTTTATAAATGTAGGTATTTAAAATGACTACTCAACCACCATCTTTTATACTCTTATATGATGGAGATTATCTTTAGATGCAAATTTTTTTCCTACATATAGTGGCGGTAATTGTCGCCTCTTGCAAGTTCCATTTAAGTCCAATTTAAAGCAGCTAATAAAGGATAATGTTCTTAGAGCGCTCAAGTACGATCATTCAAAGTTCACAACAAACATTGTGGGTCATTTTCTAGTGGGGAACGAATTCATCACTTCAAAAGTTGAGGACAATGAAGCATGTGAATTTGCATTATTAATGGTTTGCTGAAGTTCTTATTCTGCATGTGGAGGTTGAGTACATTCCAGTAGATAGTAATTATGGCGAAAATCTTTTTGCTCAAATTTGTGATTCAGTCGTACTAAACTATAGAGATGAGATACAAGATGCTTTTGAAAGGCACTTGTCAATGTCAAATTTACACCTTGAGTATGTTTGAAATTAAAGAAACAGTTAATTTGGCCAGTCGTACTATTCAATTTAACTGTTCCATTCTTTTTTGCCTATATTTTTTCATTAACTTTGATACCTTGAAAAAAATATTTTTCTTTGTAATATGCTAATTTTTCCCTAAAACACAACTCTTTTTTATTTTATGCTTTACTAACAATTATTTTGTATAATGAATTACAGTTGTTATGGAGAAAAATCAACCAACTAGACAAAAGCGCCAACCAAAAAAAATACCTGCACATGAGGGTGATAGTCAGCTTGCTGGGTCGGTGGATGTACACCCTAGTATCGTATCCCTACAAGGCACATATAGAGCAACACATCTTAATGAGATATGCTATGTTTTTAAAATTCTTGTTTCCCCAACATTCTATTAACTTTGTTAATGATTTTTAAAACTTTTAATTTTTCAAATATACATGGTACAATTTTGGAAGCTACCTCTCATCTGCTTATGGTACATGAGTAGCCAATAAATTGTCCAAGGTTTATGGAAGACATTTGAATGTTAGGCTTGGATTGTGTGAGCCAACTACGATACATTAGGATGGATCACAATCTACTGATAGCCTTGGTGGAGCGGTGGTCACCACATACCAACTCATTTTAGTTTCTTATAGGTGAGATGAGCATCACTTTATAAGATGTTGCTTTGATATTGGGTCTTCATATAAATGGCCCATCATTGGTTAGCCACAATGTGGTAGGTGCTGGTAAACTATGGCTTATTTAGTCTGATTGTTGTGATGATCTACTAGGTTGTGAGATGTTGTATATTGTGATCCATTTGACCAACATGTCAGTTCAAAATTTCAAATGGGATAGGCACAAGCTCATACATGTTTACCACTGAGATGGTTTTGTTGGACCTTTTATATGGATTCCTATTTAGACTTGAATGAGTTAGATTTTTGGTGGCATGTTTGACCATATGTTCTGTTCTTGTTGGGGTGTTATCTTCTGCCAGATACATTAGGCTGTGAGATACATTTGAGGTACTTACCCTGGCTAAAAGATTTGATTCTGTTCAATACTTACTCTTTAGGGACTATTATTTTGGTGTACTTATATAAAGAACTTTCTAAGGCGACCAAGACTAAGAGGGCCAGCATTGTGGTATGTATACATTTCCTACAGATTTGGTGTTGGGAACGAATTCATGTCAGCGAGGGCCTTGGTGTTGGTTACATGTATGACTTGCAAATTATCATTACCATATATCAATGTTCATTAGCATGAATATATAATGTACTTGTTCTCAATTTCAATAAATATAGTCTTATTGTTCTACATATAAGTACAGGTGGAACCATGACTTTCTTAGATAGCTCCTAGCATATAGCATCAACAATTGTAGAGATGAGCTAGATGGGTTACTTCATAGTAATGTACTACAATGATTTGTTATAATTTTGTAAGTAAATCCATTTAGACACTCTTAATGTACATTTCTATGCTTTGGCAGGTGACTTAGGAGCCATACACAACAAAAATTCAGTCCTCGATTTCTGATATATGTTTAATAGGACAAGTAATATGGTTGGCTTGTGTGCCTTTAGATAGCTGGATGTATGTTAAGTGTCACTTGCCCGAAAAAGTCATTTGAAAGTTTGAATATCTTCCTAGCACTGAGGTTCAACCTATATAGTCCAAATTTGTCCGAGTTGATATGCGTGGTAAAGCTTATACTGATTGGATGGTGTATCATCTAGCCTGAGTTGGGTTGTGGGAGGAAAGGCGATCATACATTATTTGAGGGATGTCTCATGGAATGGAAAGAGAGAAATTCATTCAACAGTTCCTACATTGGTTTAGGTTATGGGAGATATTGTACATGTTGAAGCCTCTGTTAGCACCTTCGACAACAAACTACCCTCGAACATCGTTGGAGTGCTATCTGGTGAGCAAAATTAATATAATGTACATGTCATTATGAATGGTAAATTGAAAAAGTTTTATTGATTGTTCTTTAATTTCATATTTTCAGTACACCTTTTTCCTAGACAGAGAGGGCCATACTACCTTTGGTCAGTAGTGATTTCTACACAGATGCTACAAGTGTTATTAAGAGAATAGCGAGGAAGACTGTGGATATACATAGAAAGATATATATTCCTGATGAACATTATATAGAACATGCAGATATATAGTATACATCAGTTACTCCTACTCCACCGATAGTAGATCCTCATTTCATGGCTACAGGACTATCATCCTTTGAAGACCTAGGACATCTCAGGATTACTTTAATCAATCAACACAGCATACCATACTAGCATGGTACACACCTGACTATATTTCATGCACTATAACACCGACAATTACAGAGCAAGTTATAGATGCAGTGGAGCGGCATGACATCATTGGCAATGAACAACATGGGTTACGTGACAGGCCGGTACGACCACCGCAGCATTACACTCCTAGTAGTGATGTATTACCCCATAGACCACGTAGGAGGCATTAATTTTATCTGATGTTAGCTTTTCATGATGTTACCACTATCATGGACCATTTATTTTCACTTTCCTTATTTTGATGTAATGGAGTATTTCATATATCATTTTGTTTAAAAAAGTATGATTTATTAATATTCCTAAAATTTATTTTTAAAAGAGAACAAGCAGAAAAAAAATAATACTTGAGCTTCAGGGTATACATTTGAAATAAACATTAAGCAACATTCCTCAACCACCATAGTGTAAACTTGGGAGTTGACTAAACAACATACATAAAATAACTTGAACATATAGTTAGCAAGGAACATCTTGCCCCACTTAAACAAATATTGGAAATATACTAAATGATGAGGCAAGCCCAAATAACTTATATAGCGTACACCATGAAGTTATATTCTCACTTAATAAACATATGAAAATGTGCTTGAAATTAACTTTTCATCCAACATTATTTAAAGTCAAACTCAAACTCACGCTGCAAATCTAGCATGTTGGTGAAATCAAAATTATTTTTAATTGTACCTCCATTAACAGTCTTTTTCATCTGGTTTTAATAAAAATGAATAATAAATTCATCCTCATGTGGCAACCAAAGATGCTAAAGAATGATGTAGTCTATGTCATCTGTTGATGTTTCGAGTTCATCAACAGAAGTACCTCCTTCTTCACATCGTAGCTGATGATAATGAATTCATAGAACGTGTTGCCTATGAAATGACGATCATGCATGTAGAACATCCTCTCTAAATTAATCCAATCTTGACCATTCAAGAAATCATTCCTCCTGTACAAATTGATTTTCATCAAGTCTTCGTGCATGCTCATAAGCATATAATCATGATCTTTTGTCCACTCATGCATGCAACATCTTAATATTCCGTTTTCCATAGCATTCATATCTAAAGAACTATCTGGGCATCTTCCCATATATTGGTTCAACCGTCTGCTTCCATTCTCTAGTAAATCTTTCATTAGAATGTCCCTAATTTTTTCCATCATTGGTCAATTCAATGCAAGAAAAAAAAAACTTGAAACCTCAAATAATGTAGCGAAATCACTTGAGTGAAGCAAGTTCAACATATCTTCTTCACTACCATCCTTACAACTCTTAGAGAAGATTTTACAACACATATTTATACCCAAGAGAAAAAAAAAGTTAAGAACAAAATAATCCATATTAAAAAATATAAATGCGACAAAAATGTAAAGAACATAATGACAAAAAAAATAAAGATGAAGTAGACAAGGTTTGATGATGATGTCAAAATTAATTTTACAATCCTGAATGTCATCAATAATGACTCTGCACATATTTTAATGTGTAAAGCACTAACTACCCACAATACTAATGAAAACAATAAAGATCGACTAGTGCTACATACTAGTATAATAACAATCAATAACGATCGACTATGACTCAGTATAATTAACGCATTGTACACATTAACCACATCAACTATATTCCTAAATTTATCTAGTAACTCAGTCCTCTTTTAACTTTGATTAATTATATATTATCAATATTTTTAAAATAGAGCTATTAAATTAATTCCTTATACTAAATATAGGGATAACATGTTTGTATAATTACATAAATGAGAAAATATGATTACTATTTTTTTATTAAAAAAATTTTAAAGAGTAAATTGCACATTAAACACGCGACTTACATTAGCTTTATTTTCTATACTCCCAACGGCTATGTTCTCAATCTGCTTTAAAAAGAATGGAAAACGCCATAGTCGCCCGTTGAATGGGTGGCTATGCCTACATTAAAATTTTTTAAGTGCTTAATCACTTAATTACTTCGTTAACGAGGCTTAAGTTAAAAATTTGCCCTTATATAGAGAAATTAAAGTTTATATGTTTCATAATATTTGCAATTGGAAAGAAATATATGTAGTTTCATTTCGTGAATAAATATACTCAAAAATTTAATTTGGATTAAAATAGTACACTTCGAAATAAGGACTGTTATTTAAGGACATTGCGATCAAACTTATTTTGAGTAAAATTTGAATAATGCTAACAAATTCGATTAAATATGAGACTGTATGTGATAAAAAATATGTTGAAACTTAGACTTCGTTTGGAACAATTTGAGATCGTTGTTTTTTTTTCCTGCTTTCAGAATATTCTTGTTGCATCCTGGAGTATTCGCGGCGGTAAAGAAATATATAGTTTAATGTCTTAGTATTATACGAAAATCCAGCACACAATCAGAAAAGTGAGAGGGTGTAACATTCATAAGAGACATCATAGTTTTTACGTGGAAAACCCCTAAAAGGGGAAAAACCTCGGAGCCTGGCCCAGTTTGAATGAATCCACTAGTATTTGTAGTCGATTACTAATGAGGCCCTTCCTTGGGAGAAGGCCTTGGATTGATGTAACAAATGTACATCATATAGATTGCATTACATGGTGGGAGTTTCATATACATGTTTGTTTGGTCGGAAGGACCGTAGGCGGCAGGAGACTGGGGTCTGAAAGACCATTGTCTGTTGATGGACGTCGAAAGGACCATAGTAGACGACGAAGGCCTGAAGGACCATAGTCGGCAGGAGACTTGGGTCTGAAAGACCGTTGTCTGTTGATAGAGGTCAAAAGGACCATAGTAGGCGACGGAGGTCAAAAGGACTGTAGTCAGCAGGAGACCTGGGTCAGAAAGACCGTTGTCAGTTGATGGAGGTCAGAAGGACCATAGTAGACAACGAAGGTAGGAAGGATCGTAGTCGGCAGGAGACTGGGGTCTGAAAGACCGTTGTCTGTTGATGGAGGTCGAAAGGACCATAGTAGACGACGGAGGTCGAAAGGACCGTAGTCGGCAGTATTCTGGGAGAACTCGAGGCATCAGGTGGTGTCCTGGTGGAGCTCAAGGCCTCAAGTAGTGGTCCGGCGGAAGTCTGGGCCTCATGTGATGTTCTGGTGGACAACACGGCCTTTGATGATGATCTGGCGAAGGCAAGGGCCTTTAGTGAGGGTGAGGGCCTCAGGTGAAGGTGAGGGCCTTTGGCGAAGGTGAGAGCTTCAGGTGAAGGTGAGGGCCTTTGTCGAAGGTGAGGGCCTCAGGTGGTGGTGCGGCAAAGCTCCGGCGGTGGTCCGGCGAGGTTCCGGCAGTGGTCGAGGAGGAGCTTCTTCATTCTCTTCCTTCTCTTCTTCCTTGGCCCCCCTCTCAAGAGAAATGAGGGGTCTATTTATAGATTTTCTGGAGTGGCATGGCCCGTAAATATGCAAGAGATCAAGGGGAAATGGGGAGTGGTCGAATGGACGGCCGATATTGAATCCTACGATCATACACCGTTTGTTGGACATTTGAAGGCCTTAGTGATGTTGGAATTCGGCGATCTTGGGCTCGTTGGATTCATCTCGTCGAGTATAAGCTCGTTAAAATCGGAGACCGTTTGGTAACTCAAATTGTGGTACGAGCTTTCTAATAGCAATTCAGGCGCTTGATTTGGGCTCACTTGGACTCGGATTGAGTTGAAGTTGGTGTCGTTGGGTTCGTATTTTCAAGACGCTCAGTTTGACTATAAGCTTGCTTAAATCAGAGTTCGGGTGCTCCCGAATTTAATTTTTGAAGTTTCCAGGTTGGGTTTTGCCTTGAGATTCGTGCCCGATCAAGATAATTTCATGATGACGTATCAATTCTTATACTAAAAAATAGCTCTACAAGACAGTAAGAAAACAAAGCCTTAATATAATCTTAATCATTTGTATTCAAAAAAATTTGTTATCAATGTTCAAATAGCGTTTGAATAAGACATGACTAAAAAAATTTGAGTTGAATTGCATGCTTGAATAAAGTTCTTTCAATATTTGTCATAACACAATAAATTCAAAGTGCAATCACAATAGACATTACAAAACAAATTCAATCAAAATTGGGTCGAAGAAAGATTGAATATGGTTCTAATAGATCGATCCGGATAGATAAAACAAAAAGTGATCACATCAAATTCAATTAAAACATAGATCATATCTAATATGATCATCTTTAACTCCATATTAAGATCATAGGCTATGAGTTTATCTTTGATGATATGTCCAATAAGCCATAATTGAGTTTGCAAAGGTATTTAAATCTTACATTCAGCGTTCAATTATGTTCTAATGTAAAGCTCGTTACCTAAAAATTAATCAAATCATTTACAATCACGTTCAAACATTAATCAAACAATGATCAAACATTGATAAAATGAATTCAAAATACAATCAAATTATATTTGATGACATGATTGAGCCTTTTTCGATCGAGTTAAAATATATACTTAGCTAAGATATGATCATGCCTTATTCATCAAAAGTTATTCGAACATAACCCTACTAAAGATCGAACGATATAAAATTTTATATCATTGTTGCGTCGCGGCGGTAGAGAAATATAAAGTTTAACATCTTAGCGTTGTACGAAGATCTGGCATGCAATCAGATAAAGAGAGAGAGTGTAGCATTCATTAGAGACAAAGATTTTTATGTGGAAAACCCCTAAAAAGGTGGAAAAACCACGGGGCCTGACCCATTATAAATGAATCCACTAGTATATTAGTTGATTACAAATGAGTTCCTTCCCCAGGGGAAGGCCTTAGCTTGATGTACATCTTAT
Source organism: Dendrobium nobile (assembly GCA_022539455.1). NCBI lineage: Eukaryota > Viridiplantae > Streptophyta > Magnoliopsida > Asparagales > Orchidaceae > Dendrobium > Dendrobium nobile. The sequence goes on from CM039735.1 coordinate 8,939,639, forward strand.
AGAGTATATTACACAGTGAGAATACAAAGAGTCACTATTGATGTATTAGTTTGGTCTGAAGGATTGTAGTCGGGGTGCGACGTAAGTCGGAAAGACCTTAGTCGGCGGGCGACATAAGTCGGAAGGACAGTTGTCGGCGGGCGATGGAGGTCGGAGGGACTGTAGTCGGCGGGCGACGTTAGTCAGAAGGACCGTTGTCGGCGGGCGATGGAGGCCAGAAGGACTGTAGTCGACGAGCGATGTTAGTAAGAAGGATTGTTGTCGGTGGGCGATAGAAGCCAGAAGGACTGTAGTCGGCAGGCGACGTTATTCAGAAGGACCGTTGTCTGACGACAAAGGTCAGAAAGACGGCATCAGGTAGACATCCAGTAATGGAGAGAAATCCAGCATCGGATAGATGTCCAATGAAAGTCCGACAATAGGCAGAAGTCCGGCGTTGGGTATAAACTTAATTTGGAGCATAGGCATCAGGAGCCAAACAGGTATTTAAATCTTACATTCAACGTTCAATTATGTTCTAATGTAAAGCTCGTTACCTAAAAATTAATCAAATCATTTACAATCACGTTCAAACATTAATCAAACAATGATCAAACATCGATAAAATGAATTCAAAATACAATCAAACTATATTTGATGACATGATTGAGCCTTTTTCGATCGAGTTAAAATATATACTTAGCTAAGATATGATCATGCCTTATTCATCAAAAGTTAATCGAACATAACCCTACTAAAGATCGAACGATATAACATTTTATATCATTGTTGCGTCCAGGAGTATTCGCAGCAGTAGAGAAATATAAAGTTTAACGTCTTAACGTTGTACGAAAATCCGGCACGCAATCAGATAAAGAGAGAGAGTGTAGCATTCATTAGAGACAAAGATTTTTTATGTGGAAAACCCCTAAAAAGGTGAAAAAACCACGGGCCTGGCCCATTATAAATGAATCCACTAGTATAATAGTTGATTACAAATGAGGTCCTTCCCCAGGGGAAGGCCTTAGCTTGATGTACATCTTATAGAGTATATTACACAGTGAGAATACAAAGAGTCACTATTGATGTATTAGTTTGGTCTGAAGGATTGTAGTCGGTGTGCGACGTAAGTCGGAAAGACCGTAGTCGGTTGGTGACATAAGTCGGAAGGACCATTGTCAGCGGGCGATGGAGGTCGAAGGGACTGTAGTCGGCGGGCGACGTTAGTCAGAAGGACCGTTGTCGGCGGGCGATGGAGGCCAGAAGGACTGTAGTCGACGAGCAACGTTAGTAAGAAGGATTGTTGTCGGCGGGTGATAGAAGCCAGAAGGACTGTAGTCGTCAGGCGATATTAGTCAGAAGGACCGTTGTCTGACGACAAAGGTCAGAAAGACGGCGTCAGGTAGACATCCAGTAATGGAGAGAAATCCAGCATGGGACAGATGTCCAATGAAAGTCCGACAATAGGCAGAAGTCCGGTGTTGGGTAGAAACTTGGCGAAGAGCGGAGGTCCGATGTCAGATAGAAATCTGATGCCAATTGGAGACCGAGGAGAATTCTGACGTTAGATTGTATTCAGGCAGAACTCCGCCGTCACTTGGAGGTCGGACAGAATTCCGACGTCACTTGGAGGTCATGCAGAATTCCGACGTCACTTGTAGTTCGGGTGAAACTCCAATGTCACTTGAACGTCGAGTAGAATTCTGGCGTTGTTTGAATGTCGGGCAGAACTCCAGCATTGCTTGAACGTCTGGCAGGCATCGGGCAAAATTCCGGCGGCGGTGGTCAAGGAGTTTCTTCCCTCCTATCCTTCTCTTCTTCTTCTTCTTCTTCTTCTTCTTGCTTGGGCCCTGGCTTGGGGGGCCCTCTCATGAGAAATGAGGGGCCTATTTATAGATTTTCGGAGTGGCATGGCCCGTAAATAGGTGAGAGATCATGGGCGAATCGGGTGTGGTTTGAATAGACGACCGATATTGAATCCCTTGATCGTGGACCGTTCGTAAGACATTTGAAGGTCTTAAAGATGTCGGAATTTTGTGATCTTGGGCTCGTTGGATTCGTCTCATCGAGCCGCTCGATTCGACTATAAGCACATTATGTTTGGAAACCATTTGGTAACTCAAATTGTGGTTTGAACCTTCCAACATCACTTCGGGTCCTTGATTTGAACTCATTTGGGCTCAGATCGAGTCGATTTTGGTGTCGTTGGGTTTGCATTTCCGAGACGATCAGTTCGACTATAAGTTTCCCAAAATCGGTGTTTAGATCATCCCATAATTAATTTTTTAAGTTTCCGGCTTGATTTTGCATCGAAATTCGTGTCCGATCAAGATAATTTTATGATAACGTATCGGTCATGAACCATAATTTGTGTAAATCTTTCAACAATTATCAAAATACATTATTTAATAACGTATCCAACAATGGATTAGATCTTCAAAATGAATTAATCCACGCCACAAGATGGATACTTGAAAAAAAATGGTATCCATGTACACTTAGGTTGTCGATGAACGAAAAAAATAAAATAAAAAGGTTGTCGATGAATGAAAAAATCTTCAAACTTCGCCGCTACATACCCTCATAAGTGAAGAAAAAAATTAGATCAAAGATATAATGATAACGACAATAATGAAGAATGTTAAACCAAAAATGTTGAACATTGTCTCTCCTAATTTTCAGGCATTATGGAACATATAAAATCATGTCAGTTTGTAGATTAATAAACCCAAAATAATTAATTATTGAGAACATAAGAGTTTAATTATATATAAATATATTAAAGTGCTTATATATGTCACCTCATGACACATTAAATCTGAGTCAATTTTGTAAGCCAATCAAAACAGCTTATATGCCACATCTCTATGGAAAATAATTAATGTTGCCGGCTTCTAAGTTTCTTGGAGTCAACAAAATTTAAAATATTAATGTTTGAAGGCCCCAACTGCCAACTACTGCTTCTTTCATCATCTTCAAAGTAGAGCTTAAACTATCAATTAAGAGATTTTGATTCGAGTCTTATGTATGCGATGTGCGTGTGAGCCTGCTTTAATTGGCCAAAATGTCCCCTTTGTTTGTCTTTTGAACTAATTAAGTCAAATTCATACACATCAAGCACGCAAGTTCCAAATTCCAGACCTTTTGATTGATAGTCAAAGCTCTTAAGCGACAGACCAAGATGATACAGCTCATTTTGGTCTATTGGTTGGGAACTTTGGCTGTCAACCAAGAGATCTTGAATTGAGTCTTGTGTATGTGATTGTATGAGTTTGGCCTAATTAAGTTAAATATACCCAGCAAAAATAGACCAAAAAGAGCTGCGTGGCAAACTTGACTTCTAACAAAAAAAAAATGTGTCATTTTCAAAATATTAAAACATTTGTATAAGATGAGAAAGACTTATTAATTGGATCAAAAAGTTGAAGGGGGTTGGAAGAATTGTGAGTGAAAACTTTGAAGCTTTAATAAATGTTTCCAAAAACATTACAGTATATATTTTTGGTAAATGTTTCCAAATATGTCATCTCGTAGTTGTAGTAATAAAAAGTAAGGAAAAAAAAAACATAATTAGGATGATTTTATAATTTTAATATGTATTTTGAGATAAGTGTCATTATAAATAATTTATATTATATTTATTTTAAAATTTTAAAATTTATTTTGATAAAAAAATATAATAATCTCATCTTTCTTACCTTTCCAGATAGAACAACATTAGACATGTTTTCTCTTGGAAGAGTTTTTCGACTATTTTCTTAGTAAAAAAAAAGTGAATAATAAAAATAATATCTTTGGATGATAGTTTTCACTATTTTTTCAAATGTCTATTTTCAAAAAATTATTTTTAAGGAAATATTTTTGAAAATTTGATAAGAAATTACATATTAAAAAGGGAATTTACATACATATAAATTTATTTCATGCTATTTATATATTTAACACCTAAAATTTTAATATTAAATGTTTATCACCCATAGAATAAATATGACTGCATAGAATATATTTGATATTCAAATTTTATATGAGTGGTAGAAATGTAATATTAAAGACTTGAATGTTAGATAGGGGTGTCAATTTCAGGTCACAAGTTAGATTCGGGTCGAACCCGAAATTAACCTAGCACTATTCGGGTCAACTTGAACCCTACCCGTTTCGGAAAATGGGTTGATTTTTCGGACTCGAATCCGACCCACTTCGGGTTCGGGTCAATCTGACACGACCCGAATGACCCAGGACGGACCAAAATTTGCTAGTTTTCAGGTCAAAAAATGGATCAATCTCCAATTTTTGAGTCAAAAGCGGGTCAAAATGGGTTTTCGGGTCAAAACGAGTCAATTTTCGGTTGCTGGGTCAACCTGAATCCAAATCGGGTTTTGAAACGAGTCGGTTTACTAAACTCGACCACGACCAATTTCGGGTTTGAGTCAAATTTTTATGTGTGTCAAATATTGACACCCCTAATATTAGATATGTAAATAACATGAAATAAAGTGGTCTGTATGTAAATCCCCAATAAAAAACTAAAAAAGCTTAAACTGACTCAAATAAAACCAAAGTCGCATGTACATCTCTTCAAGCATTCTCTTATTATTTTTAATTAATTTAATAAAAAAATTACACAAATTATATATTGAAATTTAAAAAAAAAATCTGCAACAAAATCTTAGAATTTTAGTCACATATTTTCACACTATGAAAGTCATAAATAAACATGGAATGCATGCATTGAACATCAAAATTGTGCAGTAAATTAACCTCCAAATTAGGTTTCATTTGAGATAATTTTTTTATTATTTTTTAAACGTAATTTTTTGTTATAAAAATTTTTAGTTAAAAAATTTTTGTACTAAAAAACTAATTTAAAAAACAGTAAGAAAGGCTATCACAAACCCAGCCTTAGTTCAATGCAATAGAGTATGATCAACTCATAGGAATTGGTGGTTAGATCGCTCAACCCATGAATGAGAAAAATTATTACGTGCGGTGTCCGGACGAGTTCGGAGTCCTATCCTGACGTGCCATGTCACTCAATGCATTGTGCATTGGATAACGTGGCCGTCCGGATTGGCCTCCGGACTAGTTTAGACTCTGCAAAGAATAATCTTTCCTTGAATGAAGAGGAGTTTACCCTAATTTCAGTATAAATTGCATTGAAGAGAGGAAATTATAATATAGTATTTTAAAACTTATTTCCTATATAATTATTATAAATATTACATTATTTGTATAATTTTAATTATTTCAATAATATTTTTCATCTCAGTTGAACATCTGATTAATCTTCCATCAGATTATTAGCTTTAATTTTGAATTCCTTAGCGTTATTGCTCTATAAATACGGTGCTGAAAGAACAGAAAGTTCAGAAGCAACAAACGAAGAAGGGCTGTTGCAGAAATCAATAGAGCTGTCTTCTTCATCTGTCTTTAGCCGTCTGCGCTCTTTTCTTCCCCTGCAAATCAAAAGCAGTTTTTTGGAGGTTTTCTCAATAGATCAGCTATCGGATTCGAGGCCATTATCTGTGTAATGAATCGTCAAATCAGATATAAAACTAAATGCTTGTTCTTTTTTATCCGTTTAGATTTTTTATTCGTTTTGTGTTCTGATATTTTCTTTAATCCGAAAAGAAATGATCTTTATACGTTTCTTCCTTATAATCTAATCAATAGAGATAATCAAAACAATATTCTGCATTTCCTCCAAAGTATTCATCTCGAAAAATTTCTCTTTTTTGCTTTTGGAATCATTGAGAAGAAAAAAAACAAAAAGTTTTCCGGTTCTAAAATCTCGAATTAGTTATTCAAAATTCGGATTATTCGAATGGCGTAACGCTGATATTTGCTCCAGATCAAACCTAGAAGAAGAAGAAGAAGAAGAAGAAGAAGAGGTCTCATGGCTGAAACCAAAGGAAAGACTCCATTACTGACATATCCATCAAGAAATCTTCCTGACTTCAAAAAATCTGTGAAGCTCAAATACGTCAAACTCGGCTACCACTACCTCATAACCCATGGAATGTACATTTTCCTTCTGCCCTTACTTGGTCTCACCTTTGCCCATATGTCCACCTTCTCCCTCCAAGACCTCCATGATCTTTGGGATCACCTTTGCTTTAATCTTATCTCCACCATACTATGCTCCACTCTTCTTGTCTCCCTCTCCACTGCCTACTTCCTGAGCCAACCACGCCCTGTATATCTGGTAAACTTCTCCTGCTACAAACCTGAGGAAGCCCGAAAATGCCCTAGAGAGACCTTCATGGATAGAACTCGTGCTCTCGGCTTATTTTCTCAGGAAAACATCAAATTCCAGCGAAAAATCATTGAGAGATCTGGCCTCGGTGAATCCACCTACCTCCCTGAGGCAGTCATCAGAGTTCCACCCAATCCTTCGATGGAGGAGGCGAGGAAGGAAGCTAAGATGGTCATGTTTGGGGCCATTGATGAGCTCTTTGCTAAGACTCATGTGAAGCCTAAAGATATAGGTATATTGATTGTGAATTGCAGCTTGTTTAATCCCACCCCTTCCCTCTCTTCCATGGTTGTTAACCACTACAAGCTTAGAGGAAATATCATCAGCTATAATCTTGGTGGTATGGGATGCAGTGCTGGCCTCATCTCTATAGATCTTGCAAAAGATCTTCTTCAAGTGCATCCCAACACCTATGCTTTGGTTATCAGCATGGAGAACATAACTCTCAATTGGTACTTTGGAAATAGCCGTTCGATGCTCGTTTCAAATTGCTTGTTTCGAATGGGTGGCGCGGCGATTCTCCTGTCTAACAGAAGATCGGATCACCGTTGCTCCAAGTATCAGTTAGTCCACACAGTTCGTACGCATAAGGGTGCCGACGACAAATGTTTCTCCTGTGTCACTCAAGAAGAGGATCCTATGGGGAAGGTTGGAGTTTCTCTGTCAAAGGAGCTCATGGCTGTTGCTGGTGATGCTTTGAAGACTAACATCACCACTTTGGGCCCTCTTGTATTGCCACTATCAGAGCAGCTTCTCTTCTTTGCAACTTTAATAGGAAGGAAAGTTTTAAAGAGGAAGATTAAGCCTTATATTCCAGACTTCAAGCTGGCATTTGAGCACTTCTGCATTCATGCGGGAGGAAGAGCAGTGCTTGATGAGCTAGAGAAGAACCTTCAGCTTTCAGAATGGCACATGGAGCCATCGAGAATGACACTTTACCGATTCGGGAACACATCGAGCAGTTCTCTTTGGTACGAATTGGCCTATGCAGAGTCGAAGGGGAGGATTAAGAAGGGAGACAGGACATGGCAGATTGCATTTGGATCAGGATTTAAATGCAATAGTGCTGTTTGGAGGGCACTAAGGGCTGTGAATCCTGCAGAGGAGAAGAATCCATGGATGCATGAGATTGACAACTTTCCTGTTGAGGTTCCAAAAGTTGCTGAATTGAGGAGTTAGCTTATCTGAAATGGTGGTAAGGAATCACTGTAGTCACTGCTTAGGATTAAGCTGTTTTGAGAATATAGCTAAAGCTGGTGTTTTTTTCCTTTTTTCCTCTCCCGTCTCCAGGAATCTGGGGGTCCATTCCATTTTCATTTCTGTGCTATTATTTATGTTCATGCTACAGAAACATGTGATCAATGTTGTTGGCTAATTATCTTGAACACCACAAGTGTTTCTGATTTGCTGAACAATCCTAAAATGTGTTCTCTATTTGGACTGTGGAAAGGAATCATCCACATTTTTAGGATTTTGTTTATTAGCTTTGAATTCTTCCAAAACCATCATATGCAATTCTTTATCTTTGATAGTAATTTATCTTTTGCATATTCATGAATCTCAATATTCGAATTTATATCATTTTAATGTTTTTTAATCGGAAACAAATCTCCCTTTTTGATTGAAAATTTTCTGCAAACGTTTGTTTTTATGAAATTTTTTTGGTTAATCACTTTATGAGGAGAAATTATTACGTGCGGAGTCCAGACGTAGAGTTACATCCGAACTCCAATCAAATGATTACGTGTGACTTACTCACTATGTATTAGATGTGTATTAGTTATGTATTGACTAGTACACAGTATGCACTAGTATGTACTAGTTGTGTATTGGTGTGAACTAGTTATGTATTATAGTACACAATGTGTACAAGCTAATACACAGTTAATACACATCAATACACAGCTAATACACAATATATATTAGCCACGTGTCATCATTTGATTGGAGTCCGGATGTATCTCTACATTCGGATTTTGCACATAATAATTTCTCTTTCTGAGGCATGAATCAACATGCTTCGTTTTCACAAAAAAATAAGCCCAATGCCTTCATGCAAGTAAAGCTTAGTTAAGGTAAGCATAAGTTTGGCAAGTTCAAGCTAGTCAAATTCAAGTTAGTTAATCATTTTTATGTAGGATTTATAAGATCTTTACAGTGAATGCAACAACTTTTAGACTACCAAAAGACAAGTTTTCCATGAAGAAGAATAGGGAGAAACTCCATATCAAAGGTTGCCTAAATTATCTAGCCAATCTTTAACCTAAACTAAATTAACTAAGCTTATTCTAGGCTTAGTACCTATCCTAGACAATATTAAGCTAATAAAGCCCAAACTAGTTAAGGTTAGATCAAGACTAAGCTACTTGAGTCCATCCAAACTCAATAATATGCAATTGAGACAAATCAGCCCATGTTAGCTTAATAGATCCTTACCTTAGATCGTTAACAACTTCCAAAGTTCTTTTTTAATCGTTTAATTAAAAGGAATCAAGGGGTTAGCCATGTTTGAAACTCAACCAATATTAATCCATAGCATTGCTTAATCACACTCTGCTCATGAGACCTATAAGAAAGTCACAAAAGCCCAATTAGAGAATGTGAGATGAAAATTAAGAATTTATTTCCATGAAACATAAACATAATTTTGATAAGAATTATCTACCAATGAGGTCTGCGAAACATCTAAATCCAATATTACCTATTAATTTATCCATCAAAATACAAATGAAATTTAACTAATACAATAACTCATTCAAGAATTTAAAACACTTTTAAATCAACTAAATAATTTATAACCTTAATCACCTTCTAATGATATAGCAAAAGCATGAGTCTAAGAATTCTCTTTTAAATGATACAAAAAGAACAAAATAAAGCCTTTATCTCATTATGTGGAGTCGGCTATATGAATCTTTTTTCTCCATTGTGTCCTGTTAAGAGTTAAATTCTCATTTAAATCTAATAAAGAAAGATCATTTCTATTATTTTCTAACCAAGTCTTTTTAGGTTTGCCTCTACCTTACTTAACATAAGTCAAATCTAATACATTTAATTTCCTAATTATGTCATCAGAAGGCCGTCATTTTATGTGACCAAACCATCTAAGACGACTCTCTCTAGCCTTATCTTCCACCAGAGATACTCCAACCTTTTCACGTATATGCTCATTTCGTATCTTGTCTCTAATAGTAAAGCCACTCATCCACCAAAGCATCAGCATCTTTGCAACATTTAACTTAATATTATGCTTCTCTTTTAATTGCCAAAATTCTACACCATAAAGCATTGTACATCTAACCACCATCTTATATAATTTCCTTAAATTTGAGGGGGACTTTTCTATCACACAACAAGCCCGATGCATTCCTCCACTTCAACCATCCAACTTGAATTCTACTAATAATATCATCATCTATTACACCATCACTCTGAACAATAAATCGAAGATATCAAAAACATGTACTCTTATTAATGATTTGATCACCCAAAGTCATAATCCCTCCACTAGATCTATTATCACTAAAATTATACTCCATATATTCAGTTTGAGATCTACTCAAACAAAAGCCTTTAGACTTCAAGGTTGACCTCCATGATTCAAGTATGCCTTCAACTCCCTCTCTAATCTTTTCAACAAGAAGGAAATCATCAGCAAAAAGCATACACCAAGGTATAACCTTTTGAAAATGTCAAGTGAGAACACTCATGACTAAAGCAAAAAAGATATGAGCTTAAGGCTGATCCTTGATGTAATCCAACTTAAATAGGAAAATACTTTGGTCAAACCACCTTATGCTTGAGTACAAGTAATAACTCTTGTATACATATCTCTTTTAAATGATGCATAATAAATAACATAAAATTTATAAAATAATAAATTTGAGTTTTGTAAAAAAAAAAAAAAAGTGGGCCAAACCTACTAAATTATAAATGGCAAAGCACATGGCATAAATATCACCTATGATGCACCGACACTTCTCCTCAATGAGGCGTGCAGTGTCCAACACGACACTCGCCCGACACTCCTCCGACACTTGTCGGACACGCCGAAAATGTGTCCGATTAAAAAATATTAAATACAAATTGGACACGCGTGTCCGACACACGTATCTTAAATATTTTATGAATTTTTTAAATATAATTTCTTGTATTTGGCGGGGTTTAAGCTAAATTTCTTATTTTCTATCCACAACACCAAATCAACGTCCGCACTTAATATCCAATCATCGAATATTCTCATTTTCATTTCTTTTTGGCAGTGAAGGTATTTTCATCTCCTCTCTTGGATACTGATAAACGACATCGACGCCTGACTCTCGACATCCTAATACTAATCATTTTAAACACAAATTTTAGTTAAATGACTTATTATTTTTAAAATTATACTTATTTAATTTTATACACTATTTTTTAAATATAAAAACTATAATACCGTGTCTAACCCGTGTCCGCGTCCTATATTTTTAGTAACTGACGTGTCCCGTGTCCGTGTCGTGTCATATATGTGTCGCCGTGTCCGTGTCTGTGCATCATAACTAAAGGCATGAGTAAAAATTGATATTATACCATCATAATTATAGATAGAGAGAAAAGGACAAGATTTAAAAAAATTATAATCATTTAATGGTGCTTATTAAATAGTATTATTCATAAAAAAATGTGTACAAATTTCTAATTATATCATTCATTTACAAAAAACATCCACTTGCATGTATACTATATTTATACATCCATAAATTACTCACCAATCATTTATTGTCATTTTTTTAATGCTATATATCTATAATCTCTAGGCATATTCAAGTGGGAAACTTCCAAAATTAAATTTTGGATAATCCAAACTTTGATTTCAACAAACCTATACTCAAACTGAATGTCTCAAAGAGATGTATCCAACGACATCAAAATTGGTCCAATTCGAGCACAAATGGGTCAAAATCAAGGGACCGAAACACATTTGGAAGGTTCAATATGGGTCATCTGATGGAGCACTCCGAAATTACCTCATATCTTCTCCATATGTATGAGTCATGTCACTTTGAAAAACTTATAAATAGACCTACACTTCCCAGAATAAATGGGGCTTGGACCTTTGCAAGCTTGAACATTTGGTGGCAATTTAGAGAGAGCTTTGAGGCTTCAAGGATCCCAGAGTTCCAGCCAAGTACCACCGTCGGCGAACTTCCGGCAACTATCGACGAACCACCTCCCATCAGCCGATGCGACACCGACGATCACAGAACCACCATAGACAAACTTTTGTCAACCGCCGCCGAACCACCGCCCTGTCGCCGACCATCACCACCCGTCCTCCAATCGTTGCTCGACTACAATTACTCTAACCACCGTCCGGTTGCAAAATATGATCCCTCCGACCCTTCTATCCCCCCCCCCACTACAGTCCCTTCGACAATCATCGCACATCGATTATAGTCCCTCCAACCTCTGTCGCATATCGACTATGGTCCCTCTGACCTCCATCGGCCTCCGACCACTATCGCCTGCCGATTATGGTATCTCTAACCTTCGTCGCCCACCGACAATTATCCCTCTAACCTCTATCGTTTGTTGACTATGGTCTCTCCGACCTTCATCGCACGCCACTACGTTCCCTCCGACCTTCGTCGCTTGTCGATTATGGTCCCTCCAACTACCATCACTCGCTGAATACAGTCGCTCTGACCTCTATTGCCTGCTGACTACGATCAGTCTGACATCCATCGCAAGTCGATTACAGTCCCTCCGACCTCTGTCGCATGCTTACTACGTTCCCTCCAACCTCCATCACTTCCAACTACGATCCCTCTGACCTTTGTCACATGTCGATTGCAATTCCTTCAACCTTTGTCGCCCACCGACTATAGTCTCTCCAATCACCGTCACCTGCCGACTACAATCTCTCCGACCTCCGTCACCTGCCAAATATTATCCCTCCAACCTCTATCACCCGCTGACTACGATCCCTTCGACCTCCGTCGCTCGCCGACTACAATACCTCCGACCAACGTCGCATGCCAATTAGTAGGCCAGGCCCATCAACAACTCTTATATTACTAGATTTCTTCAACTCCTGCTAAGTAATGTGCTCTATATGACATATATTTGCTACATCAAGCCAGTGTTTTCCCCCCAATAAAATGTCTCATTTATAATATACAACAAATACTAGTGGAATCATTTTAATTGGATCATGCCCCATGATTTTTTCCCTTTTCGGGATTTTCCGTGTGAAAAATATGGAGTCTCTTATGACTCTTTCATCCCTTTCTCTTATATGTCAATGTATTAGATCCTCATATGAAACTTAGACATTAAACTCTATATCTCTCTACCACCACAAATATTCTAAGACTCAACAAATCTATTTTTTTATGACACCCTAGATGAGCACCAACCCATAAAAATTCAATGATTTTTCTATGGACTAATCAACCTAACTAACAAATATTTAAAAAGATTTTATCGACAATACATGCATTATTTGCACAAGCATGTTATATATTATTTGATATTATAATAACAATTCTTAAAGTAGATTATATAATGATCAAATTCAATTATATATGAGCATAATATATGATTTATAAGGATAATAATTATTTCTTAATAATTAAAATAATTAACATAATTATATGAGCACATGAAATATTGATAGGCTATATATATATATATATATATTATCAATAATTAAAACATACAAACAAATGCTAAGGCATACACCACTAACAAGGAAAAATGCATTTATCATATATAGCCTATAAAGAGTCATCTCTACTCAATAGAACCAAGCACAATAACTGCAGGAAGCAACAATATATTGAATACAAATAATTATTAATAATGAGATTTGTCAACCCAAGAAATCTCATTTGGTAATCATTCATGTACTCAAGGAGTCCAAGTATGGAGAAATTAATTATGTGCGGAGGCCGAACGCGCCACGCCAACGGTACCGAGCCGCGGTACCGAGTAGTACCGAGCCACAGTACCGAACGAAAGGGTGACATGACTCATTCTGGTTCAATGTCCTCACAGAATAATTAATCCCAAATATGAAACTCATTACATGCACCTTAATTTAAGAAATAAGATTCATCCCTCACTAATACAAAGGAAATATAATATCACACTGGCCCACCACAACATGAAGTAAATTACTACTGTTGATAATTTGTAAGCTACAACCAGGCAAGAAGTGAAAATATTTTGGCCATTAAAATAAATTCCCGTTAATATTCAGATGTTCATGGATACAAGTAGAGAGAGCTGGTTACCAAGGATAAATATTAGGTGAATACTCTGTAGTATTCGCTGCAAGCTGAGTGGATGATTTTGCCCTTCATTTTTTTTTGGAGTACAGAGTACATAGCACACAATTGTGTTCTCCACTGGCACGCCACATCATGTAGAAACTATATTCAAAGGGCCTTGTGGAAGCTAGATAATCAACATTACTCTTTGGAAGATTTGTTGATGAGAGACTTGTGGATGTGGGGGATAACACCACCACCTGCTATGGTTCCTTTGATGAGTGTATCAAGCTCTTCATCTCCACGAATTGCGAGCTGTAAATGTCTTGGTGTTATACGTTTCACCTTCAGATCCTTGCTTGCATTGCCAGCAAGCTCCAGAACTTCAGCAGTAAGGTATTCCAAAATGGCAGCACAATAAACTGCAGCAGTAGCTCCGACTCTTCCATTTGTAGCAATGCGCGACTTGAGCAAACGGTGAACACGGCCTACTGGGAACTGAATGAACGAAGAAAATAAAGAGTTGTTATAAGCCAATTATATAAAGTTTTCAAATAAAGATTTCCTCTATAAGTTTTAAATTGGCCAGCTACTAGCTCTTTAGTTGAATTAAACCTTGAAGCTAGAGCATGTAGCTGTTGTCTGTTGAGTTGCAAATTGTTCGTAAATCACATCTAATTATATTGAGAATGGTAAGTGAAACGAGAACAAAAAAATAGAGAGAGAGAGAGAGAGAGAGAGAGAGAGAAATTCTAAGCAAGAAACTATGATATTTCTATAAAATAAACTTGATTACAAATTATTATGTAAATTGAGTTCACCCCCCCTTTTTATAGATCTAGGTCAACGGTTGAGCATTATAGAATTGGCTGCATATATGACTCTAAAGAAAAATAAGAAAAAATACAATAGTTATGTAGCCCTATTTGAATGTCAGACTTGATGAAGTCATATGCCAAGCTTCGAAAAAGTTTTTGGTTTGGCATGGCCCAACAGCTGAAAACAGTTTCTCTTATAAAGGGAGTCATCCCTTAAGTAGTCTCACTAGAGCCAACTTCATAGATCATATCCGCTTGGCTAGGACGAGGTATGAGACTCTAGTCATTTCCTTGAGAGTTCTCTAGTCGACTAGTGAGTCTTATTTGAACAAAGTAGTCTGAGTTAGCTTAACTTGAATCATGTTTTACTTTATATTTACTTCTACCATTGTCGTTTTGTCCACGTCATTCAATACATAGCCTATAAATATGAGACAATTATTTCTCATTCAAATGCTTTTTCTTCATCCCTTTCTAGCTTTTGAGCTCCGCAAGGGCCTATTCTTGTAAAAGATGAAAGCTCCCAAAGATAAAATCAATATTTTCAAGGACAACATAATTTCAACTTTATTTGACAAGCAAAAAGATAAAAGTTAATTTCTTCTCAGAAGAAGAAGAAAATGAAAATATAAGGTACGAAGTCAAAAATCGAGATTCATGAGCTCGTTGCCTCGTCAAATTCCTCAGCTAATCAACACTCTTTCTCTCCTGTTGATGTTGAAAAAGATGATAATTCGCCAAAATGGCTGCTCTCCGTCCAGTTGAAGTTCAAAAACAGGTAGAGAAGGCAATATTAAAAAAAATTGTTATAAAAACTTAATAATCTATGTGAATTTGATTATGTTGAGTAACTTTAATGCAGTTCTTTTCCCAATGAGCGAGCTTCTAGGTGAGACGCCAAATGTTGAACCTCCAACTCAAGAAGAAGTTTACTGTGGAAGAGTAGAAATCAGCAAAGTAGCGATCTTTCAGAAACAAAAATTGCCCATATCAAGAATCGTCAAGTCATTTGAACATCTTCATAAATTGCGGGGGTAATTGTATATGTCAGATGGATCATTTTATGGGTATTTTTTTTATGTGGGATGGTTCATTTGGTAAGAGACTTGGAGAGTAGCGCCTATCGTTCCAAGTCACGCCCCATAGATAACATGTCAAAAGTGATTTAAAGCCTCTCCCAAGAGTATTCACCCCACTCGGGAGAAATCTCTGATGTTCAGGTTACCTACGCGAGTTCAAAATCTTTTGGTCCAGCGAGGTCAACAATGGATCTCCTTATGGATATTTCTCCAACTTCACGCTTGAAGTTGAAAGAAACATGAAATGCATCTGAATCAAGAACACAAATTTAAATGGGGCATTGCAATGGCTTATGTCATTGCCATGTTCCAAGCGTCAAACTTGGGTTATTTGGTTGATGAGCCATGTGCAAGTCATCAATGGCATGTATAATGAACAAAAAATAGCATTGGGGTCTTAATTATAGCAAGAGTGGTAATATGAGCGTTAAAAATGGAGTCAATCTGAAATTTATGGCCATACCTCAACAGCTTTGATAGTAATGTTAGAGGCATATAAATCTAAGTGATGGAAATGGTAAAACAGTAAAGTCATGAGTGATCGGAGGCCCTCTGCACCATCCAACAAGGTGGAAATATCAGAAAATATTTCATTCTAAAATGTGTATGAGCCAACCACAACCTCTTAGCTGCATTGAGCAGCTACAGCCACCCTCTCACGGTTTCAGATGGACAGATCCCACTCTGATGCAACCTCTATTGTATATAAAGTCATGCAGCTGACCTTTTTGCATTGAATTTTTCCTTCTATTGTATATCTTTAATGTTGGCCAGCTGA
This sequence comes from Dendrobium nobile, assembly GCA_022539455.1. Taxonomy (NCBI): domain Eukaryota; kingdom Viridiplantae; phylum Streptophyta; class Magnoliopsida; order Asparagales; family Orchidaceae; genus Dendrobium; species Dendrobium nobile. Next base: position 8,955,799 of record CM039735.1, read on the forward strand.
AGGAGCAGCCTACTGCCCCCTTCGCTTTTGATGTCTTGGTTAGGCAGCCAAAAGTTGAAGAAAGGATTGTCTATAACAAGTAAAAATGATAGGTTTGACGTAGGGCTAAGGCATCATGGAGATCACGAGATTCAAGATAATGGTGAAATTGCTCAGTAGGGCATCATTTTCTTGATTTTGTAGAGTTTCATTCAAACGCCAGTTAAATGCACAATGAGGTCCGTGTTGGTTCTAATTAGCTTATCTTGAAGTTCATGCTTACTTTATATTAGTGTTGATTAAAAAGGGATTCTAGAAAGCAATGAAATAAATACATGTTGAAAGTAGCACCACCTGGGCAGCCCATAACAAAAGTAGTTAGCATAAGCTGTAAATTTTGGTAAAATAAATAAAAGGCCTTTTTCATGATTTTCTTTGATACAGAAATTTCTAAAACCAGAAGGAATATCAGTATACTTCACAATATGGTCTAGCAAATAAAACTTAAAGACCAAAACCAACCACATGTTTCAGGGTTCAACAATTTATACGAAACCACTCCACCAACAGCACTCTAATCAATTTGAAATGGAGTAATTCTAACACCAGTGCCTAGCATGTAGTAAACCAATGCAACATATAGAACAAAGTAGATTGTTGATTCATGGACAAATGTATTCAAGGACGAGGGTAAGGGTGTCAATATATGACACGACCTGAAAATTTGACCTGGACCCAGCCCAAAAATTTCGGGTTCGGATTTAATTTTTCAACCTGATTGAAATATCGGGTCGGGTTCGGGCTAACCCGCGAATCCGAACGCAACCCGTTTCACCAATCAATCACCCGCTCGCTCGGTCCATTTGTCGCCTCTAGCGCTCGCACTTGTCGCACTGCTAGCACTCGCACTCGCCCACTCGCACTCTACCAGCTCACCTGCACTCGCCCGTCACACTCAACCGGGTTACCGAGTTGGATCGAGTCAGATCGGGTTTGGGTCATATATATTAAGAGCGGGCCAATTTCGAGTTTAGCCCAAATCCAACCCAAAACCTTGTTTTGACACACCTAAACTAGGGATTCTCCTTCAGACAAAAGAAGTTATTGCTTAAAGGTGTAAACAATTCCATGAAGATAAACAACCTTAAAGAATTCATGATTAGGAACTGGAAAATTGGTGCACACCATATATATGGACAGACGCTCGATGTTAAAAAGTAAAATTATACCACAACACACTAAATCAATGTTTAAAATTGTGCAATATGATGCTCGCCTTGAGGCCCACCTCAGCACAATTTTAATAAAAAATCTCTCAAGCATTTTTTTATGAGGTTTGCGCCTCAGCTTGGTTGAGGCCCGCCTTGAAGCGTGCTCGCCTCGCTAGCATGAGGTTTATGCCTCACCCATTTATATAATTTTTAATTAAATTGTATCTAAATCCTAAGCTAAAGCCCTGAACAAATCACATCTTCATGGATTCCTGAGACGTAGCAACTTTCTCTCGACTTCCTCGACCTCCCGCCCACCGTCTTCGTCGTAGCCACCACCTTCGTAGCCGCCGTCGGGGATCACCTGTAAACCGCACATCACCACCACCTCTAACAATTTTGGAATATAATCGCATCATTATGTTGATGGCACAAATATTTATGAAAGAGAAAGATGATTAAAATAAATGAAGAAAAAAATAGATTGGGAGGTATTAGACTCCACAGGTTGGGGCAATGGAAAGACGCAAGTAATTTTTTATTTTGAGGCATACGCCTCAAAATTGCCTTGAGGCTTACGCATCACTTCACAAATGAAAAACGCCTCAATACCTAGTTGCGTTATTTTAAATCTTACACCAAATATGAGGCATTTAAACAAATTCATTCTCTAGGCATCATGGACGTAAGAGATTCTATTTATGATATAAATGTTTGGTTCTTAAAAACCTATCGAAAACACAATTTTTAAAGTGGAGTAGAATATGCAAATTGAGTTGGAGTACATACTAACTAATTTAACTGACCTAGTGCCTGAACAATCCCAAATCAACCAAAATGTGGAATGGCCCAAACAAGTGAAAAACATTTGTATGCACTTAAATAAACAATAATGAGGTTCAATCAAACTTGAAATGGGCAAAATGGCCCCTAAGTTGTTCTTATCATACCAACCAAGCCAGTTTATTCCCTTCCAAGCTCAACACCTCTAACTAACAAGGCGAACAAACCCAGTGCAGCCATCAAAGGGAAGCATGTCAAAAGTTATGGCTGTCATCAATTTACCCTTACTTGCTAGCCGAAATTTTAAAAAAATTTGGATTTTCTCAAAAAATACTTTGACAATTATGCTCAACCACATCACACATTGGTTGTGACAAATATTCAATTCGAGATAAAGATAGATTTTTTTCCCTTTGCCAATAATGGTGTCCAATTTGTTGAATATGAGCAGGGAAACATCAATACTCCTAAAAAAATTCCCATCAATAAGATGGATGAAATAGTATGATTGCATGCACCACACGATTAGCTACTCTTGTCTTCCAATATCCTTTGCTTGCAAATTAGAGATATAATGGGGGCCCAACTGAATTCGAACGCGCAAGTGCTAGCCCCATGATGGGTCATGGGCAGTTTCATACATTCATTAAAAGGCCTTCAATTCAATCATTTTCACTCAATCCAAAGTTAGAAATTCAAGATCCTAACTCTCAAGTGAACTTTTGAATCCCGCTAACAAAATTCGTAGAGGACTACAAGGTTAAAAGGTCAAAACAATGTTATTAAAAACGTTTTGGGTTCATAAGATAATATGATTGTTTAATGCCGGAGGCCCTAAGCACCAATCGAGGCATTCCCCATGAGCAAAGTGAGGCACTAAAATTCACTTATCAAACTGTGTTGGATGCTTTCGGAGGGTTTAATTTGATGATCATAATAATAAAATATTAAAATATAAAAGAAAATTGCATTTTTTTAAGTTCTATACCATTCTAAAATACCAAAATGAAAAAATGTTGCCATATAGGTTGTCTAAAAGAAAGTATAAAAGTATTGTTTTAAGTTTAAAGAAACAAACAAAAACTTTGATAGCTTTCATGGTGTAAGATTAATTTAATATTTACTAGTAACTATTTATTCTTCTTCATCAACCATAGAATCTTCCCCATTTTTATATTTGTAGCCATCAAGCTAATAAAATGGTTGTGTATGCATTAAACAATAATAAAAATTATTTGCATTGCTACGTCTACTGTATTATAATAAAGCATTTACCTAAGTAGCGGGTTAGTTATGGAACCAACCTAAAAAAATGTTTGGTATAAGGAGACAATAATCTAGCCACTTACCTATGTGATGCAAATTGTTTTATAATTTTTTACAGCATACACATGGTGCTCGCCACAGCACATATTTGAGTCATTGGAGCCTCGCCACACCTCACATGAGCACCTAGGCGAGCACTTGACTTGCCTGTGATAACACTTGGTTAAATTCAAACTAAGGTCTCTGGGGAGGCTCAAAGAATATTCACTACCATGTTAACCACTAGATTAGGGGTGTCAATTTGTGTCAACGGATCAGGTTCGGGTCGATCCCGAAACTGACACAACGCTATATGACACGACCCGAACCCGACCCGTTTTTGCAAACGGGTCAGAAAAAGCAACACGGACCCGACCCGACTGCAAACGAACCGAGCCAAGCCGAGTATGTGAGTGTTCATGTTTGTGTTCATTTGTTATCAACTTGTTCAAGTTGGGTTCGTGTTTGATTCGAGCTTTATTGTTTGTGTTCTTGTTTGGTTCGTTTAAATTAATGAGTGTTCATGTTTGGTTCATGTTCAGTTCGTTTAGTGCTTATCGAGCTTTAAACAAACAAGCCTTAAAGAACTATAAACGAGCTCTACTTCTAGATGTTCATTAACTTAACAAACGAGCTTTATCGAGCCTCCTAGAATCGAGCATGTTTGCGAACATATTTAGAGAATTTTTTTAAAATATCAAACAAGCACGTTCATGAACATATCTAACGAGTGTTCTTGAGCTATCAAATGAGCAAGTTCACTGACATATATAACTAATTTTTTAGCTACCAAATGAGCTTGTTTACGAACAAATGATCTATGATTCATCTTATATTTGTTCATGAATATTTTAAACAAACAATCAAGCAGATATGGACAAATGTGAAATGCCTCTTGTACATGAATCGAGATTCTTATCGAGCCTAATGTCAAGCTTGTTCACGAGCTTTAAATGATGTTGTTCACGAACATAAATGAGCCAAACACATTAGTGTTCAAGCTTGTTTATTTAAGGATCGAGTATTTAAAATATTGTTCAAGTTTGTTTGTTTAGTTAATTAAACGATCACAAATAAGCTTTAATCGAACTGACAACGAGTAGCTCGTCAAACGTTTGGTTCGCTTGCAGCCCTACCCGTCGGGTTGCCGGGTTGACACGACCTGACACGAAATTCGATGAGACGAACAGTGGCCAGATCGAGACGCTGCCTCGTGCGGCCAATCCGAGGAGGACGGCGGCAAGGTCGAGGCACTTCCTCGTGCGGCCAGGCCAAGGCGCTGGTGCTGCGCTGCCTCGTGCTGCCAATCCCGCGTGCCGCGTTGTCCACTGTGAACCTGAAGGCGTCCATGCGAGGAGCCGGGTGGCTTGGGGTCGTTTGGGCACATGCGGAGTGGGGCGGTTGGGCTTGACCAACTGACCGCGTGAGAGTTGAGACGAACTTAGTTGTGTGACGTGCGACTGCGACACAGCGCGGGCTTCCGGACCTAGACCCAGGTCAACTTCGAGTTGATTTTGGGTTTTTGGGTCAACCCAAACCTGACCTGTTTTTTCAAACGGGTCAAAAATCCGAACCCGAATCCAGCCCATTTACAAATGGGTTGACTCGAACCCGGATTTTTCTAGGTCGAGTTTTGGGTCGTGTCAATTTTTGACACCTCCACACTAGATCATCCCTCAAGTTTGAGAAATAACTAGAAATGTCGAAGAGACAAGTTCATCTTCAGATCTCCTAGATGGATCAAAGAATCCCCTCTCTAAGATAAACACCTAAATCCACCTCTTTAATACTAAAAGGTTATAGGGAAAAAATAAAAATAAAACTGAAAAAAGGTTATAGGTCAACCTAAGATCTCTTTAGTGGATCGAGAAATTCTCTGAAGAGAAATGATGAATTCATGTCCTTCAAGTCTCATAGCAAACCAATAGATCAAAGGGCATAATTTGATTTAAGTAATCTCTACTATATATATTTATCAATGACAAATGGCGCATTATAGCGCAAATTTCCCCATAGACCATAGCACATGGCACAAGGCACAAGGCACAAGCACCACATTTTAAGATTGTGCACAATATTAAATAATTATAAATAAAAAGTATATATATTAGTATAAAATACTATTAAATAAAAATAAATAATAATCCTCTTCATTTGCCACAAAAAAATATATATGTTATGTAATTATTATAACATACACTTGTCAATATTACATATATACATAAAATATCTTTTTTGTGGGTAGAATTATATCTGGATTGTTTTGAGTACCAATAAACAAGCATGTATTCAAATATTTTTTACATTCATTTTAATGTGAATGAAATAGTGAATAACAATAACACAAATGTGGAATCAACTGACTCGATGAAACATGAAAGATATTTTATAAATAACTTATACCCTCTTATTTAGAAATTAAGGAACATTTATAATGGGAACACTATTATGTTATTAAATAAGTGATAAAATTAATAAATATAAAAATTAATATTAATTTTAAATTAATATGGGTGTGACATGTGAGTTTTGTGCCAAGCATTGATGCTCCTATATCGCGCAAATAATGCACGTCTTTTTGAACATAAGCGTCGTGCCAAGCAAATGATATTGAAAGTGCCATGCGCGTGTGCACCATGCGCCATAACACGTGCTATTTTGCGTCATTGAAATGTATGCTACTAGATATTGGAAGCACTAGCTTCAAGCATGAGATCAATAACCACCTTCAAGCCTAGCATCTGGAGACATCTTTGAATTTGGTTTCAATTGGCTGCCTAGGCTATCCAAATGCAGTCTAGATTGCTATCATTTGCCTTTACTAGCAACAATAAGTTTGCCACCCATCAAGTTATAGTCACTCAACCCAGACTAACCCAATCTGATTACAGTTTCCCTGTTCCTCTCAAAATGCACTCCAAGCCACCATAGTTCAACTATAATCATAGGAACAATCTCTCATCTCATTATAATTTTTTTTCAAATAGTTAAGAGATTTATCATATATATATATATATATATATATATATATATATATATATATATGGGGAATCATTAGGAATCCCAAGAAATTTGCTCTGTACTTGTCCAATTCAAAAAATACTACTCAATCATTAACTTAAGCACCAGGCATCTTTCTTGGGTACAAAAATGTACATTTCGAAAGTCATCAATTCAAGCTAATTGTATGTGGGAAAATTATAAGACTTTCTAAGTATTTAGAAGAAAATTTTGGCTTGCAACAATACCAAATCATCTAGGGCGAGTTCGTTCCACTATGAGTGTTAGGATCTTAGTTCAAGAAGTGAGTTTCATTGAAGTGTGTCGCATTCATATCAATTATTTTGCGGTGACTCAATTTATGTGTTTGTTTGAGCCATACATTGAGTTTCACTTTTAATCACCCTCATCTTTTATAAATTTATTATTTATTAATTAAAGTAGTATTTTAAATCATCATCCATTAATTTAATAATATTATATGATTACAATAAATTGAAACTCACTTTTTTTAAAATGAGTTTAAATACTTCCCGACATTTATAAGGGTTATTTGACTGCAATTATCTAGAATTCACATGTATTTCATTTGCAATGTAAAATAAATACAAGATATTTGGAATATTCATGTTTATTTGATTGATTGTAAAATAGATATAGGAAATAATTTTGTGTGTTTGGTTGGAAATAAAATGAACATAAATTGTGTGTGTGTGCATATTTATGCATTTATTTATTTATATTTATATTTTTAAGGGTTTTTTACATATATAACACTTGAAACTATTGTAAATATATATTCAACACCTAAACTTTTGTATTTACAGATATACCACCTAAAATCCCACTTTTTCATCTATTCTAACACTCTGTTACTATCCCCGTCAAAAATCCCTATCGGCATGCCGCCTCCTCCCTCGTCGGCTTGTCACCGTTGTTCTCCGAACAAGTTCTCGAGAACTATGCGTGGAGCTTGTTGAAAAGGGTGGTGGTAAACTACAGTGGTAAATTGGTTGGGACGGTGGCTACAAACGATGACACGGAGGTGGTGCTCAATTACAATCAAGTTTTTATTCATGATTTTGGTCCTTCTACGATGGCCTTCCTTTTCAAGGGAGATTCTGAGATTGTCTGGAATTTTCTTCTTCATACGTTGCATCTTCAGGTGAATTTCCCATCTACTTTTTAGATTTCTTCTTGGTTAAATTGGTGATATGTTATAGCCTCTTGAAGTTTGTCAGACTTGAATGCTAGCGAAACACCAGGCATTACTTAAAATTCCATATGTTTGAATCTTGTATCTGTAGAAGATTTCGCAATAATAATGACTGCTCCAAATGGTTGCTGATGGCATGGGTGATTATCTTCTAATCTGAAATCTAAAAGAAACCAATCAATTGTTACCTCTTCCATTGGCAGAAAACATAGCAGAGCTATAATACCCAAAATAACATAGCATAGCATAGCCATCGCGACTTGGATGGCGCAGTGGTCGTGGTGATAAGTAAGACAAAGAGAGCAATGAGCATCGTTCATACAGTCAAGGCAATACATGTTGCACTCGTTCTTGTGAGCGTCGGATTGGAGCTTGCATTGGACGAAGAAGCTCGTCAAGAGGAGAGGATGTAGCCATGGCGGCCATCGGCTATCGTTCTCTCCCCCTCCTCCCTAAAGACAATTCAAAGAAAGACGCAAGGCTGATAGGGATTTTTGACGGGGGTAGTAAAGGAGTGTTAGAATATATGAAAAGGGGGGTTTTAGGTGGTATATCAATAAATATAAAAGTTTAAGTGTTGAATATGTATTTACAATAATTTCAAGTGTTATGTACGTAAAAATCCCATTTTTTAAATGTATTAGAGCAAGAGACGGAGGGTGGGAGTATGGCAACAACAATTGATGGCATTGTTGGGGATGGAGATGATGATTTGAGGTAATGAAGGGAATGGCACCGAAGATCAGTGATGCCAGAGGGTATGGCGATGATGCGGGGTTGAGTGGGGTTGCCATGAGACATCGATGCTAGAACACCAAGGCTGCGAGGTCGTGGGGTTGAGTGGGGTCGAGAACAGGACATTGTTGAGGTCTTAAGACTGAGCGGATTAAGAGGTCGCGAGACATTGGCAAATTCCAAATTCATCAAAAACGATTTGTTTGAGGTATTAAAAACCCCTAAAAGAAATGCTTAGAATTTATTTTATTCTCAAATCAAACAGTCATCAAATTAAAATACTTGCATTTCAAATGCAATACACTCAAAATACTTGCAACCAAATAACTCCATACCCATCGTCAGACAACTTATCCCCTAAGAATCAGCCATATCCTTAACCCATTCCTAATTCCAATATTCCAAACCGCAAAAAAAATTTATCATCTGGCCGAATCTAATCTATCCCAAAAAACTTCCAGCAGTGAAAAAAAAAAAAAAAAAAAAAAACCCAAACCCAAAACAAAAAACAACTCCGATAACACCAAATAAATGATTACAAGTCATGCTCAATGTCATTGAAATCATGACTCTCGCGACCGCAGACGAACCCTTCAAAGCTACATGGAATACTCCAGATAGGGCTAAAATATCCTTGAAAGAGAAGGAAAATAGATGTCTCAAGACAAACAAGTAAGAGATCTGACCTGAAGACCGGCTCGGGAGGAGCGGGACACCGGCTTCTTCTTATCCTTGTCCTTGAGGACTGATGATTTGCCCGCCGTGATCAGGCCCTTCGCACCCTTCCCAGACATCTTTACCGCCAACGAACGAGCTGATTTCCAAGTCACAAGCTGAAAAATCCTGCAAATACTGACTGGAGAGAGAGACCAGCGACAGTCGAGATGGGATCCGAAACTTCCAGGAACCAAGCAAAGCGCATGGATACTTTATTTTTGCAGACATAAATAAAGATGCTAAGAAGCTTATCAAGTTTGACAAATTTAGCACCCTTTAAATTGGTAATTACACCAATGTTTACTTAGGCCTGCTTCTTTGGTTCGCATTAGTGGCTTACAATCAAATAAAAAAAAAAAAAAAAATCGGTTCGTTAAATTGGTCCGGTTTAAGTTCATCGATTCAATTTCAGATAACACAATTTGATTTTCTTAGGTTTTGTTTGGGATGGCTTTCTTACTATTTTTTAAAGTTATTTTTTAGTAAAAAAATTTAATTCATGTGGTCTTACTCAATACCGCGCGACCCGATGACTTGACCCGGGATTGCTATGTTCGCGTATTGCTCGGTATTGCTCTAGATGTTGCTCGGTATTGCTCGATATTGGTCGATTTTTCTCGGTATTGCTCGGTATTGGTCTTCACATAATAGTATTTCTAGTTATTGTCGAACAAAATCGACCAATACCGAGCAAATACCGAGAAAATACCAAGCAATACCTAGCAACACGCGAACATAACAATCTCGTCTCCGTTCCGGGTCGGGGTTGTCGGGCCGCACAGTAAATAGTGAGAACACGTGGCACTATTTTACTGGTGTCCGAACGTAGAGCTACATCAAGTGACCGGACCAAATAAAAGTTCCCAACATATCGAATGTTTAGCCATTCATTCATTTTATAGCCTAGCCATCGACTTCTTAGCTTGACTAAAAACTTTATTCTTCGTATTTACAACTTCTACAAGCTAGATTTTCTAATTAGGCTACATAACACTTAATTTTTCCTCTTATTTTTGCATAGTCATGTTGTTATGTCCTAGATTTTAAATTGGAATATTATTTTTTTTAATAAACAACAATCAGAACTACCTAATTTTCTTTATCAATATAAATATCAGCGGAAGTAAGACTATCGATCTTAGTCAATATATATATATATATATATATTTGTTCATTACTGTAAAAATCATGTACAATACTCTTGAATCATATAATCATATCATGTCTACCCAAATGATGAGTAAAAAAGAATAACTAAAACAAAAGAAAAAGAACCTGAGGGATCCTAATCAATTTCCTACTCATGTTTCATTGCCTTGATCGGAAATAATTTAAATCACATATAATTGTGTAAAACATCATTTCAAGACTTTAACCATACAACACTATTTTTCAAAGTTGATATTATTTTCTATTCAATTAGAACGGCAAAAATTCAAAAATACTTGATAAAAATTTTCAAAAAATACTCAAAATATTCATAATCTTAATCTCAATAATATATTCAAAATTCTCACTCTATTAAGTTTAAACAAGCGAATAATTAGATAACACATATATGCAACTCTATATATTAGAGAGCAACCGAGTACTAAGAATGAGGCAGGAATTGAAGCTCACATTTCTCCTTTTGTGAGTTCTAATTCTCCTCCATATAAAGGTATGACACTATACTGCATAGGATAAATTGCGAGTAGTGGCCAAGGATGGCAATTTTTGTGGCAAGGCATCGATTTTCCTCTTGAAAATGGGACGACTATTGTATAATTGAATTTGAGGTAGGAAGATTATTCACCTCATTTTGGCACTCTAATATTCTCCTATAGAGGAGTTAATTATCTCTAAATTTTGGTTTTGATTATTAGCGAGTTACAAATCAATTCAATGGTGTGTCCTCTGCATGGCGTTGCGAAAATGACATTGAAGCAAATTATTCTAAAAAATACTCATAATTCATAGGGTACTTTGAATTTTCTATCTTATTTTTGTTCTTATTTGTTAGTCTATTTTTTTTTCTAAATAAGTATTTATATGTATATATTTCTCTATAAATTTTCATTAAAAAATTTGTATCATTTTAATTTTTAGAAGAATTTTCATATTTTGGATGTCAAGATGCTGAAATTATGATGGTTCTAACTTCTATGAATTTTTTAGAACAAACCAATGATCAATTTTTATTTTTTTTTAATGTAGATAACATCACCAACCATCAATAAGATTTTTTGTACTAAATACCATCATTTGTATTGTAATAATTAAAAATAATAATGACTGTTAATATGTTAGCTTGTTAATTATTAATTTTAAATATTTCTTGGACTTGTACATTTGTTAAAATTGACTAAATTTTATACAGATGAACTTCTTGATGTGTTGTTCCTTCATAAAAATTTTAGATTTTTTATCATGAAATTTCTTTTAAAAAATTCTTAGGTGGAGGCTGGTCACCAATTCTTGTACTATATTATTGTTGTAGAAAAGCTCATTGAGGTATTGGGCAACAGAATTCTCTAATTTTTTTAATGTAGTTAGAAAGAGAATTCATTATATGATTTTTTATTATATTTTATGTATTTATCACAAGCTTTTATCTCTTTTTCCCTTTAATTTGTTTTAATCTGATTTGAATATAAGTATCTATTTTAGCTATCACCATAATAAAAAAGTTGTCTCAAATGAACCCTTTGATGACTAAGTACGATTGAAGACTGATGTTAGTATAAGAGAAGTAATGTTGTTGAATTGATCTGACAAATTTTTTTTATTATTATAGCATATTTTATTTGTGGTCATTTAAAGAAGATTTATTTAGTGTATCATTAGATTGGAGCTAGTATCTTGGGATTATCTTCCAATCAAGCATCTAAAGGCTCCTTCCTAGGATAAATTATTCCGTGCGGAGTCCGGACGTTAAAGAACTATCTAGATGTGAGTGTACACAGTATTTGTACACACTGTGTATAAAAAAAATCAAACTATGTATAAAATTATACTCAATGTGTACACTCACATCTGGATGGTTCTTTACCGTCCGGACTTCTCACGGAATGATTTCTCCCTTCCTAAACATTGAATATGATATTGAAAGCTAGCCAACCAAGATGATCTCTATTGAAGATTATACAAACATACTATAGATGCAATAATTCTATTTGTACTCTCTTCATATGCATATATGAAATGAGAGTCTTCCTTTTGTTCAGCCCATGGATGTATGCTTCTTTCTTCTAGTTTCCAAGCTTCACATGATATATATGCTTTCTTGATGTTTATAATTGAGAGTGATAATTAATAATCTCCTGACTCATGTATGTAAGCAACCCAAATTATTGAGATCTTGTCTCCCTTTGAAAATTAAGCTCTTTAGGCATCTTTAAAAAAAAATTAAAATCTTTAAATATTGTTAAATATTTAATTTAATGTAACCGAATCTTTGATTAGCAAATAAAGAAATTGATCCTCAATTGGAATGTACTATCATTGAAATTTTTTTGATAAAGGCTTCATTTGCTCTAAGTGCTTTTAATGGCTCCTAAATATTTGATGCCATCATGGACTTAGGCTTTGTTTGGGATAGCTTTGTTGCTGCTTTCTAAAGTAATTTTTTAGTACAAAAATTTATAGTTCAATAAATTTTTGTACTAGAAAAATACTTTAGAAAGTAATAAGAAAGTTGTCCCAAAAGAAACCTTAGAGATAAATTGAGGCTTTATATCTTTTAAGGTTTATGCCTTTTGTGATTTTTGGATAAGTATAAATTATGTACATTTTGATGCTTATATTTTTTGAGGATTTTTTTTTTTGGAGTGAAAATCATATCAATCACTTGCTCTCATTGCAATTTTCTAGTGAAGAATCTATGCAACACTAGCTTCCCATTGAAGCTTCCTTATCAATTTGCCTTATAGGGGTTTAGAGTAGAGACCCCACATACCCTTACCCTATTAGAAACTCTGTTAAAGGAAGTTACTTTATAAGGTTTATATCTTCAAAGATTTTCTAGAGTAGAAATACTCTAAGTATTTTATTAATGATGGTACTTAGAACTTGCTTTTAAAAGGCAGTTCATGAGTTATTTCTAAATGATAGAGAATATATCATAGTTAGATATAAATTCTTCTAAAATTTTAATGAGGTGAGTGGCTTAATTTATTACTTTAAACATGTACATTATTTAGTAGAATAGCCATGACCACTATAGAAGTCATGGTATAAAGAACAACTATCCTTCTCTTGGGTTAATAAGAAGTAACATGTGTGGGCTAATAATTAATTTTCTCTTCTATCTTTGATACCCTCGATATAAAAACTTGTTCCTTTTGTAAGGAATATATATAATGGCCATGACATTATATAGTAGGGGCTAATAGAATAATACATTAGAGATTGAACTATATATACTCCTATGAACTAGGTTAAAATAGTTAATTGTATATATGGTTCGTACCAGGTGATCTAAAGGATAATTATGCCAAAAAAAATTACATTGTATCTTCTAAAACTATGGATGTCATGAGGATAAGATTGGAGATTAGCATGAATTTATCTAAGATTTATGAAGGTAGTTGGAAATAGTATATTTATTAAATTAGCCTTGTCAATAACAAATTATATAGTGTTGATGGTAGATATCCTAATTCTAGTTAACATGATTGAATTTTGATGTGAATAATATATTCCTTTAAATTCATAGTTATACAAAATAATTTATGTATTCTTGAGTGATTTTAATGTGTATAAGGATATATATGCTATGCTGGTATTCTTATAATAGGATTTACTAATTATGACGATTTCATTTCCATGAACTTGTGACTTACTTTATCATGAGATTGACAATCTATAGCCTATTCTTATAAATAGTGACCCAAGTGTCATTAAGAAAATCAAATGATTAAACTCGATCTTCCTTAAAAAAAAATATTGAATTACCTCTTGAATGATAAAAATGATAATATTATGACTTCTCTTTATTGTTTAGGTTTTTAGTCGCTTCAACTACCTAAGATTTTAAGCATTTTAGATATTCATTAGAATGTTAACCCTAGACATGTTCGATGAAGTGTAGTTAGGTGGCTCATGTATTGTCAAGACTATTGAGCTTGGTGAGAATGGGCTTTCTAATCTTATTATTGCTCATGCTTTATTTATAGAAGAGGGCTTTTATATGAGTTATTATGTTTTACTATATAGATTTTTGAATTACTTTTAATGGCATTAATTGCCTCATCATATAATTAATTTATGCTTTACACAATAAGTAAGATCATTATAGGAGCATGCTATCTTTTACAGTGATATGGAGTAGCAATGCATAGTGCAATGACTTTAAAAAAAATACCTTGTTGTTGCTCATGATTTACTCTTGCAATTGACATGCCTTTCAAAGAAAATCTTTGGAATCATATTAAAAAGATGTGATGAGTTTTTAATAATCCTTTGATTTATAATTAAACTATTAAACTGTTTGATAAAAAGCTTAGTGAGTCCAATGAATGTATAGTTAATCCTACTATAGAGAAAGTATGTCAAGTTTAGTCTTGACTTTGAGGGTGGCAAAAAAGGGCTTAATAGAGCAGAATATCAAAAGCTGTTGAATATGTATGTTAGTCCTATAGTGTTCAATGTGGCAATATGTACCAAATGACCCATTATAATTATCAAATAACAAGCAACTTGAACCCTACCAAAATGAGATTATGAAGAATTGCATTATTATATGTGAAATCTATAAAAAATTATAGCTATGAATAAGTTGATTTCTACCCTTCATAGAGAAATTATTTTGAACAATATTTTGAAGTTCATCTCACATGACATCATGAGGGGTGCCAAGGGATATCAAATCCACTAAGGCTACTAATTAAGGGATTACGATTGACTAGGTATCACGATAATGATAACTTAAAATAGTGATGTTGAGGAGATCTTAGTTAAAATATGGTGGAGGGGAAGTTCAATATGATAAAGAGGGGAGCATGAATGGTTGCCATTAAATTATTTAGCCTTGGCTTGATGTTGATTTATGATAGGAAAACTCAATTGTTCACATAATGGTATTATTTGTTAGCCAACCTTTTATAAGAGCAGGAGGATTTGTGCATGAAACTATTTTTGTATGTGAACACAATGTCCAATACTATGTCTAAGAGGCCTTCAAAGAAATTATATCATCCTTGATTAAGAGACTGATTCCCAAATTAGTTAGTATTGGTGTGAGAGGCTATATTGTTATGGGCATTATGATTGTTAGTCATAAGATTAATGCTTGTAGGATCGTGAGATTATTTTCAGGATATCATCATCAATTTGTTGCATACCATATATAAGTTAGATAATGATAGAGTGAGCATTTTAGGATTGTGTGTTAATAAGGATACACATACACATTAAAAGAGGAGCTTTTAAAAGTATAGGAGTTTTTTATGTAAAAAATAAAACTTCAGAAGAAAAAAATTATACAGATTGACTTAGTTGAAATAATCTACTATATAAACTAAAACATCAAATAATTTGTTATTCCTCCTAATTGAAGAAGATGTAATTATAAAGTAGTGATCAACCTCATATGAGTGTAGTGGGAAGTATTGGAGAAGTAGTGAGAGGCAATGCTGATGGTTAGGAGATGGACATTAGTTGTTGATGGATAATGATAGTTAGGATATGATTGTTGGGCATCAACAAGTGTTGGTGTTTAGTGATAATAATTAGATGACCATGGATATCAACATGATTGGTAGAAGATGATGGTAATTTGTAAATGACTATCAACCAAATAATATTTGGGAAAGATAGTCAGACAATTGCAATTATTAATGGTGATCACTAAACATTGATTATTGTGCAGGGATCTTTAATTCTATAGATTTTTAAGCTATTTTTAAATTCAGGTGTCCTTCATGAGAAAAGTGTGGGCCCATTTATAGTTTTTAGAAATTCCTAGGCATTCCATTAGATGATCCATGTTTGATTTTCTTGATTGTAAGTTTTTTCAGACATTTAAGTGCCTTAATAATAGCATAATTGAGTTATTTTGGGCTCATTCAATATCTCATGTTGAGGCGCTCATTTAAGTTATAAGGCGCACAATGTTAAAAATTATTTTGTCAATCAAATAATGTAATGAAATTTTCAATTATATGTTTATATTGATAATGATTGAATGAATTGCATGCATAGTATTTCTATTCCCTTACATTGATTTCATTTATAAGTTCAGGATCTAGTGGAGTGAGTACATACCTATGATTCAACTTTGATTTTATGTATACATTTTTTTAATTATATACTTTTGTAATCAAGAGCTAAAACAAAGATTAATGAATATATGGATTAAACTCTTAGATAAGGGATGAATATATTTTTATATTTTGATTGAAATATATGATTTTTAGTTGCTTATGCTAGATTGATTTATGTTGATGAATTTATAGAAGGTTTTGTTAATTAATTAAGATATTAAAACAAACAATTCTTCCAAAAATTTAATCTTAAGGTGTTACATGCTATTAGCCTCAAATAGCTCAAATTGTTTAATAGTTTCTTCTATCAAATCTCTAGATTTTATATTGGATATGAGTGTGTAAATCATATACAGTATGAAGTAATAAAACTCATAATAGTCAATAGCAAAAGAAAAATGGAGTAAAAATAACAAATCTACACTTTTGATGAAGTTTTCATAGAATTTCATAATTGAAACTTGCTCAGTATTTCTAGAAGTTGTTTGAATATTATTCTAACATTGATATAAATTTTTTAAACCTTGATCACAGTATCTTCGACACATGAACGAAGCTTCTTTGCCTATTGTTCTATCCATACTAGGGGTGAAACTGAGTCAAGCCGGCTAGCGAGCCGGCTCGGACTTGACTTGTTAAAGGGCTTGACAAGCCGAGCTTATCAAGCTCGCGAGATGCTAAATGAGCTCGAGCTCGGACACTGGACTGGTCGACTCGATGGCTCGTCGAGTAGCTCGCAGGCTTCACGAGAGCGGGAGCGAGTCGCGTCTGCGGGAGCTGGACAGCGAGCGGAAGCGGGAGTGAGCGCGATAGCGGGAATGGGCGCGTATGCGGGAGCTGGACAGCGAGCGGGAGTGGGAGCGAGCATGACTGCGGGAGCGGGTCGCGTATGCGGGAGCGGGAGTAGGATTCGCGAGAGAGGGAGAGGGATTCGCGTAGAGGTAGCCGCTCAACTCGACTCGTTTCATGAGACGAGTAGAGCTTGAGCTCGATATTTGGCAGTCGAGCTCGACTCGAACACCCCTTGCATCGAGCTCAACTCGACTCTTTGCACCCCTAATCCAAACTATCATGATACTAAAAAATAACCAAACTTTGAACAATATTTATCATGTGATGAACAACTTTTGGTTATGGTCCAAAATAATAATTGCTCAAAATAAAATTTGAGCAATATTCCAAAATTGGTAATCTTATATATATTATCCTTCTAGGTTTAATGATTTGTGTAAACATATAATATTGTTGGAGAGAGATATTTTGTCAAATTTATAATATCACTAAGCTTCAATAGCGATCACGAATCAGTAAAAGATAGAGATATAAACCTTGTATTAGAAGTTTAATGTTCTGAGATAGTAATGAGTCGATTAATTTATTGCATTAAAATTCACTTAAATAAATAATAACATATATTGAATTCTAGGATTATTTGGATCCAAATAAAATTTTAAGCGAGTTCAAAATCTTTTGGTCACAGCGAGGTCAACAATGGATCTCCTTATGGATATTTTCTCCAACTTCACGCTTGAAGTTGACGAAGAAACATGAAATGCATCTGAATCAAGAAACACAATTTAAATGGTGCATGCAATGGCTTATGTCATTGCCATGTTCCAAGGCGTCAAACTTGGGTTATTTGGTTGATGAGCCATGTGCAAGTCATCAATGGCATGTATAATGAACAAAAAATAGCATTGGGGTCTTAATTATTAGCAAGAGTGGTAATATGAGCGTAATAGGAGTCAATCTGAAATTTTATGGCCAACCTCAACAGCTTTGATAGTAAGTTAGAGGCATATAAATCTAAGTGATGGAAATGGTAAAACAGTAAAGTCATGAGTGATCGGAGGCCCTCTGCACCATCCACAAGGGGAAATATCAGAAAATATTTCATTCTAAAATGTGTATGAGCCAACCACAACCTCTTAGCTGCATTGAGCAGCTACAGCCCACCCTCTCACGGTTTCAGATGGACAGATCCCACTCTGATGCAACCTCTATTGTATATAAAGTCATGCAGCTGACCTTTTTGCATTGAATTTTTCCTTCTATTGTATATCTTTAATTTTGGCCACTGAAGGAGCAGCCTACTGCCCCCTTCGCTTTTGATGTCTTGGTTAGGCAGCCAAAAGTTGAAGAAAGGATTGTCTATAACAAGTAAAAATGAGAGTTTTGACGTAGGGCTAAGGCATCATGGAGATCACGAGATTCAAGATAATGGTGAAATTGCTCAGTAGGGCATCATTTTCTTGATTTTGTAGAGTTTCATTCAAACGCCAGTTAAATGCACAATGAGGTCCGTGTTGGTTCAATTAGCTTATCTTGAAGTTCATGCTTACTTTTATATAGTGTTGATTAAAAAGGTGATCTAGAAAGCAAGGAAATAAATACATGTTGAAAGTAGCACCACCTGGCAGCCCATAACAAAAGTAGTTAGCATAAGCTGTAAATTTTGGTAAAATAAATAAAAGGCCATTTTTTCATGATTTCTTGATACAGAAATTTCTAAAACCAGAAGGAATATCAGTATACTTCACAATATGGTCTAGCAAATAAAACTTAAAGACCAAACCAACCACATGTTTCAGGGTTCAACAATTTTAACGAAACCACTCCACCAACAGCACTCTAATCAATTTGAAATGGAGTAATCTTAACACCAGTGCCTAGCATGTAGTAAACCAATGCAACATATAGAACAAAGTAGATTGTTGATTCATGGACAAATGTATTCAAGGACGGGTAAGGGTGTCAATATATGACACGACCTGAAAATTTGACCTGGACCCAGCCCAAAAATTTCGGGTTCGGATTTAATTTTTCAACCTGATTGAATATCGGTCGGGTTCGGGCTAACCCGCGAATCCGAAACGCAACCCGTTTCACCAATCAATCACCCGCATCGCTCGGTCCATTTGTCGCTCTAGCGCTCGCACTTGTCGCACTGCTAGCATCGCACTCGCCCACCGCACTCTACCAGCTCACCTGCACTCGCCCGTCACACTCAACCGGGTTACCGAGTTGGATCGAGTCAGATCGGGTTTGGGTCATATATAATTAAGAGCGGGCCAATTCGAGTTTAGCCCAAATCCAACCCAAAACCTTGTTTTGACACACCTTAAACTAGGGATTCTCCTTCAGACAAAAGAAGTTATTGCTTAAAGGTGTAAACAATTCCATGAAGATAAACAACCTTAAAGAATTCATGATTAGGAACTGGAAAATTGGTGCACACCATATATATGGACAGACGCTCGATGTTAAAAAGTAAAATTATACACAACAACCCTAAATCAATGTTTAAAATTGTGCAATATGATGCTCGCCTTGAGGCCCACCTCAGCACAATTTTAATAAAAAATCTCTCAAGCATTTTTTTATGAGGTTTGCGCCTCAGCTTGGTTGAGGCCCGCCTTGAAGCGTGCTCGCCTCGCTAGCATGAGGTTTATGCCTCACCCATTTATATAATTTTTAATTAAATTGTATCTAAATCCAGCTAAAGCCCTGAACAAATCACATCTTCATGGATTCCTGAGACGTAGCAACTTTCCCTCGACTCCCTCGACCTCCCGCCCACCGTCTTCGTCGTAGCCACCACCTTCGTAGCCGCCGTCGGGGATCACCTGTAAACCGCACATCACCACCACCTCTAACAATTTTGGAATATAATCGCATCATTATGTGAGATGGCACAAATATTTATGAAAGAGAAAGATGATTAAAATAAATGAAGAAAAAAATAGATTGGAGGTATTAGACTCCACAGGTTGGGGCAATGGAAAGACGCAAGTAATTTTTTATTTTGAGGCATACGCCTCAAAATTGCCTTGAGCGTACGCACACTTCACAAATGAAAAACGCCTCAATACCTAGTTGCGTTATTTTAAATCTTACACCAAATATGAGGCATTTAAACAAATTCATTCTCTAGGCATCATGCGTAAAGATTCTATTTATGATATAAATGTTTGCTCTAAAAACCTATCGAAAACACAATTTTTAAAGTGGAGTAGAATATGCAAATTGAGTTGGAGTACATACAAACTAATTTAACTGACAGTGCCTGAACAATCCCAAATCAAACCAAATGTGGAATGGCCCAAACAAGTGAAAAACATTTGTATGCACTTAAATAAACATAATGAGGTTCAATCAAACTTGAAATGGGCAAAATGGCCACTAAGTTGTTCTTATCATACCAACCAAGCCAGTTATTCCCTTCCAAGCTCAACACCTCTAACTAACAAGGCAACAAACCCAGTGCAGCCATCAAAGGGAAGCATGTCAAAAGTATGGCTGTCATCAATTTACCCTTACTTGCTAGCCGAAATTTTAAAAAAATTTGGATTTTCTCAAAATACTTTGACAATTATGCTCAACCACCTCACACATTGGTTGTGACAAATATTCAATTCGAGATAAAGATAGATTTTTTTCCCTTTGCCAATAATGGGTCCAATTTGTTGAATATGAGCAGGGAAACATCAATACTCCTAAAAAAATTCCCATCAATAAGATGGATGAAATAGTATGATTGCATGCACACACACGATTAGCTCTCTTGTCTCCCATATCCTTTGCTTGCAAATTAGAGATATAATGGGGGCCCAACTGAATTCGAACGCGCAAGTGCTAGCCCCATGATGGGTCATGGGCAGTTTCATACATTCATTAAAAGGCCTTCAATTCAATCATTTTCACTCAATCCAAAGTTAGAAATTCAAGATCCTAACTCTCAAGTGAACTTTTGAATCCCGCTAACAAAATTCGTAGAGGACTACAAGGTTAAAAGGTCAAAACAATGTTATTAAAAACGTTTTGGGTTCATAAATAATATGATAGTTTTAATGCCGGAGGCCCTAAGCACCAATCGAGGCATTCCCCATAGAGCAAAGTGAGGCACTAAAATTCACTTATCAAACTGTGTTGGATGCTTTCGGAGGTTTAATATTGATGATCATAATAATAAAATAATTAAAATATAAAAGAAATTGCATTTTTTTAAGTTCTATACCATTCTAAAATACCAAAATGAAAAATGTTGCCATATAGTTGTCTAAAAGAAAGTATAAAAGTATTGTTTTAAGTTTAAAGAAACAAACAAAAACTTTGATAGCTTTCATGGTGTAAGATTAATTTAATATTTACTGTAACTATTTATTCTTCTTCATCAACCATAGAATCTTCCCCATTTTTATATTTGTAGCCATCAGCTAATAAAATGGTTGTGTATGCATTAAACAATAATAAAATTATTTGCATTGCTACGTCTACTGTATATTAAAAAAGCATTTACCTAAGTAGCGGGTTAGTTATGGAACCAACCTAAAAAAATGTTTGGTATAAGGAGACAATAATCTAGCCACTTTACCTAGTGATGCAAATGTTTTATAATTTTTTACAGCATACACATGTGCTCGCCACAGCACATATTTGAGTCATTGGAGCCTCGCCACACCTCACATGAGCACCTAGGCGAGCACTGACTTGCCTGTGATAACACTTGGTTAAATTCAAATTAAGGTCTCTGGGGAGGCTCAAAGAATATTCACTACCATGTTAACCACTAGATTAGGGGTGTCAATTTGTGTCAACGGATCAGGTTCGGTCGATCCCGAAACTGACACAACGCTATATGACACGACCCGAACCCGACCCGTTTTTGCAAACGGGTCAGAAAAAAGCAACACGGACCCGACCCGACTGCAAACGAACCGAGCCAGCCGAGTAGTTGAGTGTTCATGTTTGGGTTCATTTGTTATCAACTTGTTCAAGTTGGGTTCGTGTTTGATTCGAGCTTTATTGTTTGTGTTCTTGTTTGGTTCGTTTAAATTAATGAGTGTTCAGTTTGGTCATGTTACGTTCGTTTAGTGCTTATCGAGCTTTAAAACAAACAAGCCTTAAAGAACTAATAAACGAGCTCTACTTCTAGATGTTCATTAACTTAACAAACGAGCTTTATCGAGCCTCCAGAATCGAGCATGTTGCGAACATATTTAGAGAATTTTTTTTAAAATATCAAACAAGCACGTTCATGAACAATCTAACGAGTGTTTCTTGAGCTATCAATGAGCAAGTTCACTGACATATATAACTAATTTTTTAGCTACAAATGAGCTTGTTTACGAACAAATGATCTATGATTCATCTTAAATTTGTTCATGAATATTTTAAACAAACAATCAAGCATATATGGACAAATGTGAAATGCCTCTTGTACATGAATCGAGATTCTTATCGAGCCTAATGTCAAGCTTGTTCACGAGCTTTAAATGATGTTGTTCACGAACATAAATGAGCCCAACACATTAGTGTTCAAGCTTGTTTATTTAAGGATCGAGTATTTTAAAATATTGTTCAAGTTTGTTTGTTTAGTTAATTAAACGATCACAAATAAGCTTTAATCGAACTGACAACGAAGTAGCTCGTCAAACGTTTGGTTCGCTTGCAGCCCTACCCGTCGGTTGCCGGGTTGACACAGACCTGACACGAAATTCGATGAGACGACATTGGCCAGATCGAGACGCTGCCTCGTGCGGCCAATCCGAGGAGGACGGCGGCAAGGTCGAGGCACTTCCTCGTGCGGCCAGGCCAAGGCGCTGGTGCTGCGCTGCCTCGTGCTGCCAATCCCGCGGCCGCGTTGTCCACTGTGAACCTGAAGGCGTCCATGGCGAGGAGCCGGTGGCTTGGGGTCGTTTGGGCACATGCGGAGTGGGGCGGTTTGGGCTTGACCAACTGACCGCGTGAGAGTTGAGAAGAACTTAGTTTGTGTGACGTGCGACTGCGACACAGCGCGGGCCTCCGACCAGACCCAGGTCAACTTCGAGTTGATTTTGGTTTTTGGGTCAACCCAAACTGACCTGTTTTTTCAAACGGTCAAAAATCCGAACCCGAATCCAGCCCATTTACAAATGGGTTGACTCGAACCCGGATTTTTCTAGGTCGAGTTTTGGGTCGTGTCAATTTTTGACACCTCCACACTAGATCATCCCTCAAGTTTGAGAAATAACTAGAAATGTCGAAGAGACAAGTTCATCTTCAGATCTCCTAGATGGATCAAAGAATCCTCTCTCTAAGATAAACACCTAAATCCACCTCTTTAATACTAAAGGTTATAGGGAAAAAATAAAAATAAAACTGAAAAAAGGTTATAGGTCAACCTAAGATCTCTTTAGTGGATCGAGAAATTCCTGAAGAGAAATGATGAATTCATGTCCTTCAAGTCTCATAGCAAACCAATAATCAAAGGGCATAATTTGATTAAGTAATCTCTACTATATATATTTATATCAATGACAAATGGCGCATTATAGCGCAAATTTCCCCATAGACCATAGCACATGGCACAAGGCACAAGGCACAAGCACCACATTTTAAGATTGTGCACAATATAAATAATTATAAATAAAAAGTATATATATTAGTATAAAATACTATTAAATAAAAATAAATAATATCCTCTTCATTTGCCACAAAAAAATATATATGTTATGTAATTATTATAAAATACACTTGTCAATATTACATATATACATAAAATATCTTTTGTGGGTAGAATTATATTGGATTGTTTTGAGTACCAATAACAAGCATGTATTCAAATATTTTTTACATTCATTTTAATGTGAATGAAATAGTGAATAACAATAACACAATGTGGAATCAACTGACTCGATGAAACATGAAAGATATTTTATAAATAACTTATACCCTCTTATTTAGAAATTAAAAACATTTATAATGGGAACACTATTATGTTATTAAATAAGTGATAAAATTAATAAATATAAAAATTAATATTAATTTTAAATTAATATGGTGTGGACATGTGAGTTTTGTGCCAAGCATTGATGCTCCTATATCGCGCAAATAATGCCGTCTTTTTGAACATAAGCGCGGCCAAGCAAATGATATTGAAAGTGCCATGCGCGTGTGCACCATGCGCATAACACGTGCTATTTTGCGTCATTGAAATGTATGCTACTAGATATTGGAAGCACTAGCTTCAAGCATGAATCAAATAACCACCTTCAAGCCTAGCATCTGGAGACATCTTGAATTTGGTTTCAATGGCTGCCTAGGCTATCCAAATGCAGTCTAGATTGCTATCATTTGCCTTTACTAGCAACACATAAGTTTGCCACCCATCAAGTTATAGTCACTCAACCCAGACTAACCCAATCTGATTACAGTTTCCCTGTTCCTCTCAAAATGCACTCCAAGCCACCATAGTATCAACTATAATCATAGGAACAATCTCTCATCTCATTATAATTTTTTTCAAATAGTTAAGAGATTTTATCATATAATATAATATATATATATATATATTTATAATATATATGGGGAATCATTAGGAATCCCAAGAAATTTGCTCTGTACTTGTCCAATTCAAAAAATACTACCTCAATCATTAACTTAAGCACCAGGCATCTTTTCTTGGGTACAAATGTACATTTCGAAAGTCATCAATTCAAGCTAATTGTATGTGGGAAAATTATAAGACTTTCTAAGTATTTAGAAGAAAATTTTGGCTTGCAACATACCAAATCATCTAGGGCGAGTTCGTTCCAACTAGAGTGTTAGGATCTTAGTTCAAGAAGTGAGTTTCATTGAAGTGTGTCGCATTCATATCAATTATTTTGCGGTGACTCAATTTATGTGTTTGTTTGAGCCATACATTGAGTTTCACTTTTAATCACCCTCATTTTATAAATTTATATTTATTAATTAAAGTAGTATTTTAAATCATCATCCATTAATTTAATAATATTATATGATTACAATAAATTGAAACTCACTTTTTTTTAAAATGAGTTTAATACTTTCCCGACATTTATAAGGGTTATTTGACTGCAATTATCTAGAATTCACATGTATTTCATTTGCAATGTAAAATAAATACAAGATATTTGGAATATTCATGTTTATTTGATTGATTGTAAAATAGATATAGGAAATAATTTTGTGTGTTTGGTTGAAAAAAAATGAACATATAAATTGTGTGTGTGTGCATATTATGCATTTATTTATTTATATTTATATTTTTAAGGTTTTTTACATATATAAACACTTGAAACTATTGTAAATAATATTCAACACCTAAACTTTTGTATTTACAGATATACCACCTAAAATCCCACTTTTCATCTATTCTAACACTCTGTTACTATCCCCGCAAAAACCCTATCGGCATGCCGCTCCCCGTCCCCGTCGGCTTGTCACCGTTTGTTCTCCGAACAAGTTCTCGAGAACTATGCGTGGAGCTTGTTGAAAAGGGTGGTGGTAAACTACAGTGGTAAATTGGTTGGGACGGTGGCTACAAACGATGAAACGAGGTGGGTGCTCAATTACAATCAAGTTTTTATTCATGATTTTGGTCCTTCTACGATGGCCTTCCTTTTCAAGGGAGATTCTGAGATTGTCTGGAATTTTTCTTCTTCATACGTTGCATCTTCAGGTGAATTTCCCATCTACTTTTTTAGATTTCTTCTTGGTTAAATTGGTGATATGTTATAGCCTCTTGAAGTTTGTCAGACTTGAATGCTAGCGAAACACCAGGCATTACTTAAAATTCCATAGTTTGAATCTTGTATCTGTAGAAGATTCGCAATAATAATGACTGCTCCAAATGGTTGCTGAGGCATGGGTGATTATCTCTAATCTGAAATCTAAAAGAAACCAATCAATGTTACCTCTTCCTTGGCAGAAAACATAGCAGAGCTAAATACCCAAAATAACATAGCATAGCATAGCCATCGCGACTTGGATGGCGCAGTGGTCGTGGTGATAAGTAAGACAAAGAGAGCAATGAGCATCGTTCATACAGTCAAGCAATACATGTTGCACTCGTTCTTGTGAGCGTCGGATTGGAGCTTGCATTGGACGAAGAAGCTCGTCAAGAGGAGAGGATGTAGCCATGGCGGCCATCGGCTATCGTTCCTCTCCCCCTCCTCCCTAAAGACAATTCAAAGAAAGAAGCAAGGCTGATAGGGGATTTTGACGGGGGTTAGTAAAGGGTGTTAGAATATAGAAAAGGGGGTTTTTAGGTGGTATTCAATAAATATAAAAAGTTTAAGTGTGAATATGTATTTACAATAATTTCAAGTGTTTATACGTAAAAAATCCCATTTTTTAAATGTATAGAGCAAGAGACGGAGGGTGGGAGTATGGCAACAACAATTGATGGCATTGTTGGGGATGGAGATGAGATTTGAGGTAATGAAGGGAATGGCAACCGAAGATCAGTGATGC
Organism: Dendrobium nobile; assembly: GCA_022539455.1. Lineage (NCBI taxonomy): Eukaryota > Viridiplantae > Streptophyta > Magnoliopsida > Asparagales > Orchidaceae > Dendrobium > Dendrobium nobile. The sequence goes on from CM039735.1 coordinate 8,982,246, forward strand.
CAGAGGGTTATGGCGATGAGCGGGGTTGAGTGGGTTGCCATGAGACACGATGCTAGAACACCAAGGCTGCGAGTCGTGGGGTTGAGTGGGGTCGAGAACAGGACATTGTTGAGGTCTTAAGACTGAGCGGATTAAGAGGTCGCGAGACATGGCAAATTCCAAATTCATCAAAAACGATTTGTTTGAGGTATTAAAAACCCCTAAAAGAAATGCTTAGAATTTATTTATTCTCAAATCAAACCAGTCATCAAATTAAAATACTTGCATTTCAATGCAATACACTCAAAATACTTGCAACCAAATAACTCCATACCCACGTCAGACAACTATCCCCTAAGAATCAGCCATATCCTTAACCCATTCCTAATCCAATATTCCAAACCGCAAAAAAATTTATCATCTGGCCGAATCTAATCTATCCCAAAAAACTACTCCAGCAGTGAAAAAAAAAAAAAAAAAAAAACCCAAACCCAAAACAAAAACAACTCCGATAACACCAAATAAATGATTACACAAGTCATGCTCAATGTCATTGAAATCATGACTCTCGCGACCGCAGACGAACCCTTCAAAGCTACATGGAATACTCCAGATAGGGCTAAAATATCCTTGAAAGAGAAGGAAAATAGATGTCTCAAGACAAACAAGTAAGAGATCTGACCTGAAACCGGCTCGGGAGGGCGGGACACCGGCTTCTTCTTATCCTTGTCCTTGAGACTGATGATTTGCCCGCCGTGATCAGGCCCTTCGCACCCTTCCCAGACATCTTTACCGCCAACGAACGAGCTGATTTCCAAGTCACAAGCTGAAAAATCCTGCAAATACTGACTGGTGAGAGAGAGACCAGCGACAGTCGAGATGGGATCCGAAACTTCCAGGAACCAAGCAAAGCGCATGGATACTTTATTTTTGCAGACATAAATAAAGATGCTAAGAAGCTTTATCAAGTTTGACAAATTAGCACCCTTTAAATTGGTAATTACACCAATGTTTTACTTAGGCCTGCTTCTTTGGTTCGCATTAGTGGCTTACAATCAATAAAAAAAAAAAAAAAAATCGGTTCGTTAATGGTCCGTTTAAGTTCATCGATTCAATTCAGATAACACAATTTGATTTTCTTAGGTTTTGTTTGGGATGGCTTTCTTACTTTTTTAAAGTTATTTTTTAGTAAAAAAATTTAATTCATGTGGTCTTACTCAATACCCCGCGACCCGATGACTTGACCCGGATTGCTATGCGCGTATTGCTCGGTTTGCTCTAGATGTTGCTCTACATTGCTCGATATTGGTCGATTTTTCTCGGTATTTGCTCGGTATTGGTCTTCACATATATTATTTCTAGTTATTGTCGAACAAATCGACCAAACCGAGCAAATACCGAGAAATATACCAAGCAATACCTAGCAACACGCGAACATAACATCTCGCTCTCCGTTCCGGGTCGGGGTTGTCGGGCCGCACAGTAAAATAGTGAACACGTGGCACTATTTTTACTGGTGTCCGAACGTAGAGCTACATCAAGTGACCGACCAAATAAAAGTTCCCAACATATCGAATGTTTAGCCATTCATTCATTTTATAGCCAAGCCATCGACTTCTTAGCTTGACTAAAACTTTATTCTTCGTATTTACAACTTCTACAAGCTAGATTTTCTAATTAGCTACATAACACTAATTTTTTCTCCTCTTATTTTTGCATAGTCAGTTGTTATGTCCTAGATTTTAAATGGAATATTATTTTTTTTTAATAAACAACAAATCAGAACTACCTAATTTTCTTTATCAATATAAATATCAGCGGAAGTAAGACTATCGTCTTAGTCAATATATTATATATATATATATTTGTTCATTTACTTTAAAAATCAGTACAATACTCTTGAATCATATAATCATATCATGTTACCCAAATGATGAGTTAAAAAAAATAACTAAAACAAAAGAAAAAGAACCTGAGGGATCCTAATCAATTTCCTACTCAAGTTTCATTGCCTTGATCGGAAATAATTTAATCACATATAATTGTGTAAAACATCATTTCAAGACTTTAACCATACAACACTATTTTTCAAAGTTGATATTATTTTCTATTCAATTAGAACGGCAAAAAATTCAAAAATACTTGATAAAAATTTCAAAAAATACTCAAAATATTCATAATCTTAATCTCTATAATATATCAAAATTCTCACTCTATTAAGTTTAAACAAGCGAATAATTAGATAACACATTAATGCACTCTATATATTAGAGAGCAACCGAGTAACTAAGAATGAGGCAGGAATGAAGCTCACATTCTCCTTTTGTGAGTTCTAATTCTCCTCCATATAAAGGTATGACACTATACTGCATAGGATAAATTGCGAGTAGTGGCCAAGGATGGCAATTTTTGTGGCAAGGCATATCTTTTCCTCTTGAAAATGGGACTCTATTGTTAATTGAATTTGAGGTAGGAAAGATATCCACCTCATTTTGGCACTTCTAATATCTCCTATAGAGGAGTTAATTATCTCTAAATTTGTTTTGGATTATTAGCGAGTTACAAATCAATTCAATGGTGTGTCCTCTGCATGGCGTTGCGAAATGACTTGAAGCAAATTATTCTAAAAAACATCATAATTCATAGGGTACTTTGAATTTTTTATCTTATTTTTGTTCTTATTGTTTAGTCTTATTTTTTTTTCTAAATAAGTATTTATATGTATATATATTCTCTATAAATTTTCATTAAAAAATTTGTATCATTTTAATTTTAGAAGAATTTTCATATTTTGGATGTCAAGATGCTGAAATTATATGGTTTCTACTTCTATGAATTTTTTAGAACAAACCAATGATCAATTTTTATTTTTTTTTAATGTAGATACATCACCAACCATCAATAAGATTTTTTGTACTAAATACCATCATTTGTATTGTAATAATTAAAAATAATAATGACGTTAATATGTTAGCTTGTTAATTATTAATTTTAAATATTTTGGACTTGTACATTGTTTAAAATTGACTAAATTTTATACAGATGAACTTCTTGATGTGTTGGTTCCTTCATAAAAATTTTAGATTTTTTATCATGAAATTTCTTTTAAAAAATTCTTAGGTGGAGGCTGGTCACCAATTCTTGTACTATATTATTGTTGTAGAAAAGCTCATTGAGGTATTGGGCAACAGAATTCTCTAATTTTTTAAATGTAGTTAGAAAGAGAATTCATTATATGATTTTTTTATATTTATGTATTTATCACAAGCTTTTATCTCTTTTTTCCCCTTTAATTTGTTTTAATCTGATTTGAATATAAGTTATCTATTTTAGCTATCACCATAATAAAAAAGTTGTCTCAAATGAACCCTTTGATGAGACTAAGTACGATTGAAGACTGATGTTAGTATAAGAGAAGTAATGTTGTTGAATTGATCTGACAAATTTTTTATTATTATAGCATATTTTATTTGTGGTCATTTAAAGAAGATTTATTTATTGTATCATTAGATTGGAGCAGTATCTTGGGATTATCTTCCATCAAGCATCTAAAGGCTCCTTCCTAGGATAAATTATTCCGTGCGGAGTCCGGACGTAAAGAACTACTAGATGTGAGTGTACACAGTATTTGTACACACTGTGTATAAAAAAAATCAAACTATGTATAAAATTAATACTCAATGTGTACAATCCACATCTGGATGGTTCTTACCGTCCGGACTTCTCACGGAATGATTTCTCCCTTCCTAAACATTGAATAGATATTGAAAAGCTAGCCAACCAAGATGATCTCTATTGAAGATTATACAAACTACTATAGATGCAATAATTCTATTTGTACTCTCTTCTAATGCATATATGAAAATGAGAGTCTTCCTTTTGTTCAGCCCATGGATGTTAGCTTCTTTCTTCTAGTTTCCAAGCTTCACATGATAATATGCTTTTCTTTGATGTTTATAATTGAGAGTGATAATTAATAATCCTCCTGACTCATGTATGTAAGCAACCCAAATTATTGAGATCTGGTCTCCCTTTGAAAAATTAAGCTCTTTAGGCATCTTTAAAAAAAAATTAAAATCTTTAAATATGTTAAATATTTAAATTAAGTAACGAATCTTTGATTAGCAATAAAGAAATTGATCCTCAATTGGAATGTACTATCATTGAAATTTTTTGATAAAGGCTCATTTGCTCTAAGTGCTTTTAATGGCCCTAAATATTTGATGCCATCATGGACCTTAGGCTTTTTGTTTGGGATAGCTTTGTTGCTGCTTTCTAAAGTAATTTTTTAGTACAAAAATTATAGTTCAAAAATTATTGTACTGAAAAATACTTAGAAAGTAATAAGAAATTGTCCCAAAAGAACCTTAGAGATAAATGAGGCTTTATATCTTTTAAGTTTATGCCTTTTGTGATTTTTGGATAGTAAAATTATGTACATTTTGATGCTTATATTTTTTTGAGGATTTTTTTTTTGGAGTGAAAATCATATCAATCACTTGCTCTCATTGCAATTTTTCTAGTGAAGAATCTATGCAACACATAGCTTCCCATTGAAGCTCCTTATCAATTTGCCTTATAGGGGTTTAGAGTAGAGACCCACATACCCTTACCCTATTAGAAACTCTGTATAAGAGAAGTTACTTTTATAAGGTTTTATATACTTCAAAGATTTTCTAGAGTAGAAATACTCTAATATTTTAATTAATGATGACTTAGAACTTGCTTTTAAAGGCAGTTCATGAGTATTTCTAAATGATAGAGAATATATCATAGTTAGATATAAATTCTTCTAAAATTTTAATGAGTGAGTGGCTTAATTTATTACTTTAAAACATGTACATTATTTAGTAGAATACCATGACCACTATAGAAGTCATGGTATAAAGAACAACAATCCTTCTCTCTTGGGTTAATAAGAAGTAACATGTGTGGGCTAATAATTTAATTTTCTCTTCTATCTTTGATACCCCTCGATATAAAAACTTGTTCCTTTTGTAAGGAATATATATAAGGCCATGACATTATATAGTAGGGGCTAATGAATAATACATTAGAGATTGAACTATATATACTCCTATGAACTAGGTTAAAATAGTTAATTGTATATGGTTCGTACCAGGTGATCTAAAGGATATTATGCCAAAAAAATTACATTGTATCTTCTAAAACTATGGATGTCATGAGGATAAGATTGGAGATTAGCATGAATTTATCTAAGATTTATGAAGGTAGTTGGAAATAGTATTTTTATTAAATTAGCCTTGTCAAAACAAATTATATAGTGTTGATGGTAGATATCCTATTCTAGTTAACATGATTGATTTTGATGTGAATAAATATATTCCTTTAAATTCATAGTTATACAAATAATTTTATGTATTCTTGTGATTTTAATGGTATAAGGATATATATGCTATGCTGGTATTCTTATAATAGGATTTACTAATTATGACGATTTCATTTCCATGAACTTGTGACTTACTTTAAACAGATTGACAATCTATAACCTATTCTTTATAAATAGTGACCCAGGTCATAAGAAAATCAAATTGATTAAACTCGATCTTCCTTAAAAAAAATATTGAATTACCTCTTGAATGATAAAAATGATAATATTATGACTCTCTTTATTGTTTAGGTTTTTAGCGCTTCAACTACCTAAGATTTTAAGCATTTTAGATATTCATTAGAATGTTAACCCTAGACATGTTCGATGAAGGTTAGTTAGGTGGCTCATGCTATTGTCAAGACTATTGAGCTTGTGAGAATGGCATCTCTATCTTATTATTGCTCATGCTTTATTTATAGAAGAGGCATCTTATATGAGTTATTTATGTTTTTACTATATAGATTTTGAATTACTTTTAATGGCATTAATAGCCTCAACAAAATAATTTATGCTTTACACAATAAGTAAGATCAATATAGGACATGCTATCCTTTTACAGTGATAAGGAGTAGCAATGCATAGTGCAATGACCATTAAAAAAATACCTTGTTGTAGCTCATGATTTACTCTTGCAATTGACAGCCTTTCAAAGAAAATCTTTGGAATCATATAAAAAGATGTGATGAGTTTTTAATAATCCTTGGATTTATAATAACTATTAAACTGTTGATAAAAAGCTTAGTGAGACCAATGAATGTATAGATAATCCTACTATAAGAGAAAGTAAGTCAAGTTTAGTCTTGACTTGAGGGTGGCAAAAAAGGCTTAATAGAGCAGAATATCAAAAAGCCTGTTGAATATGTATGATAGTCCTATAGTGTTCAATGTGGCAATAAGTACCAAATGACCCATTATAATTATCAAATAACAAGCAACTTGAACCCTACCAAAATGAGATTATGAAGAATTGCATTATTATATGTGAAATCTATAAAAAATTATAGCTATGAATACGTTGATTTCTACCCTTCATAGAGATATTATTTTGAACAATATTTTGAAGTTCATCTCACATGACATCATGAGGGGTGCAAGGATATCAAATCCACTAAGGCTACTAATTAAGGGATTACGATTGACTAGGATCGATAATGATAACTTAAAATAGTGATGTTGAGGAGACTTGTTAAAATATGGTGGAGGGGAAGTTCAATATGATAAAGAGGGGAGCATGAATGGTTGCCATTAAATTATTTAGCCTTGGCTTGATGTTGATTTATGATAGGAAAACTCAATTGTTCAATAATGGTATTATTGTTAGTCCAACCTTTTATAAGAGCAGGAGTTTTTGTGCATGAAACTATTTTTAGTATGTGAACACAATCGTCCAATACTATGTCTAAGAGGCCTTCAAAGAAATTATATCATCCTTGATTAAGAGACGATTCCAAGAAACCTCATTTGGTAATCATTAATGTACTCAAGGAGTCCAAATATGAAGAAATTATTCTGTGCTGAGGCCGAACGCGCCACATCATCAGTACTGAGCCGCAGTACCGAGTAGTACCGAGCCACAGTACCAAACGAGGGATGACATGACGCATTCTGATTGATCTTCGAATGAGCTTCAACGTCCGCACAGAATAATTAATCCCAAATATGAAACTCATTACATGCACCTTAATTTGAGAAATAAGATTCATCCCTCTCACTAATACAAAGGAAATATACTATCACACTGGCCCACCACAACATGAAGTAAAATACTACTGTTGATAATTTGTAAGCTACAACCAGGCAAGAAGTGAAAATATTTTGCCCATTAAAATAAACTCCCGTTAATATTCAGATGTTCATGGATACAAGTAGAGAGAGCTGGTTACCAAGGATAAATATTAGGTGAATACTCTGTAGTATTCACTGCAAGCTGAGTGGATGATTTTGCCCTTCATTTTTTTTGGAGTACAGAGTACATAGCACACAATTGTGTTCTCCACTGGCACGCCACATCATGTAGAAACTATATTCAAAGGGCCTTGTGGAAGCTAGATAATCAACATTACTCTTTGGAAGATTTGTTGATGAGAGACTTGTGGATGTGGGGGATAACACCACCACCTGCTATGGTTCCTTTGATGAGTGTATCAAGCTCTTCATCTCCACGAATTGCGAGCTGTAAATGTCTTGGTGTTATACGTTTCACCTTCAGATCCTTGCTTGCATTGCCAGCAAGCTCCAGAACTTCAGCAGTAAGGTATTCCAAAATGGCAGCACAATAAACTGCAGCAGTAGCTCCGACTCTTCCATTTGTAGCAATGCGCGACTTGAGCAAACGGTGAACACGGCCTACTGGGAACTGAATGAACGAAGAAAATAAAGAGTTGTTATAAGCCAATTATATAAAGTTTTCAAATAAAGATTTCCTCTATAAGTTTTAAATTGGCCAGCTACTAGCTCTTTAGTTGAATTAAACATTGAAGCTAGAGCATGTAGCTGTTGTCTGTTGAGTTGCAAATTGTTCGTAAATCACATCTAATTATATTGAGAATGGTAAGTGAAACGAGAACAAAAAAATAGAGAGAGAGAGAGAGAGAGAGAGAGAGAGAGAAATTCTAAGCAAGAAACTATGATATTTCTATAAAATAAACTTGATTACAAATTATTATGTAAATTGAGTTCACCCCCCCTTTTTATAGATCTAGGTCAACGGTTGAGCATTATAGAATTGGCTGCATATATGACTCTAAAGAAAAATAAGAAAAAATACAATAGTTATGTAGCCCTATTTGAATGTCAGACTTGATGAAGTCATATGCCAAGCTTCGAAAAAGTTTTTGGTTTGGCATGGCCCAACAGCTGAAAACAGTTTCTCTTATAAAGGGAGTCATCCCTTAAGTAGTCTCACTAGAGCCAACTTCATAGATCATATCCGCTTGGCTAGGACGAGGTATGAGACTCTAGTCATTTCCTTGAGTTTCTCTAGTCGACTAGTGAGTCTTATTTGAACAAAGTAGTCTGAGTTAGCTTAACTTGAATCATGTTTTACTTTATATTTACTTCTACCATTGTCGTTTTGTCCACGTCATTCAATACATAGCCTATAAATATGAGACAATTATTTCTCATTCAAATGCTTTTTCTTCATCCCTTTCTAGCTTTTGAGCTCCGCAAGGGCCTATTCTTGTAAAAGATGAAAGCTCCCAAAGATAAAATCAATATTTTCAAGGACAACATAATTTCAACTTTATTTGACAAGCAAAAAGATAAAAGCTAATTTCTTCTCAGAAGAAGAAGAAAATGAAAATATAAGGTACGAAGTCAAAAATCGAGATTCATGAGCTCGTTGCCTCGTCAAATTCCTCAGCTAATCAACACTCTTTCTCTCCTGTTGATGTTGAAAAAAGATGATAATTCGCCAAAATGGCTGCTCTCCGTCCAGTTGAAGTTCAAAAACAGGTAGAGAAGGCAATATTAAAAAAAATTGTTATAAAAACTTAATAATCTATGTGAATTTGATTATGTTGAGTAACTTTAATGCAGTTCTTTTCCCAATGAGCGAGCTTCTAGGTGAGACGCCAAATGTTGAACCTCCAACTCAAGAAGAAGTTTACTGTGGAAGAGTAGAAATCAGCAAAGTAGCGATCTTTCAGAAACAAAAATTGCCCATATCAAGAATCGTCAAGTCATTTGAACATCTTCATAAATTGCGGGGGTAATTGTATATGTCAGATGGATCATTTTTATGGGTATTTTTTTTATGTGGGATGGTTCATTTGGTAAGAGACTTGGAGAGTAGCGCCTATCGTTCCAAGTCACGCCCCATAGATAACATGTCAAAAGTGATTTAAAGCCTCTCCCAAGAGTATTCACCCCACTCGGGAGAAATCTCTGATGTTCAGGTTACCTACGCGAGTTCAAAATCTTTTGGTCCAGCGAGGTCAACAATGGATCTCCTTATGGATATTTCTCCAACTTCACGCTTGAAGTTGAAAGAAACATGAAATGCATCTGAATCAAGAACACAAATTTAAATGGGGCATTGCAATGGCTTATGTCATTGCCATGTTCCAAGCGTCAAACTTGGGTTATTTGGTTGATGAGCCATGTGCAAGTCATCAATGGCATGTATAATGAACAAAAAATAGCATTGGGGTCTTAATTATAGCAAGAGTGGTAATATGAGCGTTAAAAATGGAGTCAATCTGAAATTTATGGCCATACCTCAACAGCTTTGATAGTAATGTTAGAGGCATATAAATCTAAGTGATGGAAATGGTAAAACAGTAAAGTCATGAGTGATCGGAGGCCCTCTGCACCATCCAACAAGGTGGAAATATCAGAAAATATTTCATTCTAAAATGTGTATGAGCCAACCACAACCTCTTAGCTGCATTGAGCAGCTACAGCCACCCTCTCACGGTTTCAGATGGACAGATCCCACTCTGATGCAACCTCTATTGTATATAAAGTCATGCAGCTGACCTTTTTGCATTGAATTTTTCCTTCTATTGTATATCTTTAATGTTGGCCAGCTGAAGGAGCAGCCTACTGCCCCCTTCGCTTTTGATGTCTTGGTTAGGCAGCCAAAAGTTGAAGAAAGGATTGTCTATAACAAGTAAAAATGATAGGTTTGACGTAGGGCTAAGGCATCATGGAGATCACGAGATTCAAGATAATGGTGAAATTGCTCAGTAGGGCATCATTTTCTTGATTTTGTAGAGTTTCATTCAAACGCCAGTTAAATGCACAATGAGGTCCGTGTTGGTTCTAATTAGCTTATCTTGAAGTTCATGCTTACTTTATATTAGTGTTGATTAAAAAGGGATTCTAGAAAGCAATGAAATAAATACATGTTGAAAGTAGCACCACCTGGGCAGCCCATAACAAAAGTAGTTAGCATAAGCTGTAAATTTTGGTAAAATAAATAAAAGGCCTTTTTCATGATTTTCTTTGATACAGAAATTTCTAAAACCAGAAGGAATATCAGTATACTTCACAATATGGTCTAGCAAATAAAACTTAAAGACCAAAACCAACCACATGTTTCAGGGTTCAACAATTTATACGAAACCACTCCACCAACAGCACTCTAATCAATTTGAAATGGAGTAATTCTAACACCAGTGCCTAGCATGTAGTAAACCAATGCAACATATAGAACAAAGTAGATTGTTGATTCATGGACAAATGTATTCAAGGACGAGGGTAAGGGTGTCAATATATGACACGACCTGAAAATTTGACCTGGACCCAGCCCAAAAATTTCGGGTTCGGATTTAATTTTCAACCTGATTGAAATATCGGGTCGGGTTCGGGCTAACCCGCGAATCCGAACGCAACCCGTTTCACCAATCAATCACCCGCTCGCTCGGTCCATTTGTCGCCTCTAGCGCTCGCACTTGTCGCACTGCTAGCACTCGCACTCGCCCACTCGCACTCTACCAGCTCACCTGCACTCGCCCGTCACACTCAACCGGGTTACCGAGTTGGATCGAGTCAGATCGGGTTTGGGTCATATATATTAAGAGCGGGCCAATTTCGAGTTTAGCCCAAATCCAACCCAAAACCTTGTTTTGACACACCTAAACTAGGGATTCTCCTTCAGACAAAAGAAGTTATTGCTTAAAGGTGTAAACAATTCCATGAAGATAAACAACCTTAAAGAATTCATGATTAGGAACTGGAAAATTGGTGCACACCATATATATGGACAGACGCTCGATGTTAAAAAGTAAAATTATACCACAACACACTAAATCAATGTTTAAAATTGTGCAATATGATGCTCGCCTTGAGGCCCACCTCAGCACAATTTTAATAAAAAATCTCTCAAGCATTTTTTTATGAGGTTTGCGCCTCAGCTTGGTTGAGGCCCGCCTTGAAGCGTGCTCGCCTCGCTAGCATGAGGTTTATGCCTCACCCATTTATATAATTTTTAATTAAATTGTATCTAAATCCTAAGCTAAAGCCCTGAACAAATCACATCTTCATGGATTCCTGAGACGTAGCAACTTTCTCTCGACTTCCTCGACCTCCCGCCCACCGTCTTCGTCGTAGCCACCACCTTCGTAGCCGCCGTCGGGGATCACCTGTAAACCGCACATCACCACCACCTCTAACAATTTTGGAATATAATCGCATCATTATGTTGATGGCACAAATATTTATGAAAGAGAAAGATGATTAAAATAAATGAAGAAAAAAATAGATTGGGAGGTATTAGACTCCACAGGTTGGGGCAATGGAAAGACGCAAGTAATTTTTTATTTTGAGGCATACGCCTCAAAATTGCCTTGAGGCTTACGCATCACTTCACAAATGAAAAACGCCTCAATACCTAGTTGCGTTATTTTAAATCTTACACCAAATATGAGGCATTTAAACAAATTCATTCTCTAGGCATCATGGACGTAAGAGATTCTATTTATGATATAAATGTTTGGTTCTTAAAAACCTATCGAAAACACAATTTTTAAAGTGGAGTAGAATATGCAAATTGAGTTGGAGTACATACTAACTAATTTAACTGACCTAGTGCCTGAACAATCCCAAATCAACCAAAATGTGGAATGGCCCAAACAAGTGAAAAACATTTGTATGCACTTAAATAAACAATAATGAGGTTCAATCAAACTTGAAATGGGCAAAATGGCCACTAAGTTGTTCTTATCATACCAACCAAGCCAGTTTATTCCCTTCCAAGCTCAACACCTCTAACTAACAAGGCGAACAAACCCAGTGCAGCCATCAAAGGGAAGCATGTCAAAAGTTATGGCTGTCATCAATTTACCCTTACTTGCTAGCCGAAATTTTAAAAAAATTTGGATTTTCTCAAAAAATACTTTGACAATTATGCTCAACCACATCACACATTGGTTGTGACAAATATTCAATTCGAGATAAAGATAGATTTTTTTTCCTTTGCCAATAATGGTGTCCAATTTGTTGAATATGAGCAGGGAAACATCAATACTCCTAAAAAAATTCCCATCAATAAGATGGATGAAATAGTATGATTGCATGCACCACACGATTAGCTACTCTTGTCTTCCAATATCCTTTGCTTGCAAATTAGAGATATAATGGGGGCCCAACTGAATTCGAACGCGCAAGTGCTAGCCCCATGATGGGTCATGGGCAGTTTCATACATTCATTAAAAGGCCTTCAATTCAATCATTTTCACTCAATCCAAAGTTAGAAATTCAAGATCCTAACTCTCAAGTGAACTTTTGAATCCCGCTAACAAAATTCGTAGAGGACTACAAGGTTAAAAGGTCAAAACAATGTTATTAAAAACGTTTTGGGTTCATAAGATAATATGATTGTTTAATGCCGGAGGCCCTAAGCACCAATCGAGGCATTCCCCATGAGCAAAGTGAGGCACTAAAATTCACTTATCAAACTGTGTTGGATGCTTTCGGAGGGTTTAATTTGATGATCATAATAATAAAATATTAAAATATAAAAGAAAATTGCATTTTTTTAAGTTCTATACCATTCTAAAATACCAAAATGAAAAAATGTTGCCATATAGGTTGTCTAAAAGAAAGTATAAAAGTATTGTTTTAAGTTTAAAGAAACAAACAAAAACTTTGATAGCTTTCATGGTGTAAGATTAATTTAATATTTACTAGTAACTATTTATTCTTCTTCATCAACCATAGAATCTTCCCCATTTTTATATTTGTAGCCATCAAGCTAATAAAATGGTTGTGTATGCATTAAACAATAATAAAAATTATTTGCATTGCTACGTCTACTGTATTATAATAAAGCATTTACCTAAGTAGCGGGTTAGTTATGGAACCAACCTAAAAAAATGTTTGGTATAAGGAGACAATAATCTAGCCACTTACCTATGTGATGCAAATTGTTTTATAATTTTTTACAGCATACACATGGTGCTCGCCACAGCACATATTTGAGTCATTGGAGCCTCGCCACACCTCACATGAGCACCTAGGCGAGCACTTGACTTGCCTGTGATAACACTTGGTTAAATTCAAACTAAGGTCTCTGGGGAGGCTCAAAGAATATTCACTACCATGTTAACCACTAGATTAGGGGTGTCAATTTGTGTCAACGGATCAGGTTCGGGTCGATCCCGAAACTGACACAACGCTATATGACACGACCCGAACCCGACCCGTTTTTGCAAACGGGTCAGAAAAAGCAACACGGACCCGACCCGACTGCAAACGAACCGAGCCAAGCCGAGTATGTGAGTGTTCATGTTTGTGTTCATTTGTTATCAACTTGTTCAAGTTGGGTTCGTGTTTGATTCGAGCTTTATTGTTTGTGTTCTTGTTTGGTTCGTTTAAATTAATGAGTGTTCATGTTTGGTTCATGTTCAGTTCGTTTAGTGCTTATCGAGCTTTAAACAAACAAGCCTTAAAGAACTATAAACGAGCTCTACTTCTAGATGTTCATTAACTTAACAAACGAGCTTTATCGAGCCTCCTAGAATCGAGCATGTTTGCGAACATATTTAGAGAATTTTTTTAAAATATCAAACAAGCACGTTCATGAACATATCTAACGAGTGTTCTTGAGCTATCAAATGAGCAAGTTCACTGACATATATAACTAATTTTTTAGCTACCAAATGAGCTTGTTTACGAACAAATGATCTATGATTCATCTTATATTTGTTCATGAATATTTTAAACAAACAATCAAGCAGATATGGACAAATGTGAAATGCCTCTTGTACATGAATCGAGATTCTTATCGAGCCTAATGTCAAGCTTGTTCACGAGCTTTAAATGATGTTGTTCACGAACATAAATGAGCCAAACACATTAGTGTTCAAGCTTGTTTATTTAAGGATCGAGTATTTAAAATATTGTTCAAGTTTGTTTGTTTAGTTAATTAAACGATCACAAATAAGCTTTAATCGAACTGACAACGAGTAGCTCGTCAAACGTTTGGTTCGCTTGCAGCCCTACCCGTCGGGTTGCCGGGTTGACACGACCTGACACGAAATTCGATGAGACGAACAGTGGCCAGATCGAGACGCTGCCTCGTGCGGCCAATCCGAGGAGGACGGCGGCAAGGTCGAGGCACTTCCTCGTGCGGCCAGGCCAAGGCGCTGGTGCTGCGCTGCCTCGTGCTGCCAATCCCGCGTGCCGCGTTGTCCACTGTGAACCTGAAGGCGTCCATGCGAGGAGCCGGGTGGCTTGGGGTCGTTTGGGCACATGCGGAGTGGGGCGGTTGGGCTTGACCAACTGACCGCGTGAGAGTTGAGACGAACTTAGTTGTGTGACGTGCGACTGCGACACAGCGCGGGCTTCCGGACCTAGACCCAGGTCAACTTCGAGTTGATTTTGGGTTTTTGGGTCAACCCAAACCTGACCTGTTTTTTCAAACGGGTCAAAAATCCGAACCCGAATCCAGCCCATTTACAAATGGGTTGACTCGAACCCGGATTTTTCTAGGTCGAGTTTTGGGTCGTGTCAATTTTTGACACCTCCACACTAGATCATCCCTCAAGTTTGAGAAATAACTAGAAATGTCGAAGAGACAAGTTCATCTTCAGATCTCCTAGATGGATCAAAGAATCCCCTCTCTAAGATAAACACCTAAATCCACCTCTTTAATACTAAAAGGTTATAGGGAAAAAATAAAAATAAAACTGAAAAAAGGTTATAGGTCAACCTAAGATCTCTTTAGTGGATCGAGAAATTCTCTGAAGAGAAATGATGAATTCATGTCCTTCAAGTCTCATAGCAAACCAATAGATCAAAGGGCATAATTTGATTTAAGTAATCTCTACTATATATATTTATCAATGACAAATGGCGCATTATAGCGCAAATTTCCCCATAGACCATAGCACATGGCACAAGGCACAAGGCACAAGCACCACATTTTAAGATTGTGCACAATATTAAATAATTATAAATAAAAAGTATATATATTAGTATAAAATACTATTAAATAAAAATAAATAATAATCCTCTTCATTTGCCACAAAAAAATATATATGTTATGTAATTATTATAACATACACTTGTCAATATTACATATATACATAAAATATCTTTTTTGTGGGTAGAATTATATCTGGATTGTTTTGAGTACCAATAAACAAGCATGTATTCAAATATTTTTTACATTCATTTTAATGTGAATGAAATAGTGAATAACAATAACACAAATGTGGAATCAACTGACTCGATGAAACATGAAAGATATTTTATAAATAACTTATACCTCTTATTTAGAAATTAAGGAACATTTATAATGGGAACACTATTATGTTATTAAATAAGTGATAAAATTAATAAATATAAAAATTAATATTAATTTTAAATTAATATGGGTGTGACATGTGAGTTTTGTGCCAAGCATTGATGCTCCTATATCGCGCAAATAATGCACGTCTTTTTGAACATAAGCGTCGTGCCAAGCAAATGATATTGAAAGTGCCATGCGCGTGTGCACCATGCGCCATAACACGTGCTATTTTGCGTCATTGAAATGTATGCTACTAGATATTGGAAGCACTAGCTTCAAGCATGAGATCAATAACCACCTTCAAGCCTAGCATCTGGAGACATCTTTGAATTTGGTTTCAATTGGCTGCCTAGGCTATCCAAATGCAGTCTAGATTGCTATCATTTGCCTTTACTAGCAACAATAAGTTTGCCACCCATCAAGTTATAGTCACTCAACCCAGACTAACCCAATCTGATTACAGTTTCCCTGTTCCTCTCAAAATGCACTCCAAGCCACCATAGTTCAACTATAATCATAGGAACAATCTCTCATCTCATTATAATTTTTTTTCAAATAGTTAAGAGATTTATCATATATATATATATATATATATATATATATATATTAATAAATGGGGAATCATTAGGAATCCCAAGAAATTTGCTCTGTACTTGTCCAATTCAAAAAATACTACTCAATCATTAACTTAAGCACCAGGCATCTTTCTTGGGTACAAAAATGTACATTTCGAAAGTCATCAATTCAAGCTAATTGTATGTGGGAAAATTATAAGACTTTCTAAGTATTTAGAAGAAAATTTTGGCTTGCAACAATACCAAATCATCTAGGGCGAGTTCGTTCCACTATGAGTGTTTGGATCTTAGTTCAAGAAGTGAGTTTCATTGAAGTGTGTCGCATTCATATCAATTATTTTGCGGTGACTCAATTTATGTGTTTGTTTGAGCCATACATTGAGTTTCACTTTTAATCACCCTCATCTTTTATAAATTTATTATTTATTAATTAAAGTAGTATTTTAAATCATCATCCATTAATTTAATAATATTATATGATTACAATAAATTGAAACTCACTTTTTTTAAAATGAGTTTAAATACTTCCCGACATTTATAAGGGTTATTTGACTGCAATTATCTAGAATTCACATGTATTTCATTTGCAATGTAAAATAAATACAAGATATTTGGAATATTCATGTTTATTTGATTGATTGTAAAATAGATATAGGAAATAATTTTGTGTGTTTGGTTGGAAATAAAATGAACATAAATTGTGTGTGTGTGCATATTTATGCATTTATTTATTTATATTTATATTTTTAAGGGTTTTTTACATATATAACACTTGAAACTATTGTAAATATATATTCAACACCTAAACTTTTGTATTTACAGATATACCACCTAAAATCCCACTTTTTCATCTATTCTAACACTCTGTTACTATCCCCGTCAAAAATCCCTATCGGCATGCCGCCTCCTCCCTCGTCGGCTTGTCGCCGTTGTTCTCCGAACAAGTTCTCGAGAACTATGCGTGGAGCTTGTTGAAAAGGGTGGTGGTAAACTACAGTGGTAAATTGGTTGGGACGGTGGCTACAAACGATGACACGGAGGTGGTGCTCAATTACAATCAAGTTTTTATTCATGATTTTGGTCCTTCTACGATGGCCTTCCTTTTCAAGGGAGATTCTGAGATTGTCTGGAATTTTCTTCTTCATACGTTGCATCTTCAGGTGAATTTCCCATCTACTTTTTAGATTTCTTCTTGGTTAAATTGGTGATATGTTATAGCCTCTTGAAGTTTGTCAGACTTGAATGCTAGCGAAACACCAGGCATTACTTAAAATTCCATATGTTTGAATCTTGTATCTGTAGAAGATTTCGCAATAATAATGACTGCTCCAAATGGTTGCTGATGGCATGGGTGATTATCTTCTAATCTGAAATCTAAAAGAAACCAATCAATTGTTACCTCTTCCATTGGCAGAAAACATAGCAGAGCTATAATACCCAAAATAACATAGCATAGCATAGCCATCGCGACTTGGATGGCGCAGTGGTCGTGGTGATAAGTAAGACAAAGAGAGCAATGAGCATCGTTCATACAGTCAAGGCAATACATGTTGCACTCGTTCTTGTGAGCGTCGGATTGGAGCTTGCATTGGACGAAGAAGCTCGTCAAGAGGAGAGGATGTAGCCATGGCGGCCATCGGCTATCGTTCTCTCCCCCTCCTCCCTAAAGACAATTCAAAGAAAGACGCAAGGCTGATAGGGATTTTTGACGGGGGTAGTAAAGGAGTGTTAGAATATATGAAAAGGGGGGTTTTAGGTGGTATATCAATAAATATAAAAGTTTAAGTGTTGAATATGTATTTACAATAATTTCAAGTGTTATGTACGTAAAAATCCCATTTTTTAAATGTATTAGAGCAAGAGACGGAGGGTGGGAGTATGGCAACAACAATTGATGGCATTGTTGGGGATGGAGATGATGATTTGAGGTAATGAAGGGAATGGCACCGAAGATCAGTGATGCCAGAGGGTATGGCGATGATGCGGGGTTGAGTGGGGTTGCCATGAGACATCGATGCTAGAACACCAAGGCTGCGAGGTCGTGGGGTTGAGTGGGGTCGAGAACAGGACATTGTTGAGGTCTTAAGACTGAGCGGATTAAGAGGTCGCGAGACATTGGCAAATTCCAAATTCATCAAAAACGATTTGTTTGAGGTATTAAAAACCCCTAAAAGAAATGCTTAGAATTTATTTTATTCTCAAATCAAACAGTCATCAAATTAAAATACTTGCATTTCAAATGCAATACACTCAAAATACTTGCAACCAAATAACTCCATAACCATCGTCAGACAACTTATCCCCTAAGAATCAGCCATATCCTTAACCCATTACTAATTCCAATATTCCAAACCGCAAAAAAAATTTATCATCTGGCCGAATCTAATCTATCCCAAAAAACTTCCAGCAGTGAAAAAAAAAAAAAACCCAAACCCAAAACAAAAAACAACTCCGATAACACCAAATAAATGATTACAAGTCATGCTCAATGTCATTGAAATCATGACTCTCGCGACCGCAGACGAACCCTTCAAAGCTACATGGAATACTCCAGATAGGGCTAAAATATCCTTGAAAGAGAAGGAAAATAGATGTCTCAAGACAAACAAGTAAGAGATCTGACCTGAAGACCGGCTCGGGAGGAGCGGGACACCGGCTTCTTCTTATCCTTGTCCTTGAGGACTGATGATTTGCCCGCCGTGATCAGGCCCTTCGCACCCTTCCCAGACATCTTTACCGCCAACGAACGAGCTGATTTCCAAGTCACAAGCTGAAAAATCCTGCAAATACTGACTGGAGAGAGAGACCAGCGACAGTCGAGATGGGATCCGAAACTTCCAGGAACCAAGCAAAGCGCATGGATACTTTATTTTTGCAGACATAAATAAAGATGCTAAGAAGCTTATCAAGTTTGACAAATTTAGCACCCTTTAAATTGGTAATTACACTAATGTTTACTTAGGCCTGCTTCTTTGGTTCGCATTAGTGGCTTACAATCAAATAAAAAAAAAAAAATCGGTTCGTTAAATTGGTCCGGTTTAAGTTCATCGATTCAATTTCAGATAACACAATTTGATTTTCTTAGGTTTTGTTTGGGATGGCTTTCTTACTATTTTTTAAAGTTATTTTTTAGTAAAAAAATTTAATTCATGTGGTCTTACTCAATACCGCGCGACCCGATGACTTGACCCGGGATTGCTATGTTCGCGTATTGCTCGGTATTGCTCTAGATGTTGCTCGGTATTGCTCGATATTGATCGATTTTTCTCGGTATTGCTCGGTATTGGTCTTCACATAATAGTATTTCTAGTTATTGTCGAACAAAATCGACCAATACCGAGCAAATATCGAGAAAATACCAAGCAATACCTAGCAACACGCGAACATAACAATCTCGTCTCTGTTCCGGGTCGGGGTTGTCGGGCCGCACAGTAAATAGTGAGAACACGTGGCACTATTTTACTGGTGTCCGAACGTAGAGCTACATCAAGTGACCGGACCAAATAAAAGTTCCCAACATATCGAATGTTTAGCCATTCATTCATTTTATAGCCTAGCCATCGACTTCTTAGCTTGACTAAAGACTTTATTCTTCGTATTTACAACTTCTACAAGCTAGATTTTCTAATTAGGCTACATAACACTTAATTTTTCCTCTTATTTTTGCATAGTCATGTTGTTATGTCCTAGATTTTAAATTGGAATATTATTTTTTTTAATAAACAACAATCAGAACTACCTAATTTTCTTTATCAATATAAATATCAGCGGAAGTAAGACTATCGATCTTAGTCAATATATATATATATATATATATATATTTGTTCATTACTCTAAAAATCATATACAATACTCTTGAATCATATAATCATATCATGTCTACCCAAATGATGAGTAAAAAAGAATAACTAAAACAAAAGAAAAAGAACCTGAGGGATCCTAATCAATTTCCTACTCATGTTTCATTGCCTTGATCGGAAATAATTTAAATCACATATAATTGTGTAAAACATCATTTCAAGACTTTAACCATACAACACTATTTTTCAAAGTTGATATTATTTTCTATTCAATTAGAACGGCAAAAATTCAAAAATACTTGATAAAAATTTTCAAAAAATACTCAAAATATTCATAATCTTAATCTCAATAATATATTCAAAATTCTCACTCTATTAAGTTTAAACAAGCGAATAATTAGATAACACATATATGCAACTCTATATATTAGAGAGCAACCGAGTACTAAGAATGAGGCAGGAATTGAAGCTCACATTTCTCCTTTTGTGAGTTCTAATTCTCCTCCATATAAAGGTATGACACTATACTGCATAGGATAAATTGCGAGTAGTGGCCAAGGATGGCAATTTTTGTGGCAAGGCATCGATTTTCCTCTTGAAAATGGGACGACTATTGTATAATTGAATTTGAGGTAGGAAGATTATTCACCTCATTTTGGCACTCTAATATTCTCCTATAGAGGAGTTAATTATCTCTAAATTTTGGTTTTGATTATTAGCGAGTTACAAATCAATTCAATGGTGTGTACATCCTCTGCATGGCGTTGCGAAAATGACATTGAAGCAAATTATTCTAAAAAATACTCATAATTCATAGGGTACTTTGAATTTTCTATCTTGTTTTTGTTCTTATTTGTTAGTCTATTTTTTTTTGTAAATAAGTATTTATATGTATATATTTCTCTATAAATTTTCATTAAAAAATTTGTATCATTTTAATTTTTAGAAGAATTTTCATATTTTGGATGTCAAGATGCTGAAATTATGATGGTTCTAACTTCTATGAATTTTTTAGAACAAACCAATGATCAATTTTTATTTTTTTTAATGTAGATAACATCACCAACCATCAATAAGATTTTTTGTACTAAATACCATCATTTGTATTGTAATAATTAAAAATAATAATGACTGTTAATATGTTAGCTTGTTAATTATTAATTTTAAATATTTCTTGGACTTGTACATTTGTTAAAATTGACTAAATTTTATACAGATGAACTTCTTGATGTGTTGTTCCTTCATAAAAATTTTAGATTTTTTATCATGAAATTTCTTTTAAAAAATTCTTAGGTGGAGGCTGGTCACCAATTCTTGTACTATATTATTGTTGTAGAAAAGCTCATTGAGGTATTGGGCAACAGAATTCTCTAATTTTTTTAATGTAGTTAGAAAGAGAATTCATTATATGATTTTTTATTATATTTTATGTATTTATCACAAGCTTTTATCTCTTTTTCCCTTTAATTTGTTTTAATCTGATTTGAATATAAGTATCTATTTTAGCTATCACCATCTATGTAACATGATTCTCACCTGAATATTGCATAGAGTTTTAAGTTTCATTTGGAGCAACTTTCTTATTTCTTTCTAAATTAAGCAGTTTTTTAGTATAAAAAATTTTATTTCAAAATTTTTTTTTGGCTAAAAGTTGCTTTAAAAAATAATAAAAAAGTTGTCTCAAATGAAGCCTTTGATGACTAAGTACGATTGAAGACTGATGTTAGTATAAGAGAAGTAATGTTGTTGAATTGATCTGACAATTTTTTTTTATTATTATAGCATATTTTATTTGTGGTCATTTAAAGAAGATTTATTTAGTGTATCATTAGATTGGAGCTAGTATCTTGGGATTATCTTCCAATCAAGCATCTAAAGGCTCCTTCCTAGGATAAATTATTCCGTGCGGAGTTCGGACGTTAAAGAACCATCTAGATGTGAGTGTACACAGTATTTGTACACACTGTGTATAAAAAAAACCAAACTATGTATAAAATTATACTCAATGTGTACACTCACATCTGGATGGTTCTTTACCGTCCGGACTTCTCACGGAATGATTTCTCCCTTCCTAAACATTGAATATGATATTGAAAGCTAGCCAACCAAGATGATCTCTATTGAAGATTATACAAACATACTATAGATGCAATAATTCTATTTGTTCTCTCTTCATATGCATATATGAAATGAGAGTCTTCCTTTTGTTCAGCCCATGGATGTATGCTTCTTTCTTCTAGTTTCCAAGCTTCACATGATATATATGCTTTCTTGATGTTTATAATTGAGAGTGATAATTAATAATCTCCTGACTCATGTATGTAAGCAACCCAAATTATTGAGATCTTGTCTCCCTTTGAAAATTAAGCTCTTTAGGCATCTTTAAAAAAAAATTAAAATCTTTAAATATTGTTAAATATTTAATTTAATGTAAGCGAATCTTTGATTAGCAAATAAAGAAATTGATCCTCAATTGGAATGTACTATCATTGAAATTTTTTTGATAAAGGCTTCATTTGCTCTAAGTGCTTTTAATGGCTCCTAAATATTTGATGCCATCATGGACTTAGGCTTTGTTTGGGATAGCTTTGTTGCTGCTTTCTAAAGTAATTTTTTAGTACAAAAATTTATAGTTCAATAAATTTTTGTACTAGAAAAATACTTTAGAAAGTAATAAGAAAGTTGTCCCAAAAGAAACCTTAGAGATAAATTGAGGATTTATATCTTTTAAGGTTTATGCCTTTTGTGATTTTTGGATAAGTATAAATTATGTACATTTTGATGCTTATATTTTTTGAGGATTTTTTTTTTTGGAGTGAAAATCATATCAATCACTTGCTCTCATTGCAATTTTCTAGTGAAGAATCTATGCAACACTAGCTTCCCATTGAAGCTTCCTTATCGATTTGCCTTATAGGGGTTTAGAGTAGAGACCCCACATACCCTTACCCTATTAGAAACTCTGTTAAAGGAAGTTACTTTATAAGGTTTATATCTTTAAAGATTTTCTAGAGTAGAAATACTCAAGTATTTTATTAATGATGGTACTTAGAACTTGCTTTTAAAAGGCAGTTCATGAGTTACTTCTAAATAATAGAGAATATATCATAGTTAGATATAAATTCTTCTAAAATTTTAATGAGGTGAGTGGCTTAATTTATTACTTTAAACATGTACATTATTTAGTAGAATAGCCATGACCACTATAGAAGTCATGGTATAAAGAACAACTATCCTTCTCTTGGGTTAATAAGAAGTAACATGTGTGGGCTAATAATTAATTTTCTCTTCTATCTTTGATACCCCTCGATATAAAAACTTGTTCCTTTTGTAAGGAATATATATAATGGCCATGACATTATATAGTAGGGGCTAATAGAATAATACATTAGAGATTGAACTATATATACTCCTATGAACTAGGTTAAAATAGTTAATTGTATATATGGTTCGTACCAGGTGATCTAAAGGATAATTATGCCAAAAAAAATTATATTGTATCTTCTAAAACTATGGATGTCATGAGGATAAGATTGGAGATTAGCATGAATTTATCTAAGATTTATGAAGGTAGTTGGAAATAGAATATTTATTAAATTAGCCTTGTCAATAACAAATTATATAGTGTTGATGGTAGATATCCTAATTCTAGTTAACATGATTGAATTTTGATGTGAATAATATATTCCTTTAAATTCATAGTTATACAAATAATTTATGTATTCTTGAGTGATTTTAATGTGTATAAGGATATATATGCTATGCTGGTATTCTTATAATAGGATTTACTAATTATGACGATTTCATTTCCATGAACTTGTGACTTACTTTATCATGAGATTGACAATCTATAGCCTATTCTTATAAATAGTGACCCAAGTGTCATTAAGAAAATCAAATGATTAAACTCGATCTTCCTTAAAAAAAAATATTGAATTACCTCTTGAATGATAAAAATGATAATATTATGACTTCTCTTTATTGTTTAGGTTTTTAGTCGCTTCAACTACCTAAGATTTTAAGCATTTTAGATATTCATTAGAATGTTAACCCTAGACATGTTCGATGAAGTGTAGTTAGGTGGCTCATGCTATTGTCAAGACTATTGAGCTTGGTGAGAATGGCATCTCTAATCTTATTATTGCTCATGCTTTATTTATAGAAGAGGCATCTTATATGAGTTATTATGTTTTACTATATAGATATTTGAATTACTTTTAATGGCATTAATAGCCTCATCAATAATAATTTATGCTTTACACAATAAGTAAGATCAATATAGGAGCATGCTATCTTTTACAGTGATAAGGAGTAGCAATGCATAGTGCAATGACCTTTAAAAAAATACCTTGTTGTAGCTCATGATTTACTCTTGCAATTGACATGCCTTTCAAAGAAATCTTTGGAATCATATAAAAAGATGTGATGAGTTTTTAATAATCCTTTGATTTATAATAAACTATTAAACTGTTTGATAAAAAGCTT
The DNA here is from genome assembly GCA_022539455.1 of Dendrobium nobile. Classification (NCBI taxonomy): domain Eukaryota; kingdom Viridiplantae; phylum Streptophyta; class Magnoliopsida; order Asparagales; family Orchidaceae; genus Dendrobium; species Dendrobium nobile. The sequence goes on from CM039735.1 coordinate 9,006,717, forward strand.
AGTGAGACCAATGAATGTATAGATAATCCTACTATAGAGAAAGTAAGTCAAGTTTAGTCTTGACTTTGAGGGTGGCAAAAAAGGCTTAATAGAGCAGAATATCAAAAGCCTGTTGAATATGTATGATAGTCCTATAGTGTTCAATGTGGCAATAAGTACCAAATGACCCATTATAATTATCAAATAACAAGCAACTTGAACCCTACCAAAATGAGATTATGAAGAATTGCATTATTATATGTGAAATCTATAAAAAATTATAGCTATGAATAAGTTGATTTCTACCCTTCATAGAGAAATTATTTTGAACAATATTTTGAAGTTCATCTCACATGACATCATGAGGGGTGCCAAGGATATCAAATCCACTAAGGCTACTAATTAAGGGATTACGATTGACTAGGTATCACGATAATGATAACTTAAAATAGTGATGTTGAGGAGATCTTAGTTAAACTATGGTGGAGGGGGAAGTTCAATATGATAAAGAGGGGAGCATGAATGGTTGCCATTAAATTATTTAGCCTTGGCTTGATGTTGATTTATGATAGGAAAACTCAATTGTTCAATAATGGTATTATTTGTTAGCCAACCTTTTATAAGAGCAGGAGGATTTGTGCATGAAACTATTTTAGTATGTGAACACAATCGTCCAATACTATGTCTAAGAGGCCTTCAAAGAAATTATATCATCCTTGATTAAGAGACTGATTCCCAAATTAGTTAGTATTGGTGTGAGAGGCTCTATTGTTATGGGCATTATGATTGTTAGTCATAAGATTAATGCTTGTAGGATAGTGAGATTATTTTCAGGATATCATCATCAATTTGTTGCATACCATATATAAGTTAGATAATGATAGAGTGAGCATTTTAGGATTGTGTGTTACATAAGGATACACATACACACATAAAAGAGAAGCTTTTAAAAGTATAGGAGTTTTTATGTAAAAATAAAACTTCAGAAGAAAAAAAATATACAGATTGACTTAGTTGAAATAATCTACTATATAAACTAAAACATCAAAAATTTGTTATTCCTCCTAATTGAAGAAGATGTAATTATAAAGTAGTGATCAACCTCATATTAGTGTAGTGGGAAGTATTGGAGAAGTAGTGAGAGGCAATGCTGATGGTTAGGAGATGGACATTAGTTGTTGATGGGTAATGATAGTTAGGATATGATTGTTGGGCATCAACAAGTGTTGGTGTTTAGTGATAATAATTAGATGACCATGGATATCAACATGATTGGTAGAAGATGATGGTAATTTGTAAATGACAATCAACCAAATAATATTTGGGAAAAGATAGTCAAACAATTGCAATTATTAATGGTGATCACTAACATTGATTATTGTGCAGGGATCTATAATTCTATAGATTTTTAAGCTATTTTTAAATTCAGGTGTCCTTCATGAGAAAAGTGTGGGCCCATTTATAGTTTTTAGAAATTCCTAGGCATTCCATTAGATGATCCATGTTGATTTTCTTGATTGTAAGTTTTTTCAGACATTTAAGTGCCTTAATAATAGCATAATTGAGTTATTTTGGGCTCATTCAATATCTCATGTTGAGGCGCTCATTTAAGTTATAAGCGCACAATGTTAAAAATTATTTTGTCAATCAAATAATGTAATGAAATTTTCAATTATATGTTTATATTGATAATGATTGAATGATTGCATGCATAGTATTTCTATTCCCTTACATTGATTTCATTTATAAGTTCAGGATCTAGTGGAGTGAGTACATACCTATGATTCAACTTTGATTTTATGTATACATTTTTTTAATTATATACTTTTGTAATCAAGAGCTAAAACAAAGATTAATGAATATATGGATTAAACTCTTAGATAAGGGATGAATATATTTTTATATTTTGATTGAAATATATGATTTTTAGTTGCTTATGCTAGATTGATTTATGTTGATGAATTTATAGAAGGTTTTGTTAATTAATTAAGATATTAAAACAAACAATTCTTCCAAAATTTAATCTTAAGGTGTTACATGCTATTAGCCTCAAATAGCTCAAATTGTTTAATAGTTTTCTCTATCAAATCTCTAGATTTATATGTGATATGAGTGTAAATCAGTATGCATAGTAATAAAACTCATAATAGTCAATAGCAAAAGAAAAATGGAGTAAAAATAACAAATCTACACTTTTGATGAAGTTTTCATAGAATTCATAATTGAAACTTGCTCAGTATTTCTAGAAGTTGTTTGAATATTATTCTAACATTGATATAAATTTTTTAAACCTTGATCACAGTATCTTCGACACATGAACGAAGCTTCTTTGCCTATTGTTCTATCCATACTAGGGGTGAAACTGAGTCAAGCCGGCTAGCGAGCCGGCTCGGACTTGACTTGTTAAAGGGCTTGACAAGTCGAGCTTATCAAGCTCGCGAGATGCTAAATGAGCTCGAGCTCGGACACTGGATGTAATATCTCGTTCCCTTACTGTTCCTCTCTGAATTGGATTTCCCTCCCAGAATCGGCCAGGACGAAGTTGAGATCGTCCAGGCCGATCAGTGCATGGAAAACAGCTGATTTCTGGAGTGTTTTCTGGATGATTTCTGGACAGGATCGTCCGGGCCGATCGTGAGATCGTCCAGGCCGATCTGTACTGTAGAAATTATCGGCCAGACAATAGCCCTGGGTGAGGTCCAGGACGATCAGGATTTGGTCTGATCGTCCCGGGACGATGTGAATATCGGCCTGGCCGATCAGTTCACAGATATAAGAAAATCAGCTCGTTTTGAGGAGAGAGAAAATCATTTTATAAAAACGAAAATATCTGAGGAGAGAGAAAGAGAAAAGGAAATAGAGAAAAGCTGGTTTTCGGAGACCGCGGAGCGCTTTTCGTCCGACGCTGCTGTTGGAAAAGTGAAGATCTCGTGGTAAGGACTCCGAATCCTATTTCTGTTTTCAAAGAAGTTGAGTTTTGACCGAGTTGAGATCTGTTTTGTGTTTTCGTAGTCGACTTTTCGACATGATTTTGATTTGACACAACTTTCACCGCACAACTTTTAGAGTGTTATAGATATGATTATTCTACACGATTTGACTGTATTCTACGAATTTTCTTCCGGTCGGAATTGGTTCTACGTGATTTTAATCGAATAGAAAATTATCAGGATGTTTTCTGACTTGGTTTCTATAGAATAAAAGTCTTGCATTGATGTTATAGATATTTTATTGTAATTTGGTAGAATTTGGAAATCGTGTCTTTTTGCAGGATTTTTGTGTAAATTTGACCGACTGCCGTTACGCTGCCCGATTTTCGTATGATTTCCGAATTGTCTGAGATTGATAGATTGAATCGATATGAATATGATTATTGATATGATTGCTTAATATTGACTATTGAATTGCTTATTGATTGAATTGACTATTGATACTGGAACCCAAGTGGAACCTGGTTGAACGTTGGTGAAGATTGATATTGACCTGTACAGGATGGTGGGCCGACGGGCTTTCCTTTAAACCATTGATCATTGATATAACGATTGGGAGTTATAAGGAGTTTATGCCGACGGGCGGCCGACGGGCAAAAAGAGTGACGACTCTTATTGATAGACCAACGTACGGACTACAACAGCAACGGATTCTACAACAGCAACATGACCAGTTGATTTTACTTGTCCAGTATATAGTATTGAATTGCATGTTTACTGTATTAATTTACGGATTTATTGCTTTATCGATTTCTGCCTTATTGATTGATCGGATTCATTGATTTCATTGATTGATTACCGAGCATTGATTACTGAGCATTGATATGGATATTGATAGATATAGATACTGCATTGATAGCATGGACATGGACATCGTATAGATTCATTGTATTGCCGCCTAGATTTTGTAGACTCGCTGTTGCTACTGTTCCACACCGTATTGACTGTTGTATAGATTTCTTGTCAGAATGGATTGAAATTTATCGTATTGCTTTCCTCGATTGATTTCATTAAATGGATCGTATTGATTTGACTGTATTGATTTGATTGACGGATATTGATTGATTGCATTGATTTATCGAATTGCCTGCCGCTGCATTGACTGGTTTTATTGACTATGGATTTCCACTGCATAGTATTGATGATCATTGATTCATGGATTTCCGGATTGCATAGATTCATTGACCATTGACTGATTCAGATTGATAAATTGACATGCATATTGATAGCATCGCCGTGCTTTGATTTCAGTTATAGGTATTAGGTGACCTGCTGGGCTTTGTAAAGCTCATTATATGTGGTTGATATTTTCAGGTCAGGGTTCGGGAGCAGGAGATAGGAGTTGATCCAGATCTTCAGGTTTTAGTTCTTTTGATCGATTGATGATTCTTTTGTACTCAGGACAGGATAGATTTCTCTACTTGTATTGATAGTTTAGTTCCTGAGTATTGTACATGATGTTTTGAGATATGAACCGACTATTATATTGATGTTTAAATTTTATAGATGTTTGATAGATTGCTTATTGAAGGTTTTAGATAACTCTGGTAAATTGTTGTGAAATTGATTGACATTCTTTCCAAGTTAGATCTTGGGGCATTACACTGGACTGGTCGACTCGATGGCTCGTCGAGTAGCTCGCAGGCTTCACGAGAGCGGGAGCGAGTCGCGTCTGCGGGAGCTGGACAGCGAGCGGAAGCGGGAGTGAGCGCGATTGCGGGAATGGGCGCGTATGCGGGAGCTGGACAGCGAGCGGGAGTGGGAGCGAGCATGACTGCGGGAGCGGGTCGCGTATGCGGGAGCGGGAGTAGGATTCGCGAGAGAGGGAGAGGGATTCGCGTAGAGGTAGCCGCTCAACTCGACTCGTTTCATGAGACGAGTAGAGCTTGAGCTCGATATTTGGCAGTCGAGCTCGACTCGAACACCCCTTGCATCGAGCTCAACTCGACTCGTTTGCACCCCTAATCCAAACTATCATGATACTAAAATATAACCAAACTTTGAACAATATTTGATCATGTGATGAACAACTTTTGGTTATGGTCCAAAATAATATTGCTCAAAATAAAATTTGAGCAATATTCAAAATTGGTAATCTTATATATATTATCCTTCTAGGTTTATGATTTGTGTAAACATATAATATTGTTGGAGAGAGATATTTTGTCAAATTTATAATATCACTAAGCTTCAATAGCGATCACGAATCAGTAAAAGATAGAGATATAAACCTTGTATTAGAAGTTTAATGTTCTGAGAATAGTAATGAGTCGATTAATTTATTGCATTAAAATTCACTTAAATAAATAATAACATATATTTGAATTCTAGGATTATTTGGATCCAAATAAAATTTTAATCATATTTATCTAATAAATTAAATAGTGAATATATTATATATATATATATATATATATATATATATATATATATATATATATATATATATATATATATATATATATATATATATATAGGCAAAATAATTGACTTAGGCTATGATTTTTTTTTTATTTCTTAAAATATTTTTTAATAAAAAAATTAATTTTTATACTAAAATATATATATACAACTGTTCTCTTTTTGAATACCCGAATGAATAGCTAGAGTGACACAACTCATATTGGTATGTTGGTTGGGAGCTTAGGCTATCAATTAAGATGTCATGTATTTGAGTCTAATGTATGTGTGAGTCTGTTTTAACTTTTAATTGGTCTAAATGTCTCAAAAAAAAAAAAAAAAAAAAAAAAAAAAAAAAAAAAAAAAAAAAAAAAAAAAAAAAAACTAGAGTGTGGGCCTACAACAATGAGATGGAACCATCATTGCTTTAAAACTGGATCGGACCGGTCGGTCCGACCGATTCATTCAATCGTGAACCGGTCCGAAGGCCTGTTTGGTTCAACCAGAAAACCAACTTTGCTTCAAACCGGCTTGTTTTCACAAGAGCCGTTGGTTCAACCAGTGAACCGCCAGACGATTCAAGTTTTTCTAATATAAATAATTAAAAAACGTATTTAATATTAAATAAATATAAATATAAATATAAATATAAATATAAAACTCTTAAATTTGTATTAAAAAAATGATTAAACATAGGGGTGTCAATTCGGGTCAACGGGTCGGGTTCGGGTCGAACCCGGAATTGAGCCGACACTATTCGGGTCAACCCAAACTCGACCCGGTTTTAAAAACGGGTCAGGTTTTCAGACCCGAACCCGACTTGATTCGGGTCCTGGTCAACTCGACCTGACACGAATGACCGGGGTTGACTCAAAATTACTAGTTTTCGAGTCAAAAATCGGGTCAATCTTAGATTTTCGGGTAAAAAATGGGTCAATTACGAGTTTTAGTGTCACTTTCGGGTCAATTTCAGGTTGCTGAGTCAACACGAACCCGACTCGATTTTTAAAACGGGTTGATTTGCTGAACCGGAATCCGACCCGTTTTAGGTTCTAGTTGACCCTAACCCGGATTTTTTCGGGTTCGGTTTGGGTCTTGTCAAAAATTGGCACCCCTAATTAAACATGTATATTTTAAAATCTCATATAACTTCATTACTACATTTGAGCTATTGTCATGAGCGAAAAAAAAAAAAAAAAAACTATATAAACTATACAAAGCATAACTTTCCAATATGGGACTAAACCATGCAAATCAAAAAGTCATATTTAGTTTCATATATACACTATAAAACATTTTTTATTTAATTTTTATAATATGAATAATATTTATTTTTAATTGATAATATTTATTTTTTAGTTGACAATAGTTAATTTTTATTTAGTTTTTTTATATTTTTTATTATATATATTCTAAAGTTTATTATGATTCATTTTTATTCATCATGTCGCTCAAGTAAAAATTATATGATATAAATTATAATATAAACAATTAATTTTTATAATTTGAATAATATTTATTTTTAAAAGTTTTTTTGGAAAATTTTTATTTTATTTTATTTAGTTAATAATATTTAATTTTTATCAAATGAATTACTCTTATGTTAAAAAATTTGTAAAGTTTTAATTTTTTACCTCTAAAAATTTTTATATTATCAAATGAAATGCTTTTATATTAAAATATTTAATTATATTTATAATTTTATATTCTGAGTTTTTAAATAATTTATATTTATAAATTAAATCTAAATATATAATATAAATTAATAATTATATTTTATTATTTATTAATTTTATTATATTTTTATAATAATATTATTTTTTATTATATCATCTAGTTAACTCTTATTCGAACCGATCTAAGCAAACCTCTCTTCTTCCGATTCTCCGTTCCTATTTTCAGAACTTGATATAACTTATAAGATTCGAAAAAGGTCTGCCACCTGAGGATACGGTGTTATTTCGCACAGGAGGCAAACGGCGCCGCGAAGGCGCGAACGCCTCTCTTCCCGCTCAGCGAACACCATTGAAGTTTCTTTCTCTCTCCGACTAGTTTTTGTTCCACTCTATGTCTCTATTCGTTTAGGTGAACAGCGAGGGTGGCGCACTGCCTCCTACCTTTCTGCAGGGAGATCTGAGGACCGATTGCCGTTTTGTCCTCGCTAGAAGAAGGAAGCTTCATTTTGCATATTCGTTAACCATTCTTTGATTGTTATCGTCAGCCAGCAGGTAGCGGTTCTTGCTCTTGATTATGATTTTCTAGAGAGACGGATCTTCTTTGGGGATTTTTGAAGATTTGAATTTTTTTTTGCTACCTCTTTGGGTTTAGATATGTTTTTTCTTGGTTGTAAAGGGGGAGTGCAGCGACATTTCCTTCAAAAGTTTGGTTTATGAGTGTCTGTTCCTTATGTTCATTACGTTCGGAAATTTCTGGTTTTCTTCAATAGAATAGAGATGAAAAAAAAGTATTTGAGAATAACTTTTGTTGCATACGCGAATTAAAATGTATAGATCCAGATTATAGGAAATCTATCATAATAATTACAAATTAAATGATTAAATGACTTATTGCAAATCATTAAAATCAGAAAACTAACTAATGGAGCGTATTATTGGCAATTATAGTAATTGATATCACTAATTACAAATCCAAGTAGTTATTGCAAATCACTAAAATCAGAAAACTAAATAAGGGAACATATTGTTCGCAATGATAATAATTTACAAATTTGGTATATTATTGATACCATTAATATGCTTCCTCAAGATGGAATTCATATAATTTACGAAATATGAGAGATGAAAATAACACAATTTTGAATTTTGTCTCAACAAAATAAAAGTTGATACGATGTGCTTCATGCCCAAATGGAACACGGGAATAGCACACAAATTTTTTAAATTAACATTGTCATAATAAATGGTTGGTGAAGAAGAATAGTAGCATCTTGTTCTTTGGCAGTAGCGGCAATTGCTTTATATTGGACTTTAGTGGAGGCACTCATCATAGATTTTTGTTTATTTGAACTGCAAGAGATTGTGTAAGAGCCAAAGAAAATAATATAAGATCTAGTGGAAGTACGACCATCAATATTTCCTGCTTTGTCACCATCAGAAAAGACATGCAATGTGAGAGGGGAGGCTCTTTTGAAAAAAAGTCCATGGTGTATTATGCCATGTAAATATCCGAGTTGGTATTTAACCACGGCCCAATGACCAAATTTTGGGCGATGCATAAATTGAGAAAGCCTATTGATGATGAAGGTAACATTGGGATGAGTGAGTGCTATATATTTAAGGTCACCTAAAATAGATTATATTTCATCAAATTTGTGAGAGATGTACCATCATGCATTGCAATAGTTTGGTTCAGAGACATTAACATCTTTGGCATTGGTCTTGTCTGCTTTTTGTTGGAGATTATGAATATATTGTTGTTCGGAGAAAAAAATATACTAATCATGCGTAAAACGTATAGTTTACAAACCCATGATACAGCAAAAATTGGCAAGCTCTTGGAATTATGCTCATGGTGCTTGCTTGAGATCATATAGTGCTTTCTTGAGATGAAAAAACATGATTGGAAATTTTTTTTGTCAATAAAACCATGGTCCTCATGAAGAGTGCTATGTAAAAAGATATTATTTGCATCAAGTTAATGAAGGGGACATCCTTGGCGAGGGCAAGGCATAAGATGATGTATTATAGCTCATTTTATGACTAGAATGAATGTTAGTTAATAATTAATGATCAGGAGTTACTGAAAGCCTTTGGCAACAAGACTGGCCTTGTTGTGTTCAAGAGTACTTGTATGATTATGCTTGATATGGAAAACACATTTACAACCAACTAAAATTTATGTTGGGTGGGATGAAATAAGTTCACAACTTTGATTTTGAAGTAAAACATAAACTTGTCTAACATTGTATGTTGTCATTCATGTTGTTTGAGGGCTTGTGTGACATAGGTGGGTTTGATGTGGAGAGATAAGAAAGTCATATGAAGAGAGTATTTTGGGTTGGGTTTAAAAATATTGTTTTAGCTCGAGTTTATATGGGATTGTGAGTTGGTTAGTAGTTGATGTGGAACATCTTAGTTATAGCTTACCTTAGGAATATTTTTTTTTTAGTTTGTTCTATGGATAGCTTATAAATATAGCTATCGTAGTAGGGAGGAAGGATATAAAGAATATTATATCTCTTTAAAGCCTTTAAGCTTATACTAGTTCTCTTGATTTGGGTATTTTGTAAGGAAATATTTGAAGATCTCAAGTAAAACTTAACGATCTTGACAAAAACAGTGAGAACAATCAACCAATCCAAAGGAAAAATTGGAAAACCGGTGGTTTTTTATTGGAATAATCAAACTAACAGAAATAAAATAAAAAGATACAATTGATCCTCTATTCGAGAGGAGGATCTATTTCTCCCAAATCTCTTGGGAAGGCCCCAACTCCATAAATTTCTCCCAAACAGGGGATATGTCGGGATGTTGTCGAAATTCAAAGTGAAATGCACGAAGACTGAACAACAGGGAATTTGTACTGTACAACAGAAAGCATGTACATTTGGAGACCCATACACGCTTTTCTTAGTGTGTGGGATTGAAGACTATGGTCGCGGTGTCTACAAACACCTACCATACACATTTTTCTTAGCGTAGTGGTAAGCCCTAGTTCCCCATATTTTCCCTAAATGAGGTTATGTCGGGATGCTGTCGAAATTCATATTGAAACATATAGAACTTGAACAAACGAGAATACCAAGCTTAAGCAATAACAAAAAGGACCTATACTTGAACATGAATACACAAAGTTTGAACAACTGTGCAGGGAACTAAACTTGAATTGAATAAACATGGGACTTGAATTGAATAATAGGGAACAAAACCCTAAATTGCTAAATTGCATAATAGTAATTAAGATACAAATATCAAATGATAATTTTGATTATTCAAATAATTATCAAACCATAAACACTCATGGTGAAGAACTTTCAGATGCGATTGACTTGCAAGCGACATCATGCAACTACAAAATTTATAGGCAATAGTCCTCCTGTATACGCATTGTACTTGCATGATAATATGTTGCATATGCATGTGCCATAATTTACAGAATGTATTACACGGGCATGTTATTTGACATCATTGTTGCATGCTAAATCATCCTTTTGCATAAGTAGAAGGTATCATTCTAGTATGCCATTTGACACTATAACTACACTTGAAAATCATCCTCTTGCATAAGTAGAAGGTTTCACTCTAGTGTGTCATTTGATATTACAATTGTATTTTAAAAAAAATCATATTATGTATACATGTGAATGCATCCAACGACATATACCCGTGTAGGCCCTAACGAGCGTTTTGTAGGTACACACGTGACGTCTGAGAATGCTGTGCGGGTTAAGAAATTAATTCAGATTAGAACTTGATCCTCTGTCATTGAGTAGACAAAGTCTACAATGTTCAATCAATAAAACAAAATATTTATAAACTCCCCGATGATGACCATGTTGAATGTTTATGTCAATCGGAGGGGATCAAATATTCAAAATGTCCTCGAACTTCTACAAAATACAAATATTTTCAAATGACCCCCTATACTCCGATGATGGTTGTGTTAAATGTCATCTCAACCGGAGGGGATTATATATGTTCAAAATACCCCCAAATGCCTATAAAATTCAAAACTCCAAACTACTAGGATATTTAAAATTAAAATTAATCATCAACCACTTAAAATACAAACACCCATTTATCCTCCGCAAAGATTTACCGAGGTGAGCAAATCTAAAATGCACAATACTACAATAGTATGTTGTATCTTAATTTATTAACTGTTGTTAGTTGTTACTAACCATTATTAATATTATAATTATTGTTATTATTTTAACTATTATATATATATATATATATATATATATATATATATATATATATATATATATATATATATATATGTATACATATATATATTGAAAAAGAAAAGCAAAAAAAAAGGAGAAGATTAAAAAAAAAAAAGAAAGGAACAAGAGAAAAAAAAGGAAGTGTTTCAAAAAAAAAAAGAAAAAAAAGAAGAGAAAGAGAGAGTGAAATGATTTGTGCATTTTGCAAATTTTTCCCTTGTCGTTGCCACTAATGTATTGAAGGTATAAACCCTCCAAACTCAAAACTCTGAGAGTCCATCTTCGACTCTTGCAGCGCTACAAAACAATCACATATACACGCTTTTTTTAACGTGGTGGAATTTTGTCGTGATGCTTGCGTCGAAGCGGGTAATCATCAAAAGCCCCATTTCAGCATTCATGACGTATCGGAAAACCGCATATATGCGCTTTTATTAGCATGGTGGGAACCCGGCACTATGCCTACGACGAGGCGCAGTTACTTATAAGTACCCTCGAGTAGGGGAATGTGACGCCCCAGGCATCCATAGTGAAAGGATTCGTCGACAGTCTTGATCAATCTCACTTCCTTCTCCTTTGCTCTGACCTGAAATTGCTAACCATATATAATGAGCTTCAAAAAGCCTAGCAGGTCACCAAAAACTACAACTGAAATCAAAGCACGGTACTGAAATAATATGCATGTCAGTCAATCTAATCCATAACAATCAATTGCACATGATCAGTGAATCTATGCAGCAGATACGAAAATCAGTAATCAATGCATGATCGATACAATCCACAATCATCGGTAAAAGAATCGATAAACATTAGGAAGAAATCCATAAAGCTCGATAAATCAGTACATACGTCAAATCTCGGAATAATCCATAAACAGTAGAAAAATCTATATTCGGAAGAATCTCAGTTAAATCGATCAATCAAATCGATAGAGAAAAATCATCGTCTCGATAATATCAGTTAAATCAACATCGTATCAATAGAATCAATTAAATCAATACATTGCAAGAACGGTTGAAATCAAATCAATACAGTAAAACCTATTCCATATCAGTCAATGAATCACATGTAGTAGTTCAATACGGTGTATCAATGAAGCGATAGTATCAATGAATCAATATCAATGAATCAATAGTATCCATGTCCATAGTATCAATAAGTCAATGCAATATCGATATTCATATCAGTATCAGTATCAATGCTCAGTTACATGTACAATATGCAATATCAATGAAATCGTACAGTAACAATAAACCCGTAAATTCGTTAGTAAATCCATTCATCAGTAAATCCATTCATCAGTAAATCCATTCAAAATCAATAAATCAATAATCAATACAAGAAGTCCGTCGATATCAATAAATCTATAAATCCATAATGAGATCAATAGGTCAATATCATACGCATGTAATTCAATACAATAGTCTTACTGAACAAGTACAATCACTAGATGTATCGTTGTTTCTATTGTGTTGTTATATCCATATCCATATATCCATTGTGCTGTTGTAGAAATATCCATATATCCATATATCCATATCCATATCAATAACTGTATCCAGTGACATGTACAAGTATCAATGAATCAATATCAATAAGATCATGCAGTAACAATATCAATAATTCAATCATATATTCACATTCATATGCATATTCAATCATTCAAATCATCAATTCAGAAAATCAGAAGTCGTACGAGAAATCGGCGGCATAACGGTAGTACACGGAATTTCCACAAAATTCACAAATTCAGAAAATCACCAAATTACCAGAAATCGTGTAAAACAATGTTTCAAAGCTTTACTTGTACTGAAGCAACAATTTTCAACATCCTGATAATTTTCTATTTGATAAAAATCCCACAGAACTCAAAATACCCGGTAGAAACTTTACAGAAAATATTCAAATCGTGTAGAAATATCATATCAGAAACATATCAAAAGTTGTGCGGTAAAACTTTCGTCAATACAAAATTATGCACGTTTTTCGATAACGGAAACACAAAACTGAGCACAGAAATATCAAAACTCGAAATCTTTGAAATCAGAAATAAGATTCTGATTCCTTACTGCGAGACAAACAAATCTTCCAACTGCGTCGTCGGACAAAAAGCGCTCCGCGGGCTCCAAAACTAAGCTTTTCCTTTCTCTTTCTCTCTCCTGCCTTTCTCTCTCTTCAAAAATGATCCAAAATATCTCAAATTCGATACTTATCAAGCAGGATCGTCCAGGACGATGCCCAGATCGTCCTGGGACGAACTCCTCTGAACACGGATCATACAGACGAAATTAATTCCAATTTATTTAGTCCCAGGACGATGCTCTCTGGTTCAGTTCGTCCCGACGGTTCGTCCCGACTGTTCCAGATTCGTACAGACGAAATTGGCAGATTCTTCACAATTTTCTTCAGTTCGTCCTGTACTAAAGCCAGTTCGTCCGGGACTAACAACACTAAAAAAATCAGCTTTTTAAGGGTTTTACAGGGAAAGCCTACAATCTTGTAAAACATGTACCCTCGAAGACCCTATACATGCCTTTATTGGCGTGGTGGGAATGAAGACTACGGCTGCGGTGTCTACGGACACATACCATACACGTTTTTATTAGCGTGGTGGGAAGGCCCGAACTTATGTAGTTTCTCCTAAATGGGGGAGATGTTGCCGAAATTTACGTTGAACAGGGGACCTGAACAAGACTTTAATAGCAGGGAACTTGAATCCAAATTGAACAAAGAATTTAAATTGAAATCAAATGAATTTGAGCCTAAGTAAATGATCATGAACATAATTACATGGAACTCGAACTTGTATGGACTACAAGGACCTGAACTCAAATGAGCTAAGTGCTAGGAGCTTTAACTTGACTTGAACAATTTAAATAGACAATTGAACTTGCAAATACAAGGAACTGAACTTCAATCTGAGGTATACACACATTAAAATACAAATACAAATTGATGACTCTAATTATTCAAGTGATGATCAATGGATGAATGAAGAACTTATGTTAAAGCCTTAATAGATATGAACTGTTGACCTATTCATAAAATAACAACACAAGCCTCCAATGGGTATGGTGACTACATCAATTAAATATTCATCTCTATCTTCAACAATGATTCAATTCCAAGAAAACACATTGATTCTCCACAAGCAGAAGGGATTGATGTACAACAAACATGACAATATTTTGCATTCAATACTGATATATGAGAGGAATCAAACGAGGTACAACAAACACAAATGTGTACGGGGCACTGCAAGAGATCCATTTCACATTCAACATGTCATTTGCAACCAAAGAAGAAAGATATGCAAGTGAACACATCAATTCACTAACCAACATGCACAGAGATAGTAACAATGAATGCACCATATCCGGCGGTCCAAATCGACATACAAATGCGACACACCTCCTACAAGCAAATACGAGGAGAATTGTAGTAAACACAACTCACCTACATTCAAACTCTGCAAGCAATGAAAATCAAAGGGGATATATAACTTGATCGCAATTAAAGGGACAAAGATCTTTAGCAAATATATTACCTACAAGTGATGACATTTGATGTGTAGCATTCACATCAATCCTGCAAGCGACAAAACCTCTTACATACGTACATGATGTAGCGTATGATGAATGCTAACACTTACTAACAACGATAATGACAATCAGCAACATGTACAAATCACCTACATGCTGTTGTAATAAGAGGTGATGAATAGTATAGCACCCTCACATTTGACACCAATCAAATGACACAGCCTCTTGCAAATGCATTCAGTGAAGCACACAATGAATGCAAATGCCCTCTAGTGATGACAGGAGATTCTCCACATTCACAATAATATACTTACGGGCGGCAATCAGTAACAAGCAGTGATTGTTGTAATACTCTCATGGTCAACAATTATCCAAGGGGAGATAAATACACAGGTTCCTTACAAGCAAAAGGCGAGCGATTAGAGAGTAATACAAGTGCCCACGAGTCCTTATCGAAGACCCGTTATACATGCTAAATGTCACCTATGAGCAAAGTGCCAAAGAATCATAACAAATGTGGATGCCTACAAGCAATTGTAAGAAACTTATTATGCATATAACATGCTTTATGTGAGCAAATATTATAGAACTATAGTGAATGCAACTATCTACCAATAATAGCAGGAGATTCATTAGTGCATTACAATCCACTTGCAGAAAGCAACAAATAGCGCACAACAGTCTACCTATATAAAACGGATAAATAATTATAGTTCGACGCCACGCCATTGAATCTGCAACACTCGTACGAGCAGACAGAAGGCTTCTACGGGCTTTTACATAGAGCATTGGGCACACCCAGATGCTGATTATTTGCATAGTTGATCAACACCAAATGTTCCTGAAAATGCCCCCCTTACATGTGCACTATAATATGTATGCACACAGGTACACAAAAATGCACGTGTAACTGTATGCCACATGGGCCCCGATGAGCATGATGCATTCACACACATGACGTCTAGGGATGCCGTGTGGGTCAAATGAATTTAAGTTCGAACCCGATCCTTCTATGCGAGTAGATAGGAGTCGACACGGATCGAACTACTAAATGAATATATGGTCACAACATTAACCAAAATATTTATTTTACAGGTCATGTTAGGCTTTCAAGGCTCATAACAAGGAAAATTTATTGACAAAGGCTTGTGGCCTACAAAACTCGATCCTTTGTCGACAAGTTGATATAGTCGACAAGGCTTAATCCTCAAATGTAATGACTCCTTTCTACCCCGATGATGGCCGTGTTGAACGTAGATCTCAACCGGAGGGGTTCATTCCAAATGTTCAAAATGCCATTCAAATGTCCATGAAAACCCAAAACTCCAAAAATTCCAAAATTCAAATATTTAAAACTAAAATTAATCATCTAAATATTTAAAGCAAAACCTATCCACCATTCACAATAGTTTGTCGAGGTTGACAAATTTGAAAATACATTTTAGCTCACAAAGAGCTAATGTCTGATCGAGAATATCACTATGATTCATTCTCAAGACAGTCTCCTGCCAGTAAGGACGTAGCACGTGTCCTCTAACTGACTGTTTTGCCGCCAAATGACACCTCAAGTGAACGGTTATGATTGGGGACCTCTAAATTGGGTGATTTTGCCGTCAAATGACACAATCTAATTACGGTTATGGCCAGAGCCCATATGCTCCCCAATGGCATCAAATTTTTGAGATATGAATCAATATGATATAATCGATAGGGCAGAAATCCCTCTATTAGCTAAGGTGGATTTAAATTTGTCCTCTTAGACAAACATTTACCCCAGGTCTACAAGGTACCCTTGGACGATGCAACCCATGGCTGCTGACAAGGATCCTTCTTTCATGTTGGGTCGACTACCTCATTTGACTAAGTAGACCAGGGACCATGATGGCCCGGGACGACAGAACCATGGGATCTTGGTCTGGCTCATCATCACTCCCCCCACCATCTGCTTTAAAAGCTCCACCATCTGCTTTAAAAGCTAGATGGTGAAATTTTTTTATTTTAAATATCAAATTTCCAACACTTAAAGCCCATGCTGCTACTATATGCCAGATAATGCGTATTCTCTATGTATTTGATTGATGACTAGCCTTAATCGAAAGTTTTCTCTTGTTACGGGGAGGGGTAATTAACTATAGGGGCTTGCACCTATAGGTAACCAGAACTCAGATAATAAAGTATCGCAAAATGAGGGTGAAATCTCTAGGTAGTGTCTTATCTACAAACCCAATTTGCCTTCCCAAAATTTACCCCAGAACTTAATCTGTTAAAACTCCCCGAAAAGCAACAGAGAGGCCGGAGCTTAATTTTCGGAGCCCACACTCTGATCATAAAGTCCTCGCAAAATGAGGGTGAAATTTTTGGGTAGTGTCTTATCTACAATTCCAATATACCTTCCTAAAATTTTCCCCGAAACTTAATCCATGAAAACTCCCCGAAATCACAAAGCGAGCACAGGGAGGCCGGGGTGCAAATTTTTGGAGCTCACAATCCTAAGCCTAGAAGGTGGGATTCATGCCTAAAAGCCATTTTTCTTGAGCGAACAGTTGCCTAAATAAACAAAATTTTTTTGTAGTGAATTGGATTCTTAGGTATCTGAGAGGTACTGCAAATTAGCTATACTTTTTTGGAAGTTTGATGGAACTATAGGGATATGTTGACATTGATATGACTAGAGATATTGATGGTAGAAAAACACTAATGAGTATGCTTACACCTTGAGTGGCATGATGATCTGTTGGTTTCAAATATACAAAAAAATATTTGCTTTTTCTGCTACTGAGGTGAAGTTTTTGCTGTGACTGAAGCAAACAAAGAGATGATTTCGTTGTAATCATTCTAGGAAGAATTGGATAATAAGTTACAAGATTGGAGGAGGTTACTTTAACACTTTTGAAGATTCTTGAAAACTTGAATTTAGTTGATATTGACAAAGATTGTTCTGATTAAGATTTTGAAGTTCTGTGCAGCTTTCTCCACTAGTGGTGAGGAATCTCTACCGCTATAATATTTGATGATTGATTAGTCTTTTAGTGAAATATTATTAAATTATGAAGCCTATTTTTTCTCTTGCAAAGAAAATGAGCTACACAGATTGACATAGGTTGACCTTCATAGTAAGATCTTTCTGGGGTTGGAAGGTATATTTGGGAGTTTTTTTATTGATAGCATTTTGACAATTTTATTGCCTTTTTGGCTATCCTAGATTTTCTTTTATAAAGAGGGCATGTCATCTTTATGCTGTATCAGAGAAATTAAGGAAGTAATTTCCTACAATCAAACTTTAGTGACATATGCAGCAATGGCAACATGATGTTGTGTTAGATCGGTCCATTGGACCTTGTCCAGCCGGTTCATGCGGGATCGGCCCCGGCTTGAAACGAGGCGGAATGTCTCCGCCTCCTGCTTTAGCCGCATGAACCGCATGAGCTAATGGAGCATTTTAGGAAGGATTTTGAGGGATTTGGGAGAGAAATTTGAATGTAGGGACTATTTAGGGATTTCCTTTTGTTTTGTATGCATTAAATACTTTGTTTTCCTAGGGTTAGGGCATCTGGATTTTGGTTGATTTTTGGATCTCTTAGGGTTAGGTTTTGAGCTCTAGATTCTTTTGATTTTCCACTAGCTGTGCCAACTTCATGGCCTCTCCCAAGTCACGAGGCATCAGAACTTTCACTGCTGCTCTAATCTCTACCTTCAGCCCCTTCATGAAGTTCCCCTCCAATACCATATATGATAATCGCTCCACACTACTGGCTAGGTGCTCAAACTGCTCCTTGTAGTCTGCTACTGATCCCTCCTGTGCCAGAGCAAAAAACTTCTCATAGAAATCTCCTCCCAGGTCGGTTTGGAAATGTTCAATTATGCAGTCCTTGAATTCCATCCAGTTCTTGATAGGTTGCCTCTGGTCTCTCCACTGGTACCATGACAGTGCCTTCCCTTCCAAACTTAGGCCTTTTACTGTCAGCTTCTCCTCCTCCGTTAGTCCATTAACGTCAAAGTACCTCTCCACCTTATAGATCCACCCATACGCATCCTCCCCCTCGAAGATAGACATCTTCAACTTCCTCACTTTCTGATCTCCCCTGTTTCCCCCCATTCTTCCATAGTTTCCCTTTTCCCAAGTGTTTGACCCCCCCCCTCCCCTCACAAGTCTCCCGATCTTCCCTTCCTCTTTCATACCCATAATCTCCTTCAAATTCCCCTCTCTCCCTTTAAAATAAACCCCTCGGCGGCCATAATTTCCTTCCCTACGTTCCCAATCAGCGCCCTATTGCTCGTGCCCTCCATACCCATGCCTTTCCCCAAACCTATCTCCTCTATCCTCTCTCTTGAAAGGCTCCAGATGGGGCCTTCTCCTTTCTCCCTCTACGATCTCTACCTCTTCATCCTTACGGATTTTAGAATTTGTATTTTGTCCTTTTGTCCCTCTCGCCACAGAAGCTGCTGATTGATTGTGGAATTCTAACATCTTCTTCTTCATCTCCCGTAAGTTCGCAACTTGCCCTTCCATGGAAGAAATTCTATCCTCCGCCGTAGTTTTGATTTGGTTCATCTCTCCTCCAAAGCGTCATTTTTTTTGGCCTCCATCGCTCTCTGAATTTTTGCAGACACAAAAATATTGACTTTTCCTTCAAAAAACAACACTTTCCTTCTTTAGCAGCCCAAGAACAGCCACTGGAATTTGTAAAAACAGCCCAACAAAGATCCCAAGATTTGCTATGATACCAAATTTGATAGGAAACACTCGTAGATTTCAAGTGAATCCTAACAAGAAAGACAAAAACAACAAGAAAACTCTTCCAATCTCCAACGAAAATCAGAAAAAAATAGTAATTTTATTGCAATAATCAAATAGATCAGAAGAAAACAACAAGATACAAGTGATCCTCTATTTGAGAGGAGGATCGATCTCTCCCAATCTCTAGACGAATCTATAGCCCAAAGCCTAACCCTAAGAGATCCCAAAATCAGCCAAAATCCAGATGCCTTAACCCTAGGAAAACAAAGTATTTAATGCATACAAATAAAAAAGAAATCCCTAAACAGTCCCTACATTCAAATTTCCCTCCCAAATCCCTCAATAAACCTTCCTAAAATGCTCCATTAGCTCCTGCAGTTCGTGCGGCTAGAGTAGGAGGCAGAGACGTTCCGCCTCGTTCGCACCTAGGCCTGTCCCTTGTGGACTGGCTGGATCGGTCCAATGGACCGGTCTAACATGTTGCCATCATTGGATAAACTTGTATACATTTTTTGTTTTTTCTGTTATGATCTTCTCTTTGTTTATTTTTTGTTCATATTCATTATCTGTGCTCAAATAGGTTTCACTCATTTTCAAATAAGCCTCATCTTGGTCATTGATGAGAGAAATGGGTCTCACCTCTTTTTTTCTAGCCTTCGGTTCCATGTTTGGTCTCTTGCTCTTCTTTTTTATTTTTAACTCTCTTGAAAGAGAAGTGAAAGTCTTGGATGGCCGTGGGGGCACATCTATGCCTCCAATCCAATGCGAGTTTTCTATTTATTCTTATCATTTACCTTATCCCATCCATTTAGATGCCTTTGACCTAATTTTCTTAGAACTCCATATAATTTTACTTTAAAAAATATAATATATTTTGGAGTTTATAAAAAAGGATCATATTTTACCCTATTTGAAACTAAGACAACCAACCCTAGCATATATATTAAAAAATGCATATATATTAGGGTTTCTTAGTGCATTAGTGTTGATGAAACATGATAGAGAGAGAGTTTATCATCTTAATATTATATTAGAGTTTATTATGAAACCCTAGTATTATTTGTGTGTGTGTGTATATATATATATATATATATATATATATATATATATATATATATATATATATATATATTTAAGTTATTAATAATTTCTATTTTTAAATGATTTACATATAAAAAAATGTTATTAATATTTTCTATTTATTTTTTTCCAGAAATGGCTGAAACTGAACATCCTTTTGTTGGATTAACAAATGATTTCAAAGGAAGAGCTAGTTGTTATAAGCAAGATTGGCTTAGTGGATTTCGTTCAGGCTTGAGGTATTCCTATATAATGATTCTTGTAATAGCTAGACTAAGTTTCCATCAGTTATTGATTAGCTTCTTTTTTAATGTTAGGATATTGGCTCCGACTATGTTCATCTTTTTTGCTTCGGCCCTTCCTGTTATTGCTTTTGGGGAGCAACTGAGCAGAGATACAGGTAGGTGATCTTTGAAATGAAGTGCATGCCTTCATCTTTTAGAACTTCATCCTGCTATTTCAAAATTAAAAAAAGAGAGATGTCATTGGTCAGTTTGCTTGAAAATCTTTTGCTTTTGTTATAGATGGAGAACTAAGCGTTTTCGAGACCCTTGCTTCAACTTCTATTTGTGGCATCGTACACTCAATCTTTGGAGGGCAACCCATGCTGATATTAGGAGTAGCAGAACCCACGGTGATAATGTACTCCTACTTGTACCATTTCGCTAAAGGGCAAGAATTACTTGGAAGCCGTCTGTTTTTGGCCTGGGCTGGCTGGTAATGCACTAACAATTGAGATGTACTTTATGCATTTGATTAATTTAAGCATCTTAATTGTTCAGCTTACTCATGCAGGGTATGCTTCTGGACAGCGTGTATGCTGTTTTTTCTTGCTATTTTCAATGCATGCAACATCATTACTAGGTTTACAAGAGTTGCAGGCGAACTTTTTGGCATGTTGATTACTGTTCTGTTCTTGCAAGAAGCCATTAAGGTGCATTCAACATTGAATTTAATCTAGGTACATTAATAGTTAGATACTCTAATGTTGCAATGCTTTGCATTAACTTGAAATATTTCAATCGTAGGGCATAATGAGTGAGTTTACAGCTCCTGTAGGTGAAGATCATAATCAACACAAGTACCAGTTTGAGGGGCTTTACACAAACGGTTTACTGGGTGTTATTTTCTCACTTGGTGTGCTATTCACTTCTCTGAAGAGCAGACGAGCAAGGGCCTGGAGATACGGCACAGGTTTGTTACAGCACTTATTAATGGTGTTCAATTCTATAAAAAAATTTAATGCTACCAATGATGAAGTGACCATTAATGAATGCAGACTGGTTTAGAAGCTTGATAGCAGACTATGGGGTACCTATGATTGTATTGGTATGGACAGCAGTGTCTTATGCTGTTCCAAAAGATGTTGCTTCAGGAGTTCCCCGAAGGCTTTCTATTCCATTTCCTCGGCAGGGTGAATCATTGCATAATTGGTCTGTTGCAAAGGTTTGGCTGAAATTCAAGTTAAATTGTATTATATAAGCTATGGAGGTACCAGTTTAGCCTAGATTTACATGGTCTTACTTGACATAAGATCTTTGTCCGGCAAAGCCTGATTTAGAGTTCTTCCGGAACTAATTTTAAGGCGATATGTCAACTTTTTATTGGAGCACTTAATTGAAGAAAAGTTTGAAGTTCTCAGAAAATTTTTAAACAAATATTATATTTTAAGATAGAAGCATTGCCAAATTTCTTGACAAATCTTTAACTTGAAATTTCTATATGGAATCAACTTTGGAGGTCATTGGAGTTCAAGGTTTAGATGATAGTATATATAATTATTTGTTCAATAATATAGATTTATTTACATGAGGTAATTTATGTTTAACAATTGGCTTCGAAAATTCATGCTCCAGCCTCTTTCTTTCTTTTATTGGGTCGTCGAGGAGAGTTTCAACGAGGTTATGTTTCGAGTAAAATTTTTAGAAGGCAGATGGGGTTTTGAATAAGATATTACCTAGAGATTTCCCTCATTTTGCGAGGACTTTATGATTTGAGTTCAGGTTTCCTATAGGTGCAAGACCTTATAGTTAGTAATGAGAGAGAACTTTCAATTAAGGATAGTCATCAAACAGATACATAGTATCTGACATATGATAACAACATGTTTAGCCATTTAAATTTGTAAATTCACTACCTTGCACTTAAAGCAAATGTTACAGGGGGGGGGGGTGGTTGTTGATTCCATACCCGATTAAGATCCCATAGTTCCATAATCCCGAGTCATTATGATCCCTAGTCAACTTAGTCAGAGGATGTTGACCGAATAATTCTTGTCGGCAGCCATGAGTTGTTTCGTTTAAGGGTACCTTGTAGACTTGGAGTGAATGTTTGTCTTAGGGGACATATTTGAGTCCATCTTAGCCAACAAAAGGCTTTTTTGTCTATCTATTATACCCTCTTGATTCATTACTCAATGGTTTAATGTCGTTGGAGAAAATACAGGCTTTGACCATGACCGTAATTTAGTGGTCAATTTAGCGGTAAAATCACTCGGTCAAAGGGCCTCGGTCGTAACCGTTTACCTGTGGCGGCAAAATCACCAGTTAGAGGATACATGTCACGTCCTTACTAGCAAGAGATTGTTTGAGAATAAATCATTGTAATATTCTCGACTAAACGTTTGCTCTTTGTGAGCTGAAGTGATTTTCAAATTCATTCAGCTCGACTAACTGTTGCGGAGGATGAATGAATTTTTTCTTTAAGAGTTTAAGTAATTTATTTCAGGTGGATATTTTTAATTTTGGAATTTTATTTAAACTTGAGCCCTTGACAAGAAACTTTGAGATTTGGGGGGGAGGGGAGGGTTCTTAAAATTTGTGTGGAACTCTCCAGTTGAGATTTGCATTGAACATGCCCATCATCAGAGTTTTGAGTAAATTTATTTTATTATTTGAACCTTGTCGGCTTTGTTTGATTGCCAACAGAGGATTGAGTTCAGCTCATAACTTTCAAAGTTGTTGTGTACATATCAGAACCGAGGATATTAATTTAATTTGTGAACTTTCTTGTAATAGACTTTGAATGCCTAATATAAATGCATAAAATTAAATACCCTAGTTAACTTCAACGAGTGTCGGTTCTAAGAGGTTATGCTTTTAATTGTAATTTTTTTTATAGATCTTAAAGGCTTAATATGAATGTATAAAATCAGATACTCCGGTCAACACTACGATCATGTATTTTTCATACAATGTATTTGCATATTTCACGATACATGTACATATATTTGCATGTTGCATGGTGCGTATGCATGGTGAATTTGAATGTTGAATAATGCACCTACGCAACACATTTTTATGTTGCTTATCATGTGTAAAATGCACTTGCGTTGTATGATGCACTTGCGTTGTATAATGCACTCGTCCAGTTGACAATATACATACATGATATCTTTGCACTGTTGTTGGCGCATTTGCAAGATGTATTTGTATGATCAATGGTATGCATATATATTATATCGCGAGCATATACGACTGGAGAATTTCATGCATGCCACTTAATGTATATATAACGGGTTTGTATGTTTGGTATATGCACATTATACAATAGGGGCTTGTAGGCGACACCCTCTTTCAGTGATTTTGGCGCGTCTCACACATTTTAATGAAGTGGACGTCCAACCCATGACACATAACAGTGTACTCTTTTGTTTCTTTGCAAAAGCAAATGTTCACAAGGTATACGACACATTCACGACGCGCGTATGAGTCTCCTGACTTCAGCAGTTGGCGTGCACGCTATCTAGGGCAACTGTGCACCCACGACTCACTTGTCATTTTGTATTTAAATCTTTTCTCAGCGGGTCCCACAAGGGGTCAATTTCCTGGGTTATAAATAGGGATTTTGACCCTAGTTCATTCTTTTTGCACATTTCAATTTAGAGAGCGTGTTGTTAAGGAGTTTGAGTGTGCACAAATTAGAAGCTAAGAAATAGGAGTTTTAATATGTTTGTTGGTGAGCAACTAGTTCTCTTACGAGTTATATTTTATTAAGTTTTGAATTTCAGTTCATCTTTGTTTTCCAATATTTAGAATCTAGCTTGTCATGCATTTTATATCTTGTTGACTTAAAAATTTTGGTTATATTTTAATTTTCCTAAATTTTACCAAAGTCATACGATTTGTTGTAAATTTCAGTAGCACCCCGACGTTGTCCCTGCGTAGGGGGTGCATCGAGTGTTAAAGCCTTTTTGTCTGCCAAGAAAGGCAGTCACAGTAGGTATCGGGTGACACCGTAGTCGAAATTTCATTCTCCGCTTGCTAATAAAAGTGGTTTCAAGGTATTCAAGTGTCTGTTTAAAACACAACATTGTTCGCTTGTTAAGAAAAACAATCACAAGTACTTAATCTTTTTTTCATACATAACAAATTTTTCTGCTCGCTAATAAAAGCGGTCACGGGTTCTTAACTTATGCAAATAAATTTTTCTTCTTGCTAATAAAAGCGATTGTGGGTACTTACATTTCATGCATACAACTTTTTTCTGCTCGTTAATAAAAGCGGTCACATATACAAATATTTATGCATACGAATTTCCCTGCTTGCTAGTTAAAACAGTTACCAGTACTTATCTCATGCAAACTATTTTTTTTTGCTCGCTAATAAAAGCGGCCATCTATGTTGCACCGATACGGATACGACGATACGGATACGACACGATACGGATACGGGACACGCCAATTCTTAAAAATACAGAATACGGATACGGCGCGGATACGACATTATAATATATAAATAATACATAAAAATTAATAAAGTAATCAAAGTGTAATATTTGAAATGACAAAAAAATTGAAATAAAAGTAAGCATTAAGTATTGAAATGTCTAGTACAACAACAAAAACAAGAAGATAAATTGCCCAGCACATGAAATTTTAACTATTCAATAGAAGGAATGATAGGATTAGCTTCTTCAGTGGTTTGTCTTTGAGTTTTTATATCATCTTCAATAAATATCATAGCTTCTAATTCAGGCTCCTCAAGTGAAAGATTAGCAATTTCTAATATTCCCATATCCTCAAGAGATTCAAATCCATCTCCAGCAACATCCCACATCCTGTTGTCTCCTTCCATATAAGTTGGAGTTTTCCTTGAGAGAAGTCGAATGTTTGTATGCACGTAAACTAAATCTTCAGCCCGTTGTGGAGTAATTTTATTTCTCTTCATTGATTGGATGAATGAGTATGTGCTCCAATTTCTTTCACAACAGGATGAGGATGAAACTTGGCCAAGCAATTTTATGGCGATTGTTTGAAGTAGAGGTGCTGAAGCTCCATGTATAATCCACCACATTTTCGGATCAATTCTCCACCTATCACGCAATGACTCTTGGTCACCAAAGTCCTCTAAATAACTAAAAAATTTAGCAAGCTCAATATTGACACTTCTTCTCTCCTCCTCATTTGGAAAATAACGCTTCAAACATATCTTCCTCATATTTGAAATTTCTAAATCTTTCTGTGGAGAAACTCTTTGAGGATCCTCTTGAAGCCATTCTTTAGTTGAATATCTTCAAATAACATTAAAATGAAATAATGAAAAAATGTTGAAATTACAAAACAACAAATTGTGAATTCATAATGAAAAAATGTTGAAATTTACCTTGGATTTAGTGAGTGAGCCAAGCAATGTAAAGGTGTATTACTTTTGCTTCACCTATCTTCTAGAATAATATAGATAACATCCCAAAAGCTTGAGTCTTCATGAAATGTCTTCCTCTCATGTCTATATATAATTTCTTTTACTTTGGCTTGCATTGAATCCCACATCTCATAAATGAGATGTAAACAAGACTTATCCGTATCAGCTACTCAACATCTCATAAATTGGGTCTGTGAAATTTATGATGTATTCAATCTCATCCCACCATAAATCATCTAAAAGCTTCTCTTTTACATACCTAGCCTTTCCAACATCATCTTCCCTATAACATGTCCATTTGTCACTGATCACCATAGCTTGAAGAACATTTTTTATTTTTTTGAATCTTCTCAACATCACTATTACTGAGGCAAACCGAGTTTCAGCAACTGCAAGCATCTTTAAATTAGAGAAATCATTGAACATAGAGAGTCTCATGGAGTGATTCATAATAAAATTTCTAATTACAATTGCATCTCCAGCAATCACTGTGATCCAATGACATTCATTATAGGTGATTTCATTTGCCTCGGTATTCTTAGCTGCACAAATATTCTTCAAAGCAAGATTAAGCGTATGCACAACACATGGTGTCCAGAAAATATGAGGATATGCTTGCTCTACAAGTAGACCTGCAGCTCTACAAATAGGTGCATTATCAGTAATGACCTGAATGATGTTTGAAGGCCCCACCATCATGATAACTTCTTTGATTAAATTAGAAATGAAGAACTTATCCTTGTACTGTCCTTCACAGTTTACAGCTTTGATAAACATAGGATAGCTCTCTGTTACAGCCATGAAGTTGATAAGTGGTCTTCTTTGTGGATCTGTCCACCCATCACAAACCAAAGTAACTCCTTTTTCCTTCCAAACTCCTCTAGTAGGCTCAAGCAACTTCTCAATATTGTCCCTCTCTCTTTGCAACAACTTCATTCTAATGACATTATATCCTGGTGGCACGTATTCTGCAAGATTATTATTGCATGATATGTAAAGGCATTTTTGTAATGTGGATTCCTTGCTAGGTTAAAAGGAAGTCCAGCTGAGTAAAACATTCTAGCTATTTCCCCGTCTAGTTGTTCTCTCATTTATAAATTAAATGCTTTCTCCAAAGCACTATCTACAATATGTTTTCTTTTTTTTGGTTCAAATCCCTCCACCCTTTGTTTACAGTACTATCATCACATCTAATTGAAGAAGATGATGAAGGATAGGAAGCATGAGTGCTTGGAAGTGGAATATGTTTTGGAAGCTCTTTTTTACTCCTTTGCTCAGCTTCACTGATTTTTCTTTGTAATTCAGCCATTTGTGATGAGCTTATCTTCGGGCAAACTTTGATTCCATGACCACTAACCTTCAACAAATGAGCTTTCACTCTATAATATGATCCTTTGTATGATGCATTACAAAAATTGCATTTGAATGCAATATTGCCTCCCCCTTCTGATGTTTTACCTATTTTTGTAACATAACCCCATAAAGGTTTGTTATCTTCAATATTAATTTCTGATGGACCATCATCAAAACCAATTCTTGCTCCACTAGAACTCATTATCCTACAAAGGATCTATACAAATTAAAACATATGAATTTGAAACATGAAAAAATTTAAGTGAAAGTGTAGATATATTGTGACTCTGCCGGGGGTCCAAGGGGGCGCTGCCCCCTGGCGGGGTTCGACCTGCCCGGTCAGGTCGCGGGGTCAAGGGGCAGCGCCCCTGCGGGGGTTTTAGGGGGCAGCGCCCCGGAAACAAATTTTTTATGGAAAGATACCGAGCGATACCGAGCATATTTTAGCTTCTCGGTGCCGCTTGGTACCATTCGGTACCCCTCCATACCGATCAATACCGAGCGGTACCGAGTAATACCAAGTTACAGTACCGAGCGATACTGAGTTCCAATACCGAGCAGTACTGAGTTACAATATCGAGCAGTACTGAGTTCCAATACCGCTCGGTACCGAGTAGTACCGAGCAATACCGAGTTCCAATACCGAGCAGTACCGAGTTCCAATACAGAGCAGTACCGAGTTCCAATACCGCTTGGTACCGAGTAGTACCGAGCAATACCGAGTTCCAATACCGAGCAATACCGAGCAGTACCGAGTTCCAATACCGCTTGGTACCGAGTAGTACCGAGCAATACCGAGTTCCAATACCGAGCAATACCGAGTTCCAATACCGAGCAGTATCGAGTTCCAATACCGAGCAGTACCGAGTAGTATCGAGCAATACCGAGTTCCAATACCGAGCGGTACCGAGTTCCAATATCGAGCAGTACCGAGTTCCAATACTGCTCGGTACCGAGTACCGAGCAATACCGAGTTCCAGTAACGTTCGGTACCAAGCGGTACCAAGTTTCGATACCGAGCCTATGATTAAGAAAACGAAGAACGATGAAGAAAACGAACCTACACTGCTCACGTCGCCTTCACTGTTCGCATTGTCGACGAAGGATGATCCTATCGACTTTAATGCTCGCGTCGTCAAGCCTCTTTGTCGACAAAGGATGATCTTGTTTGCTTCTATGCTCGCGTCATTGAGCCGCTCCTTCAACTATAACGAAGAAGATGAACACGTGTGTGGAAACGAAAAACCTAGCTCTTTGAAATGTTGCTCCGTGTTTTAAGCGGAAACGGTGGAAAGTCGAAAAGAAAAGGGTAAATCGTGGCTCCGTGTTTTTTTTAAAATAGGACACGCGTATCCGATACGCGTGTCCAGTCAAATTTAAATAAT
This sequence comes from Dendrobium nobile, assembly GCA_022539455.1. NCBI lineage: Eukaryota > Viridiplantae > Streptophyta > Magnoliopsida > Asparagales > Orchidaceae > Dendrobium > Dendrobium nobile. Next base: position 9,035,734 of record CM039735.1, read on the forward strand.
ATTTTAATCGGACACGGCAAGGCCGTATCCGACACGTATCCGTGCCGTATCGGAGGCGTATCCGTATCCGACACGTATCCGATACAGCACGCCTCGTAAATAGGAGTATCCGTGCAACATAGGCGGCCATTATTACTTATGTTTCCCTGCTCGCTAATAGAAGCGATCACGAGTACTTATATCATGCATATAAATTATGAATTACTTGTGTAGGGTTTATACTTTAGGTGCACGTCATAAGCGGTGACGACGACGCATGAAACCTATGGTGCATATTACATTTTTTTTATCATGATTAATACTTATTGCATTTAATTATATGCATATTATATTTATTTTTTTAGTGGGGGCTAGCGAAAGAAAGAGAGTATGCAAGTTCTCTTTCTAAAGCGAGAAAGAGAGGGAATGAGTGGATTTGATGAAATGGTGTAAGAAGATTGTAGTGGTTAGAAGGGTGATGTTTAGAGGGAGAAAGTTCCCCCTTTCCAATTCTAGAGATAGAAAGAGGGAGGAATATTTTTCTCTTTAGGAAGAGAGCAAAGCAAGAATGAGAGTGGGAGGTATAGGAGGTGTTGAATGAAGTGTTCAAAAAGAAATTTCATGAAATTTCTCTTTCTAGAGAGATAAATTTTTCTCTCACTAGACTAGAGAGAGAAAGTAGACTAGGATGAGGCTTTTTGGTGGATGATGTGTAGGATTTGTAGGGGAATGCTTTTTTTGAAGGGGGGTGTGAGATTTGAGGAATGTATGTGGAGAAATAAAAAAATTAAGGTTTAGGGTTAGGTTAGGTTTGTAAAGAAAATGATGGAGGAGGAAGGAGGAGAACAAGAGGAGAAAATGGAGGCGAAAGAAAGAGGAAGAAGAAAGAAAGTGGAAGAAGAAGAAGAAGGAAGAAGAAGAGTGAGAAGGAAAGAAGAAGGGCGGAGGAAGAAGAAGAAGAAAGAGGAGGAAGATGGTTACCTTGGTGTCTGGCAGCGTCTTGGAGAGGGAGGGAGCCGAGAGAGAGAGAGAGAGAGAGAGAGAGAGAGAGAGAGAGAGAGAGAGAGAGTCGAAGGGAGAGGGGGGCGTTCGGTCTATCCGTGCGTAAGTGATCGTCAGGGAGAGATGGGGTGTGAGGAATGAGGGGTTAAGAGTTTAAGTGGGGGTATTTTAGGGATTTTTTATTTAGATTTTTTTAATCTCTCTTTCTCTCTCTCTTATTGTTATTTTTTAAAATATATATAATATAAAAAAATTATAATTCTGCCTCAACATTACTGTCAAATTTCGGTCGTTGTGGATCACTCACGTTGATGCCTCGATCCACGTGCGCAAAATTTAAATTTTCATCGATCGATTACCCCAATCAATATGGGTGTCGATCTTAGTTATTTCTATTGCTCCGGACACATTGACACTATCCTTTTCGTGAACGGAGGCCATTTCAGTGATTTAGATTTTTGGTTGATGCGTGTCAGGTGAGTTAAGCGTGATATCGCACTCTTTCGCTTTCGAAACTCATCTTGTGTGGTCGGACCCGACCCCAACACTAGTATTGAGGCCAACATTAACATTGTTGCATTGTCGGTCAGGCAAACATGCCATCTCTTTTTCACTTATTAACAGTCTGATGCTCGTGTAAATATTCAAAGATAAAAAGAAAGAATAAAAAAATGCAACCTCAGATTGGTTGTATGTGATTGTTCTACGAAGGCATCCTCCGGCTTTTATTTTACTATTTTGTGATTTGGATATTTAAATGATGCAGGATATGATGCTGGTTCCCCCGTTGTACATCTTTGCTGCAATAGTGCCTGCTATAATGGTTGCTGGCCTTTACTTTTTTGACCACAGCATTGCATCTCAAATGGCTCAACAAAAGGAATTTAATCTCAAACACCCATCTGCGTATCATTATGACATCTTTGTCCTTGGTGTTCTGGTGTGCAGCTTCCCAATTTTTTCTTTTAAGATATATCGATATTTTTACCATAATCAACCTTTTGAATTGTTCCATGATTGTAATTTACGATCCTAGGTTCTGATTTGCGGGCTTCTAGGAATCCCTCCATCAAATGGGGTCTTGCCCCAGTCCCCAATGCATACAAAAAGTCTTGCAGTTCTCAAGAGGCAGGTCTGTATAACTTAACTGCGGCTCTATTATTGTTTGATCAATTAGGTGTTTTTCATACATTATTATTTTCGAGATTTACTTTTTCTTTATAGTTGATTCGCAAGAAGATGGTTGAGAGTGCAAAGGAAAGCATACAATTGCAGGCTAGCAATTCTGAAATATATGGAAAAATGCAAGAAGTATTCATAGAAATGGACAAGAGCAACAGTGTAAGTGATTTCTATCACATGTTACCTCGCTATCCAATCATTGTTGAGGTATAGTTCACTTCTGCGCCTCTTTTGTTTTTTTTCATAACATCAAAATGGAAGGTACAAGCATTCTCGGTAACTTGGTGATTTAAGGAAACTAGTTTGTTTTCTCTGAATTAGAGTATAAAGCCCATGCTACATTCTCAGTAGCAAACCTGCCCAAGATACCCGTAGCGAACCAAGTCCATCACTGCATTTACATTCTAGTTATATTAGTTTATCTGCAATTGAAGGATTACTTTTGAAATCTAATTAAAATTTTCTGTTTGAGTATGTGAACAATCCATCAAAACTTATCATATTTTCTGCAGGCTCGAACAGTGGTGAATGAATTGAAGGACTTAAAACAAGCTGTCATGTCTAGTGGAGATTTAAATGGTGAATTTGATCCTGAGAAGCACATTGATGCACACCTGCCTGTTCGGGTGAATGAGCAGAGAATTACCAACCTATGCCAATCCCTAATGGTTGGAGGCTGTCTTGGAGTTATACCATTTATCAGGAAGATTCCTACATCAGTTCTGTGGGGCTACTTTGCATACATGGCTATAGATAGCCTTCCTGGAAACCAGTTCTGGGAAAGGATTTTGCTTTTATTCATTACTCCAGGAAGACGTTACAAGTAAGCTTTCTTAGTTCCTCCCACTAGGAAACAAACATATTCTTATATTACTAGATACATTGGAGCTTTTTTGTGATTATTTCCTTCGTATTGTTTGCAAACTAGTTCTACTAATCGTACAGTGTGGATTAGATAGTGATCTGGACTGCATTCTCCAAATGTTTAGATCAAGGATTGCGTGAACTGTGGTTCGTTATCATTCAGTCTGTAATTGTAACCATATTCTTCAGATAAGAGTTGAGGATGAATGATCTATGATAGATGCATATATATATACTGTTGACAAAAATCAGGCATAACTAATCAACTCCCATATACATAGAATCCTTTTCTAGGCAACTAGCACATATTATGCTGCGAATTATACTGAAACATGCCGTTAAGATGCTGAAATTAAGGTTGTATGTGAAACCAAATTCTACATATTGTCATTCTTGCAACTCAGCATAAGTATGTTAATCAAAGTTTATTCTCTGCTTTTTAATGAACTAATTTTATTCACTGCATCACATGCACCATCTCCGTTATACTTATCTTTTTTTTTTTTAAATTATGTTGGCAGGGTCCTGGAAGGAATCCATGCTTCATTTGTGGAATCAGTTCCTTATAGGGTTATAGGGACCTTTACAATTTTCCAATTGGTCTATCTCCTAATATGCTTCGGAGTTACATGGATTCCTATAGCAGGAATTCTGTTTCCACTGCCATTTTACCTGTTAATTAGCATCAGAGAGCATCTTCTTCCCAAATTCTTTCACCGGAAGGATCTGTGGGAACTGGACGCAGCTGAATATGAAGAAATTGCTGGAGTTCCTATTCACGACCATAACCTCTCATTTCGGGTATAATATTGCATCATGCACAATCTTGATTCAGAATTTTGCTGATTTTATTTATCTTAGTGTTGCTACGATATCCCTAGCTATCTCCATTAATATAATCTTCAAAGTTAAACATTGACATCCTCATATTCTGAATTTATATTCATTACTTTAATTTTAGATAATTTTGGATATTTTACTGAAACAATTTTGTAGCCCAGCAATAGTCATATGCTGCGTGAATGTTTGAGTTCTTAAAATGGAGTACATTTTGTTTGTAGAAGCTTGATGGATCCCCAGCGTGCACTGACAGCAGTCAGGAAGCTTGTGAGGCATTCGGCCATGGTGCTGAAATTTTGGATGAACTCACAACCAGCAGAGGGGAGCTTAAGCTTAGGACTAAAAGCATCAATGAGGAGAGGTTCCTTCAGGCAAGTTTCTCCATTCATAGTTCATTACATAGTTAATGAGAAAAATGCAGAGCAAAGAAGCTTTCTAATGGTTGGAAAGTTAACATTTGCCATCTCTTGATCGTTCTGATCTGACCTGAATTTTTCTGAAGAAAATAACTAGCTATATGCCAAACCTTCTCATAGCTAGTTTTGGTATCATTTGAAATTATTGGTGACAAGCCTTTTGAATTCTCTTACCATGTGTTGATTCTGCTGGTTGAATCGATTTGAGGTATGTGGCTGAAGATGGGTGATGGAAAGACATTGGGTTCCACCACCTAAAAGAAAAGGAGAGAACAAAAAAGATATGGTCCTGATATTAATTATCTTGCTTTCATCCTTTAAGTTTTAGGCTTCGTTTGGGATGACTTTTTTACTGCTTCTTAAAGCAGCTTTCTAATATAAAAATTAATTTTTTTGTATTAGAAAGCTGCTTTAAGAAGGGGTAAGAAAGCCGTCCCAAACGAAACCTTAATCTTTGAGGTGGCGGGTCTTTCGAATTCACTTAGGCGCTGCTTGTTTGGATATTTCTAAAATACACGTGTCTTAGTTATGTAGTGTTAGTAGAATACAAACACCTTACAAATGAAGTTGTTTGGCTAGATGCAAGTCAAATATATTTTGATATATATTTTATTTTAATGTTTGTTAGACTTTATTTCAAATACCGGTCTTGTTCATTGACTTATGATGTTGGTTAGATGTTCTTAAAATGCATGTATCTTAGAAATGCAGAGTAATTGAAATCCACAAATGCAGGAGTTGGTTGGTTGGTTGCTAATCAAATGCATTTTGAAATATTTTTTGTTCGGTAGAATACAGTTCAAATAACTTAAAATCATTCTCTCTTATCCATGAGATAGGTTTGGGTGAAGCCACCAATGATTGGTGGAGGCTCGAGGAAGACCGTTGACAGCAAGAGTGTTTTGCCCTGCGGTAGGAATTGGATGAAGTTGGTGCAATGGAGACTCGGAGGATTTTAGGGTGATGATAAGTGTTTTGGAGGATGTCTCCAATAACAGAGATGATAAGGGACAATTAGAGGGCTAAAGGGAGGAGAAGGGCAATAGATTTAAAAATCAGTAGATTTCCAAAGATGAGGAAGTTAGGGTTTTTTTATATATTTTTAAATTCTTATTGGCTTTAACTTTAAACTAAACACCCAAAAAAATTTAAGTACAAATAAACGAATTACAACACACTCATAATCATTCCATTTGAGCAGCTCATTTGTAAGAGATGCAGTTTGTTGCTCGTAATCATCTATTTTTATATTTTAAACATTTCTTAGGGGTTGTTTGGTTGGATTACATAAGGGTGCAAAGTATTCCAATTACAGGGGTTTTGAAAATTTTGATGTTTGGTTGGATGAAAAAGGAATGCAAAGTAAAGTAAATATTAGTGTGAATCATTCTAATTCATTTTCGAGGTAAAGCAAACTCGCCCTGTTTTGAGTAAGAATGATTTACACCGCAAGCAGGCTCGCTTGACCGTCGCTGGCCGGATCCACTTCCCTCTAGCCACCACCTCTGGCCACCGCCACTGCTGTTGTCTGCCGGCCACGACCAATATTGCAGGTTGCCGGCCACCATCGCCATCAGCCATTGACCACCATTGATCGTCACCAATTTTAAACTTTATAATACATTCATTTTACTAAAAAAAAAGAAAGCATTCAACTGAATTTACTTTACACTCATCCAAATAACTCTAAAGTATTCCTTTTACATTGAATTTCTTTTACGCTGCAATCCTTTTATATTGCATTACTTTTTTAGCCGACAAAACAACCCCTTAGCTAACTTTTCCTTTTTCCTTTTTGCTTAATGTGCATTTCAACTGGCATGTAGGTTCACCCCCTTCCGATGCTGGGCAACTCAATATGTGAGTAATACAAGTGATGATGCATTCATTTAGACGCCAAATCAGGACTACAGATACGGACCATACGGTGGTGTTGAGGAAAGAAGGTGCTGAGTCTCCTTCCTGCCATTAGCCCTTCAATGGGCTTTGCTGAAGTTCTGAAGTACCTAATTAGAGAGCCGAAGGCGAGGGCATCCATAGTGCAATTCTTTCTTTATTTTATCCCTTTCTTTTTGTATAAATTTTTTTGAAAGATTGAAATATTGCATCAAAGTGAGGAGATTTATTCGGTTGAATACTTTTAGAAATTTTGCCAAATTTAAATTGTTCTACAGATTGTTAATTTTAATTTTACATAAAGGCCTAATCGTTTGTATGTAAATAGACAATATATTTGAGAAGAGGTTTTGTTTTTGTTTTTTATTTGTGGATAGCAAGCTTTTTTAATAAGAGGTTGTTTGAAATCATTTTTATTTTTTTAGTATTTTGCCTAATAAATACTAAAAATAATTTTTAAGTATTTATTTATTTACTAAATAAAAATCAACTAACTGTCACCAGTAGTCATCATTGTCACTCACATCATTGTCTTATATTATATTTAATAAAATAAAATAAAATATATATTTATTTGGGGCATTAAATATATTTTTATTTCATGTTAAAATAAATAAAATGAAATAATGTATATTGACACATCTTCAAAAAATTATCTTGATCGAGCACAAATCTTGATGGAAATAAGAGTTGGAGGCTTTAAAAATTAAAATTAGGATCATTTGAACTCTAATTTCAACAAGCTTATAGTCAAATTAAATGTCTTGAAGGGACGAACTCAATGACATCAAAATCACTCTAATCCGAACCTAAATGGGCCAAAATCAAATGTTAGAAGCACATTTTGAAGTTTTAGAATATTAATTGGATGACCAAATGATATTCAAATGTGACGTGCTTATAGTCGAATTGAGTGACTCGACAAGATTAATCCAATGAGCCCAATACCGTCGAATTTTGACATCAATAAGACACTCAGATGCTTGTTAAATGGTCGATGATCCAGGAGTTCATATCGGCCGTCATTTAAATACTCCCAACATACAATTGATCTTCTCCCTATTTACTAGTTATGTTATTCCAAAAAAATATAATTATACCTCTCATTCTTATTGATGTCATAGTCGTTTTCCCATTTAGTAAGAGAGGAAAATAGAAGAAGAATCAGAGATCTCTCCTTCATTTTCCCATCATAGTCGTTGCTAACCACCAACAGTTACAGCCACTAGCAACCTCCATCATCATCGACGATCAACATAAAAAATCATCAATATTTCTAAAATATTGTCAAGATTATATTCAATTGTTATTGATCTTTGTGTTTTTCTCTTCTTCAACAGTGAAGAAAGGAGAAATTTTGTATCATTTATTACATAGTGAATTATGCAGCTAGGGCAGGCCCCACAGTTTTTCCCTTTCCAAGTTTTCCACGTAAAAAATCTTCTAATCTTATTAATTTTTTTGTCAATGCTGGATTTTTGTGCATTACTAAGATGTGAAATACTATCCCTATCGACCCAAATTTTCTAGCACCCAACAAATTTTCTAGCTTTGCAATGAACACTAGTAGATATTTCTCACATGTAGGCTCCGAAAATTCACCCTCGGCCTCTCCGCAGACCCTTTATTTTCTTCTTCGGGTCATCAAGGAAAGTTTTAACGCTTAAGTTATGAGGTAAATTTTTAGAAGACATTGGGTTTGTAGATAGTCACTACCGAGATATTTCGCTCTCATTTTACTAGAACTTTATGATCTAAGTTCAGGTTTCTTATAGGCGCAAGCACCTATAGTTAATTGCCCCTTCTTATAACAAGAGAGAACTTTCAATTAAGGCTAGTTGTCAAACAGATACATACATATACATGATATTTGGTGTATAGTTGCAATATGGGTTTAATTTTTTGAGACTTAATATTTAAAATTAGAAATTTCATCATCTTGCACTTAAAGAGGGTGGTGGTGGAAGTGATGATAGACTAGATCAAGATCCCATGGTTCCATAGTCTTGGGTCATCATAGTCACTGATCTACTTAGTCAGAGGAGGTAGTCGACCCAACATGACAAAAGGATCCTTATCGACAACCATAGAGTTGCTTCATCCAAGGGTACCTTGTAGACATGAGGTGAATATTTATCTAAGGGGGCAAATTTGAATCCACCTTAGCTAACAGAGGGTTTTGTGCCCTATCGATTATATCCTATTGATTTATATCTCAAGGATTTGAAGCTATTGGGGAACATACAGGCTATGACTAGACGTAATATAGTGGAGTCATTAGACCAAGCCACAAGGTCAGAGGGTCACAGTCATAATTGTTAACCACACGAAGCCATCTAGCCAAACCATGAGTTATTTGTGGAGCTATCTAGCCAGACCACCGATTATACTACTAATGCAACGTTCTTATTGACAATAGAGGGAATGAGAATGAGTCCTAATGATATTCTTGACTGAACATTAACTCTTTGTAAGTTAAAGTAAATTTTAAATTTGTCAACCTTGACAAATTATTATAGATGGTGGATGAATTTTTCTTTAAGAATTCTGATGGTTAATTTCATTTTTAAATTTTTTAAATTTTCATGGGTATTTGGGTGGCTTTTGGGAGGTATTTTTAAATATTTGGGGACCCTTCTGGTTGAAATTTTATATCAACACGGTCATCATCGAGGTTATTATAGGCATCTTTGTTTTGTTGGTAGAAGCTTGTCGACTCTATTTACTTGCCGATAGAAGATCAGGTTCGTTGTAGGCTATGTACCTTTGTTAGTGATTTTTTCTGGTTATAGGCCTTAAAAGGCCTATATGTTTAAAAAAAAAAAATCTCGGTCGATGCTACAGCCGTATACTTATTTATTGGATTAAGTTGTGTCAACTCTTGTCCTACAAAGGAGAAATATTGGACTTTAACTTAAATTTATTTCATGACATGCGCAACATCCTCACATGTCACGTGTATACCAATACGCTCGTTGGGACCCATGCCGGTGTATATTTTTGTGTGTGTTTTATATAATACATTCGTGCAGTAGATACTTCACATAGTGCAAAGTGCATATATGACATACCTGTGCAATGCAAGTACAAGGGCATTTTTAAATATTTGGCACTGATGAGTTGCGTGGGAAACTCTCATTTGAGTGTATACAATAGTCATCTTCTGTCTTTTAATATGAGTGTTATAGATTTAGTGTCGTGGTAAGTGTGAGTTTCTTGCTACTTTATGAAGCTAAGTTGTCGTTGAGAAATGCGTACGACTTCATTTGGGAATTTGCACACGCCTTCTATCTGCTTGTATGTATATTGTGGATTCGGTGGCATGGAGCTACATTATAAATTATTTGTTGCTTTATGCAGATGGGCTATTGTTGAGAAATGCACATGATTTCTCTTGGGAATTTATAAACGTCTTATATCCGCTTGTATGCATATTGCAGATCCAGTGGTGTAGCATTGCGAATTGAATTTTTCTTCTTCATGTTGTCTTTGCTGATATGTTATGTATTGGAATTGGTAGACAACTTATGTCCTCTTGTATGTATGTTGCGGATTCGGTGGCATAGCATAATGAATTAAATTTTATCTTCTCCACATTGTCTTTGCAGATATGTTATGTATTAGAATTGGTAGACACCTTCTATCCGCTTGTATGCATGTTGTGAATCTGGTGGCGTTGCGTTGCACTACGAGTCACTTATCGCTTTATGCAGGTAGACTATCGTGCATTAACAAGTCTCCTGCAGCTGCTGCAGATGCTAGCATCTGTTAGAGGTCTTATGTATTTACTTGAAGATGACATGTAGTGCATAAATCGAGTCCCCTACAGTAGCCCGTAGGTGCTTGTATTTGTCTTTCTTTTGAAATATTCACATTATCTTTGCATTATTCACGTTGTTTTTGCTAATGTGTTATATATTAAAATGTTTGTTGCATTCTTTTGTATACGCCTTCTCTCTTAGCAGACGAATGATAACATTTATCATATATCGATTGTTAATTGTAGGTGTTTGTGCATACTGCATATATGCTGATTGTTTACAAATGATGTGTTCATTTGCATGTTGTTACTGACTGCTGATTGAGCTGTATTCATCATCATCCATCTCTCTAGGAGCATTAATTGGTGAACTGTTGTATCTACTAATTTCTCTATATATGTCAATTGCCGTCATTCATAGGGAATCGTAGTATCCATTCAGATATGGTTGACTTCAACTACATGAATGATGTTGTATTCGTTCTATGTTGACTCCCCCTACTTATCATACATCAATTGTTAATTGCAGTTGTTTGTATAAGTTGCACATATACTAATTGTTTACAGATGATGTGTTCATCTTCATGTTGTTATTGACTGCTAACATCTCTAATTGAGCTGTATTCATCATCATCCACTCCCTAGGAGCGTTGATTAGAGAACTGTTGTAGCTACTAATTTCTTCATATATGTTGAATGTCATCATTCAGGGGGAATCGTAGCATCATTCGGATGTGGGTTGACGTCGACTACATGAATGCTGTTGTATTCATTCTATGTCGACTCCCCCTACTTATAGGTGATAGACTTATTTGCTCTCCATTGTGTTATTGTAGACTATGTTAATGCCCTAACACTTGTTGCATGCTTCAATATGTGCCTGAAGGGGGGGGGGGGGGGGGGGGGGGGGGGGGGATCTTCTTCTATGCTGATCTTAACTACTAGGGATTGTATGCATGAGGAGTCTCCTTTTGTTGTGTATAAGAAGTATATGACTCGTTGTAACTGGTTGAATATTGCTTGTGAGCAAACTATATTTGCCACAATCTTCTGGCATATATTTGTAAGATGGTTGCTTTCACTGTTGTCTACAGGCAAGTTGGCATATTTGCTTACAAGCTACTGACATTGATGGCAAAGGGGTCTTCTTCTCCATGACGCTCTCACTCAGTTTGTGGATATGTTATTTGCGGGATGTAATGTGCTTGCTTATAGTGCTTGTTGAAACTCGCATGTGATCATTTCAATATTGCAGATTAATTAAACGTCATTGTTTATCATTCATATGCATAAATCGTCTGCTTTTCATTTTTGCCTTGGATTATTCATTGAAGTTCAACTACATAGTCAGAATTATTGTTTATCATTTGCATTTTAATTATGATTGTGAATTTTAGAAGTTAGGGGTTTATTCCCTATATGTATTCAAGTTCAAATCCCTTGTTCATATCCCATGTGCTTATGTTCAAATCATGTTTCATGTTGTTCATTTGAGTTCAAATAAAGTTCCATGTTAGTGCAAGTTTTAGCAGCCTCCCGACATCTCCCCCAATTAGAAGAAATTCAGGAGTCTTAGCCTGCCAACTTCGTCAAGAAAGATGTGCACGGTCGATGTCGGATGACACCGTGGTCGTAGTCTTCAATCCTACCATGCCAAGAAAGTCGTGCATAGGTCTTCAGGGATACCTATTTGAAAATACAATTTTTTCCTGCAGGCACCAAGATACACATGGGTACTTAAATTTTTACCCCGCCACGTTAAGAAAATGGTGTCGCGACGGCCTGACGGACGCAACAACATTGGCATGACACGACGCGATAGGCTAATATGACGCGACGTGACAGGATGGCATGATGCGATAGGTCAATTTCCCAAGTCAAAACGGGCTGACTTCGAGTTTTTAGGTCAACCCGAATCCGATCTGATTTTACAAACGGGTTGAAAAATCGAAACAGAACTTGACCCATAATGTAAACGGGTTGACCTGAACCTAGAATATTTTTCAAGTCGAGTCAAATTTTGACACCCCTAGCCGAACTGTTGAACTGCAAGGTATGGAGCGCCGAATATGCGGGATTTCAGCATGAATTTGAGCAAATTTTATGCATGTAATGATTCGAGCCATCTTTATTATTATATATTTTTGTTCTGACATGGAGGTGAACATCACTGTCCTTGGAACTCCAAACACCATAGACTAAAAAGTGAAGCTGATTGTGAAAATGACTGAGACAACGCCGCCTATATTCATATATTAATTATTCTATGCGGACGCCAAACGCCGTCCGGAGACCAACCAGAATGTGCCACGTCACTCCTTCGCTCGGTACCACAGCTTGGTACTGCTGGGTACCACTAATATGACACATTCTGGTTGGTCTCTGGACGGTTCTGCGTCCGGCCTCTACACAAAATAATTTCTCCTATTCATAAGAGGAAAACTAACCCCTGTGAGTTCTCTTTAGACAACCATGTATATTAAACACGAACAAATAAATAATGCTTTAAGAAGGTAAGAAAAATTCACACTACTATATTCACAACCTAATGTGTCAACAAACAACATAAGCTCACAGACATGCTTTGTAAGATATGCAAGCGAACAAAATGATATCACAAAGGTTTCATGTGGGCCAGCTTTCTTACTGCTTTATGAAGTAATTTTTTAGTATAAAAAAATTCAAATTAAAAAAAAAAAATTGTACTAAAAAATTATTTCATAAAGCAATAAGAAAGCTGTCCCAAACAAAACCTAAAGTTCAAAAAGAAAAGTTGTGTCCATATTTCAATAATAATGTATTCATCAATAAAGACACAATCAACTAAATCTAGATAGTTTTTAATCATGCATGCACGTCATGAGGCAAAAATACTCAATTATAGTGACATTGAAAAAAATGCACATCCCCTAAAATGCATTAAACTTTCAAAAGCAAACTTTTGAGTATATTGTGACAAGCATACTAATGTCTAAGTCAAAATTAGGACAACTTCAAGCAAATGACTCAGTTAACAAGATCCAAAAAAACAAAATTTCACATTATAAATAGATATGTTATCAATAATAATTAAAGATCTCAATTACAAATAATTCAAATGACTTTTCCTTGATGATGGCTGTGTTGATGCCAAATCTCATCTAAAGGTGATTCTATAAATTTCATGCAGACTATCTTGGGCTCATATCCCAATGATGATGCATTTAAAATAATACTACAATAAGAGGGAAAACCTATTATGGGAGGATTGGCAACTGTATTTAAACTAACATCTTAAGAGAAGAGAATTCCCAAATCAAGCTTTCAAGATAGGAGAATGGTCACCTTCAAAGTTTTCTTCCCATGCAGTATCTCATATTATTGAATGCTGTTATTTCTTCCCCTCCATAAATCACTGACCAGAAGAAGATGATCACCATCTCTAATGAGCTGCAAATCGTCAATTTCAACCCCATCCTTTGTAACAACTTTGGAAGCTTGAAAACCAAATTTCTTATCTCCAATCCAGAGAAGCTCCTCGATTGATCGTGGAAGAAGCACGAGCTTACATGCCGAGTCTCGCTTCTCAGGACAGGTGATTGTTACCCTTAGAGGGGTATGATGATTATAACCATGATAGTAATGCTGAACTAGTTGATGGTGACCATCAGGGTGATAGCCAAAGCCAGTTTTTGCATAAGTTGAGCTACATGATAACAGTGTATTGCCACTCTTATCAGCATGAGAAGCTGACATGATGCCAAATAGAGAGTTGCAAAAGCTTCTAGAGTTGTTATTCTGGTTTCTTCTCTTTGAAGAAGCCTCAGATGAGGAAGGCATGCCTTCTTGCAACTCTCGCAGCATCGCTGGCTCACTTCGGAATCTTCCAAGAGATCTGTTTGCTGTTGAAGCATTCCAATCGCCGGAGCTGTCATCTTCCTTTCGTCCACCGGGATTGGTGTCATTCTCTCGAGCTTTCATTGCCTGGAAGAGCGAAATGATTTCTTGATGACCTTGCTGTTCAGCTAATTCCCATGGGCTCCAACCATGTATGTCATGCTTGTCAATATCAGCTCCTTGCTCAAGCAGCAACTTGACCATCTGAAAGTTTCCTTCACAGACTGCAAGGTGAAGAGCTGTGTTCCCATCCTTTCTAGGCAGACTCACATCACCCCCATAGCTGATAATGTCCTTGAGCAGGTCTATGCTGTTCTGCTCTGCTGCTGTGCATGCATATTGGGCGATGTCACCATAAGAAAGGCTTGCACCATTGTCTATTAGCATCTTGATTACAGATTCATGCTTCCCAAGTACAGCTTCCCATAAAGGAACATTTCCAACTGAATCTGTGCATTTTTGCATACTGTAAGGTGATTGCATTATAAAAATATTGCTGTTTTTTTTTTGGAAAATTGTTAAAAACTGGCCTCATCAAGACCCATAAGCAGGGTTCTGGGATTTCTGGGGCTGTTTGGTAGCAGGCTTTAGGCCAGATTTTGAGCGAAATCCAGCCAAACGGCCTAAAATGCAAAACCAAATCACACGGCAAATGAAAGCCGCCGTAGATGAAAAATTTCGCCTTTTCGTGCTAAATCTCGGATTTCTGAAATCCTGTAATTTGCCGGATTTACAAAATCCGTTGGCTTGAGAGAAAGAGTCAACTTGTTAAATTCATTCTACAGCCAAACAATCACACGGAATTTAATAGGATTTATCTTGAATGTTACCTAACAGTTTTCAGGATTTAGGCCCCTCAGAATTTCCGAAATCCAGATTTAGCGGATTTACAAAATCCTACTTAAATCAAATTCTGGGCGCTACCAAACAGCCCCGTGAAAAGAAATAAAACTTGGATACGACATCTTTAAATTTTGCCACAGGCTAAGATTAAAATTCAATGGTATAAAGCCAGATTTTGCTCTCTAACATGATTAATAGTTGTGAAGTAACTAAAATATAGGACACCCAAGTAACTTACCAAGCTGCTGGCAGCTTAGTAGTAAAGCTGAGAACTACTAAAAGGTATCGGCTTCAAAGCAAAAATGACTAGTAAAGATGGACATTAGACGAGGATTTTCCTTGTAGAATAATATGAAGAACAATACTGGAAACAATCCAAAAACATATAACATGGAAACTACCATTTTCCATACCAAACACAAGATCTGGAGGTTCTAATTTATTATACATAAAAATGAAATGATGTGATCTTAATCCCATAGTATTTAAATCAGCAATCTGTTTAATTCTTTACTTCTGCGGAGCATGTAAACAAATTCTGAAGATCTCGCAGAGTAGTTTATACGAGGGTAGCTTTGGAAAAATGATTAAGTTGTCTGTAGTGTATTATAAATTCCCCAGATTTTGAAAAAATGAAGTCAAAGGTTTAAATCACGAAAGCAACCTATTTACAAATACAAAGGGTAAGACTGTATATATCAAATCTCCCTCAATCCTACATTAGCGGGACCTCGATGAATTGGCTACACCCTTTTAGTTAATAAGACCAAAATGAGAAGACTAGTTGGATTCCACTCCCCCAAATATATGAAGGAAGATGAGCATCTCATGATTTTAAGAAAAATATTGATAGAAACTAATAGTGAAGTATTCAGAGACTTCAACAACTTAATCAAGTTTTCAGCCAACTGCTAAATACTAGACCCATTTTGCACAAGCTATCTTTGGTCCATCTCCTTGCCATCGTCCTGACCTTTTCATAGCAATTTTAGCAATCTTATTGGTGCGCTTTTTACAAAAAACGATAGCCTTCCGATGACTCGGTTAAGAAAGTAGAGGTATTAGATTTGACTTATGTTAAGAAAGGTAGAGGTAGACCTAAAAAGACTTGGTTAGAAAATATTAGAAACACAATGGAGAAAAAAGTTTAGGTGGATGAGTGGCTTTACCCTTAGAGATAGGATACGAAATGAGCATATATGTGAAAAGGTTGGAGTAGCTCCAGTAGAAGATAAGATTAGCGAGAGTCGCCTTAGATGGTTTGGTCACATAAAACGGCGGCCTCCCAATAATCCGGTTAGGAGAGTAGAGGTATTGGATTTGACTTATGTTAAGAAAGGTAGATGCACACCTAAAAAGACTTGGTTAGAAAATATTAGGAATGACCTTTCTTTATTAGATTTAAATGAGAATTTGTCTTTTAATAGGACACAATGAAGAAAAAGGATTTATGTAGCTGACCCCACGTAGTGGGATAAAAGCATGATGTTGTTGTACAATGGAGAAAAATGATTAATGTAGCCGAACCACGTAGTGGGACAAAGGGTTGATGTTGTTGTATTGGTGCGTTTTTTACATATATTATCAGTGCTCAAGTGACTAAAATTTATTTTCAATATATTACCTTCAATAGATGCTAATTTCAGAGTTCCTCTATTATAATTATTAATCACGCATTCTTTGCAATTTTTGCGATAAACCCCTTTGATTATCATTGATTCATTTATTATCTTACACACAAATCTATAAAACATAGCCAACAAAATAGTAGTTTTATTAAATTTAACATTAGCTCCTTTGCCAGTCCTGAAATGATTATTGCTCTCAAGATACTTTACTTCTTAATAAAAAAGATTTAACTCTGGTATGATGCCCTCATTTATATCCTCATAAATGTTATATAATAAATATAAGGTGAATTACTTATCATTCTTATGCATCACTCGATATTTAGTAATATTGATGATGATCCCCAATTTTACAAATGCATTAATACCAATCACATACTTAACCCTTCTTCCACTATTCCTAGATGCCATATATTTAAAATAAAATACCTTTTTGTCTAACTTTCACTTTAGAGAAGGCATTACTTGTCAAAATAAAATTATTGGCAAATAGTATACACCAAGATATCTAATTTTGAATATAATACGCTAGCATAACAAGATCTAATATAAATAAATATGTAAACTTAATGTTGATTCTTAATATGATTCTACTAGGAATGAAAATTAGCTTGTCACCTTATAGCTACTTCTAATGCTAGACTTATTACATCAATCAACCTTTTTAGTAGCTTCAATATACATTTGACTCAAATCATTTATCCTTTATATTTGGTTTTCATAGCACTTATTCAAAGGTTTTTTCAAGACCAACAAAAACCAACAAAGATCCTTTTTTTTGTGTGTAATATTTTCCTATTAAATGCTTTCGCAAAAAATTGTCTGATAATAGAATTTTGATGCAAAACAAAATTGATTCTGAAATACCATTCAATATTTTCTATGCTTATCCTACACAACTTCATTGTATGATTTATAAAACACTACAATAATTATCAAAATCTCAAACATCTTAGTTCTTGAAGTTCATACAAATCTTTGTTTTTTTTTATCATTTGACATTCTTTTAATCTTGAGAAGTTTTAATAATTTATTTTTTAAATCAAATTATTACGATATTTGTTATAATTATCCAAATCTTAATAGTTCTCAACCAAAATATTTAACTTTATGAATGTTTTATCTCACTTTTTTTTTTAAAATTTATAGCACATTTCATGATTTTATTTATTTCATACATATATATAATTTTTTAAGAAAAAAAGACTAAAATGTTCTGATGACTCTTTGTGAGGGACCAAAATAATCTCAAACTTTTTTGAGGGATCAATTTGGTCCCCTCAACTCTATAAATGGGACATTTTTTATCGTAACATTCAATGTTGGAGTAAATGATATTAAATGTAAGAGTATTTTAGTCATTTTTAATTAAATATTTATTAAATATAATTTTCAAATAATTATAATTTTTCTAAAAAAACTTATTAAACATTTTTTAATTAAAAAAATAATTTAAGTTTTAATTTGAAAATTTTGTCATATTTTATAAAACATGATATTTATTGATCTAGAAAAATCAAATGCAAATAGATATTATTGTTAACTTAATCGTATATATTTTTATCAATCATATTTTATAAAATAAGACTAAAATTTTTGAAATTAAAACTAAAATTATTATTAATTTTTTTTATTAAGGAAACATTCAATAAATGTTTTTAGAAAAATTATATTTAATAAATATTTAATTAAAAATGACTAAAATACCCTTATATTTAATACCATTAACTCAAACATTGAATGTTAGGATAAAAAATATCCCATTTTAAAGAGTAAAGAGACCATTTTAGTTTGGTCCTTTTCTCAAAATTTTAACTTATAACTCCATAATTTATCAAAATAGATTTTCAATCTTTCATTGATATCTTCACAGTACATTCCATTATCTTCACTTTTGCTATATATATAATGAAGTCACTATCTTTAGATTATTTTATTTCTCTCATTTTATTTTATTAATAGTCTTTCTACCCCCTCATTCCACCACTAGGGAAACTTATTTTTGTATTGTCATTGCCCAAACTCTAATCCATCAAAATAATGCTCGCTTAGGCCTAACAAATTGTGGGCTCCGAAAATTCGGCCCCGGCCTCCCCGCCGCGCGATTTCTTTTTTTATTATTCAGGCGAGGGGAGTTTTAACGGATAAGTTCCGAGGTAAATTTTGGAAGACAGATGGGTTTGTAGATAAGACACTACCCAGAGATTTCGCCCTCATTTTGCGAAGACTTTATGATCTGAGTTCTGGTTTCCTATAGGCGCAAGCCCCTATAGTTAATTACCCCTCCCGATCACGAGAGAGAACTTTCGATTAAGGCTAGTCATCGATCAGATACGTATAGAAATACGTGTTATCTGGCATATAGTAGCAGTATTGGATATTGGTATTGAGGATTGGAAGTTTGGAATTTGAAGGGTTTGGATATTGGGAATTGAAGAATTGAGTTTTTGAATTTGGAATTTGGTTCGGAAGATTTGATATTTAAATAGAAACTGCACCATCCTACACTTAAAGCGGATGGTGGGGGAATGGATGATGGGCCCGATCAAGATCCCATGGTTCCGTCGTCCCGGGCCATCGTGGTCCCTGGTCTACTTAGTCAGAGGAGGTAGTCGACCCAACCTGACAGAAGGATCCTTGTCGGCAGCCATGGGTTGCTTCGTCCAAGGGGACCTTGTAGACCGGGGGTGGGTAGTTGTCTAAGGGGACAAATTTAAATCCACCTTAGCTGACAGAGGGCTTTGTGCCCTATCAATCATATCCTATTGATTCATATCTCAAGGATTTGATGCCAATAAGGAGCGTATTGGCTCTGGCCATAACCGGTATTTCGTGGTGCCATTTGGCGGCAAAACCACTCGGTTCAGAGGGCCCCGGGTCGTCGTAACCGTTTATCCTGCGGTGGCCATTTGGCGGCGAACCGCCGGTTAGAGGACACGTACCACGTCCTTACTGGCATGAGATTGTTTGAGAATGGATCCTAGTGATATTTTTGACTAGGCATTTCGCTCTTTGTGAGCTGAAGTAGTTTTTGAATTTGCCCGCCTCGGCAAACTGTTGCGGAGGGCGGATGGATTTTGCTTTAAGCGTTGATGGATAGATTTCAATTTAAATATCTTTGAAATTTTTGGAAATTTTGGGTGGAACTTGGAGGACATTTAAAAATATTCGTGAACCCCTCCGGTTGAGATTAGCGTTCAACACGGCCATCATCGGGGTGTTTGGGGTCATTTCCATTTGATTGAACCTTGTCGACTCGACCAATCTATTGATCGAGGATCGGGTTTCTTGTAGGCTTTGTGCCTTTTGTTGAATGAATTTCTTTTATTAAAGGCCTTGAACGCCTAATATGAATGTATAAGATAAATATTCGGTCGACTTCATGACCGCATATTTATCCGATGATTTGAACCCTGTCTACTCCTACTTGCTTGTTTAGGAGGATCAGGTTTCGTAGGCTTTATGCCTTTTGTTTAGTGAATCCTTTTGATTGTAGGCCTAGAATGCCTAATACGAATGTATTGAAACAAATATACTGGTCGCCACAGCCGTATATTCGTTTAAATGTTCGAACCCTGTCGACTTCTATTGATCCGTATAGAAGGATCGGGTTCGAACTAGAATTCACTTGTCAACCCGCGCAGCATCCCTAGGCGTCACATGTGTACCAATAACACGCTCGCCGGGGCCCATGCGGACGATTTTTATATACCCCTTTTAGTGTACCTATGTGTATACATTCTCTAGTGCACGTGTAGGGGTATTTTGAAATATTTATAGTTGTGTAGATAATTGATATTTGAATACACAACATTTGATTTCAGAGCTTATACACGCCTTCTGTCCGCCAATACGAGTGTTGCGGATCCGGTGGCGTTGAGTTATAGATTGTAGACGCCTTCTGTCTGCTTGCATGAGTGTTGCAGATCCGGTGGCGTTGAGTTATAGATTGTAGACGCCTTCTGTCTGCTTGCATGAGTGTTGCAGATCCGGTGGCGTTGGATTTTGATATTGACTCCCCCTTTCTCAATCACCGGGGAAGGACTTTCCGGACTTTAGAGTCATTGACTGCTGATTTGGAAAGAACTCTTTTTAGATCTTCAGTATAGCGGACATGTTATTTCTGGTGTTTGTGGGCACCCGAACTGTTCTCTTCTTAATTATAGAACCAAAAAGAGACTTTAAAACACCAGGAAGTTTGGTTCTAATTTGTTCAAACATGTCCTTCCTTTTGCCAGGGGATGTCTTTATTCGTACATCGGGTTTCCTTTGTACCCTGTGTACTTGGAAATTTTGATCACCGCTGTCGTAGATGATATCAATACTTGTGTCCACAGTGGATCGCTATGCTTACGAGACTCTCACTGTTGTTATCCACAAGTGATTTATAGTTATTTGCAGTGACCCGTTGTATCCACTACGAGCTTCTAGGAGTACTCGTAGGGGAGTCGTTGTCAACTTTGTCATCTCCACCTTTCACCAATCTCAGGTGGTTGATAGTTGAATTTGTTTGTAAAAGATGGATCTTTGATTGCTGATCTCCAATATTGCCTTCTCAGTCAACAGACAATCGTAGGGATCGTCGTAGGAGATATTTGTACTTGTGCCCACAGTGGTTCGTTATACCTACGACATATCCACTGTTGTTATCCACAAGTGGTTTGTAATTATCTGCAGGGGACCGCTGTATCAACTACGACCTTCTAGAAAATGTTCGCAGGAGATTCATTCTTTCTGCATCATATCCACCCTTTCACCAATCTCGGGTGGTTTGTAGCCATTTGTAGAGGACCGTACTTGTGCCCACAGTGATCCATTGTACTTGCAACACACTGTTGTTATCCACAAGTATTCATGTGCATCTGCAGGGGACCGCTGTATCAACTACGATCTCCTGAAGGTATTTGTAGAAGACCCATTGTCTCTGCATCATATCCACCCTTTCACCAATCTCGGGTGGTTTGTAGCCATTTGTAGAGGACCGTACTTGTGCCCACAGTGATCCATTGTACTTGCAACACACTGTTGTTATCCACAAGTATTCATGTGCATCTGCAGGGGACCGCTGTATCAACTACGATCTCCTGAAGGTATTTGTAGAAGACCCATTGTCTCTGCATCATATCCACCCTTTCACCAATCTCGGGTGGGTTTATTGATTGTACTCATTTGTAGAAGACGGGTCTTTCGTTGTCAGATATGAGTAGGAGTCGTACACCTTACAACTGTTCGTTTCTATAGTGCATTGACTAGGTGGGGATTGTTGTATCTACTACGAGCTCCTAGAAAATATTCGTAGGAGGTGTTGTAGTTTGATTGGTGTCGAGTCTGACTCAAGTATGAACCCTTCCCAGTCCAGTTCTCGTGAGCTCAGAATGCAAGGTTATTTTCAGCTTCTTTTGGATTTGAGTCCATTGAGTTCATAAGCCCCACTTGGTATTATATAGTCCGAGCTCAGAGTACAAATTCGAGTGCCCCTACAGTCTTTTGAGTTCAGGTGCTTATTCAGGATCTTCTGAAATTCTTGCAAGTTCAATTGAATATTCAAATTGATTTGCATTTGATTCCAATTTGATTTTATTTCATTTGAATTTGACCTTTAAAAATCACTTAGAGTTTTAGTCCACAAGTCCAATGTTCTTCGTATAGGTCCTCTGGTCATTTGGTTCAAGTTATGTGTATTTTTGTTCGAGTACAGGTCTTCTATATTGTTGTCCAAGAAGATCTTCGAATTGTTCAAGTCTTTATGCATTTCAGTGAAAATTTCGGCAGCACCCCGGCATATCCCCCGTTTGGGGGAAAATTGGGGAGCTGGGCCTTCCCACCACGCTACTAGAGCGTGTATGGTAGGTGTCCTTGGACACCGCGGCCGTACAAAATTTCATCCCACCACGCTACAAGAGCGTGTATGGGGCCTTCAGCAGTACCCGTACCAGAACAGCAGTGACGTACCAGAACAGCAGTGACTCCCCACCACGCTACAAGAGCGTGTATAGGGCTCTCCCACCTCGTCGTATGCATCGCACCGGGCTCCCTCCTACCGTGCTACAAGAGCGCGTATAGGTGGTTCTCCGGTCCGCTGCAAACGTCGAGGACGGGAGTAGAGTTAGAAATTTATACCTTGAAGTCCGGTGGAGGTGGAAGAGGCTCGAGGACAAGATTTGGAACCGAGGGTCATTCGCCTACCTTGTCGTAGGTATCGCGCCGGTTGCCCCTCCCACCACGCTACAAGAGCGTGTATAGGCAGACCGCCGACTCGACACGCGGGACGAGGTAAGAGATAGAGCCAAGGTTTCAAAACTTATACCTTGAAGTCCGGCGGAAGTGGGCACGGAAGTCGAGGCAAGATCCGGAACCAAAGGTCGCTCACCTACCTTGTCGTAGGTGTCGCGCCGGTTGCCCCTCCCACCACGCTACAAGAGCGTGTATAGGCAGACCGCCGACTCGACACGCGGGACGAGGTAAGAGATAGAGCCAAGGTTTCAAAACTTATACCTTGAAGTCCGGCGGAAGTGGGCACGGAAGTCGAGGCAAGATCCGGAACCAAAGGTCGCTCGCCTACCTTGTCGTAGGTGTCGCGCCGGTTGCCCCTCCCACCACGCTACAAGAGCGTGTATAGGCAGACCGCCGACTCGACACGCGGGACGAGGTAAGAGATAGAGCCAAGGTTTCAAAACTTATACCTTGAAGTCCGGCGGGGGTGGGCACGGAAGTCGAGGCAAGATCCGGAACCAAAGGTCGCTCGCCTACCTTGTCGTAGGTGTCGCGTCGGTTGCCCCTCCCACCACGCTACAAGAGCGTGTATAGGCAGACCGCCGACTCGACACGCGGGACGAGGTAAGAGATAGAGCCAAGGTTTCAAAACTTATACCTTGAAGTCCGGCGGAGGTGGGCACGGAAGTCGAGGCAAGATCCGGAACCAAAGGTCACTCACCTACCTTGTCGTAGGTGTCGCGTCGGTTGCCCCTCCCACCACGCTACGAGAGCGTGTATAGGCAGACCGCCGACTCGACACGCGGGACGAGGTAAGAGATAGAGCCAAGGTTTCAAAACTTATACCTTGAAGTCCGACGGGAGTTGTCGGCGACTGTGGCGGGAGGGGGGGGGCGAGCACACAATTCATTATTATAATTTATATTAATTATAATAATAATAATTAAATAATTATTATTGATAATTAATTATTAATTAACAAATAATTAGAATTAATAAATTAATTATAATTATAATTAATCAACGATTAATCATAATTATTAATTAATTAATAATTACTAACTAATTATAATTAGATAATTAATTAATATAATAATTAAGTAATTATTAAATATAATTAACAAGAATTATAATAAAATAATAATAAATTTAATAAAATAAAATAAAAAAACGAATTACAGAGGAAAAAATCTCTGTTTGGCGAATTTATGGGATTCGGCCGAAGAAGTGCCTGAAAGGAAGGAAGTTACCTTCCAGCTAGCGAGCTCCCCTGTTTGCTTCCGATCAAAATGTCTTAACTCCCGATCTAACAGGTAGGGAAAGTCGGCGGAAGGAGCAAAGCCGAACAGCACTGACGGGAGCCGAAGAAGCGCACGCAAAGGTAGGGGGTTTCCTTCACAGCCGGCGAGCTCCTGCCTTGCTCCCGATCAAAATGTCTAACTTTCGATCCGGCGAGAAAGGGAAAGTCGCAGAAGGAGCGGTGTCGAACAGCCACGAGGAGTCGAAGAAGCGTCCGAAAGGTGGAAAAGTTATCTTCACAGCGAGTGAGCTCCGGTTCCTGCTTCCGATCTCGATGTCGTAACTTCCGATCCAACTCGTAGGGAATGTCGTCGAAGGAGCGGTCGGACAGCGGTAATGGAGTCGGAGGAGAGGCGAGCTCCAGATCTTGATTCCGATCCCTTAACAGCCAGCGAACTCTCGTTCGTTACTTCCGATCAAAATGTCGTAATTTCCGGTCCTCCACAGCAAGCGAGCTCCGATTGTTACTTCCGATCAAGGTGCTGTGACTTCCGATCCTTCATGGAGGGAAAGTCGTTGCAGTAGCGAAGTCGAACTGCTGCGAAGAAGCCGGAGAGGGAGAGAGATCGAGAGGAAGAGGGCGGGAGAGTGAGCGAGAGTTATGAGCGGGATCGGGAGAATGAGAGGAACCGAATGCCTTGCTTCCCTCTCCCTATTAACGACACTAAATCGTGCGGAGATGTTGGGACGCGACATCAGTCGTGAGCGACGTGCGGAATTCGGCGCCGAACAGGTACGTTATTATATTTTTTTTTTCTTTTGTATACAGTTACGGGTCAACAAATGCCCCCCAACAAATGTGGTAGGCGTCTGGAGCGGGCCACGTTTGTTGCATGCTGATTGACCCCATGGATCTCTAGATATCTATTCTAGATATCACACAAGGATTTTCATTTAGTGGATCTCCAAAATCTATTCGGATGTCACACTAGTCTTCTTTAGTGGATCTCCAAAATTTTGCTTGGATGTTACACTAACTTTCTTTCTCCACTGCTCTCTTGAATGTATCCATAGATAGTTGATATCTTGTTGAAATTTTAAATATTTATTTGGGGATCTCGGCATATAGCACGATGTCAACCCAAATAAATATTTAAAATGCCCCCAGTCTTTAGGGACATTGGTAGATGTCATCCAGGGTGCTCATTCTGCAGCTTTTGCTAGAGCCCCGAGATTTTGATTCCTTCTGTCCTGTGCTTTGTGCTGCGGACTTGGTGAAGGGTTGTCTGATTTGTCTTTGATGACTTGTCAGAAGATTTGTATTCCTTCTGCCCTTTGCTTCTAGCTTTGGCGGGCTTGATGAATGAGTAGATGCCGGTGACCTAAACCCTTAGGTTTGCATTAGGTCGATGGCGAAAAGTCATCGGTCCTGAGCTTTGTGCATAATGGACTTGTTGATGACGAAATCCTCTTAGTTCAACCATAGGCTTTTCTTGAACTTTGGGATAGTTTTCTTCGGTCCTTTGCTTTGTGCTTTGGTGGACATGTTGAAGAAAAATTCCTTCGATCCTTGCTTTGTGCTTGACGGATTTATTGAAGGATTTGCAGGGTTTTGGATTGATTGATAGTACCGAACGTAGGTAGTATATTGATCCTAAACCACTTCAGAAGACTTTAATCTGAGTCACTTGAGTTCATCAGATCAAGAGAGCTGGGATTTGACAGCTCTTCGTCCTCTGGTTGCTGAGATGGGGGTTCCTCTACTACGGCCTTTCTTATGGCTTGTTGAGTAGATGGAGCTGCCAGCGATCCGGCCATATTTGGGCTTATTGGATCCGACCTCTTACACCCATTCAGGCTTCAGACTCGAGCTATGGGAATTGCACTTCCCAATGCTGATTTTGCTGAAGTTGACAGATTTGGAGTCATCCTTCGTGGTTTTAGGTTTTGGTGTCTACGAACATTCAGTAGTTGCTCGAGACTTATCCTTTCACTGGAACTTTGATTCTCCAGTCATTTTGGAGAATTTTGTAGACTACGATCACTTGAACTGATCGAGTCAAATTAGCCTTCGTACTTTCTTCAGTCCCTACTGACGGGTTGACGAAGTGGGGGTTCCGCTACTACGGCCGTTCTTATGGCTTGTTGAGTAGACGGAGCTGCCAGCGATCCGGCCATATTTGGGCTTGTTGGATCCGACCTTTTACACCCATTCGAACCTTAAGCTTCAGGCTGTTGGAAGACTTCAAGCTTTTCTGGCTCAATTTTGTAAGAGTGTAGTTTCAAACGTCTCTTTCTTGACTTTTGAGTCTTAGTTTGTTCGAGAAGGTGTTGTCTCGATCTTTTGAGAGATCACCTGCGTATACTTTGAAAAACAAATCTTGACATTCTTTAGCACAAGAAAATATTTGGATTGATAATTTTAAATATTTATTCAGGGATCTCGGCATGAGGCACGATGTCGACCCGAATAAATATTTAAAATGCCCCCTGTCTCACAGGGACATTTTAAAGCAGAATAGATTTGGAATCTTGAAATTTTAAATATTTATTCGGGGATCTCGGCACGCAGCGCGATGTCGACCCGAATAAATATTTAAAATGCCCCCTGTCTCGCAGGGACATTTTAGAGCAAAATAGAATTGGAATTTTGAAATTTTAAATATTTATTTGGGGATCTCGGCACGCAGCGCGATGTCGACCCGAATAAATATTTAAAATGCCCCCAGTCTAATAGGGGAATTTTGAAATGCGTTCTTATGATAGAAGAGAATTTCAAAATATAAAATGCATGTGCTAACAATAATGTATGAAAACATAATACATTAAGCACGATATTTCTTTGAAAAATTTCATGCGTAATATTTCTTCAGGTATCGACCATTGATTGGCGGCATGGGCCTTTGACCATTCAGATCGATCAGTTGATAAGCTCCTCCTTGAAATACCTTCTCGATGACGAAAGGTCCTTCCCAGTTGGAAACGAATTTGCCACCAATTTTTCTGTGTGGGATGATTGGCCTTCTCTGCACCAGGACCAATTCCCCTTCTTGAAATGATCGAGGACGCACCATTCGATCAAAAGATTTTGTCATTCTTGCTAGGTAGATTTCCAGATTCTGCTGAGCTTGCAACCTGATTTCATCGAGCGCATCGAGTTCCTCCATTCTTAGACGAGCATTTTGTTCTTGAGTTAGCTCATTCTGGACGGCAATTCGAAGGGATGGAAGTTCAACTTCTAGTGGCAGTACGGCTTCAACTCCAAACACCAGAGAGTAGGGAGTGGCTTTAGTCGGTGTTTTGTAGGTTGTGCGATATGCCCACAACGCTTCTGCCATTTTCGTATGCCACTCTCTTTTGTTCTTGGAGAGAATCTTCTTTAACAATTTCACCAGTGTTTTGTTGAAGGCTTCCGCTAAGCCATTTGCTCTTGGATAGTAAATGGAAGAGTACCGCCAATCAATTTTGTGCCGATCAACAAACTTATAGATTTTTGTACTCTTGAAAGCAGTTCCATTGTCTGAGATTATGCGACGTGGCACACCGAATCTGTAAACAACATTGTGGGTGAAGAAGTTGATCACGTGCTCAGATGTAACTTCTTTGAATGGAGCCGCTTCTGCCCACTTGGAGAAATAGTCGGTTGCTGCCAAGATGAAGCGGTGTCCTGCTGATGACGGCGGATCTATTGGCCCGATAACATCGGTACCCCAGCATTCGAATGGCCAGGATGCTATTGTTGGGTGCAGTGGATTTGGCGGCTGATGTATAACATCACCGTGAATCTGGCATTCGTGGCACCTTTTAGCATGATTGATACAATCTCTGACCATGGTCGGCCAATAATAACCCATTCTTTTGATCTTGACTGCCATCTTAGGACCTGATTGGTGTGCTCCACAAAGTCCTTCGTGAACTTCTGCTACCACTTTATCAGCTTCTCGAGTCCCTAGGCACCTTAGCCACATTTGGTCGAAAGCACGTCGATACAAAGTGTTATTGACAAATGCATATCGTAGTGCTCTCTTTCTGATTTGAGCAGCTAATGATTTGTCTGTTGGCAGTCTTCCTTCCTTGAAGTAATCAACGAAAGGTTTCCTCCAATCATCTTCTTCCTCGATATCTAGGCAATACCACCATGATTCTGAAACTTGATTGGCCTTGCGCCTTTTCTTAGGAACTTGCTGTTCTTCAGACTGATCTTCAGGATCAACTGATTGGGGAGGTTGAGGATCAACCGGAGTTGCATCCTGCTGGCTTGAATTTGATATTCCCTCTGCCTGCGGGAATTGTAGTAATGCTGGCTCTAGGATCCGTCGATTATGCACCATAATTATTATAGGCCATTCGTCATCCATATTCGCCATTTCTTTAGCCAATTTGGCAAGGGAATCAGCTTTTCCATTTTGACCTCGGGGAACTTGAGTTAACTTGATAATTGGAATTTGTTTCATAAGCTCAAGAACTCGCCGGTGATAACAGGCCAACTCGAACTTGGTGATTTTGTAAACTCCAAGTACTTGATTTACAACAAGTTGAGAATCACCAAAGATTTGGAGATTTTGAATTCGGACATCGATTGCAATCTCCAATCCAGCTATTAGGGCTTCATATTCAGCTTCATTGTTGGTCCGAGGTTCAGTCAAGCTGAAAGAAAATCTCATTATGCCTCCCTCGGGTGCGACGAAAATTAGTCCAATTCCGGCTTGAGCTTTTTCTAGATTTGGAGGCCGAGCACGTTTGATTGATGATGCTCCATCAAAGTACATTTCCCATACTCGTAGCATATCCTCTTCTTCAACATTCATAATCTGCTCGTCAGGTAGATCGTCATTGAGCGGTGAATCTGCAGGGATAGGATGTGCTGCGAGAAAATCCGCCAACACTTGCCCTTTCACTGCCTTTTGAGGGACATATGTGATATCAAACTGCAGGAGTATCACTGCCCACCTTGCCAAACGACCTGTCAACGCTGGTCTTGTCATCAAGAACTTCAGCGGATCGATCTTTGATATCAAGGTGATTTTGTGAGATAGCATATAATGGCGGAGCTTCTGAACTGCGAAAATCAGAGCCAAACAATGCTTCTCTATTGAAGAGTAGCGGATTTCTGCTCCTATTAACCTCCGGCTGATATAATAGAGTGCATTCTCCTTGCCTTCTTCATTATGCTGGGCCAATAGTGCTCCGAGAGACTCTTCTAGTGCTGCCGTATACAGTATTAGAGGCTTCCCGGGGATTGGCGCCGCAAGAATAGGAGGATTCAACAGATATCTTTTAATGCTGTCAAACGCTTCTTGGCACCCTTCGTCCCATTTGAAGCGGACATCTTTCTTCATCAGTTTTGAAAATGGCTGGCACCTACCCGAAAGATTTGATATGAATCTCCGAATGAAAGCCAGTTGTCCTTGTAAAGAACGGAGTTGACGAAGGTTCTTTGGAGGTTGCATCTCCATGATTGCCTTGATCTTGTTGGGGTCGACTTCAATGCCCCGATGTCGAACAACATATCCCAGAAATTTTCCTGAGGATACCCCAAATGCACACTTGAGAGGGATCATCTTCAGATCGTACTTTCTGATCCTCTCGAACACAATTCTCAAATCATCTAGATGGTCTTTTCGGTTCGTGCTCTTTATGACCAAGTCATCTACATAGCATTCAACCTTTTGATGGATCAAATCATCAAATATACGAGTCATCGCTCGTTGATAAGTGGCACAAGCATTCTTCAGGCCAAAGGGCATGACTGTGTAGCAGAAAATGCCGATGGGTGTTCTGAATGATGTGTGCTTTTCATCCTCAGGCACCATTTTGATTTGATTGTAGCCCGACGATCCGTCCATAAATGAGAACAAATCATAGTTGGAAGTGTTGTCAACTAGAAGCTCTGACACTGGAAGCGGAAAGTCATCTTTCGGGCATGCCTTGTTGAGGTCCCTGAAGTCGATGCAGATACGAATCTGGCCATTCTTCTTCTTTACAGGGACGATATTAGCAATCCAGTCAGCATATTTTTCTTCACGAATGAAGCCTGCTTCTATGAGCTTCTTTGTTTCTGTGATCACCTGCTCTTCAATCTCCAATCTCATTCTCCTTGGAGCTTGTTTGATAGGTGCTGCATCAGGTTTGATGGCTAATCTGTGAACTGCTACTTCAGGGGATAAACCGGGCATCTCAGCATATGTCCAGGCAAAGCAGTCCCTGAATTCACAGAGGAGCTTCTTCACTTCTTTTACTTGATCTTCTGGCAAAAGAGAGCTAATAAAGGTTGGGCGAGGGTCTTCCTCAGTTCCCAAGTTTACTTCTTTGAGCTCGTCCATCGTAGCAGCTTGTCCACCATCTTCCAGTTCTTCTGGTGCAGGCTCAGCTTCTACTGGTTGATCATCATAAGCTTTGGCTTCATATACCTCATCTTCATCATTATCAGATTTGATTTCTCCGCATGTAATTGCTTGACAAGTTTCTTTCCGGAGGAATTTTCGTTTGATGAATCCAATGCCTTTATATGCATCTATATCCTTTCGTCGTAGCGGACGTGGATTCCTCCCATACCAGAGGCCCAGACTTGTACGGAGCTGTCGTTTGGTAGTAGGAATATTGATTTGCTTTCGTAGCATTCTTTGAATATTTTTGGTATTGAACTTGGGTAACCTCGTAGGAAATAATTCCTCGGAGTCGAGGAGCATGCAATCCCAGTCATGATTCTCCTCTTCACGAATTCCTGTAGAATATAGTACATTCCCTGGCACAGTCCCCTTCTTCAGGGGAGGCAGATAAAGAGTGGAGAGTTCTTCAATCTTATGCACCTCGCGTGAAATGAGTTCTTTGAAATGTTGCATGGGAACACGTGTGACTACGAGTACGCTGTCTGAAATTGACAGACTGTCTATTCTTCTGGAGAACACACTCTGCACCGAGTTCATGTAGATTGAGTCGTAGTCATAATCATCATTTGAAAATTCAACCTGCCTGCTCCATTTGGATGCAGACCGGCCGACCTTTCTGGATTTTGTAGGGGCGACATGACTTTCATCACTGTCACTCCCAAGGTGAGGCACGTATTTCTTTTCCTTGGGAATGGTTGGTGATTTAGGAAGAGCTGGCGCTGTCTTCTTTCTTCCTACACTCTTCTTCTCACCTTCTTGCTTGGATTTCTTTGCAGCCTTAGAATTTGATGCTCTAGCCTCAAGAGAACTTGACGACTTTTGCTTCTTTGGCATGAAGTACTTAGCATCTTCATAAACTGTTACTTCATGTACTGCAAAGGGCTGAATATCACCAGAAATTCTGAATTCTTCTCCTTCTTTCAGATATTTCATACACTGGTGTAATGTGTTGCAAATCTATTTTTTCATGTCTTATGTTTTGATGATTGACAAACACTACTTTTCTTGGACAGCTTGTTGCTTCTAACTTTTCAGGAATCGACGATCGGACAATCAAAAAGGAGCCAAGTTCAGGAATGCGTAGGGTTAGGGTTGAGTCAGTCTGTACTTTTATTTTTACCTTTTGAGTCCACTTGTAAGAGTCAAAAAGACTGATACTTTGTAACCCTTCACACACACACTTGAGAGAATTAGAAATTCTGTTTTTACTCATATCGGCCAGGACGATATCTTATATCGTCCTGGACGATCAGCTTAAAACAGAAAGTCTAATTAAGGGTTCTTGATTAAGGCAGCCAACGTTAACCGATCGGCCTGGACGATACGTGTATCGGCCAGGACGATAAGCTCAAAACAGAAAGAAGTAGCCGCCATAGACAGGTATGGTATAGCATATCTTTAAATTATCGGCCAGGACGATACTCGGATCGGCCTGGACGATATTAACAAATTATGCCATAATTGTTCAGGAAATCAAGGAAGTAATTAAGGATGATTGATACGATCATATCGTCCTGGACGATCGCAGGATCGGCCAGGACGATCTAGTCAAAAACCTTAAGTTACTTCAGGACGATCAATATCGGCCAGCCCATATTCAGAGCTATTGTCAGGACGATTTTCGTCTGATTTGAACTGATCGGCCAGGACGATCGTGAGATCGGCCTGGACGATCAAGCTAATTTTCAATCGTCCAATCTAGCATCCAGGGCTATGCTCTGGCCGATCTTCATTAATTTGTACTGATCGGCCAGGCCGATGGCCATATCGGCCTGGACGATAAAGTCGGCAACTTGCAATTAATGAGCTCTTTTGAAGCTCTTCTATTTAAAGAGCTCTTGTTCAACGTTTTTCAATGACCTTTGGCTGCTGCCTTGACCTAAGAAGACCTTGAGGAGAGAAAGAGAGAGAGAAGAGAGAGAGAGGATCTTGTGAGGGGGAGCTTGTGAGGGGTTTCACAAGGGTTGCTTCAAGGATCTCTCTGCGTCGTCTTCGTCTAGAGTTTCTCGTCCGTGGAAGGGTCGGTAGAGGTAAGGAGTTGTGCTTTTGGTTCTGGTTCTCTGCCAGCTTCAGGAGGAAGCAAAAGGAGAGAGGTTCTCTGCCTTGCCGGGGTGGCAAAAAGGAGGTTCTTGTAAGGGTTTCTCCACCTAGCCGTGGGGGCTAAAGGAGAGTCACTTTTTGTGTAGTGCAATACTTGGAGGGTGTCTCCAAGGAGTGGACGTAGGTCGAGTCGACCGAACCACTATAAATCTCTGTGTTTCTTTTCTTGCTTCCGCACGTTTAAAATTCCGCATTATTTCCGTTGTGTGATTTGGTTTATGCAACTTTATTTCTTTATTTAAAAAACGAAGTTTTTAAAATACCAATTCACCCCCCCCTCTTGGTTAGTTTGGGACTAAGTTCATAGGGCTTAACATCCCCATCGAACTTTCAAGTGGTATCAGAGCGCCTGATTCGAAAATTAAAGTTTAAAAACTTTTTGAATTTGATCCATGTCTAACTTTGGGAATCGCAACACTACGGAAGGGTATTCTATTACCCGACCTCCTCTGTTCGATAACCTACCTTTTGATTTCTGGAAAACTCGCATGTCAACTTTTTTACAATCTACTGATTATCGCATGTGGATGCTTATACAAGAAGGGTATTCTCCACCTTCTCGTGAAATTAACGGTTTTAAAACGGAAGTTGCTTTTACCGAATGGACTTTTGATGAACGAGATTTAGCTCAACTAAATGCTAAATGTTTGAATTGTTTTTTCTGTGCATTAAAATCTGAGGATTACATGCGTGTTTCAACTTGCAAAACTGGTAAAGAAATTTGGGATAAATTGTGCATTACTTATGAAGGCACTAATGAAGTTAAACAATCCCGTTTAAACATTCTCTTGCATGACTACGAACTTTTTCGTATGAAACCTCATGAATCGATTTCTGACATGTACACTAGGTTTACTCAGATTGCTACCTCATTACATGCACTAGGAAAAGAGCTTTCGAACTATGAAAAAGTTAACAAGATTTTGAGATGCTTTCCTTCAACCTATGATGCAAAAATTACTGCAATTACTGAATCTAAAGATTTAAACACCTATTCTATTGACAACTTGCTTGGCTCACTCATTGCTTACGAGCAAGGGGTGAATCAAAGAAATCTTGATACAGGTGAAAAGAAAAAGGAGAAAACAATTGCATTGAAGGCACACAAATCGGATTCTGAATCTTCTGGGTCTGAAAGCGATGGAGTTGCCTTCATCACAAGGCAATTCAAAAGCTTTCTAAGGAAGAAACAAAAGCATCATCAAAGTTGGAGAAAAGGTAAGGATCATAAACATATTAAAGGATCTTCTGATGTTGTTTGTTTTGAATGCAGGAAACCTGGACATGTAAGAGCCGATTGACCTACACTTCAAGATCATTCAAGCAAAGAAAAGGAAAAAGGTGAGGAGAAAGCAAAGTCTAGGAAGGACAAAAAGAAAAACCAAAGGAGCTTCTGGGCAGAATCTGGCACTGATTCTTCTGAGACTGAACCAGAGGAAGAAACTACAAACTTGTGTTTCATGGGAAAAGATCAAATTGATCAAGAAGAGGTATGTGAACTTTCATATGATCAACTTCTTGAAGTTTCAGAAAAAATTCATGCATCATATAGAAAATTAAAGAAAACTCATGCTAGCTTGAAATTAGAATTTTTAAATCTACAAAAAGAGCATGAAATTTTGATTAAGGACCATCAAACAATTGATTCAAATCACATGACTTTACTTGATGAATTTGATGAATTAAATAAAAATCATGGTAAGTTAGTTGAAGAGCATGATGCATTGAAAATATCACACATATCTCTTGAATCTGATTTTAAGGAGTCAAAAGAAATAGAAAAAAATTTGAGGATTGAAAATGAAATTTTAGAAAACACAAACTTGAAGATTCAAAGTGATTTAGAAGCATGTAAGAAATCTAGGATGAATTCTACTATTAATCAATTGCCAAAACCTAGAGAGAGGCATTATTACTCAAATCACTTAAGAAATCCCTTTCCTGGAGTTAGATGTTTTTCTTGTGGCATGATAGGACATATCTCACATACTTGTACAATTCATCATAGTTCACATTGGGTATGGAGACCTAAGGTACAAGACATGGTTTAAAATTGCGCAATGTGAGGCTCGCCTTGAGGCCCGCCTTTGCGCAATTCCAATAAAAAACGCCTCGATGCTTATGCCTCAAGTTTTTTTATGAGGCTTGCGCCTCACCTTGGTTGAGGCCCGCCTCGCCTCACTGGCATGAGGCTTACGCCTCACGCTATATATATTAAAACTTACATAAATCTTG
This sequence comes from Dendrobium nobile, assembly GCA_022539455.1. Classification (NCBI taxonomy): domain Eukaryota; kingdom Viridiplantae; phylum Streptophyta; class Magnoliopsida; order Asparagales; family Orchidaceae; genus Dendrobium; species Dendrobium nobile. The sequence continues at coordinate 9,070,196 of CM039735.1, forward strand.
AAGTAAATGCCCGACATTGGACTCTATATGAGAGGAGGAAGGAGAGAGAGCAGTTCATCATAATGATGATTCAAATGAAGAACCCCTTAGTGATGACAGTGCTAATGACTTATGAGTTCTTAATTTTTATGTGATATGTCATTACTATTTATTTTTGGAAATTTGAATTATATGTTAATGAAAAGAATATTGGGATTTGGGAAAGATAGAATTTTGAGTTGAACTATATTTCATGTTGTCTTATTATTGGGATATTTTGATTTCACTTCATATCTTATGCTTTTTTATATTTTATATTATTCACTCATTAGTATATAAAAAATTTATCTTTTTATGTTTACGCAATCTTTTAATTTTGAGGCTTACGCCTCAAAACGCCTTGAGGCTTACGCCTCGCCTCACGAATGAAAAACGCCTCAATACCCGAACACGCAATTTTAAACATTGGTACAAGATCCACAGCATACCACACATGCATTGCATTCTTCTCTTCATAAGAAGGAACCCAAACCTGCTTGGGTTCCTAAAACTAACATTTGATAATTTTTCAGGAAGCCTCTCACAAAAGACCTCGTGAGAGTATGTGGTACCTGGACAGTGGATGCTCTCGACATATGACTGGTGATGCTAGCCAGTTTGTTGTACTAGAATCCAGGACTGGAGGCAAGGTTACTCTTGGAGACAACACCACCAGGAAGGTGGTAGGAGCAGGTATAATTGGTAATTCCAAGAACCTTATGATTGAAAATGTTTTGCTTGTAGATGGATTGAAGCACAACTTGCTCAGCATCAGTCAATTCTGTGACAAAGGCTTCATCGTACAATTCTTCACAAATTCATGCATTGATGCAAGGTGGATAGAAAGAGCACCTCTGGAACTTGTCAATTCATTGGACAATCCTTGGTCTCTTGGTCTAGTAGAAAGCAAAATTCTGTTGCACTGTCCACTGCTGAAGCTGAATACATTGCTCTTGGAAGTTGTGTGGCCCAAGTTCTTTGGTTGAAACAACAGGTATTGGATCTAGGAGTACATGTAAGCACCATCTCAATTTTTTGTGACAACACTAGTGCCATATGCATCTCTAAAAATCCTATCCAACATTCAAGAACTAAACACATTGACATTAGGCATCACTTTATTAGAGATCATGTGACTAAGGGAGACATTGAGTTACACCATGTGACAACTGAAAACCAACTGGCAGACATCTTTACTAAACCACTGGCCTTCGACACTTTCAGCTCTTTAAGGACCAGATTGGGTGTGATTGACATAAATGCATGAAAATTTTTTTATTCTTTTTGTTGTCTTCTTTTTTCTTTTACCTTAGTTTTAGATCTTCACTGATATGATATCTCTTGTCTTGTCTTTAACAATTTGTAGTTAATATGTTTTCATCCACTTAATCCCTAGATAGTATGAATATCTTGTGATTGTGTCTCTTTACCTAACTTAGTATTAGTGGCATAATTTTCTTTTCTAATCAAAAGTCTATCTCAAAATAAAAGATTGCTTATGAAACTAAGATTCTTTCTAAAAGCTTGCTTAAGCAAATCTATCTTATATTTACAATGATTAAAAGTTTTTTTGTCACCTCATGATCCCTCGTTATTCTTGTCTTCAATTATTAATCCTGCTTGTGGTAATTCTTCCCTATGTTAGAGAGAGAGCTCCTATTCTCTAATATCTGAGAAGATATATTCACAACTAAGTTTTTTAAAAGAGTCTAAAAGGGAATCTAGCTTGCAAAAATAAAAAAATTTGGCCAATGATGCCAACAAAAGAAGCGCAAAGACGCCAAAAAATTGAAAAATCTATAAAAGGATGCGCAAAGCGCCACAACATTGACAAGAGGCATAAAATGAGCCCACTCAAAAGCAAGCTATTCTCTCTTTTTATATCTTTTAGAACTTAAAAATTTTGATTCTCAAAGGCTTGATCTCGATTATCGTTCGATTGTGACAAATCTACCTCATTGTTTTATGGAGATATTTTCCTTATGCCAAGTTGTGGGTAGATTCTTTTTCTCATATTCAATTAATTATTTGAGTTAGGTTATTGATTTCAAAAGACGATTCTACCCTAAGACAATGTTTTGGCTAAGGGTAAACCATGAACGGATATTCTCCTATTCTATGGATTAAATGAGATTGGTAACACATTAACTCACAAATTTTTAAAACAATCACATGGAATACTATATCATTGATGTGCTTAAAAAAAAAAAAAAAAAAAGTGGGCATTTCTTTTACTATGCTTTAATGTACCCTCCTTTTTGATATGTCAAAAGGGGGAGAAGTTTATGAGGTTATTTTTTCATGGTTGTGATTAAATCCCTTTAATGTGTTTTGTCATCATCAAAAAGGGGGAGATTGTTGCAAATCTATTTTTTCATGTCTTATGTTTTGATGATTGACAAACACTACTTTTCTTGGACAGCTTGTTGCTTCTAACTTTTCAGGAATCGACGATCGGACAATCAAAAAGGAGCCAAGTTCAGGAATGCGTAGGGTTAGGGTTGAGTCAGTCTGTACTTTTATTTTTACCTTTTGAGTCCACTTGTAAGAGTCAAAAAGACTGATACTTTGTAACCCTTCACACACACACTTGAGAGAATTAGAAATTCTGTTTTTACTCATATCGGCCAGGACGATATCTTATATCGTCCTGGACGATCAGCTTAAAACAGAAAGTCTAATTAAGGGTTCTTGATTAAGGCAGCCAACGTTAACCGATCGGCCTGGACGATACGTGTATCGGCCAGGACGATAAGCTCAAAACAGAAAGAAGTAGCCGCCATAGACAGGTATGGTATAGCATATCTTTAAATTATCGGCCAGGACGATACTCGGATCGGCCTGGACGATATTAACAGATTATGCCATAATTGTTCAGGAAATCAAGGAAGTAATTAAGGATGATTGATACGATCATATCGTCCTGGACGATCGCAGGATCGGCCAGAACGATCTAGTCAAAAACCTTAAGTTACTTCAGGACGATCAATATCGGCCAGCCCATATTCAGAGCTATTATCAGGACGATTTTCGTCTGATTTGAACTGATCGGCCAGGACGATCGTGAGATCGGCCTGGACGATCAAGCTAATTTTCAATCGTCCAATCTGGCATCCAGGGCTATGCTCTGGCCGATCTTCATTAATTTGTACTGATCGGCCAGGCCGATGGCCATATCGGCCTGGACGATAAAGTCGGCAACTTGCAATTAATGAGCTCTTTTGAAGCTCTTCTATTTAAAGAGCTCTTGTTCAACGTTTTTCAATGACCTTTGGCTGCTGCCTTGACCTAAGAAGACCTTGAGGAGAGAAAGAGAGAGAGAAGAGAGAGAGAGGATCTTGTGAGGGGGAGCTTGTGAGGGGTTTCACAAGGGTTGCTTCAAGGATCTCTCTGCGTCGTCTTCGTCTAGAGTTTCTCGTCCGTGGAAGGGTCGGTAGAGGTAAGGAGTTGTGCTTTTGGTTCTGGTTCTCTGCCAGCTTCAGGAGGAAGCAAAAGGAGAGAGGTTCTCTGCCTTGCCGGGGTGGCAAAAAGGAGGTTCTTGTAAGGGTTTCTCCACTTAGCCGTGGGGGCTAAAGGAGAGTCACTTTTTGTGTAGTGCAATACTTGGAGGGTGTCTCCAAGGAGTGGACGTAGGTCGAGTCGACCGAACCACTATAAATCTCTGTGTTTCTTTTCTTGCTTCCGCACGTTTAAAATTCCGCATTATTTCCGTTGTGTGATTTGGTTTATGCAACTTTATTTCTTTGTTTAAAAAACGAAGTTTTTAAAATACCAATTCACCCCCCCTCTTGGTTAGTTTGGGACTAAGTTCATAGGGCTTAACATCCCCATCGAACTTTCATAATGTCGAAGGGACAACGCCATATTCGTGCAACCAGGGGCGACCTAGTAGCGCCTTAAATGAGGTGTCCGCATCAATCACATGAAATTTGGCTTCTGTATGGAGTTCCCCAAATACAAGAGGAAGCATAAACGAACCAAGGGTTTTCTGCCCTTTCTCGTTGAAGCCGTGTACCATCAACTTGTCTTGCCCAAGATGTTCCACATCGAGACAGAGGGATCTCAGTGCTTTTAAGCTCATGAGATTTACGGAAGATCCAGGATCGATCAAAATTCGACTGATCACCATATCGTCGCTCTCTGCCGTAACATACAATGGGCGATTGTGATCTGCCGTTCCAAGCATCATATCATCCTCGGCAAAGGTGATAAGGGGCTCATTTCGAGCTTGCAAGACTTCCGTCAAGTTGCGCTCAGCAAAATATGCCTCATATCTTTCAGGGTCCTTGAGAGCGTGAATCAAAGTCTCTCGAAGGTCTTTAGACATCAAGAGGGCGTCGTATATGCTAAGTTGTGCTGGAATCTTTCTCAAGTGGGATAAGATATTGTAATCTATCCCCTTAGAAGAAGTATTATTTTTCTTGGGATCTTCAGGGATAATATCTTCATTGATAATTATCTTCTTTCCCTTATCTTTGTTAGGAACTTTTTTCTTTGGTGGAGATGGCAGTACCTTGCCACTTCTCAATTGTACTTGGGCCACCTCATCTGATTCAGACTTATTTGATGAAGCATTCTCTTCAGATTCAGCCATTGTTGTGTCTGGAGATTCATCTGCAGACTCGGAATCGTCTCCCAACTTCACTTGTTTCATTTGTGATTCTATGCTTGGGTCTGAATCTCCATCATCTGGAAAACATAGATCTTCTGAACTGAATTCCATTGATGATACCATTAGACAGAACTCAGGGGCCGCTTCTTCAGCGTATTTCTCCCTATCTAATACCTCTGATGTCGTAAAGATGATTCGGCATGTTTCTATAGGAAGAGATTCAGCCTCATCTTCTTCTTTCTTTTCATCTATTTTAAGCTCTTTCATAAAATCACCGAGCTTGATAGGCCTCCTAGCAGTCTGGTAATATTCACCCAAACTATCAATAGCCTTTTGAGTTGCAGTCTTCTTTGTCTCAGGCTTCTTCAATTTGGATTTCTTCTTGGAAGACTTTGACTTTGACTTTCCAGACTTTGATGAGCTAGCTTGGCCAGGTTGCTGTTTAGAGGTGGATGCTTGTGACACAGGCAACCATTTTAAGTTCAGTACTGGCTCGGTAGGAGACTTCCACTTGACACCAGGAACTCCTTCTAGCTGTTTCAGCATTTTTGTTGTCTTCTTGGAGATCACAGTCTCCCATTGTTCCTCTTGGACAGGTTCTTGCATTTTTCCTTTAGGCGGGAGTACGGAAGAGGACGTGACTACCCGGATGGATTCCTTTCTGGGACGAACTAATACATTATTTGATAATGTTAACTCTCCCCTCTTGTACATCTTTTCCAACCAATCTTTGAAGACATAACAATCTTCGATTGGGTGGCTAACTACCCGATGATATGGGCAGTAGTTTGGGTCGCCACTGTGTTTGGACTCTTCAGGTCTTTTGCATTCTGGCAACTCCAAACCATTCTTGAGTGCTTGTCGGAATAGCTTGGCAACACTTTCCCTCTTGAACGAATATTCTTTATTCATTTTCTCCTTGAGGGAGGGGAACGTTCTATCACCAGCTCCTGCAGTCTGCCTCTGGCGCTCTCCTCCACCAGGAAAGGCTCAAGGTTTGTCATTTCCTCCAAGAACCAGCTTTGGTTGAGGAATTGGATTGTAAACCTGTTTTGGTTTTTCTTCATATTGCATAGGCTGTTTTCCTTTATCCACATTATACACTACCCGTTTACCCTTATCAGGTCTGGGAGGGAATGCAGAGTATACCTCATTCTTTCTTGTGTCAGGAGCTTTAGCCTTTTTGAGTTTATCAGGGAGGCTTTCGGACTTTGATAAGTTTAACTTTTCAAATTTTGCCACCCTGTCCAGCAGATCTTGGAAAGTAGTGATAGAAGCCATGCACAGGAAGGGCTGCATTTTATCATCAATGTTCCCCATCAACAATTGGACTGCATGCTCTTCTTCTAGCTGCTGCTCGCACTTCATGCTGAGATTGCGCCAGCGTGTTATATATTTCGTCACTGACTCATCTTTTCTCCTTTTATCAAGGGCAAGATCAGCAATGGTAGTCTTCTCCGTTGCACTGGCAAATCTTTTCACGAACAAGGCTTCTAATTCTGCAAAGGTCTTCAATGAATCATTTGGCAGTTCGGCATACCATTCAAAAGCAGTTCCACTCAAGCTGCTTACGAATTGCCTGAATAGCAGAGCATCATTGCCCCCTGTGTTTCCACAGGTAGCTTTGAATTGTGCGAGATGCTGCCTGGGATTTTTATTTCCATCGAAAATATTGAACTTCGGCACAGAATATCCCTTTGGATATGGCACCTGATCGTACTCTGCTGGGTACGGGCGACCTTTTCCTACCAACTTCTCCGCTTGTTCAGCAGCTATAATGGCCTTAATCTTTTCGCTAATTAAGCCCTCAAGCTGCGCTGCAGTTACAGGTTCAGATGCGCTCGCCACATTTTGGGGAGTGTGCTGGCGGATTGGATCGTTATTTTTATCGCCACCTTCAGGTACACCTTTCACTCCTGAGGCTTGAGGCGCTTGGAGATTTTGAGAATTAGCAGCTTGGTTGACGGGTTGAGCTGGTGTAGGACCAACAGAAGTGGTCTTCTGCATCATCTCCATCATAGCTGTCATCTGAGTCATCATCTCAGTCATTTTATCATTTAACTGAGAGATTTCTCTGTCTTTCCTTCGCATCTGTCGCCTCATTTGATTTCTCATTTCAGCGAGTGTGATATCTTCGCCACCGAAGGGATTTTCTCCGACCTCTTCTTCTTCCTCATCTCTTTCTTCTGAAGAGCGAGCACTTCGGCTGGCAATGGATCTGGCCCTGTGGCGACGTCGATAAACACGTACGCGCGGCTGTGATTGCTGGTCATCTTCATCACCATCATCTTCCTCTTCAACATCGACGTGACTGACCATATGAACCACTTCGAGCTCCATAGTGTTTTCATCATCATATTCTTCTTCATCATTTTGCACCTGAATTTCTGAGCGACGGCGCCACTGAATTTCAGGTTCTTGATTTGGGATGACTATTTCTTCAACCCGTGGACTACGATCAAAGTAAAATTCCTCTTTGGTTGTAGTAGGAGAATGACGGGATCTCCTGGAAGACTCTCCAGGATGTCGACCGTCATTATAATTGTCGTCATTATGGGCCTTCTTTTGGACCCATTTCTGACGAGTTCTGTTGGCAAGTGCGGATCTCAGGTAGACTGTTCCGGATGTCACACCCGAACTAATCCTTCCTTCAATCATCTCTTCTTTTCGAGGCTTTGGCCTCCATACTTGTTTCCCTTTCCACCGGGACCTTTCGGCGACGGATTCTTGGACATGGGGTCCAAGTGTCACGCCCCGATGTGCTTCCTGCGGAGCTTGTCGTCGATAACCTCTTTTTTCTGTTATCGTAGCAGATGATAGCCTCTCTCTAGGAGGGGTTCTTCGGGCCTCAACAATCAGTGGCCTTTGGAACTTCTTTTTCATCAGGCCCTTCTCCTTAACTGTCTTCAAAACTCGATGAACCCGGGCAGACAGGCGTTCGGGCTCTCTTATCTTCTGAGGGGTTGGAGCTTCAGGTCGACGCTCCCAGAAAGATTTTTTGAGCTCCCCAGTAAAGCTATTTCTTTTGATCCACTTCAGGTTGGAAAACTTGTTCTGAGTGGGAATATTGATTTCTGATTCTGGTGCTGGCAAATTGGAGGGGTGGACTGGTACAGGTAATTGCTGAGCTCGCAGCTCTGCATTTCTCTTCCTCCTTTGCCTTCTAGTAAGCCTTCCTCCAGATGAGAAAGCCTCAGCATCATACCTCCCAGATGCAACAGTCTCTCTGGGCAGGTTAGTGGTGTTAGCAGTCACCACGGAGATTTTTCTTCCATCAACAACCCTCTTTGCAGTAAGGGTTTCAGGCTGGGATAATCTTTTAAATACAGAAACTCTTCCTTGAGTAGCATCTCTGGCAAGAGCTCGCGGCGCTGGCAGATGCGCACGCTGTACAGTGGTCCTTGCAGAATGGGACCTTCCAGAAAATTCTTCAGAATTTACGCCATACACAGGGACGGCTGCAGCCCTTGCAGTAGCTGCTGAGAATTCGAGCCCACCAAAGTGGATAGTGGCTCCAGTATTTCCAGTTTCTATGACAGCATTCGCCAGTTGAATTCTGGCTCCTCGTCCCAGTTGGACGGTCATCGGTGTGTCCTGCATTTCCATTCTGTGAAAATGAAAGGCAGGGGTTAGTAATCAGAATTGATACATCACCCCGCACTCTCATAAAATAGAAATAATGCAGAACAGATAACAGAAGCAGGAAAATTATTATAGAATTAAAAATCCTGCTAAATAAATTTCCATTGATCTTATTTAAAAGATTCATTTTTGGGACCTTTCAGTGATGGATCTTTGGACATAAGAACCAAATGTCACATCCTGATGTTCACCGTATAGATCTCAATATGATCATCATTTTTTTGCTGCTACTATAGCATTTAAACGACTAGCCAAAGATGGAAAGAGAAACCATTCCCCAGCGGAGTCGCCAGAAATCTGTGGGCTCCGAAAATTCGGCCCCGGCCTCCCCGCCGCGCGATTTCTTTTTTTATTATTCAGGCGAGGGGAGTTTTAACGGATAAGTTCCGAGGTAAATTTTGGAAGGCAGATGGGTTTGTAGATAAGACACTACCCAGAGATTTCGCCCTCATTTTGCGAAGACTTTATGATCTGAGTTCTGGTTTCCTATAGGCGCAAGCCCCTATAGTTAATTACCCCTCCCGATCACGAGAGAGAACTTTCGATTAAGGCTAGTCATCGATCAGATACGTATAGAAATACGTGTTATCTGGCATATAGTAGCAGTATTGGATATTGGTATTGAGGATTGGAAGTTTGGAATTTGAAGGGTTTGGATATTGGGAATTGAAGAATTGAGTTTTTGAATTTGGAATTTGGTTCGGAAGATTTGATATTTAAATAGAAACTGCACCATCCTACACTTAAAGCGGATGGTGGGGGAATGGATGATGGGCCCGATCAAGATCCCATGGTTCCGTCGTCCCGGGCCATCGTGGTCCCTGGTCTACTTAGTCAGAGGAGGTAGTCGACCCAACCTGACAGAAGGATCCTTGTCGGCAGCCATGGGTTGCTTCGTCTAAGGGGACCTTGTAGACCGGGGGTGGGTAGTTGTCTAAGGGGACAAATTTAAATCCACCTTAGCTGACAGAGGGCTTTGTGCCCTATCAATCATATCCTATTGATTCATATCTCAAGGATTTGATGCCAATAAGGAGCGTATTGGCTCTGGCCATAACCGGTATTTCGTGGTGCCATTTGGCGGCAAAACCACTCGGTTCAGAGGGCCCCGGGTCGTCGTAACCGTTTATCCTGCGGTGGCCATTTGGCGGCGAACCGCCGGTTAGAGGACACGTACCACGTCCTTACTGGCATGAGATTGTTTGAGAATGGATCCTAGTGATATTTTTGACTAGGCATTTCGCTCTTTGTGAGCTGAAGTAGTTTTTGAATTTGCCCGCCTCGGCAAACTGTTGCGGAGGGCGGATGGATTTTGCTTTAAGCGTTGATGGATAGATTTCAATTTAAATATCTTTGAAATTTTTGGAAATTTTGGGTGGAACTTGGAGGACATTTAAAAATATTCGTGAACCCCTCCGGTTGAGATTAGCGTTCAACACGGCCATCATCGGGGTGTTTGGGGTCATTTCCATTTGATTGAACCTTGTCGACTCGACCAATCTATTGATCGAGGATCGGGTTTCTTGTAGGCTTTGTGCCTTTTGTTGAATGAATTTCTTTTATTAAAGGCCTTGAACGCCTAATATGAATGTATAAGATAAATATTCGGTCGACTTCATGACCGCATATTTATCCGATGATTTGAACCCTGTCTACTCCTACTTGCTTGTTTAGGAGGATCAGGTTTCGTAGGCTTTATGCCTTTTGTTTAGTGAATCCTTTTGATTGTAGGCCTAGAATGCCTAATACGAATGTATTGAAACAAATATACTGGTCGCCACAGCCGTATATTCGTTTAAATGTTCGAACCCTGTCGACTTCTATTGATCCGTATAGAAGGATCGGGTTCGAACTAGAATTCACTTGTCAACCCGCGCAGCATCCCTAGGCGTCACATGTGTACCAATAACACGCTCGCCGGGGCCCATGCGGACGATTTTTATATACCCCTTTTAGTGTACCTATGTGTATACATTCTCTAGTGCACGTGTAGGGGTATTTTAAAATATTTATAGTTGTGTAGATAATTGATATTTGAATACACAACATTTGATTTCAGAGCTTATACACGCCTTCTGTCCGCCAATACGAGTGTTGCGGATCCGGTGGCGTTGAGTTATAGATTGTAGACGCCTTCTGTCTGCTTGCATGAGTGTTGCAGATCCGGTGGCGTTGAGTTATAGATTGTAGACGCCTTCTGTCTGCTTGCATGAGTGTTGCAGATCCGGTGGCGTTGGATTTTGATATTGACTCCCCCTTTCTCAATCACCGGGGAAGGACTTTCCGGACTTTAGAGTCATTGACTGCTGATTTGGAAAGAACTCTTTTTAGATCTTCAGTATAGCGGACATGTTATTTCTGGTGTTTGTGGGCACCCGAACTGTTCTCTTCTTAATTATAGAACCAAAAAGAGACTTTAAAACACCAGGAAGTTTGGTTCTAATTTGTTCAAACATGTCCTTCCTTTTGCCAGGGGATGTCTTTATTCGTACATCGGGTTTCCTTTGTACCCTGTGTACTTGGAAATTTTGATCACCGCTGTCGTAGATGATATCAATACTTGTGTCCACAGTGGATCGCTATGCTTACGAGACTCTCACTGTTGTTATCCACAAGTGATTTATAGTTATTTGCAGTGACCCGTTGTATCCACTACGAGCTTCTAGGAGTACTCGTAGGGGAGTCGTTGTCAACTTTGTCATCTCCACCTTTCACCAATCTCAGGTGGTTGATAGTTGAATTTGTTTGTAAAAGATGGATCTTTGATTGCTGATCTCCAATATTGCCTTCTCAGTCAACAGACAATCGTAGGGATCGTCGTAGGAGATATTTGTACTTGTGCCCACAGTGGTTCGTTATACCTACGACATATCCACTGTTGTTATCCACAAGTGGTTTGTAATTATCTGCAGGGGACCGCTGTATCAACTACGACCTTCTAGAAAATGTTCGCAGGAGATTCATTCTTTCTGCATCATATCCACCCTTTCACCAATCTCGGGTGGTTTGTAGCCATTTGTAGAGGACCGTACTTGTGCCCACAGTGATCCATTGTACTTGCAACACACTGTTGTTATCCACAAGTATTCATGTGCATCTGCAGGGGACCGCTGTATCAACTACGATCTCCTGAAGGTATTTGTAGAAGACCCATTGTCTCTGCATCATATCCACCCTTTCACCAATCTCGGGTGGTTTGTAGCCATTTGTAGAGGACCGTACTTGTGCCCACAGTGATCCATTGTACTTGCAACACACTGTTGTTATCCACAAGTATTCATGTGCATCTGCAGGGGACCGCTGTATCAACTACGATCTCCTGAAGGTATTTGTAGAAGACCCATTGTCTCTGCATCATATCCACCCTTTCACCAATCTCGGGTGGGTTTATTGATTGTACTCATTTGTAGAAGACGGGTCTTTCGTTGTCAGATATGAGTAGGAGTCGTACACCTTACAACTGTTCGTTTCTATAGTGCATTGACTAGGTGGGGATTGTTGTATCTACTACGAGCTCCTAGAAAATATTCGTAGGAGGTGTTGTAGTTTGATTGGTGTCGAGTCTGACTCAAGTATGAACCCTTCCCAGTCCAGTTCTCGTGAGCTCAGAATGCAAGGTTATTTTCAGCTTCTTTTGGATTTGAGTCCATTGAGTTCATAAGCCCCACTTGGTATTATATAGTCCGAGCTCAGAGTACAAATTCGAGTGCCCCTACAGTCTTTTGAGTTCAGGTGCTTATTCAGGATCTTCTGAAATTCTTGCAAGTTCAATTGAATATTCAAATTGATTTGCATTTGATTCCAATTTGATTTTATTTCATTTGAATTTGACCTTTAAAAATCACTTAGAGTTTTAGTCCACAAGTCCAATGTTCTTCGTATAGGTCCTCTGGTCATTTGGTTCAAGTTCTGTGTATTTTTGTTCGAGTACAGGTCTTCTATATTGTTGTCCAAGAAGATCTTCGAATTGTTCAAGTCTTTATGCATTTCAGTGAAAATTTCGGCAGCACCCCGGCATATCCCCCGTTTGGGGGAAAATTGGGGAGCTGGGCCTTCCCACCACGCTACTAGAGCGTGTATGGTAGGTGTCCTTGGACACCGCGGCCGTACAAAATTTCATCCCACCACGCTACAAGAGCGTGTATGGGGCCTTCAGCAGTACCCGTACCAGAACAGCAGTGACGTACCAGAACAGCAGTGACTCCCCACCACGCTACAAGAGCGTGTATAGGGCTCTCCCACCTCGTCGTATGCATCGCACCGGGCTCCCTCCTACCGTGCTACAAGAGCGCGTATAGGTGGTTCTCCGGTCCGCTGCAAACGTCGAGGACGGGAGTAGAGTTAGAAATTTATACCTTGAAGTCCGGTGGAGGTGGAAGAGGCTCGAGGACAAGATTTGGAACCGAGGGTCATTCGCCTACCTTGTCGTAGGTATCGCGCCGGTTGCCCCTCCCACCACGCTACAAGAGCGTGTATAGGCAGACCGCCGACTCGACACGCGGGACGAGGTAAGAGATAGAGCCAAGGTTTCAAAACTTATACCTTGAAGTCCGGCGGAAGTGGGCACGGAAGTCGAGGCAAGATCCGGAACCAAAGGTCGCTCACCTACCTTGTCGTAGGTGTCGCGCCGGTTGCCCCTCCCACCACGCTACAAGAGCGTGTATAGGCAGACCGCCGACTCGACACGCGGGACGAGGTAAGAGATAGAGCCAAGGTTTCAAAACTTATACCTTGAAGTCCGGCGGAAGTGGGCACGGAAGTCGAGGCAAGATCCGGAACCAAAGGTCGCTCGCCTACCTTGTCGTAGGTGTCGCGCCGGTTGCCCCTCCCACCACGCTACAAGAGCGTGTATAGGCAGACCGCCGACTCGACACGCGGGACGAGGTAAGAGATAGAGCCAAGGTTTCAAAACTTATACCTTGAAGTCCGGCGGGGGTGGGCACGGAAGTCGAGGCAAGATCCGGAACCAAAGGTCGCTCGCCTACCTTGTCGTAGGTGTCGCGTCGGTTGCCCCTCCCACCACGCTACAAGAGCGTGTATAGGCAGACCGCCGACTCGACACGCGGGACGAGGTAAGAGATACAGCCAAGGTTTCAAAACTTATACCTTGAAGTCCGGCGGAGGTGGGCACGGAAGTCGAGGCAAGATCCGGAACCAAAGGTCACTCACCTACCTTGTCGTAGGTGTCGCGTCGGTTGCCCCTCCCACCACGCTACGAGAGCGTGTATAGGCAGACCGCCGACTCGACACGCGGGACGAGGTAAGAGATAGAGCCAAGGTTTCAAAACTTATACCTTGAAGTCCGACGGGAGTTGTCGGCGACTGTGGCGGGAGGGGGGGGCGAGCACACAATTCATTATTATAATTTATATTAATTATAATAATAATAATTAAATAATTATTATTGATAATTAATTATTAATTAACAAATAATTAGAATTAATAAATTAATTATAATTATAATTAATCAACGATTAATCATAATTATTAATTAATTAATAATTACTAACTAATTATAATTAGATAATTAATTAATATAATAATTAAGTAATTATTAAATATAATTAACAAGAATTATAATAAAATAATAATAAATTTAATAAAATAAAATAAAAAAATGAATTACAGAGGAAAAAATCTCTGTTTGGCGGATTTATGGGATTCGGCCGAAGAAGTGCCTGAAAGGAAGGAAGTTACCTTCCAGCTAGCGAGCTCCCCTGTTTGCTTCCGATCAAAATGTCTTAACTCCCGATCTAACAGGTAGGGAAAGTCGGCGGAAGGAGCAAAGCCGAACAGCACTGACGGGAGCCGAAGAAGCGCACGCAAAGGTAGGGGGTTTCCTTCACAGCCGGCGAGCTCCTGCCTTGCTCCCGATCAAAATGTCTAACTTTCGATCCGGCGAGAAACGGAAAGTCGCAGAAGGAGCGGTGTCGAACAGCCACGAGGAGTCGAAGAAGCGTCCGAAAGGTGGAAAAGTTATCTTCACAGCGAGTGAGCTCCGGTTCCTGCTTCCGATCTCGATGTCGTAACTTCCGATCCAACTCGTAGGGAATGTCGTCGAAGGAGCGGTCGGACAGCGGTAATGGAGTCGGAGGAGAGGCGAGCTCCAGATCTTGATTCCGATCCCTTAACAGCCAGCGAACTCTCGTTCGTTACTTCCGATCAAAATGTCGTAATTTCCGGTCCTCCACAGCAAGCGAGCTCCGATTGTTACTTCCGATCAAGGTGCTGTGACTTCCGATCCTTCATGGAGGGAAAGTCGTTGCAGTAGCGAAGTCGAACTGCTGCGAAGAAGCCGGAGAGGGAGAGAGATCGAGAGGAAGAGGGCGGGAGAGTGAGCGAGAGTTATGAGCGGGATCGGGAGAATGAGAGGAACCGAATGCCTTGCTTCCCTCTCCCTATTAACGACACTAAATCGTGCGGAGATGTTGGGACGCGACATCAGTCGTGAGCGACGTGCGGAATTCGGCGCCGAACAGGTACGTTATTATATTTTTTTTTTCTTTTGTATACAGTTACGGGTCAACACAAATCTCATGGTTTTATCCACTTATTGAATCTTCCAAGAGAGGTTACCAATCCTAAGATTAATCCAAGATGAGAAAGCTTAACTTTAGAGTTCCTAATAAAAGTTAAAATATTATATCAAAAAGTGATTTTGATGTTTCCAAAGCTAATCATATCATGATGCATAGGAGCATAGGGATGTGACAAATAGTTTTAAAGCAATACATTACTAAAAATGGGAACTAAGTGCTAAATTATGAGAGCTATCTATTTAACTCATTTGAGACTAAGTTTTATACGATGAGAGCTATCTCTTGAACTTGTAAGGGACACCTCTAAAATTCTATTCACCTAATGAATGAATCTAAGCTGTGTATAAGACCACTAATGAGGGCATCAGTTTCTCAATTGGGAGAAATTTTAAGATCTCTTATATACAAGAAGGTAAAAGTCTAAAAAATTTAGGCACATGTTGGTGTATCAGTCTGAGTTTAATCAAGAATTTGAAAGTTAAGCATGTACATCTTAGAGTACTTCTAGAAAGCTGCACCAATAGGACAAAAGTAATATCTTAATGGAAGAGAGAATGGGTAATGACATTTATGAAGCATGCTTCCTTAAAACTTATATTGCACTGCAAATTAATTTGCATCAAATTTGGTCAACTTTAGAAGTTCAATTTGAGTATCTTAACAATATATCTTGGAAGATTATTAATTTCTCGCCCTTTAATTCTAGTATCTTACTGCAGAAAAATCTTGAATTTTGATTATATTTTTAATCTACTAACATTCTATGTAACCGCACAAAACTAACATAAAAAGAAGTCATATCTCTGTTGTGGCATAAACTAATTGTCAAAGTAAAATTATAATGGTTATAAGAGTTCATGTGGAAACGGCATACCTCGACTATTGGGATCTGCTCCATAATCTAGCAGGAGAAGAACACAATTCTCACTTCCCTTTGATGCCGCCAGATGCTGCATAACCAATCAAAGATGAAAGAAAATGTTTAATGGTTTATGCAATAAATTGGTATCATAGTAAAGATATAAAGATTCCTAACCAAGGCTGTGTGCCCATTGCCGTCAGATTCATTTGGATCCAAACCACGCTTAAGAAGTTTATGCAACAACAGATCATCTCCTCTGATGACAGCAAACCGAAGAGAGAGAGGCAAGTCCATTCGTCCCCGAGCAAGGGTGTCCTCTGTCTCCCTCAAAATCCTCTCCATAATTGGGTCCTTCTGCTCTTTCAAATACTGAAAAGCAAGGTAAATTTTCCTATCAGGGAAACATAAAAGCTTGCAAAATATTTCTATCTCTATGCTCTGCATTTCTACGCTTAACAAGTAAAATCTATAAAAGAACAAATTGTGACAGAATATTTTGAAGTATGTCACATCAATAATCCATTTCATAAAGAACCTGAAGAAGGTTGTTCATGATTACAGTCCCATCTCCTACATTTGACTGAACAATGCTGAGAAATGAAGTGCGGTTTAACCGCAACAACTGGCACAACTTTTTGGTTCGGAATGTGAACAATTGTGGCCTATAACAAAGTACTCCAACTTCTCCAAAAAGATCACCTGTCGTTGCCTCTCCAACAACCTGTTCAATCCCATTCTTGTGGTCTATTAGCTCCTGCAAAGGAGTTCAATGCCCCAATCTTGGTATATTTAGGCATTCAAAGGAAATAAAAAAAAAAGTGATTTCACTTTCAGCAATAGTTTCAATCAATAACCATAATCTGAATGCTGCTTAAGCTAAAACTCTTATCCAGGAAGACTTACCACAGTGCCAGTAACTAGCACGTAAAAATCAGTTGGTGCTTCATTCTGTAGGATCACGTCCTCCCTGGGAGGAAAATACTCAGCTTTCATCTCTGATACCTTAAACAAAAAAAAAAAGATGTAAAAAAAGTGAATGCCTGGTACAGAAATTTGAGAAGAAGAAGAAATTTTCTGAAATTACAATGAAAACTTTACCAGTTGGAAAAGCAAATCATTAGAAACCCCTTGAAACAAATAGACTCTCTGAACAAGACTAAAGAAGAGGTACTGAGAGATGCTGGATCGGATGGCTTTTGGAAGTATATCAAGGGTCTCTTGTTGTTGAAGCCCCTCCGAATCTGTCCTATACTTCAAACAGAGATGTGCAAGCATTTGCTCTTGGAGGCGCAGTGGGAGTTGGTTTCTCTGTGCAAATCCAGATGCAGCCTGAATTGTATCTCTCTGTAGTAGAAAACATGCATAAGAAAAATTATCAATGTATTAAATACAAGGAACATAATTAAGGTTAGATAACTAACAAACTTTCTAGTTCTGCTTGTTCCATGAACAACCAAATTAGTCATATTTCCAATTAGATATGCTGTCAGCCCCAAGTTGAAGAGCATGTAAAAGATATCGAAGATCATCTCCCTGGTGTTTTGAGCATGCAAGTCCCCATATCCAACAGTTGAAAGAGTAGTGATTGACCAGTACATTGATGTCACATATCTGATCCACAAGCTTCTTTCATGGAAATTGGGCATCGTAGCACCAATCCATGTCATTACGGGGTCGGGATACCTTGCTGCAAGAAGATAATAGAAGCATCCAGCACAATGGACGGCAAAAAGGGTAACCTATGAATCAATAATACCAGTGATGAAATAGGTGAAGTAATAAACTAGAGGCCAGGGCAAAATAATATGCATGCCATTGTAATAACTTACACAAATGAGTTTTATACATCGGACCCAAAAGTAGTTGAAGTGTCTGTCCTTCTCCAAGCTGGAAATCAAGGGAGAACAAGAAAAACTTTATTATAATGTCAAGTGCTATAAACTATTTGCCATTGCAAGTGTTAAATTATATAGAAAAGATATCTAAACCTGCAAATTACATCTTAATGTATGAAACTCTATAGAGAGTACATTTTATTCCAAAACTAATTTGAATGTTCAAAAGATCTTGCAAATTATTAGTCAAGATGGTGAGATTTTTGTTTTTGGGTGGACACAACAAAGATTGGCTAGTCCTGGCAGCCTGATGGACTCTGCCTTACTTCATGTGGATCAGTGATCCTTATACGTGGGTCGTGTGATGTAGTGGATCGTCAGAAGAATCGGACTAGCAAGAAGAAAATCCCAATCCAGGGAACAAAGACGAACAACAAGCTTCAAAAGCTTCAAAGAGAATAATATTTCATCAATATCCCCTCCTTCCTTACAATATCTTGTATATATAGGCATAATAGAAGACTCTAGAAAGCATACACCTAAGCTAATAAAAGATAAATTATTCCTAAGGATTTATTTAGCTAAGGATGTTCCACATCACCTTGCCTGCACAAGCCGGCATTGAAGATTTATGGAGTCTCATCCTTACTAAAGTCTTCTTATTTGTAGGTGAATGCTTCCTTGTTTCTGCCTAAAATATTATAAATATTCTAATTATGTGGAAAATTGTGAGAGTTTACTCCTTAGCTTTTTCTATGTGATTTTCCATAGAAGAATATGATACTTTCTATTTTTTGTGGTCTCCCTTTTAGTATTTAAGGACATCAATCCAAGCAATATAGTCAAACCCATGGAATTTTCTTTCCATTCTTACCACGATGAACCATTGCCTTTTAAAAGTAGCAAGAAACTTAAAATATTCTTAGAAAAAATAAAAAGTAGCCAGATAAAACAGAAGGTAAACGACATAGAGAACACAAAGAAGACAATTTTACCGAGCAAAAAGTGAACTGACTCTTCTAAGACGCCATAGCCGAAGAATGTTGAAGAACCCGTAGGACTGCATCTTTCTCGGCAGCATCCTACGAACAAGTTCTGAAGGGATGATGGAGACAAAATCCAGGATAAACCAGCTGGTCAAGTACTTTCGCGCAATCTTCACATGATCATCAATGAATAGATAGGTTGTGCTCTCAAGGTAGGCTACGAAGAAAGTAAGGACTATATCGATTGCGAAGAATCCATTGACTAAGTTATCAACAATAGACAAAGGTCCTGTTGGCTTTGAGATGAAACCAAACTCAAATGGAGAAACCCAAGCAGTATAGATCACCAAGATAATCAGAAAAGTTTCCCATGTTCTGCAAAAAATCACAATTAAAATCTAGCAAAAGGCTCCTATGCATCATTAATCACTACTATAGTTGAACAAAATTACAGTTACAGATTATTTTTCTCCTGCTGCCATAAAACCACACATAAACAACTATATTTTGCAATTCTAGAAGATAAGATTATAATAAAGAAACCAAAAACCAATCTATGGTGACAAGTAATTTTCAATTAAGGCCCATTTTGATGATTTCATTTTCATTATTTTTTGTGGTGAAAAAAAATCATTATATTTGAAAGATTTTGTGGAGTTTAAAAATTCTAAATACTCCAATCAAATGATTTTTGTATTTCATCTTTTTTTTAAAAGGAGCTTTCAATCTTACAAGCTACTAAATAGGCCATAAGACAAGAAGAGAAACACCAAAAGGAATGAATGAAAAGTGGAATAAATCACAATGCAAAAAAAAAAAAAAAAAAAAAAAAACTCATAGAAGAGAAACTTAGGAAACGAAACCAATAGGCTTCTACTAATTTTACACATTAAAAACATAAAAACCAGAACACAGACACCGATATTGCTTCATAAAAAGAAGAGGAAGAAGAGAACCAGTACCTATATCTTTTATCATAAGGCGATATAATGAAGGAACGCAGCTTAAGCCTTCTACCTCCTCTCGCCCCAAGCGCTGGAAGCACCCCTGCCGACAAACTATACTGGCTTCCATCCCTCGAAAGAACCTCCGCTTGGAGTCCACACATCGCCGTAACATTGAATGCGCCTTTCCTCTTATCCTCCATTTCTTCTCACTTCAAAGATTTATCTTCATAGCACAAAAAAAAAAAAAAACAGAAAACAGGAGCTTCAAAAGAGCTTCTTTTTCAAGCATTCCATCATTCGCAAAACAAAACCAAGATACCTAAATAGCCTCTGTAATCTGTATATTTCTCCCTCGGTTTTGAGAGAGAGGCTCCCCCCGCCCGCTTGTCTCTCTCTTTCTCTCTCTCTCTTTCGGCGCCACCGGGAGCCGAGCTTCTCGTGCTTATATGTAGCTTTCGTTGGTAGAAGAAGCTCAGGTCCCATGCCCGCGTGTTCTGCGAATCCGCATTAACTATCCAAAAAAAAAAATCACATTTTTTACTATTTTTTAAGATATGCGATAAAAATATTTATATTATTTATAAATTATTAATTCCATTATAAATTTATAACTATAAGTTTAGAAAAAAAAATCAAGATATCATGATATAGTTTTAATCAAAATGAGTTAAAAATTATTAAATTTACTTTAATATTAATAGCAAAAAAAAAAATCCAAATGATTCCTTAGACCATTCATATATGAACAATTTAGTCTTAGAGTATCATGTTGCCCAAATTTAGTTCATCAACTTCATAAAATTGATTCAAAATAATCTCTCATATTATAATTATAACATAAAATATATTCTAATTTAGTCTATCAACTTTACAAAAATGATCTCAATTTAGTCGCAAAAGGACCATTTTGAATCAATTTTGTATTGTAGTGAGACTTAATATTACCTATGAAAAAATACTATATTAATCTTAAAATAAAATTTAAAATTTTTCATAATATAAATTATATATTTTTTCAATTTATATGTTATTCTAATTTTTTTAACTCTTAACTAATAAAACACTCTTTAACATCTTTGAAATATATAAAAATTATTAATACTATAAAGTTTCATATGCACTCACATTTTGAACATTAAAATTAAAATTTCAATGGAGTTAAAAATTTTCCAACATTTATTTCTATTTAAACATTATATTTCTACTTATATTGCTAGCTTTATAATTTCTTTTATCATTTGGTTTGAAGTGAAGTTGATCAAGTAAAATTAGATGAGTAGCGACAATATGCATAAATGTAAAATCTAATTACCTATTCACAAATAAAATTAATTTGATGATTAATGATAATATAGATGTGAACTTATCATAAACTTATAAAAAACAATAACTTGCTCTTATAATACATCTTATCATTACAATTGAGAGAGAATAATCTATAGGAGTAAACATAATTATTATTTTTTGCTTTATGTAAAGAGGTTGTAAGATAACTAAGGGAGAGATGTTGAAATTGAGCTCTAAGAAAATAAATTTTTTTTTTCAACTAATTCAACATTGAACATTTAAATGAATGCAACCCTTGTACTCTATTAGGGTTTTATTTTTTCAACTATGTACAATGCCATCCCTTGGACCAAATTTAATTATAATATTAATATTGTACTTAAATTTTTGTAGAAAATTATGATTGTACCTAAACCTAACTAAGATATTAGTGGCTAATTAAATTTCATAATTGGATATTTAGATTGTATTAAAAATTTCATAGTTTTCAATGATCGAACAACTCTGGAGAATATTGAGGTTACATTACATCATGACAGAATGCTAGAGTGCACTCAAATTTTGATAGATTATAAGAATTGCATTGAGATTCTAGTAAAATATTAGAATTTTAGAAATATTGTTGGTTGTTAAAAACATTTTTCTACTCAATCAAGAACATAGGAATGTGATTTATGCCATTTTTGGTTGATCCTATGTCTAATGGTTATGATTGGCTTCTCCTACAAATACACAAGAATTCATTCTAAGTTTCTCATTGGAATATGTTGTCTCCATCAATATTATCGGACATAAATCATATGAATTTTTCCTAGAACAAAGAAGCCAGTTTCATGAGATACTTATAATAATAATAAATTTTAATTATTCTTATTTATATTATTTAAAAACTAAATCTTTTATTTATCAAGAATATTATAAATTCAATTCACATTAGTTCACATCATGTAATATAATACATCATATTGAATGAACATAAGAATATGTGCAAGCATATATAAGCAAAGAAATGCATATCATGCATGAAAAAGATAAAAACACATTTATCATACTATCTCATTCATCGATTTTGCATCCACTATCAAGAAACTATGCCAACAATCATTATAATGAAGGTAAAAACTAAAACACAAGTCAAATGCTTTGGTTACTCTAAGATGTCACAACCCAACCCGACAAGGACAGGTCCTATCGTGTTGAGTTGTGACATGCAAACCTCAAGATCAAATTTTGGAATTATTTCAAATTTTCTGTCGATATTGATTGAAATAAATGATGAACTACAGAGCTACTAAAATATCAAACTTTTGTTGTATCAGAGCTATGTTTTGGAATTGGATCGTAAAACAGAGCAATAGGAATTGATCTGTATGTATGCTCCAGATGTTGTGATATAAGAGGTCTAGAACTACATGATAAAAGCATGCATAACACAATATAAACTCACACTTCACCTTGTATTTTACAAGCTAGAATAAGAGAGAGAGAGAGAGAGAGAGAGAGAGAGAGAGAGAGAGAGAGAGAGAGAGAGAGAGAGAGAGAGAGAGAGAGAGCAGTTAGTCACTATACATGCCAACCACAATGTGATAACTTAAGCATTCTTAGAATGTTACAATTGCTAGTCCGACTCCACAAAAGAGTGTAGTGATTGTGTTTGTGGTGGCAATGTATCCAATCAATGAACAATTTATGAGATCTTAAACATCTTAAGGCTCTGAATTTAATAGAATTGATTAATTGAAAACATCATATTACATGCTAGAAATTTTGAGTTAATAGAGTGTGCGTTTTAAATTTCAACACGGTATATATAAAAATTCAGCACATACATATAAAAGTACCTAGAAAATTTTTATATGAAAAATCTGAAAAGGAAAAAAAAAATTGTGGGGCCTAAAATAGATGAAAAATCCATAATATATCTGAAGATACAAGAATCTTTTCACTTATGGCAAAATGTTGTTTGTTAAAAGGCAGACGGATTAGCGACAAAATTTTATGTCTAATTTTTTTTTATGAACTTTGCGGCAGAATTTTTGCCACAAAATTACATCATAAATTTCTGCCACAAATTAACCTATATAATGGATTGGTTATGATATGTTTCATTTGCACGTTCGATTCTTTGCTTCACTCCTCCGCCCTTTCTTCTTTTTACTTTGCTCTTCGACTTCACCCCCGACACCACAAGGGGTGTTCTCTGATTGTTCATTGCTATTTGACTTCCAAAACATTGTTTTGAACGAGTCGCTAAATAACTTCTTCGCCTCCTTCAACGACAACGTTCTTTCCAAATAAGGACGTCAGGAACTTGATCATTGTGAAGGTATCGATCTTTCTTCCTTTTGCGTGCTTCTTTGTCCAAATCCCATAAATTCACCGAACTCCCAGATTTATTAAATCCGGGATTTACAACAAAAAGAGGGAAATAGAGGATTTAACATGCTGTGAGAAAAACTAGTGACATACATGAATTACATGCTTCTTTGGCATACATGAATTATGTGCCTTTTTATTATCTACATCCTAATATAATACATAAAAAATCAATCAACATGACTTCTTATTCAAAAAAGTTTAGGGTAAGAATCAAAACATGTAGAGCACAATTTGGTCAAGATGGATAAACTAATATAATAGTTTTGAGAATAGTTATATAATTCTGATCAAACTAGTGATTATATGATATTATTCAAACCAAATACAAACATATAGAGCACAATTTTATCATGAACATATTGTTCAGATTTTTAAAATTATTTGCCTTAATTAGCCAAAATAGATGAGATTATAATGATGGCAGGAAGTGGTGTAGCATCACATATTCCTTTCTCATCCCCCAAGTGTTAAGAGAGTTGCTATTTGCGTGTTTTACATTCTTGCAACTTGTATAATTTTGATAATTCCAAATATTATTGTTTTAGGTATTATATTCTCCTAACACTTTTTGAAAGAATTATTTTTTACTCTTGTGTGAACTAACATTTCAGGATAATCGAACTCCAGACTAATGAAGACTTCAAATCAATTTCAGCATAAGATAGTTTGTAAATTGAAGTCTGTATTTTTTAATTTATTGAGTTTGAGAGAGTGTGATTGTAATTGAGTAACTTAGCACACACACACTTGGGGAGATCTTTGAAAATAAAATTTTCTTATACTGATCGTACGGGATGAACCAAGTTCGTATGGGACGATCAGGTCAGTTATCCCGTCGGAAGAGCAATGGAACGAACAGTAAGTGAGAAATTTTTTCTAAGTCCTAATCGTCTAGACGAATTTCCCTATTCATTCTGGGACGATGTGCTATGGATTCTCACTTTGAACTGTTCATCCAGGCGAAGTGTACCATTCGTTCCTGGACGATCGGCTCTAGATTTCTCACTTTGTATTGATCGTCCAGACGAAGTGTATAATTTGTCCCAGGGCGATGTGCTATGGATTCTCACTTTGTGTTGATAGTCCAGACGATTCATCCTATTCATGTCAGGACGAAGTTCTCTGGACACATGACATGAACTATTCGTCCAGACGAACACTCATATTCGTCCCAGGACGAAGCCCTCTATTCCTTAAAAATTTGGGACCGTTCTGCAGTTTCGTTCGAACGAACCCTTGATATAACTGTTCGTCCCAGGACAAACTTAGTTCATACTGGATGATGATCGGGTACGAAGTCAGTTTGTACCAATATACATTGGGTTTGTATGCAACTGTTTTTACACTATTCGTATAGGACGATCTAACGATCGTCCGGGATGATCGACTGTGTACAGACTTGAAAGTCAGCAGTTTTTGGACTATTTTTTGTGTCTTTCCTATATAAGGTCCACTTAAAACTATCTTGTAATCTTTTTGCTTACTGGTCTTCGTGTAAACTAAAGGGAGAGTGAAGGAGAGAGTGTGAGAGAGTGTTTGAAGGAGGATTCTTACTACTGGAGCGTGAAGAATTTACTTGGTACTCAAAGGTAAGAATCTCCAATTGTGATTTGTGATTACTACACTCTTTTCTCTCGTCCTTCTAGATTTCTCGTGAGAAGATCTATCAAGGAGATCCTATTCTCTGCCGACACTCGTGGAGTGTAAACAGGCGAAGGGTTCTCTGCCTACACTTGGAGAGTGTGAAAGGACGAAGGGTTCTCTGCCCACACTTGGAGAGTGTGAAAGGACAGACGGTTCTCTGCCAACACTTGGAGAGTGTAAAAGGATGACAGTTCTCTGCCAACACTTGGAGAGTGTAAAGGATGATGGTTCTCTACCGCACCGGGTAGTGGTGGAAGAGAGTTTTTGCAAAGGCTTCTCTGCCTTGTTGTGGGTGCAAAAGGAGAGTCACTAGTGGTATTAGTGCAATACTCAGAGGGCGCCTCCGGAGAGTGGATGTAGGTCGTGTTTGACCGAACCACTATAAATCTTGTGTCTTTTTATTTTTCGCTGCTTTTGCTTTTTTACTTTATTGTATTGTTTAATTTGTGGTTGAAAAACTTTTTCTACAAAAATTCATTAAAGTTATTATCGGTTTAAATTTTAAAAGAGGGATAATTTTTAAATTACCAATTCACCCCTCTTGGTTAGCCACTGGGATATAAGCTTAGGTCTAACAACCTAATTCATATTGAATAAGTTTCAACACCAAGTCTTATGGCCAATTAGAGGATTTAACTTGCTGTGAGATTTAACTTGATGTGGTGTATCATTAATGTATATCTTGATTAGATCAGATGTCATCTCAAAAAATTTTTTGTGATGAAAATTAAGAAATTTACCTTGATAACCTTGTTTGTGGTCATAAGTTTCATATGCAATCTTAGAATTTTATTCTAAGCATCCATCTAATGATGTGACCAACAAAATAATTATATATAAATAATATTAAATTGTTACAAATCTCATTATTTGGTTGTAAGAATTTATAACCCAAGTGTATTATGGATATTCAAAAAATATAGATGTTGGATTTATAATCGACTGTTACCTGGATGCAAGACGTTAACAGATGAATTCTTGAACATAGTGAATTTTTTTATTCAAGTAGGCTATTAATTATCTTCATTTATATCAGAGGGAAGGTTTTATTGTCCATGTACTAAACATAAAAATCAAGACTACCTCACTCCATATGAGATGACTATTAATCTATATCGTAGTGGATTCATGCCAAAATATTGGTATTGGAATTCACATCATGAGTACAAGCCTCATTTTAACTCTTAATGAGGACTGTCTACGAGTTCTAACATAGTTGAAGAAGACCTATAGGAGTAGTAAAATGTTGGCCAATTTTTATTGTCAATGGTTACAGATTTTAAGAAAAACTTGGTGTGAAGATTGAAAAATAAAAAACTATAGTGCATGCGTAAATGGGAACAACCACATAGGTGATGACTGTGAGTATATATAATGAGGTATTACTCCTTAGACCTCTGCTTTCTATCACTAGACCCTATGCAGATGGCTTCCTTTTACCCGTACTATCTCCCACGATCTTCTCAAGGAGTCCCTTCTTCTTATACATATTCAACATATATTCCTTCATTCTACTACCCACCATCCCCTCAGTCCTCTATAGCTGGACTTGTAATATCAAAAATCTGCTCCAGGATCGTCCAGGACGATCTGGATCGTCCTGGGACGATCAGTTGAAAATTTGCTCCAGAATGTGCCCAGTTTGCTCCAGGTGATTTTCTGTACACATCGTCCAGGCCGATTGAGGACATCGTCCAGGCCGATCGGCACTGTAGAAAATGTCGGCCTGAGAATAGTTCTGGGAACCGTCCAGGACGATCCAATTTGGTCTGATCGTCCTGGGACGATCTGGCGATCGGCCGGGCCGATCTGTGTATTATAAAGCTGATTTCAGTCGTTTTGAAGAGAGAGAAAATCAAAATAAAATATCCGATTTTTCTGAGGAGAGAGAAAGTCGAGGTGGATTTTGGAAAAGTTGATTTTCGGACGACGCGGAGCCGTTTTCGTCCGAGGAGATTGTTCGAGAAATTGCTGTACGCAAGGTAAGGCACATTCCGCCTTTCTCAATTTTCAGAACCGTCGTGTTTGGCGGTATTTTCTGTCCGGATTTCGTTTCCGTTAATGAATTTCATCCGTATCTTTTGATTGGTTCAGTTTTTACCGCGTAACTTTCTGTATATCGCCGACGTGCCGAGTGTGCACATTTTGGTTATTTTCTGAAGATTTTTGTCCGGGTATTTTTGATTCGACGGTGTTTTTCGTCGACTGGATTTTTCTGTATATTCTAAAATTATCTGTGCAGTAGAATAAATGTTCTGAAATGTGATTATCTATATTCTGTGCGAATTTGGTGAATTTTGATTTTCAGGAAAAATTGTGTAAATTCCGTATACTGCCGTTGTGCTGCCCGATTTTTGTCTGATTTCTGATTTGCCCGGATTTATTCTGAATTGAAATGCTATCTGTATAAGCTATACAAAGGGAGTTATAAGGGGCCTGGATCCTATGAGATTCAGTTAGTGTCTGGGAAATCTGAAATGAGCTCAAATCTGAAATCTGAAATTTATTCTGTTCCGGATCCGAGGAAATCTGTTTAGGTGCTATAAGCACTATATATGTATTCTGGTGCGATAAGCACATCTGTTCTGGTGCCGTGAGCACAAAGGGAGGCATAAGGGGCCTGGATCCTATGAGATTCAGTCAGTGTCAGGGAATTTAGCTATGAATTATATATCTGATATCTGGTATCTAAATTGATACGACTTCTGTTTCCGTACGGTTCTGTTTGATCTGTTCTGTTCCGATTTCTGATCTGATTCTGATTTGATATATATCTGTTTCAGTTCCGATTTGATTTTGATCTGATATATGTCCGTATCCGATTCTGATGTGATATGTCCGTATCTGTTCTGATTTGATCTACTTTGTTCTGATATCTGTCCGACTCCGTTTTGACTTCTGATTTGGATTTGGGTCTGATGTGTTTGGTTTTGGATTCTGAGAATTTTGATTGGAGGTTTGTCGCTTTGCTGAGCTGTTGAGCTCACTCTTGCTTTCTGGTGGTTTTCAGGTTCTGGGAAAGGGAAGGAAGTCCAGGACTAGAGTTCAGAGTCCGATCTGTGATAGGTACTTTTGTACTTTTTGATTTTTTGTACAGTCATGGCTCTTTCTATTTTATTTTCTGTCAGTCATGCACTGTATTTATAGATGATTGTTTTGAGGAAAAGAAAGAAAAATATAGATGATTTGTTCCGCTGCATTTGATGTTCTATAGTAGCTCTGTGTGTTTGTTTTGTGTATAACATTTTGGAAGATTCAGTTCAGTAATCAATTCCAAAGCCAGATCCTGGTTAGTCTGTTTAAGCTGGTCGCGATCTGGCTCGGGCGGGATCCGTCCCCGTCGGGTCGGGCGTGACAAGCCTTTTAAGTGGTATCAGAGCACTGATTTTGGAAATTGGTTGGATTGTCAGACAGAGCTATAGGAAGTAATCAATGTGTTTGTTTGGGGGTAGTTTTGGGTCGTTTGGCTTTTTATTGTGTTGTTTTTGTGATAGTTTTCCGGATTTTGAATTTTCTTTATGGATCAGCCATACCCAGACATGACTGACGGGCAGAGTTCCAGTCAGGCAGCACTAGTGGGGAGTACAGCCCCAGTGGCCGGTGCTGACACGCTGTCACAGTTTGCTACGCTTGTTGCTCAGATGATGAGCGAGACTTAGAGCAGAGCTTCTACCGTCCGATCTGATGATCTTGACAGACATCTGCAGTTGTTTCTGAGGTTGAAGCCTCCGAGGTTTGAGGGCGCTGTTGAGCCCAGAGCTGCCGAGGAGTGGTTGAGGAGGTTGGAAAAGACTTTTGACGGGATGCAGTGTCCTGCGGACAGGAAGGTCCCGCTAGCAGTGTTTTTGCTAGATGGAGAGGCTGAGCACTGGTGGGAAGGCCAGCAAGCAGCCAGATTTCAGGGCGGACTGAACTCTTTGATTACCTGGGAAGAGTTCACTGAGGTATTTCGAGACTGGTTTGTTCCCCCTTCTGCACGACAGCAGATGCAGGAGACTTTTTTGAGGCTTATTCAGGGGAGCAAGACGGTGATGCAGTACGAGGCTGAGTTTACTGCATTAACCAGGTACGCCCCGCAGCTGGTTAGCACGTCTGCTGAGAGGTGCTACAGATTTCTGAGAGGACTACGAGATACTTTGAGACAGCCCCTGATACCATTCCGGATCACTGATTTTGCTGAGCTTGTGGAGCGAGCTCGATTGATAGAGAACGATCTGATGGCTACTCAGCAGCGGTGGACTGCGAGTAGGAAGAGGTTTGGAGGCGAGGCATCAGGCAGTGGTTCCTCTAGGAAGAGGAGATTTGTACCTGGACCTGGTTCTGGATCTGGTGACTCCAGGAGGAGTGGAGGGTCGTCTGGTACTGCTACCAGTACGACGAGTTCTGGTTCTGTTAGTACGGCACCTGTGTGCCAGAGCTGTGGACGACGACACTTGGGCCAGTGCTACAGGATGGCTGGTATGTGCTTCCGATGTGGTCAGCCAGGACATCGGATTGCAGAATGTCCACAGATGGGTTTTGATCGACGTTCTGAGTTTCGATCTGAGGGCTCTGTTAGACCTACTGGTTCAGCAGGGAGACCGAGGACTGTTCCTCCGCGTCCTGAGGGATTTTCTGGTAGAGGTGGTGGTACTAGTTCTGGACCACGGAGACCACCTACGGTTCAGAGGGAGCCGAGTAGTTCTGTTGCTTCAGCTCCAGCTCCAGTTCAGCCCCGAGTTTACAGTTTGAGTCAGCAGGAGGCTCGTGATGCTCCAGATGTTGTGACAGGTACGATTTACATTTCTGATCAGCCCTATCGTGTTTTGTTTGACTCTGGAGCTAGTCATTCTTTTCTGTCCGAGCACTGTTTTGAGATTTTACATTTGGACTCGGTTTCTTTGCCGATTTCTTTGTCTGTGATTTTACCGACTGGGAATCCTTTGATTGCTCAGAAGTTTTGCTTGTGCGAGATTGATATTGCTGGCAAGAAGTGGAAATCTAGTTTGATTTTGTTGCCGATTTCATCGTACGATGTGATTCTGGGCATGGATTGGCTGAGTCGGTATGAGGCTCAGATTGACTATCTGAAGAAGCAAGTGAGCTTGCTTGTGGCTGGGGAGAGAGTTGTATTTCAGGGCTTACGAGGTGTTCTCTCCAGTCTGATTTCTGCATTAGAGGTGAGCAGAATGTGGAAGAAAGGATGCCTAGTGTTTTTGGCTTCGGTGCGGGATCTGAACTTGGAGGTTGGTTCTGTTTCTGAGATCCCAGTGGTACGGGAGTTTGCTGATGTTTTTCATGAGGAGTTGGTTGGTTTACCTCCGGATAGAGAGGTGGAGTTCTCTATCGATGTTTTTTCGGGTACCGCTCCTATATCAAAAGCTCTGTACAGGATGGCACCGAAAGAACTTTCTGAGTTGAAAGTTCAGCTTCAGGAGTTAGTTGACAGAGGTTTTGTCCGTCCTAGTGTTTCGCCCTGGGGAGCACCTGTGTTGTTTGTGAAGAAGAAGGACGGGACACTCCGTATGTGTATTGACTACAGAGATTTGAACAAGGTCACGATCAAGAACAAGTATCCTTTGCCTCGGATCGATGACTTGTTCGATCAGCTTTCCGGATCTTCTGTGTTTTCGAAGATTGATTTGAGATCCGGATATTATCAGGTGAAGGTGAAGGAAGCTGAGGTGGTGAAGACAGCTTTCAGTACTCGGTACGGGCACTATGAGTTCTTGGTTATGCCTTTTGGGGTAACCAACGCGCCTGCTATTTTCATGGATCTGATGAACCGAGTATTCAGGGAGTATTTGGATCAGTTTGTGATCGTCTTCATTGACGATATTCTAGTGTATTCTACTTCTGAGGATGAGCATGCCAGACACTTGAGCATTGTGTTGGAGACTCTGAGGCGGCATCAGCTGTATGCCAAGTTCTCCAAGTGTGAATTCTGGCTGAGGAGCATTTCTTTTCTGGGGCATGTGATTAGCGGAGAAGATATTTCTGTAGATCCCCAGAAGATTCAGGCGGTTGCTGATTGGCCAAGGCCGACTACGGTATTTGAGGTACGTAGTTTCTTGAGCATGGCCGGGTATTACAGGAAATTTGTGAAAGGATTTTCACAGATTTCGACGCCTTTGACGAGACTGACTCAGAAGTCAGTACCTTTTGTTTGGACACCGGAGTGTGAAGCTAGTTTTTAGAGATTGAAGGATTGTTTACTTCAGCTCCAGTGTTAGCACTTCCGTCAGGTACGGAAGGTTTTCAGGTGTTCAGTGATGCTTCACTGAAAGGACTGGGATGTGTTCTGATGCAGCATGGTCAGGTAATTGCTTATGCTTCTAGACAATTAAAGCCACATGAGAAGAATTACCCGACGCATGATTTGGAGTTAGCTGCTGTTGTCTTTGCTTTGAAGATTTGGCGTCATTATCTGTATGGCGTCAGTTGTGAGATCTTTACTGATCATAAGAGCCTGAAGTATATTTTCACTAAGAAGGATCTGAATTTGAGGCAGAGAAGGTGGCTCGAGTTAATCAAGGACTATGATCTGACTATTCAGTACCAGCCTGGGAAGGCGAATGTGGTAGCGGATGCTTTGAGCAGGAAGTCTTCTGGATTATCAGGTATTCAGCTTACTTCTGATGACTTTCTGATTCGAGACATGGAGCGCTTGCAGTTGGAGGTGATTTCCTCCAATGGTTTGGATTTGGCTCAGATGAGTATTCAGTCTACTTTGGAGACAAGGATTCAGGAAGCCCAGAAGTCAGATTCTGACTATTCGAAGTTGATTGCTCAGATTGGATCTGGTAAGACTCCTGAACTTCGAATTTCTGATTCTGGTGCTATTTTCTGCAAGAACAGGTTGTGGGTACCTGTGTTTGGGGATTTGAGGCAGGAGATTCTGTATGAATCTCATCATTCTGGCTACAGTATTCATCCAGGCGGTAGTAAGATGTATGCTGATATGAAGCTTTTGTTCTGGTGGCCTGGGATGAAGAAGGATGTGGCAGAGTTTGTGTCGAGATGCGAAGCCTGTCAGTTGGTGAAGGCAGAGCATCAGCGACCAGGTGGACTGTTGTAGTCGTTGCCTATCCCTGAGTGGAAGTGGGAGGAGGTGACGATGGACTTTGCGATGGGTTTTCCTCGATCACGACAAGGACATGATGCCATCTGGGTAGTCGTAGATCGATTGACGAAGTCAGCCCATTTTCTTCTGATCAGACAGACTGATTCAGTAGAGCGCTTGGCACAGGTTTATGTTAAGGAGATTGTCAGATTGCACGGTGTGCCTCGCGTGATTGTATCTGATCGAGACGGACGTTTTACTTCCAGACTTTGGAAGGGCATTCAGCAAGGCTTGGGTACTAAATCGCATTTCAGTACAGCTTTTCATCCTCAGACTGATGGACAGTCTGAGAGGACCATTCAGGTGCTGGAAGATCTGTTGAGACTTTGTGTTTTGGACTTTGGCGGAAGCTGGGAAGATCATATCCCTTTGATTGAGTTTGCTTACAACAATAGCTTCCAGTCCAGTATCGGTATGGCACCGTACGAGGCTCTGTATGGCAGGAAGTGCCGTACTCCTTTGACTCTGACTGAGATCGGAGATAGACAGGCTTTGGGTGCCCCTTTTGCTGATGAAACTGCTCAGAAGATCAGCTTGATTAAGGAGAGGTTGAAAGCGGCTCAGGACCGTCAGCAGAAGTATTACAATCAGAAGCACAGGTTTGTTGAGTTTCAAGTTGGTGACTTTGTGTATGTCAAAGTCAGCCCGATGAAGGGTGTGAGCAGATTTGGCCAGGTAAGCAAGCTTAGTCCAAGGTATGTTGGACCTTTTGAAATTCTAGAAAGGATTGGGAAAGCTGCTTACAAACTATTGCTTTCTGATTCGATGCCCGACGTGCATAATGTGTTTCACGTATCCACTTTGAGGAAGTGGGTATCTGACTCTGGAAAGAAGGTATCTGCTGATGAGGTTGAGATTCAGGAGAATCTGGCGTATAAGGAAGAGCCAGAGTTGATTTTGGCGTACGACGTCCAAAAACTACGAAGTAAACAGATTCCGATGGTTAAAGTCCAGTGGAAGCACCGGACTGCACGAGAAGCGACTTGGGAGAAGGAGTCTGACATGAGACGCTCATACCCGTACTTGTTCTGACTGAGTTTGGATTGGATAATGTCGAGGACGACATTTTTCTGAAGTTGGGGAGATTGTAATATCAAAAATCTGCTCCAGGATCGTCCAGGACGATCTGGATCGTCCTGGGACGATCAGTTGAAAATTTGCTCCAGAATGTGCCCAGTTTGCTCCAGGTGATTTTCTGTACACATCGTCCAGGCCGATTGAGGACATCGTCCAGGTCGATCGGCACTGTAGAAAATGTCGGCCTGAGAATAGTTCTGGGAACCGTCAAGGACGATCCAATTTGGTCTGATCGTCCTGGGACGATCTGGCGATCTGCCGGGCCGATCTGTGTATTATAAAGCTGATTTCAGTCGTTTTGAAGAGAGAGAAAATCAAAATAAAATATCTGATTTTTCTGAGGAGAGAGAAAGTCGAGGTGGATTTTGGAAAAGTTGATTTTCGGACGACGCGGAGCTGTTTTCGTCCGAGGAGATTGTTCGAGAAATTGCTGTACGCAAGGTAAGGCACATTCCGCCTTTCTCAATTTTCAGAACCGTCGTGTTTGGCGGTATTTTCTGTCCGGATTTCGTTTCCGTTAATGAATTTCGTCCGTATCTTTTGATTGGTTCAGTTTTTACCGCGTAACTTTCTGTATATCGTCGACGTGCCGAGTGTGCACATTTTGGTTATTTTCTGAAGATTTTTGTCCGGGTATTTTTGATTCGACGGTGTTTTTCGTCGACTGGATTTTTCTGTATATTCTAAAATTATCTGTGCAGTAGAATAAATGTTCTGAAATGTGATTATCTATATTCTGTGCGAATTTGGTGAATTTTGATTTTCAGGAAAAATTGTGTAAATTCCGTATACTGCCGTTGTGCTGCCCGATTTTTGTCTGATTTCTGATTTGCCCGGATTTATTCTGAATTGAAATGCTATCTGTATAAGCTATACAAAGGGAGTTATAAGGGGCCTGGATCCTATGAGATTCAGTTAGTGTCTGGGAAATCTGAAATGAGCTCAAATCTGAAATCTGAAATTTGTTCTGTTCCGGATCCGAGGAAATTTGTTTAGGTGCTATAAGCACTATATATGTATTCTGGTGCGATAAGCACATCTGTTCTGGTGCCGTGAGCACAAAGGGAGGCATAAGGGGCCTGGATCCTATGAGATTCAGTCAGTGTCAGGGAATTTAGCTATGAATTATATATCTGATATCTGGTATCTAAATTGATACGACTTCTGTTTCCGTACGGTTCTGTTTGATCTGTTCTGTTCCGATTTCTAATCTGATTCTGATTTGATATATATCTGTTTCAGCTCCGATCTGATTTTGATCTGATATATGTCCGTATCCGATTCTGATGTGATATGCCCGTATCTGTTCTGATTTGATCTACTTTGTTCTGATATCTGTCCGACTCCGTTTTGACTTCTGATTTGGATTTGGGTCTGATGTGTTTGGTTTTGGATTCTGAGAATTTTGATTGGAGGTTTGTCGCTTTGCTGAGCTGTTGAGCTCACTCTTGCTTTCTGGTGGTTTTCAGGTTCTGGGAAAGGGAAGGAAGTCCAGGACTAGAGTTCAGAGTCCGATCTGTGATAGGTACTTTTGTACTTTTTGATTTTTTGTACAGTCATGGCTCTTTCTGTTTTATTTTCTGTCAGCCATACACTGTATTTGTAGATGATTGTTTTGAGGAAAAGAAAGAAAAATATATATGATTTGTTCCGCTGCATTTGATGTTCTATAGTAGCTCTGTGTGTTTGTTTTGTGTATAACATTTTGGAAGATTCAGTTCAGTAATCAATTCCAAAGCCAAATCCTGGTTAGTCTGTTTAAGCTGGTCGCGATCCGGCTCGGGCGGGATCCGTCCCCGTCGGGTCGGGTCGTGACAGGACCTTCCACTTAGTCTATAGCTAGACCTTCTACCCAGACTACAGCTGGATCTTCCACCTAGATTGTAGCCGTACCAACCACAGATGGTCGCATGTTGATTCAGTTAGTGGGTGACGCGTACATAATGCATGTTTTATATTACTCGAATATTTGAGAAGTAATATTTTCAACTAAATATTTTGTGCAGATTTTATTTGTCAAAACAACCCACATATAAGATACGAGACATCATACAGAGCAGGTTTGATGCTCCATATATTTCTTGGAAGAAAATTTTGAAGGAAGTGCACGAAATGTGGTTTAAAAAGTTTGAGGTTAATGAGTTGCAGTATTGGTAATATTTGTCCATCTTTTATTAAGCTAATAAAGAATAATTTTTATTTTAATTTGTTAATATATCATGAGATTTCTATTGGTTATTGTAGCATGATACACATATCAGAATAAATTTTGAGAAACACGAAGCAACTTACATATGAGATATATTCACATATATTAAGAGGACATATGAGCGATTACTTTCGATTGGAGAGAGTGCATGAGTTGACCTCAACAATGATTGGGGTAACCTAGATTATATAAAGAGGAGGGAGCAAAATAAACAAAATCGAGCTTCTAACATCAGGGACCTAGGTAGCTTCCTCCATACTAGGGGCTCAGTTCCACACACTGAGCATATCGATGATTAGCAAAATTTTAATAAATTTTAATAATTTTTAATTATATATGCTAATCTAAGTATATTTCAGAAGGATATTTTGGGCAAAGAACATACCGCTGTTGAGTTGCACAGTCACACCCACAAGCACTTAGAGGACTAGTAGTTGGTGGTATCCCTTTTCAAGCTCAAGTTCCCCTCTCTTTAGAGAACAATTTGCTCTTGCCCTCTTCTCTTATTTACTTCTACTCTTAAGAGAGGCATTCCATTATCATGTATATGCAATATCTCCTTTCAAGCTATAATAACCCTCTCTTTAGAGAATGAGTTGCTCTCGCCTCCCTTCTCTTCTCCACTTCTTCTTTCAAGAGTAGTATTAAATAGTTTTATATAGGTGGTATCCCCCTTCAAGCTCTAATGGCCATATATTTATAGAATAAGTTGTTTTCCCCCCTTCTCTTCCCCCCACTTCTTCCTTCAAGAGAGACATTCCACTATATGTATAGATAATATCCCCTTTCAAGCCTTTTGAAGTTTTTTAGATAATCATATACCTCATGAGGCTTATGCCTTCTGAGGTTTTAAATGTACATATATCTTTAGGCTTTTACCTTCTAAGATTTTATGTACATACATTCTTTTCGAGGTATCTACCTTTAAAGTTTTTGGATAATCCTGAACCTTTTGAAGTTTTAGCTTATGAGATTTTTGTATAAGTGGAAACATGGACCTTCTGAGGAAGTTAACCTTCTAAGATTTTATATACAAGTACCTTTTGAGATTTTTAGTCTTCTAAGATTTTTAGTGTACCTATACCTTCTGCAATTTTTGGATAATCCAATGCCTTATAAGAATTATGCCTTCTTAGGTTTTGAGTATACATATACCTTTTGAGATTTTTGCCTTTAAAGATTTTTGGGTAACCATAAACTTTTTGAGAGTTAGATGAGTGGTGACCTATTCAACTACTTTCTTTCATGGAGTCTTTCTAATAAGAATCATATCTACCATCAGTTTCCTATAGAGGCTACATCATAGGCATGTATTCTTGAGGTTGTGAGTGGAGACCCTATTTGCCTCTTGCCCTCATGGAGTTTTTCTAGTGAGGATCTTGTCCTTTACCAACTTCCCATCGAGGCTACCTCATGGGCATGTCTTCTTAAGATTTTTGTTACAGCATCGCTCGATGATATTAACTTATGTAAAAGATATTGGAATAAATCCATCAAAGTTGTTTGACCTATCCAAAATTATATTTAAAAATGACACTTAATAACATTAATCTTTGTGGAAGAGGTTGAAATAAATTTATCAAGGATGTTTGACCTATATAATATTGTTTGTCATTATATTGCTTGATGATATTAACTTATGTAAAAGAGATCGAATCCAAACCCATGGGATTGATTATACTTTAGTTGGTTGGGGGTAAATTCCATATGTATCTTAAATTTAAGGTGAATATTAATCTATCTTTAGATCATTACCACCTTTTTGTGGTTGAGTTTATGACTTTGACGAAGAAGTAAAAGCCCAGTTGGGGACTATGTAGAGTTTAAAATTCATTTGAAACCTTCTTATATTTGTTGGAAGCTTTATGAAAGAAGGTTGCCAGAAAGATTGTATTGAAAGCACAAAATATTGGAGGGACTTTCTCGATCATAGCTATATTTGAGATTTCAACATAAATATCCCTTTGAAATTATAGCCAAGGTTGCCAACCCCCTCAAATATATTTTCCATAAAATTGATGAAGCAATGGCTAATGATCAAGAGGAGATAAACCATTGTTTTTTTACTGTTGTAGTGAGGATGCCCTTAATATTGAAGGACTTATTTTGAACATAATAATAGCTCATGGTAAAGAGACTACCTCGTTATAATCATATTAAGGATTTTGACATGAATGACCCTTTGGATTGTAGCAAAGGTTACCCCCAGTCAATAATCATTTCCTATAGACAGTACCAAACCATTACATACTTGAAAATTTAAGTCGGTAGAGTATGTGTTTTACATCTCTATATATTGTACAAAAATTCAACACATACAGATAAAAGTAATTAGATAAAAAAAAATTCAGCAAAGATGAATTTTCATAATGCGATTATCCTACCAAAAAATTCAACATTGTAATACGTACTTTCACATTACTATGAATAAGAATATGTTCAAGACTATGAATAAGGACTGTTTTGATTTTTCAGATTTGGAAATCTGAGAGGGAGAGCAAGATCCCATTCCTTGGAGTGGATTTCCCCTAAATTTTGGAAGGAGAGGGAGGGTTTGTAGTGGAGTCCAGGAGTCCACCAAAATCAATCCCAATGCTTTCCCCTCATTTCAACTAGCTATATAGGAAATTCAATAAGAAATGGACATTACACCATTGTTGAAAGTTATTTGAAGCCCAATCATCTTATTTATTTCCCAGAGAATTTGTCCAGGATCTCTAGCCATAGATTTGTTGTGCTGTAATACCTCCAACATTAGTAAATCAATATATAATATATGTAGAAGTGTCCTATCTGCAACACACCATCTAACAAAGGTGAAACGGAAGGTTACATGAAGTTAATAAACTTGTAATTGGAGTAAGGAAGGGTCATTTTGGATTACAAGATGTCTCCATATGGTTTTTTTTCTCCACCATTTTCCTTCTTAACATTGATCTTAGCTAAGAAGTGCATGTGATCTGCTTCATTTTATTTAGATTTTTTATAGGTGATAAAATTGTTTCGCTAGCCACTCATCTCACGGCTCTTGGGCTATTCAATAAAAATAGGAGATTCAACTTTGCATAGGTGGCTATGAGTTCTAGTTCTTCCACTAGCTCCCTATAATAAACTAAAATTTTGAAATAATTTTAAAATAAAAATTTGGAGAAGTTTGAAAATTCTGAATTGGAGTGCTGCGGTGCTGCTCTTTTGGGCATAGTTGTGATATAGGGAGAAACATTAAGGCACTCATTTTTTTATGTGTCAGTGTCAATACTTTCTATTTTACAATAATTATGAGCTCCATGTTGTCATACACAAAAATTAATTTTATATGTTTTAATATAAATAACCCCGCCACTCACTCCCTCCCTCACTCAGTCACTCTTGCACCATTTGCTTGGCCCAGAATAAAAAAAAAAAAGAGAAGGGAGAAGAAGAGGATATGGAGAGATTTTGGGTCATTTTTATCCATTATTTTTGTTATGAATTTTATTTTATTTGAAGTGGTTATATTCTTAGTTCTATTTTTGATGATTTTTATTTCTATGATTTTAATTATCCCAAAATTAATAAAATATATTTTATCTTTAATTATCGAGATTTCACTATGTAACTTCTTGTATATGTTAGATATGAATTGTGTGAGGATTTTGGTTGTAACATTATTAGATTTCACTAGGTACAATAAAAGTTATGATTTTTTTGAAATTATTGGCTAGTATATAGACTTTTTTTGTATTTTATAGATTTTTGAACTTCATGTTGCATTTCATATATTAAAGAGAGACTAATATAAGTGATATAAGAAAATATGACATTTGCATGTAAGTAAGAAATGCTGGCTATTAAAACTATAACTAATATGGGTTGACTCATAATATATAATACCATGAATAAAAGAGTTGGTCGATGAGCTTTCCTTTAAATAAAAGGTTTGTGGTGTAATCTTAAAAGGGACCTGTAATTGATTGACTGAATTATATAGATGGGTAGAGGCTGACGACTCTTAAATGATTATTGAAAATCAACTGTGAGTTGATTTAAGATCATGAACAATAATGCTAAAATAATTGTAAAATGAAAATTTGGAAAAGGCTAAAAATTCTTAACTATAGCACTACAACGCTATACTTTTGGGCGCAACGACATTTTAGGGAGAAGTGCTCAGGCGCTAATTTTTTGCATGATGGTGCCAATACTTTTGTCTTCTACAATAATTTTGGATTCAACATATAATGATATTGCACTGGATTATGAGAGGGTCACAACGCCAACCACTAAAATGAGTTTTTGTATGTTTTAATATAAATATCCCTGCAATGCACTCCTCCCTCACTTTTACACCACTTTCTTGGCCGGGAAGAAAAAAAGGAAGAAAGAGAAGAAAAAGGATTGATTGAATTATGCCGATTAATATAACTGATTGATTGAATTATGCCAACATGTCAAAATATAACTGACAATTTCTAATGGTGATTGTTAGCTTCATTCAACCATAAGCATGCCAAATTTAGAGTTCAAATGATCATAAATTTAAATATTAATTTTAATTTCAAAACTTTCTAAATTAAAAGATTTTCTCAAGATTCATACTCATCAAATGATCTTTCTAAATTTATATCAATATTAAAATTATTCGGGGGAAAATTTTTATTCCTCTAAAAAATAATGATTATATGCCACCAATTTTATATCAAAATATGTCTCCTCGTGAACAATCATTCATCGTAAGGGTATGTAGAATTCCTAAGACCTCATAAGCACCATGCAAACACTTGTGGGGAGAGGATGTGGGCCAAGTAGATGGTGCTCGGTTCCATCGCTTGTCATTTGGCTTTTGGTGGTTAGGGTTGATTCAGAACGTCTTACAAATTCGACTGGTAGGTTCCTTATCATACAAATATTTAGATATTTTTTTGCATTATTAAAATTATTTTAATGAGACAATTATTTCAACTATAAATTTATATTATTTGGAATCAATTTGGTCCCTAAAATATTTTTGAAAAATAAAAAATGATTGTTAATTATGCTCTTATGAATTTATTTAAATTTCTTGAGATACATAAAACATTTTTTGATTAGATAGGAATTTTAATAAATTGGACTATACTATATTTATATTTATACATTTTACTATTACATTTAAATGTTCATCCCCCCAAGCAATCATTCATCATAAATAATTTACCAAATATAGCATGGAGAGACCATAGGAACTCAAACCCCACATGAACGTGAAGAGTGTGCAAATTGGACCCAAGGTGGTTAGGGTTGATTGAAATCATACCAAATTGACCTTTAATTTTAGTGCCTTAGCGTACACTTATTTAAATATTTTTTATTCCATTGAAATTATGATGACAAGACAATTATTTTAGCTATAAATATTCACCATTAGGATTTTTTGGGTCCCCTAAAATATTTTTTAAGTAATATATAACATATATTTACAAAATAATAATGATTTATTTATTTTAAATGAGAAAATTAAATTAATTTTATTAACTACTTAAATCAAAGAAAAAGCTGAAATTAATAAATTAATTATTTTTCTAAAAGAAGTTATAATTTCAACCAAACAAACATGAGAAAAATTTTATATTATAATATCCTAATAAAAAAAAAGGGACCCCAATATATCTCAAAATCCTTCATATTTTTAGAAGAGTACAACACATAAATTTAAATTTCAAAATTATAAAACACACCTTGATCAAAATTTCAACCCAAGAAAATTGTTACATAAATAAAAATAATTTATTATGAACACCCTCTCAACATGTTTATTTACAAATATACGCCTCAATGCCAATGCCGTAGTGCAATACCCCACCTTATGTGGCACGTTATTCTCTCTTACTTATTTGATCCTTCAGAATACCTGTGCCAAATAAATATTTTTGCTCTTAAAACATAGAAGAAGTTAACATAAATTGTGTCCCACAACAAATAATTCAACATAAAAATGAATAGAGAATTTGAATCCAATAATCTAGCTAAATTCCACATAAAATGGAATATCTTCAATCTCACATGTGCGTGTTCGGGTACAAATGAGTCGAGT
The DNA here is from genome assembly GCA_022539455.1 of Dendrobium nobile. NCBI lineage: Eukaryota > Viridiplantae > Streptophyta > Magnoliopsida > Asparagales > Orchidaceae > Dendrobium > Dendrobium nobile. Next base: position 9,111,387 of record CM039735.1, read on the forward strand.
CGAGTCGAGTCGAATTCGAGTCACTTTTGTCTAATTCGAGTCACTTTTGTCTTGAGCTTGATTAATTAATCGAGTTTGAGCTCGAACACAAGCTTTATTTTATAAGTTTGAGTCGGCTCACGAGCCGACTCTTTTATTATAAACGAGAGAAAATTATTATGATTCAAGCCTTTTTTTAATAAAATGATAAAAAAAAAAGAAATAATAATGAAGAACCACTTAATATAATAATGTGTGATATGATTTTTAAATATTTTAACCTACCATGTGCTTAAAATCATGAATATTAAATATATTTTATATTAATATTTTTTAAGCGAGGTAGCTCATGAGCTAACGAGTTGAGTCAAGACTGACTTACAAGACATTTATCGAGTTGTGCCTAAGCTGGCTCAAGAATAGGCTTGACTCACTTATACCCCTACGACATAGCACAAATGATAAATAATATTATAATATATATAATTAATTATATATCATAAATAATTAATTTAAAATATTTCACTGATATTTTGATATAATTTCTTTTAATTTATTTTCTAGATCTTGGTAGGACAATCAATCAATGGCGAATGAAATTCAGTCAATTCAATGATGATCTTTCATGAAAAGAAACAGAGAATTTCAAGAAAATTTTTCAAATCAAAATTGTCGATTCTAAGTATGAATTGTAGAAATTCAGGGAAGAATAATTTGTCCTATTTCATAAATAACAAATGTGTTGTTATCAAATAAACATCATACTTTATTAATAGAATCATTATATCATTGATTGGCAAAATATTTAAAAATGTCTCTAATTTTGTTCTAATTTATAAATTAGTCACTAACATTTAAAAAGCAACAAAAATTTTTTTTTTTTAAATTTGGCTGACAATTTGATCACTTGTAATTAAAAATATCAAATATGTGATTTTCGATGGCATCACATTTAATCAATGACTAAAGGATAATATGGTCGTTAAATTAATATGATTTTTATTAAATTTATAAATCAATAACATATAACAAGACATAATGAATAATTTGTGAAACCTTAAGAAAATAAAGTTAAACTTTCAAAATTTTAAATATTGAGGTGTCTTTTAGTGTGGTAGTGAGAATTTTATTAGAAATTCTAATGTTAAGCGTGCTTATATAGAAGCACAACTCAGATGGGTGACCTCTTGAAAAATTACACTAATAAGATGAAACTGTAAAATTTGGTCAAAGCAGACAGCGGCAGAAACCCTTTGCGGCTGGGGGGAAATTGCCCCTCCTGAATTTTTTTTTTCATTATACCTTCAATCTATTTTTTAGTCTTTATTACAAGAGTTTTTAGGCAATTGCCGCCCCCCCCCCCCCCCCCCCCCCCCCCCCTAAAAATGCTAAAATACTATGGTCTTTAGGCAATTTCCCCTAATATAATTAAATACATTGTGTAGATGTGTTATTGTTAGGAATAATGAACCAAATACAAATAGAAGTAGCAAATCAAAATTTGTTCAGGGGGTGTTGCCCCAGTAAACCCCCGCAAGCGCCTCCTTGGATCACCGACATATATACAAGCAGTTACTTATAATTTGCCCCACATGAAAATTATGGTTGATTCCGCCCCTAAAAGCAGACAATACATCAATAGTTAAGAGTTTAAGCTATTATACAATCAAATATATATCTTTTTTTTTTATTAAAATTGATATATTTGACATCAAAATTGCAAACATAATGATTTTTTGGTCATTTTGAAAAGTTTGTTGCAGATATTAAAAATGGATATATTTGGATGATTTTTTTAATTAGAATGTTTAGGCTTGGTTTGGGAAGACTTTATTATTGCTTCCTAAAACAGTTTTTTAGTATAAAAATTATTTTTTTGTATTAAAAAGGTGTTTTAAGAAGCAGTAAGAAATCCGTCCCAAATGAAGCCTTAATCTTATATTTGCTAAATTTGAATATTAAATTTCTCTTATAAAATATACCTAATTTCTTTATAAAATTGGTAAATATCACATCTAAAATTGCACCTAACCTCTTTGCATATCAAGCCTACCACCTTCTGAACTCATAAAACGAAAGTGAGTAGCTGTGTGGACAGAAAAATATTATTTATGCACAGTTTATTTCATGATAGTCAATAATATGAAGATAGGAGAACATATGACTAATTCTCTTGGAAGTTGACGTTGGAATCTTGTTTGTGGTTGGTCTGTTGGTCTCTATGAAGATTACCCGTTTGTTTGGGACAACTTTAAACCACAAATTTTTTTTCTCCTGTTTTTAAGAGATTTGTATGTTAAAATGTAGCTTTATAAAGCAGCAAGAAAGCTGTCACAAACTAAGCCTGCATCAAGTGCAAAAGAAAGCGATACACAAGGAGTTTTTTGAAGGATATCGAAGGTCATGTCTTACGGAGAGAATTCATGATGGGTTTGGCCGGGTTGAAGATCCACATGTGCTCCTTTTTTTTGTTTGTTTATCTTTCTTGGTGTTTTTTAAAATATTTTTTTAGTATAAAAATTTTTTGAACCAAATTTTCTTCATTTGGGACAACTTTCTTACTGTTTTGTAAAAATGCTGCAGAGAAAGTTAAAGTTGTTGTAGAAAACAATATTTTATACAATTTTTTTTTTTAAAATTTTGTATAACTTGGAGTCTACTCTCTTTTTATTTTTTTCAATCTAGTGAAAATATCATCAATCTCTTTAGTCATGAATGTAGTCTTATTTTAATAAATTCATATCAATTTTAGCATTCTCGTTTTACAATGCTTAACATCTCTAATAAATTTATGATGACTCGTTGTATTTGCTCCTATGTAGATCTTTTCATATCAAATATATTTTTCCTAACATATTTATATACTCGTTAGGACATAATCTAAAGATAGGGTGGCCATAATCTATGCATAGAGAGGGAGATTTTTTGTCCAAAATATGGCTAAATATGCAAGGCTAAGATGTATAGGCCAGTCAAAGTTCCCACCAAATGGTTATATCTAATCATGTCCAACAACCATGTCCACTTAAAATTTACACATAATTAATAAAGCTAAGCCTTACTAAGTTGTGGGCTTCTAGATTAAAGGTAATAATAATTTATTTTTATTTTATTCTCCTAAGTGACAATATTCAATTTGATGTAATTTCTCATACCTAACATCATCAAAAAAGCAAAGACTTTTAGTTAATTTAAGCTTAAAGTGGATATTCCTATATATGCACCAAGATTTGTTTTAGTCTTATTTAGATACCAAGCAACATTTCAACTCAATTTTATCATCATTAGGTTTACTCTAATTATTATTAGTCTATTTTTTAAAATTATTTCTCCATCTTTTAGAAAGGTTTATTAGGTGTTAATCTTAATTAATGAAAACTTTAATATATTTATACAAAATACATAGTGGATTAAGCATAACCTCATTTGGGGTGTAAGTGAGTCAAGCTAGTCAACTCGTGAGCCGAATAGAGCTCGGATTGATAAATGTCTCGTGAGCTAGCTTGATGAGCAAACTAGTCAAGCATGAGCCCAAGGCCCGCCTCTTTTTTCTTGTACCCAAGATCCCCTCACTCTAATCCCAAGATTTGTCCCTCCTGAGCCCTAACTCACGCAAAACCACTAAGATCAAGTCATGGAAGCCAAGCTCTCAGTAGATTGGAATGACCACCCTCACAAACCATACAAGCATGGAGGCATGCGAGCTGTTGTCTTTATTCTAGGTTTGCCTTCTCTGTTTCTCTCTTTTTATCTTCCTTCCATGGAGATTTTAATGAAACTTTATCTTTGTTAGCTTATTGGATTTGATCTATATTTTTCTATAAATTTTACTTCTACATGTGTTGCTCTCATCACTTTTTATAAGAAATTTATCTAATGAGATCGCTACTTACTTTGTGAAGATCTTCCTACAGGCTATTCTAAATTGAAGTATTCATAGTTTACTTGCTTTTTATTTTCATTGTTGTATTTTTCTTCTTCGCCCATTGACTCGAGCTTTTTGGTTAAGACGACACATAAAATGTCATGGTCCCTTCTTTTATTCAATCAAGCCTTTTTTATTTCCATTGTTGTATTTTTCTTCTTCTCATGTTGACTCGAGCTATTTGGTTAAGACGACACATACAATGCAATGCTCCCTTCTTTTATTTAATCAAGCCTTTTTTATTTGTTGGTTGTGAATAAATTTCAGCTTTGTAGATGCCAGTTTATGTAAGAATTTCTCAATCTCTTAATGTACATAACATTTTTGGCACTTGTAAAAAAGATGTGAATTTCACTTGAAGGAAGTCCCATCAATTTGAGTATTAAGAAAAAACTTCTTTATTCCCCTTTCTATATAATTGTGGTGTTTTTCTCTAATCATTTGTTTCAGATGAGTAGAAATTTGAACCTCAAGATTGGTGATCTTACCCTTTAATCTCTCAATTGAATAGTCAAGCATTTTATATTTTTTTAGTGTTAGGGCTACTAATTTCTTCATTTTATTTACTTATGGGACTAGAACAGTACTGGGGCAAAGTACTAACATATGAGTTTGGTGTCACACCAACCTAGTGCTTTTCTCACAACACAACTAAAGTAGGTGGTGGTAGCGGCAGAAACTTTAACTTTAGAACCCTAAATTTTCCTCATAGTACATGTATGATGAAATTCTTTTGTCAGGGTTTCCCTAGCGCCCTCGGAGGTCCTCCCCCTCGACATTCATATGCTCAAGGAAGTTCTCCTTTTCTTTGCTTTCTTTTCTTTTTATTCATCCCCCACACCAGCCCCACTGGCCCTTTGGCCGGTATGGCAGTGAATCACTTGGTCGATGTCAATTTTTTGGATGGTCTGATCAAGTCCGAGTCCTTTCATGATGTGCTTTCTAATTTGTCTTTGGATGCGAGGTTTCCTGGCCTTAAATCTACTTCTTACCGTGGCCTTCCATCTCTTTGGATTTTTGAGGAGGAAATGTTCGCCCTAGCAGCTCCTCTTCATTTTGCGCTTGTTGGCTTCTTTCCTTCTCGACGCCCCTCTCTGGAATCAATCTGCAGGTTTTTCTTTAACCTAAAACTTCTTAGCATTGCTCAGTCACTTTGCTGGACCTGTTGCACATTTTGATTAAGTTGGGTAATGAATTGGATTATAGTTAATTTTTTGTCATGGATCATATCTTATCAACAACTGCTATATGAATTGACTAAATGGTCGCGCCTTCTTGACATTGGTGTGGAATCCCCTATGATTCCTACATGGATTTCCTTCCCGAATATATGCCCACATTTGCTCTCTCCTCGTATCCTTCACGGTCTTGGCTAGCTTTTTGGTCGACCATTAAAAGTTGATAATGCAACCTGTAAGGACTCCCGCCCCTCCGTAGTGCACGTTTTGGTTGAACTTGAAATTACAAAAAAAATTTCTAATAAAATTTGGTTAGGTTCTGAAAAATTAGGTTATATTTAAGAGGTTATCATGGTGAATTTCCTCATGTTTGTGCTTTATGCAAATGTATTGGTCATAGACAGGGGGATTGTCGTCCTCATCCCTCCTCTGCCCCGATAAATATTGGTATTAATTTGGTTATTCCCATTATTAATCTTGTAGAGAATGCTGTGGAGGAGAATGTTGTTGTTAATTTTGACTCTTTGGATCATAATGCTCTTCATGCACTGGTTAATGTGAATGAGTCTATTCAGGTTAACACTAATGTTATTTTTTCCAATTTCTTTTCGAAGGAGAATGCTGTGTTGAATGTTGAATCCTTGGTTAATAATTCTTCATTGAATGAGTCACCTACTTTTCATGAGAAGCAATCAGGGTGAGGTTAATTGTGGGGCCATTGGGGTTGGTGGTCCTATTAATGCTGTAAATGGGGATTTTGTTTGCTCTATTGATGCACAACCAAAACTACTTTTTTGATAGATGAGTTTCCACCTTTGCTTCCCGTAAAAGTTGGGAAAGTTAATAATTATATGGTCAATCTCATTGCTATCCCTCTTGCTTCTCCTTGTGCTCATGTGGATGTTAGTTCAGTTTCTAATGTTGTTGCATGTGTTGACGAAGCTGCGGTTTATAATGATTTTGTCCCTCAGGAGCTTGGGGACTGTGTGGTTGCTCCACCTGTGGGTGAGCTTGTGAATATGGATTGTGGTGACGTTGGTAATGTTGTGGTTACTCCCTTGCGTTTTAGTGCTTCTTCTTCCATTGGTTTTGTTCCCGCGGTTATAAGTGTTGTTTCACCTATGGGTGAGGTTGATGCTGCACTTTGTAACCGAGATGTTGAGGATTCTAATGAGGCACTGCATGACAGGATTGTGGTCGAGGATACGTTTATCCCTCCAGTTAACTTGGCTTTAACTTCTGCTTTTGTTGATATTCCAATTTCGGTTGTGTCCAATGCGGAGTTGAAAGCCCATCTGGCTTTGTTGGTGATTAACTCTAGTTTGGATCATTCTGATTGGTTGGAGGAGTTCCCTTACCCCGTTTGTGGGGGGCGGGTGTGGATGTCGATGTGCTTGCTAATGATTTTTAGGATTTTTAAGATATGTATAATTACATGGTGGGCCGCGTTGCTGATCATGCAGGTTCAAGTGGTGCTGGCAATAGACGTAAAAGTAAGTCTAAGAAAAATAATTTTGTTTTAATCATGGGTTTTCTTTTGTTGGTTGTTCCGGGGTTGTTCACGTGTTTGCTGGTGGTAAGCTTAGTGCTGGTGCTTGGTCTGGGTAATTTTTTGGTTGGGGGGATTTGTTCTGGTTTGACTTTGGGTTTTGGCGACTCCAGTTTTATAGGTCTGATGGCTTTCTAGACTATGATGAGACAATTCTACATACCCCGAGTTGGCTTTGGATTGCTGGCAAACTTGGTGGTTAATTGGTTCCTAACTAGTAGTTTTTCATTGCCTTGTGGGTTGTTACTTATTTCTTTTGAGACCCTCGACTGGTTGCTTGGTGGCTTGCTATCTCTAATGGATGGTTCGTCCTTGGCAGCACGATGGTTGCAGGATTGCCATTACTAAGTCTGTCTGGGTTGTAGATTTCGTTATTTCTTGGGTTCATTTCTTCTTGCTATTTTTATCATATCAGCTCTTGCCCTTTGGATTTTTGGCTCTCCATGGTTATTATTGTACTTTGGATTTGCTTGGGTCGTTGTAATTTTCTTTTTATTGAATACAAATTGGGCTAGTCCCTTTTCAAAAAAAAAATGATGAAATTTTTTTGTCACCGGCATGTATTTTGATTGAAACAACATATTGTGCTATGAGTTTGAAGCTTATTTCTCTATTGAAGAAAATTGGGCACATAAATTTTGTTGCAGGTCATCAGTTGAGTATCCAATATTAGCGGGTTATGTAATTAAGGGTATTTTTGGATTTATTTTATGTTTAGCTACCTTACTTTTTATTTATAAAGAGATAGGTGTTGCCTTTTTTATGTACTTCCTATGTATTGGTGAGGCACCAAAATCTTTTTACTTGTGTGGAACTATTTGAATTGTGTCTCTAGAGGTGTCCCAATGAAGACTCATTCGTAAAGTTGGTGATGAGAAAGGTCTCATGAGTCTTGGTTGTGTAAATGACTATTTGACTTGTCTCTCTGGAGTTATCCCAATGAAGACTTCATTCACAGAGTTTGTGTTTAGATCTTTAACTTATCTAGCCAAACAAAAAGTTGTTTACGAAAATAAAGCATATTTGTAAAGTTAGAAGTATCAACTTAGTTTATGAATAACAACAATGTAGTTTATGAACTTCAAGTAATTTTGTATCATTGAAGGTAGATTCATGATTTGTTAAATCACAGAGTCATTGCATTATGGAGATGCTCATTTGTTACTAAGTGTATTTTTTGGATGCTTTGCAATAAATTTTTTTCCAAGCAATGCCTTCTATGTTCCTGGCCAAGTTGTGCTATTGCATCTTTAAGCCAACAACAATATTAGTAAAATCAAAGACAAAACACTCAATCTTTTCTAATTTTAATTATTTAGTTTTTTTGTTATATGATCAAAAGAAGGCTAAGCTTATGAGCCAACAACCATAAGAAGTGCATAATTACAAGATTTTTGAGATGATTATTTTTTGGGTGCTTTATATTAGAAGTTGAAATGATTCTTAGGACTTAGGGAAAAAACTAGTTTCATTGTTTGTTAAATCCAAAACTTGCTTTATTATGTGTAGTTATTAGTTTTGATTACCAAGAGAGATTATAAGTTAAGAAAGAGGATTTTTTGGTGAGGATCGATAAAATTAGTTTCCTAAAATTTAACATTAAATTTATGTCATATCAAATAATGCATCGGTATGGACATTTTAAAAAAATATATACCTTTTGTAGTTGTTATAATGGCAACAAACAATAGTAGTAATTATAACTACTGCTGTTGTTCAGATTTGTGGCTGTTATAACCGCAACATATACCTTTTCCCCGCTAATTACAAAATCACTGCAAAATGACTTTGCAACAGAAACCAAGTACGATGGACATGCAATGGTTTTGAAACCACTGCAAATATTTTTGTGGCGATTTTAATCGTCAAGAAAGGGTATTTTAAGTGCTGCAAAAGGTTTTTTTTCTGCTAGTGTTATATCAAGGAATTCTTTATTACTTATCTTCTAACTTCTCATTATTTTTAAAATTTAATTATAATAATTGTTTAAATGATAATCAATATGTATATCACTCGTTACAAACAAGCCAGCTTGAACTCATAAAATTAAACTCAAACTTGATTACTTAATCATGCTCAAGCTCAAACTTTATTTTAAGAATGACTCAAGCTCACCTCGATCGTTTGCACCCCTAACCTCAATTCTTCCAAATAATTTTCAGCATATAGACATTATTTATACCAGAGAAAGCGAAATTAATAATATTATTCTTGTTTAATTCTAATACATCAACACTGTAACCAGGACATCTTTCTCAAATAGATAGAAATTAAAAATAAAGCCTGGATTCTCTTGTAAGATAGTTTTACTTAGTTAACTATATAACATTACGCAAGTTGCATGCATGCATAGCTTATTGGAATCACGCTACCATGATTTTGAGATAGAATTATGTAATAAAAAATAATTAAATGTTAAATATTAGTAAAAAAATTAAATTTATTCTGAAATAATATGATTTTTGCTCAAATTAGTTTAAAAATCTGCATATAATTAACTTCAATTTTTTATTTTTAAAAATATAAGCTTATGTAGAAATATGTGATCATAATCTTTCAAACTCTTAGATCTAGTAAATATCTCATCTCAACTATATAGTCTTAAAAATACTATCGAATATGGTCTAAATTAGGGGTCCAAGTGAATCAATCTGACTCTTGAGCAGGCTCGGGCTGGATAAATAGCTCATGAGTTGAGTTCGATGAGCTAACGAGTCAAATTTGAGCTAGTCCGACCCAACTCATTTGCTCACAAGCGGACTTGTTTATAAAATATTAATATAAAATACATTTAAAATATACTAGCATTGAGGAGCTTAAGTACATAGTTCTTAAAAATATTTAAAAATAATTATATAACACTTTCTTATATCAATTCATTTTTATTATCTCTTCTAATTTCTCATTCTTTTAATAATCTTATTATAATAATTGTTTCAATCATAATTACTTTCTCTTTTATAATAAATTAGCCAACTCATGAGCTGCCTAAAACTCATAGAGTTAAGCTCGAGCTTGAGCTTGAATTTGATTAAATAATCAAGTTTAAGCTCAAATCAAAGATGACGAGTTCGACTCAACTCGTTTACACCTTTAATCCTAGTCATTGTGCTTGTAGCATATAATCATAGAAAAATCTCCCCTCAGCGTGCCCCTCATCGGGGGCGTTTCTGCTACTCGCTGACGGCTCGCTCAACTCAGGGAAGTCTTCCTTCCTTCTTTATGTGTGTTTTTTTTTTCTTTTTTCTAGTTTTGGCTTCTCATTTCTCTTCCACCCTTATGGCTGTTAAGCTCGATGATCATGGTTTTCTCGATAGTAAATCCAACTCTCGCTTATTCGTTGATGCCCTTAAGGGTTGTTCCTCTGGGTCTTTTTCGGATCTTAAGCATTCTTCTTTTCTGGGTTTTCCCTCTCTATGAATTTCCAAGGAATAGGTTTTGGCACTTGCGGCCCCTTCCGCATTTTCCTTAGTCGGCTATTTCCCTAATCAACATCCTTCGTTGGATTGCATTAGGTGGTTTTTCTTTAATTTAAAACTGTCTGGAGAATTTTCCGTCACTTTGTTAGATTCTCGTCATGTTTTGATCAAATTGCGAAGTGACTTGGATTACTGTCGTGTGTTTTCTCATGGATCCTATTTTGTTAGGAATTGATTTATGAAACTTACCAAGTGGTCTCATTTTATGGACATCTCTGAGGAATCTTCTATTGTCCTTATTTAGGTCTCTTTCTCAAACCCGAGGCCACATTTCTTTTCTACCCGTATCTTACATAGTCTGGGTTCTATCTTTGGTCGTCCGCTTCATGTTGATAATGCCACGGCAGTGGGCTCTCTGTGAGACCTCGTTCCCTTACTGTTCCTCTCTGATTTGGATTTTCCTCTCAGAATCGTCCGGGACGATAGTGGGATCGTCCAGGCCGATCTGCACTGTAGAAAATATCGGCCTGAAAATAGTCCTGGGAACCGTCCAGGACGATTTTTTTGGTCTGATCGTCCCGGGACGATTTGGCGATCGGCCGGGCCGATCTGCTTAATGATATGAGTAAATCAGCTCGTTTTGATGAGAGAGAAAATCATTTTAAAACAAAATATCTGTTTTGAGGAAAGAGAAAGAGAAAAGGAAAAAGAGGAAACCTGGTTTTGGAGGCCGCGGAGCGCTTTTCGTCCGACGCTGCTGTTGGGAAAAGTGTAGATCTCGTGGTAAGGACTCCGAACCCTATTTCTGTTTTCAAAGATATTGAGTTTTGACTGAGTTATGATCCGTTTTGTGTTTTCGTAGTCGAATTTTCGACGTGATTTTGATTTGACACGACTTTCACCGCACAACTTTTGGTATGTTATAGATATGATTATTACACACGATTTGAGTATTTTCTGCGACGATTTTACCGGTCGGAATTGATTCTACGCGATTTTAATCGAATAGAATTATATCAGGACTTGATTTGATTTGATTTCTATAGAACAATAGTCTTGCATTGCTGTTATAGATATTCTATTGTAATTTGGTAGAATTTGGAAATCGTGTCTTTTTGCAAGATTTTTGTGTAAATTTGACCGACTGCCGTTACGCTGCCCGATTTTCGTATGATTTCCGAATTTTCTGGAATTGATAGATTGAATTGATATGTGTATGACTATTGATATGATTGTATTGGATTGATTTAATATTGATTATTTCATCGATTATGGATTTATTATTGAACTGATTATTGATTGACTATTGATATTGGAACCCAAGTGGAACCTAGTTGAACGTTGGTGAAGATTGATATTGACCTGTACAGGATGGTGGGCCGACGGGCTTTCCTTTAAACCATTGATCATTGATATAACGATTGGGAGTTATAAGGAGTTTTATATGCCGACGGGCGGCCGACGGGCAAAAAGAGTGACGACTCTTATTGATAGACCAACGTACGGAACTACAACAGCAACGGATTCTACAACAGCAACATGACCAGTTGATTTTACTTGTCCAGTATATCGTATTGAATTGCATGTTTACTGTATTGATTTATAGATTCATTATTTTATAGATTCCTGTTTTATCGACTTTGATTGGATTTATTAGATCGTACGATTTTATTGATTTCACTGATTGATTGCTGTGCATCGACATTGAGCATTGATATAGAAATGGATTGATATAGATATTGCATTGATAGCATGGACATGAATAGTATAGAATCATTGACACTGTTGCTTATAGATTCATTGATTTCTGCTTATAGGTTCATTGTTACTACTGCCTATGGATTTATTGATTTCGCATATAGATATTACTGATTAGACCGTATTGATTTGATTTGATAGCGATTGATTTATCGGATTGATTGATTCGACGATTTGATTGATTTAACGGATTGATTGATTTTCTTCTGTGTACGGATTTCTTCGAGATTGACGTGAATTGATCGAGCTAGATTTATTGATTTGCCTGTTGCTGCATTGACTGGTTTTATTGACTATGAATTTTCGTATTGCACCGATTCATTGACCATTGACTGATATAGATTGATTGACTGTGATTGACTGACATGCATATTGATAGCATAGCCGTGCTTTGATTTCAGTTATAGGTATTAGGTGACCTGCTGGGCTTTGTAAAGCTCATTATATGTGGTTGAATTTTCAGGTCAGGGCAAGGGAGCAGAAGATAGGAATTGATCCAGATCTTCAGGTTTTTGTCTTTTGATTGATAGTGATTCTTTTGTACTCAGGATAGATTTCAGAACTGGTGATTGTAGCGTAGTTCCTGAGTATTGTATATGAACTTTTGAGTTTGGATCGACTTGTATATTGATGTTTTAAATTTCATAGATGTTTGATAGACTGTTAATTGAAGGTTTTAGATAACTCTGGTAAATTGTTTGAGTAATTGATTGACATTCTTTCCAAGTTAGATCTTGGGGCATGACACTCTCGCCCGTCGGTTGCCACAGTCCTGGTGTAGTTTGATATCACGAAACGATATCCTGATAAGGTGTGGGTGGGTCCGGAGAAATTATGATATTTTCAATCGATTTTGATGGATGATTTTCCTTCCTTTTGTGAGCATTATAAAGCTATTGGTCATTCTAGGAAAGAATGTTCTAAAATTCATCCTCGGGTTGTTCAGGGGAATTAGGATGTCACGGTTGCTGGTGATGCTCTTGATGATTTGGGTACTAACGGGAATGGTGATGTTGCTTTAATTGTGTCCGATAAGGAGGCTGAGGGGGTTGCTAAGCTAGTGGATAATGAGAATTTGATTGTCCTGAAAAATGTTGTATCTAATCATTTGACTTCCCGGATTTTTGCTTCGGTGAAGGAGAATTGTTTCTTGGTTAATTCAGACTCTTCTTTGCTTGAAGAGAGTCAAGGTAATATTAATTTGGCCTCTTCTAGGGAGCTGCAGCTACCTAATGCACTGGTGATAGTGGGAATGGTTCATTGTACTGCTAATAAGGAGTTGATTGTTCCTTCTTATGAAACTAATGTGCAGTTGTATGATGACGTTCTCGGTTGCCCTCGTCTGATCCGTCTTGCCCTCTAGTTCCAATGCAACCGATTGATGAACCTTTTATTGAAGTCACTATTTCCCTTATATCTAATGATAAATTGAAAATCAATTTAAAGGCCAACTTGAATAGTAGTTGTCTTGAGCAAATTGATTGGTTGGAGGAGTCTGACTCTTCATTTGGGGAGGATGAACCTGGGGCTGATTTTGCTTTGAGGAATGACCATCCTGTTGTTTCTGTTTCCTCACATGGGAGGGGTAAACGTGGTAGGAAATAACTTTGTAGGTATTGATGCAGGGTTCGGTTGCCATTGTTTCCTCTCTATGCATTGTTGGTTTCCTGAAGGTGGTGTCGATTTGGGTGTTTCGTCTTATCCTTGATATGTTTTCTTCTTGTTGGACGCTACTAGTTGGCAGCATTGGTTGGAAGGCATTCTTGTTAATTTCAGCACCTATTTTGATTGGTGGTTGCCATTTTGGTGTAGTGGGTTTTCATGTGCTGGCAATTTTTTAAAATTTGTTGGTGTGCTTCCTTTTTGTTGGTCCGGACGTTATATTTTTAGTTTTTTGGGCAATGATGTTGCTCGGGCTCACTACTCTGGATCCGTGGCTCGTGGCAATCTTTGGCGGTGCGTCTTCTTAGCTCGGTTGGGATCTTTATTTGTTGTCGTCGTTTGGTTGGCCACTTGGTGGATTACTGCTCTCACACTCCTCTGGATGGTCCGCACCTGACTTCGGAGTAGTTGGAAGCCTCTTCCAATTACTAAGCCTGATGGGCTTTTATGCCTTTGTATCTTTTTAATCATTCCTTTTGTAACCCTTTCTTGTTCCGTTTTCCTGCTTGTTATACTTCATTTTGTGATGGAATAAAATCATTTTCCTTGCCTATACATATATATATAATCATAGAAAAATATCACTAAAATCTATATTAGTTTTATTTTAGTTATCATTATATCTCTTTATATTTTTCACCATATATACCTATTGATTCTTTTCTTCAAAGCCATGCAAGCTCTCTCTTGTTATATCATTGCTTCTTATAATAGAAAAATGATTTTGTTTTTGCTAACAATATAATAATAATAATAATAATGCACAAACTTCATCATCCATAGACATATTAATATTCCTTAAATGATGTATAATTAAATTAGACTAATTTATACGTGACTTGCTTGACATACATTCCTACATGTGAAATAAACAATACATATACTCTATTCAAGGCTTCATTTGAGACAGCTTTGTACTGCTTCTTAAAGCAATTAGAAAGCTGCTTTAAGAAACAGTAAGAAGGTTATCCCAAACGAAGCCTAAATTTATTAGAGATGCCTTTCGTTATGATAATTGTTTTAATCTTAATGTTTAAAACTTATGAAGTTATGTCCTTCAAAAAGTTTGTTAGAATCTCATCCTCCAAACACAATTAGATTATCATAAGCACTTTTTGACTTATCTTTGTTTTATCATCATCTTCACATATCATCTTTGAATTCTTCAAACACCCCTCCAATGCTTTACAAGACCTTTTTATACTATTGACGCTTTGTATTTAGGTTCTATGGAGGCCAAAATTTTTGAATAATCAATCTTTCTAATTGAAAATTTCATGGCCATCAATTCCAATACAATTTATGGTAATAAGAGGGCCTACAAACTTCATTTTAAAGCATCATTAGCATTGAAGAAGATATGACATAAAGCAAAAATACAAAAGAGGAAATGAACATACAACTAACAAGGATTCCAAGATTTGTGTTCCAGCTTCTTCCACATATATGAGAAAGGAGAGAGAATTTAATCCGCTATCAAAAGCATAAGTAACAAATATGATGTACCCAATTAGAGGACTCATTAGTCATTAACTAAGATTTCATTTGAGATAGTTTTTTTTCTGCTTCTTAAAGCAGCTTTTTAATACAAAATTTTTAATTTTTGTACTAAAAAGATGCTTTAAGAAGCAATAAGAAAGCCGCCCCAAACGATGCCTAAGGCTTCGTTTGGGACAGCTTTTTTCCTGCTTCTTAAAGCTGCTTTCTAGTACATAGATATTAATTTTTGTACTAAAAAGCTACTTTAAGAAGCAGGAAGAAAACTGTCCCAAACGAAGCCTAAATCTCAAGTACTTCCATGCCAAAAAAAAAAAGATGAAATTCAAGAATCTCACAGCACGCTAAACCCTAAACACCAAAAAACATTTTTTTTTTCACATGCACTATCAAAGATGCCAATCCTCTAAAATTATAAGCATCGAGAGGATAAGTAAAGCCGAATGGGAGAGTATTCAATTGCTTGTTTTCAAACTAAGATATAAAGAAAACATCTTCGATTACTTTCATAGATGTTCATATTGCCACTAATCATAGATATTTAACTATTTAAACTTAGTCATTCAATGACACATATCAGATTCACGTGCCTTTTTTTTTTTTGGACATTTAAATCATTTAAGGCAAACTCACACACACAACGCATGCACATAAACTCGAACCCTAGACCTCCTAGTTGGAAGCCTAAGCTCTCAACCAATAGGCCAAGGAGAGCTGTGTTTCGGGTGTCTATTTTTTATTGAACACGTGAATAGCATGTACAATATGTGTCATAGACATGTCGCATGCTTGTTATACCCTGAACATGACATATGTTGTATATATTTTTTATAATAGTGTCAGTGCATCATAGGTTATGGGAATCCTATTTATTAGCATAGTTGATAATCATTTAAGTAGTCGACGAGTACATAAGAGAGTAGTGGATGATAAGCTTCATGAATGATTGAAGACGGTGTCATATATATGAAGGAGAAATTATTACGTGAGGTCATTGGACGTCGTTCAGAGGCGAATCAGAACAAGTCATGTCACCATTTTGTTGTGTACCGGTGCTATGTATCGGGTGACGTGGCGTATCCTGATCATTCGCCTCTGAATGTTCTGATGACCGCACTTAATAATTTCTCCATATGAATGGCTTCATCAATTCTCTTGGTTGATGGATTACATCAAATCCTCTTTTGAGATTCCAGTTTTTCAATATCAAGAGAGAGAAAAAAAGATGAGAGAGAATATATTGAAATATCCTAATTATAATATCCATTATTATTATTTATTTAATAGCAATGTTATCATTCCATGCTCCAAAATATCTTCTCATACACAATGTATAATGGATATGCATTATTTTAGTCAGAGCAAGCAAATTTAATTTGGCTGTGTAAGCATATTCTTCTTGTTTTATTCAAATTAATCAAAAGACATCTTTCTCAAACAGATAGACAAACGAAAAAGAAGAGCAGATTCTCTTTGTAAGATAGTTCAATTTTGTTAACTATAGCATATAGCAAGTTGAGATAGATTAGTATATTTAAAATAAATAAATATATTAAAATTTAGTTAGAGAATTTTAAATTGATTAATAGTCTGATTATTTATCAAATTATTTCGAAAAATATGTATATAATTAAAAAATTTTATTGTAAAGATTGTGTTGAAATATGCAACAAACTAGTCAAATGAATGGAGAACTACCGTTATGTATTTTTATTATATATTTATATCTTCCTTACTATAAAATAATGTATTATGGGTATATATTGTCCAATTAAACACGAATTTTAATATAAATTTCAAATTTAAAATTTAAAAATTAAATTATGGATAGTTTAAATTTTGATTTTAGCAAAAAATATTGTGGAATTGAATGTCTTCATAAGACAAAGGCTTCGTTTGGAATGACTTTCTTATTGTTTCTTAAAATATCTTTTTAGTAAAACATTTTTACAAAAAAGCTGTTTGTAGAAGCAGTAAGAAAGTCTTCTCAAACAAAACTAGAGTCAATAATGTCAAAAGAGATTCAATTTGACTTCGAATGCGCCCAAGGTTAATTTTTTTTAATATTAATTATAAGATTAAATAATATCTTAATCTGATATGCATATAGATGAACTTATAGTCTAATGAATCTATTTCACATCTTCTCTTTGAATGTTAAGTTTCTTATAACATCATTAGCTTGTTCTTTCCCTTCTTCAGCTATTTAGTTTTATTTTTGAATCTTCCCTATTTAAGATTATATTTGGGACGGCTTTCATACTATTCTTAAAATAGTTTTTTAGCACAAAAAATTTAATATTTATATTAAAAATTTACTTTAAAAAATGATAAGAAAGCTGAAATGAAACCTAATTCTCATTTAAAAATTTTTTTTTCTATCTATTTATTGTTCTGTCTACTTCATTTGGAGGAAAAATTATTGCGTCCTCCCACCTGACGTAGAGATACGTCCTCCCACCGCTAAAAAATTCGGTTTTGCTCGGCATTGCTAGCTATTATTTGGTAATAACGAAGAATATCATCATGTGAAGACCAATACCGAGTTATACCGAGCTATACCGAGCAATACCGAGTTTTTTCTAAGAAAAACTAGGCATTTTTTTGTATTGCTCGGTATAACTCGGTATTGGTCTTCACATGATGATATTCCTCGTTATTGTTTGGTATTGCTCGGTATTTCTCATTTTTTAGCACGATTTTAGCGGTGGGAGGACGTATCTCTACGTCAGGTGGGAGGACGCAATAATTTTTCCATTTGGAGAGACGTATTCCAAGAGATTCAGTTTACACTGTAATACACTGTAATAGTTATGCTACTACTGCCATCATCATAAAAAAGGCCCAATGGGCAAAAGTTAGGAAATGGAAAAATAGAGAGAAAATTTCTCTCTGGCTGTTATAAATTTCTCCTTCTTTTCTATGGTGTTTTGGTATTATCACTTATTTTGGATATTTTTGCTGTTGTTTGCCGCTTTGAGGTTTTGTTTGTGACAGCTTTTTTACTGCTTTCTAAAATATCTTTTATTATTAAAATTTTGTGAATTAGAAATCTTTGTACTACATAATTTTTGTGCTAAAAAGTCGAGCAACAAAAAACTGTTCGAAAAGAAGCCTAAATTTGCTTTCTAATGCTTCAACGGGCAGCAATTTTTTCGCGAACCCCCAACAGCTCTTTATTTTGCTGGACTATGATGGATGCTAACGTTCACTGGAGATTTTCATCAGTCAGTTTCCCTTGGGGGTTCGTTATGGCAGCCAAATTCACTCTTTGGATAGTAAACTCAGCAACCAGGGTGTGATTGAAATAATGGTGGCTTCTCTGCTTTTGTTCGAATCATTCTTAGTCCAATTTTTGTCTTTCATTTTTATTTGATCTTCTTTGTCTCATTTTCTTATAAAGTTGTTTCATTGCTCCTATCTGTGTGCTTAGTTGTTGTTTTTTTCTGGTTCTGTCTCATATTTATGAGCTAAGTCTTACGGTTCAATCTCTGGACTTATGAACTTAGGCTTCGTTTGGGACGGTTTTTTTATTGCTTTCTAAAACGGAGTTTTAGAACAAAAATAAAAAAATTTGTACTAAAACTCCGTTTTAGAAAGCAATAAAAAAGCCGTCCCAAACGAAGCCTTAAACAATTTGAACGATAAAGATTGGAAACTTTCTCTATTTATCTATTGCAATAGATCCGTTATTAAGATCTTCAATGAGAGCAAGAAGCGCTTCCTTCTTGTGCTTCTTGGGAGAGGAGGGAGAGAGGGAGAGCAGAAGAACTCAACTCTTTATTGCTTAACCATACCTTCTATTACAGTCTATAGCCTCTTTATAGACAACAAATAGCAACATAAAAAGCTACACAATGAGAAACTACCTAAATCTTGGACCAATATCCAACATCCGTCGCTTTAATTTTATCATAGTGGCACCATATTTGTAATATCAAAATCTGCTCCAGTATCGTCCAGGACGATCTGGGATCGTCCTGGGACGATCAGTGAAAATTCAGCTCCAGATTTTGCCCAGTTTTGCTCCAGGTGATTTTCTGCATGCATCGGCCAGGCCGATTGGAGACATCGGCCAGGCCGATAGGCACTGTAGAAAATATCGTCCCTGCAATAGCCCTGAAGGGAGACCAGGCCGATCTTTTTGGTCAGATCGTCCCGGGACGATGCTGCGATCGGCCGGGCCGATCTGTGTAGTATAAGGCTGATTTCAGTCGTTTTGAAGAGAGAGAAAAATCAGAAATTAAAAATTAAATATCTGAGGAGAGAGAAAGTCGTGGGATTTTGGAGAAAAGTGGATTTTCGGACGACGCGGAGCCGTTTTCGATCGAAGTGACTGTTGAGGAATTTGCTGTGCTCGAGGTAAGGCACATTCTACCTTTCTCAATTTTCAGTTCCGTCGTGTTTGGCGGTATATTCTGTCCGGGTTTTGTTTCCGTTAGCGAATTTCGTCCGTATCTTTTGATCGGTTCAGTTTTTACCGCGTAACTTTCTGTATATCGTTGCCGTGCCGGGTGTGCACGTTTTGACTATATTTTGAAGATTTTCGTCCGGGTATTTTTGTTTCGACTGTGTTTTTAGTCGACCGGATTTTTCTGTGAAATTGGAATTTATCTGTGCAGTAGAATAAAGGTTCTGAAATGTTGATATCTGTATTCTGTGCGAATTCGGTAAATTTTCTTTGCAGGAATTTTTGTGTAAATTCCGTATACTGCCGTTGTGCTGCCCGATTTTTGGGTAATTTCTGAATTGTCCGGATTTCTTCTGAATTGAAATGCTATGTGTATAAGCTATACAAAGGGAATTATAAGGGGCCTGGATCCTATGAGATTCAGTTAGTGAAACGGGAAATCTGAAATGAGCTCAATCTGAAATCTGATATCTGTTCTGTTCCGGATCCGATGAATTCTGTTTTGGTGCTATAAGCACATCTGTTTTGGTGCCGTGAGCACAAAGGGAGACATAAGGGGCCTGAATCCTATGAGATTCAGTCAGTGTCTGGGAAGGGAGGCATAAGGGGCCGGAATCCGTAGAGATTCCGTCAGTGTCAGGGCATTTAGCTATATGTATCTGTATTACTTTCTGTATCTGTTCTGTTCTGTACGAAATTGTGATTATGATATGATATGATCCGTACGATTCTGATTTCTGTTTCTGACTCTGTTGATTTGTTCTGTTCTGATACGCTCTGTACGATCTGTACAGTTCTGTTTGATTTGATATCTGTCCGATTCCGTTCTGATTTCTGTACGGATTTGTCTGCTGTGTTGGTTTTGAGTTTCTGAGAATTTAGATTGGTGGTTTGTTGCTTTGCTGAGCTGTTGAGCTCACCCTTGCTTTCTGGTGGTTTTTAGGTTCTGGGAAGGGCAAGGAAGTCCAGGATTAGATTTCGGAGTCTGATCAGATTAGGTACTTTTGTACTTTTGATTTTTGTTCAGTCATGGCTTTCCTGTTCTGTCTTTCTTTCTGTTGAAAGCCTTGTACTGTTCTGTAGATGATTATTTTGAGGAAATGAAAAGATAGATGTTTTGTTCCGCTGCATTTGATGTTTTTAGTAGCTCTGTTGTTCTGTGCGCTTCTGTTGAGTTAAGAATTTGGAAGATCAGTTCAGTAACCTAATCCAAAGCCAGATCCTGGTTAGCTATTTTCTCCGTCGCGATCCGGCGCGGGCGGGATCCGTCTCGTCTCGGGTCGGGTCGTGACAAGCTTTTGTGGTATCAGAGCACTGGTTTTGGAAACAGGTTGGATTGTAAAACAGAGCTCTAGGAAGTGATCAGTGCGTCTGTCTGGGAGGTAGTTTTGGGTCGTTTGGCTTTTTATTGTGTTATTTTGTGTTGTTTTGTGATAGTTTTCCGGATTTTCTGGATTTTTCTGTATGGATCAGCCAGACCCAGACATGACAGACGGTCAGAGTGACGATCAGGCAGCACCAGTGGGGAGTACAGCCCCAGTGGTCGGTGCTGATACGCTTTCACAGTTTGCTTCACTTGTTGCTCAGATGATGAGCGAGACTCAGAGCAGAGCTTCGACTGTTAGATCTGAGGACATTGATCGTCACCTGCAGTTATTTTTGAGGTTGAAGCCTCCGAGGTTTGAGGGCGCTGTTGAGCCCAGAGCAGCCGAGGAGTGGCTGAGGAGATTGGAGAAGACTTTTGACGGGATGCAGTGTCCTGCAGACAGGAAAGTTCCGTTAGCTGTTTTTCTGTTGGACGGAGAGGCTGAGCACTGGTGGGATGGCCAGCAAGCAGCCAGATTTCAGGGCAGATTGAACTCTTTGATTACTTGGGAAGAGTTCACTGAAGTATTTCGAGACTGGTTTGTTCCCCCTTCTGCACGACAGCAGATGCAGGAGAGTTTTCTGAGACTTGTTCAGGGGAGCAAGACGGTGATGCAGTACGAGGCTGAGTTTACTGCATTAGCCAGGTACGCTCCGCAGTTGGTTAGCACGTCTGCTGAGAGGTGCTACAGATTTCTGAGGGGATTGCGAGATACTTTGAGGCAGCCTCTGATACCGTTCCGGATTACTGATTTCTCTGAGCTTGTGGAGCGAGCTCGTCTGATTGAGAATGATATGACGGCTACTCTGCAGCGGTGGACTGCGAGTAGGAAGAGGTTTGGAGGAGAGACATCTGGCAGTGGTTCCTCTGGGAAGAGGAGATTTGTTCCTGGATCTGGATCTGGAGATTCCAGGAAGAGCGGAGGATCGTCTGGTACTGCTACCAGTACGACTGGTTCTGGATCTGTCAGTTCGGCACCTGTGTGCCAGAGTTGTGGACGGCGACACCATGGCCAGTGCTACAGGATAGCTGGTCTTTGTTTCAGATGTGGTCAGTCAGGACATAGGATTGCAGAATGTCCACAGATGGGGTATGAGCAGCGATCTGAGGGCTTTGTCAGACCTGTTGGTTCAGCAGCAGGAAGACCGAGGACTGTTCCTCCACGCCCTGAGGGATTTGCTGGTAGAGGTGGTGGTTCTAGTTCTGCACCACGGAGACCACCTACGATTCAGAGGGAGCAGAGTAGTTCTGTTGCTTCAGCTCCTGTTCCAGTTCAGCCACGAGTTTACAGTCTGAGTCAGCAGGAGGCTCGTGATGCTCCGGATGTTGTGACAGGTACGGTTTACATTTCTGATCAGCCCTGTCGTGTTTTGTTTGACTCTGGAGCGAGTCATTCTTTTCTGTCCGAGCATTGTTTTGAGATTTTACATTTGGATTCGATGGTTTTACCGGTTTCTTTATCTGTGATTTTACCGGCTGGGAATCCATTGATTGCTCGACAGTTTTGTTTGTGTGAAATCGAGATTTCTGGCAAGAAGTGGAAATCGAGTTTGATTCGATTGCCGATTTCTTCGTATGATGTGATTCTGGGCATGGATTGGCTGAGTCAGTATGAGGCCCAGATTGACTGTCTGAAGAAGCAAGTGAGTTTGCTTGTGGCTGGAGAGAGAGTTGTATTTCAAGGATTACGAGGTGTTCTCTCCAGTCTGATTTCTGCGTTGGAGGTGAGCAGGATGTGGAAGAAAGGATGCCCAGTATTTTTGGCTTCGGTGCGGGATCTGAACCTGGAAGTTGGTTCTGTTTCTGAGATCCCTGTGGTACGGGAGTTTGCTGATGTTTTTCCTGAGGAGTTGGTTGGTTTACCTCCGGATAGAGATGTGGAGTTCTCTATCGATGTTTTTCCGGGTACCGCTCCGATATCGAAAGCTCCGTACAGGATGGCACCGAAAGAACTTTCTGAGTTGAAAGTTCAGCTTCAGGAGTTGGTTGACAGAGGGTTTGTACGTCCTAGTGTTTCGCCCTGGGGAGCACCTGTTCTGTTTGTGAAGAAGAAGGACGGTACACTCCGTATGTGTATTGATTACAGAGATTTGAACAAGGTCACGATCAAGAATAAGTATCCTTTGCCTCGGATAGACGACTTGTTTGATCAGCTTTCCGGATCTTCGGTATTTTCGAAGATTGATTTGAGATCCGGATACTATCAGGTGAAGGTGAAAGAAACTGATGTGGTGAAGACTGCTTTCAGTACTCGGTACGGGCACTACGAGTTTTTGGTTATGCCTTTTGGGGTAACCAATGCGCCTGCGATTTTTATGGATCTAATGAACCGAGTATTCAGGGAGTATTTGGATCAGTTTGTGATCGTCTTCATTGACGATATTCTGGTATATTCTGCATCTTAGGATGAGCATGCCAGACATTTGAGGATTGTGTTGGAGACTTTGAGGAGGCATCAGCTGTATGCCAAGTTCTCCAAGTGTGAGTTCTGGCTGAAGAGCATTTCTTTTCTGGGGCATGTGATTAGCGGAGAAGGCATTTCTGTAGATCCCCAGAAGATTCAGGCTGTTGCTGATTGGCCAAGGCCGACTACGGTATTTGAGGTACGTAGTTTCTTGGGCATGGCCGGGTATTATAGGAAGTTTGTGAAAGGATTTTCACAGATTTCGACTCCTCTGACGAGACTGACTCAGAAGTCAGTACCTTTTGTTTGGACACCGGAGTGTGAAGCTAGTTTTCAGAGATTGAAGGAGTGTTTGACTTCAGCTCCAGTGTTGGCACTTCCGTCAGGTACGGAGGGTTTTCAGGTGTTCAGTGATGCTTCACTGAAAGGACTGGGTTGTGTTCTGATGCAGCATGGTCAGGTAATTGCTTATGCTTCGAGACAGTTGAAACCACATGAGAAGAATTACCCGACGCATGATCTGGAGTTAGCTGCAGTTGTTTTTGCTTTGAAGATTTGGCGTCATTACCTGTATGGCGTCAGGTGTGAGATTTTTACTGATCATAAGAGCCTGAAGTACATTTTTACTCAGAAGGATCTGAATCTGAGACAGAGGAGGTGGCTCGAGTTGATCAAGGACTACGATTTGACTATTCAGTATCAGCCTGGGAAGGCGAATGTGGTAGCGGACGCTCTGAGCAGGAAGTCTTCTGGATTCTCAGGTATTCAGCTTACCTGTGATGACTTCCTGATTCGTGATTTGGAGAGATTGCAGTTGGAGGTGGTTTCCTCCAGTGATTTGGAGTTGGCTCAGATGAGTATTCAGTCTTCTTTGGAAGCACGGATTCAAGAAGCCCAGAAGTCAGATTCTGACTATTCGAAGTTGATAGCTCAGATTGGATCTGGTAAGACTCCTGAACTTCGAATTTCTGATTCTGGTGTTATTTTCTGTAAGAACAGGTTGTGGGTACCTGTGTCTGGAGACTTGAGGCAGGAGATTCTGTACGAATCTCACCATTCTGGCTACACTGTTCATCCAGGCAGTGGTAAGATGTACGCTGATATGAAGCTTTTGTTTTGGTGGCCTGGGATGAAGAAGGATGTGGCAGAGTTTGTGTCGAGATGCGAAGCCTGTCAGTTGGTGAAGGCAGAGCATCAGCGACCAGGTGGACTGTTGCAGTCGTTGCCTATCCCTGAGTGGAAATGGGAGGAGGTAACGATGGATTTTGCGATGGGTTTTCCTCGATCTAGACAAGGACATGATGCCATTTGGGTGGTTGTAGATCGATTGACCAAGTCAGCCCATTTTCTTCCGATCAGACAGACGGATTCAGTTGATCGCTTGGCACAGATTTATGTGAAGGAGATAGTCAGATTGCACGGTGTGCCTCGTGTGATCGTATCTGATCGAGATGGACGTTTTACTTCCAGACTTTGGAAAGGCATTCAGCAAGGTTTGGGTACGAAACTGCATTTCAGTACAGCCTTTCATCCTCAGACCGACGGACAGTCTGAGAGGACGATTCAGGTACTGGAAGATCTGTTGAGGCTTTGTGTTCTGGACTTTAGCGGAAGTTGGGAAGATCATATTCCGCTGATTGAGTTTGCTTATAACAACAGTTTTCAGTCCAGTATCGGTATGGCACCGTACGAGGCTTTGTATGGCAGGAAGTGTCGTACTCCTTTGACTCCGACCTCCTTCGGAGATAGACAGGCTTTGGGGGCCACTTTTGCTGATGAAACTGCTCAGAAGATCAATTTGATAAGAGAAAGATTGAAAGCTGCTCAAGATCGTCAGCAGAAGTATTACAATCAGAAGCACAGATTTGTTGAATTTCAGGTCGGTGACTTTGTGTACGTCAAAGTCAGCCCGATGAAAGGTGTGAGCAGATTTGGTCAAGTAAGCAAGCTTAGTCCAAGGTATGTTGGACCTTTTGAAGTTTTGGAAAGAATTGGAAAAGCTGCTTACAAGTTATTGCTTTCTGAATCTATGCCTGATGTGCATAATGTGTTTCATGTATCCACTCTGAGGAAGTGGGTTTCAGACTCTGGGAAGAAGTTGTCAGCTGATGAGGTGGAGATTCAGGAGAATCTGGCGTACAAGGAAGAGCCAGAGCTTATTTTGGCGTACGACGTCCGAAAGTTAAGGAATAAAGAGATTCCGATGGTTAAAGTCCAGTGGAAGCACCGGACTGCACGGGAAGCAACTTGGGAGAAGGAGTCTGATATGAGACGGTCGTACCCGTACTTGTTTTGACTGAGTTTGGACTGGATAATGTCGAGGACGACATTTTTCTGAGTTGGGGAGATTGTAATATCAAAATCTGCTCCAGTATCGTCCAGGACGATCTGGGATCGTCCTGGGACGATCAGTGAAAATTCAGCTCCAGATTTTGCCCAGTTTTGCTCCAGGTGATTTTCTGCATGCATCGGCCAGGCCGATTGGAGACATCGGCCAGGCCGATAGGCACTGTAGAAAATATCGTCCCTGCAATAGCCCTGAAGGGAGACCAGGCCGATCTTTTTGGTCAGATCGTCCCGGGACGATGCTGCGATCGGCCGGGCCGATCTGTGTAGTATAAGGCTGATTTCAGTCGTTTTGAAGAGAGAGAAAAATCAGAAATTAAAAATTAAATATCTGAGGAGAGAGAAAGTCGTGGGATTTTGGAGAAAAGTGGATTTTCGGACGACGCGGAGCCGTTTTCGATCGAAGTGACTGTTGAGGAATTTGCTGTGCTCGAGGTAAGGCACATTCTACCTTTCTCAATTTTCAGTTCCGTCGTGTTTGGCGGTATATTCTGTCCGGGTTTTGTTTCCGTTAGCGAATTTCGTCCGTATCTTTTGATCGGTTCAGTTTTTACCGCGTAACTTTCTGTATATCGTTGCCGTGCCGGGTGTGCACGTTTTGACTATATTTTGAAGATTTTCGTCCGGGTATTTTTGTTTCGACTGTGTTTTTAGTCGACCGGATTTTTCTGTGAAATTGGAATTTATCTGTGCAGTAGAATAAAGGTTCTGAAATGTTGATATCTGTATTCTGTGCGAATTCGGTAAATTTTCTTTGCAGGAATTTTTGTGTAAATTCCGTATACTGCCGTTGTGCTGCCCGATTTTTGGGTAATTTCTGAATTGTCCGGATTTCTTCTGAATTGAAATGCTATGTGTATAAGCTATACAAAGGGAATTATAAGGGGCCTGGATCCTATGAGATTC
Organism: Dendrobium nobile; assembly: GCA_022539455.1. Lineage (NCBI taxonomy): Eukaryota > Viridiplantae > Streptophyta > Magnoliopsida > Asparagales > Orchidaceae > Dendrobium > Dendrobium nobile. Next base: position 9,137,787 of record CM039735.1, read on the forward strand.
AGTTAGTGAAACGGGAAATCTGAAATGAGCTCAATCTGAAATCTGATATCTGTTCTGTTCCGGATCCGATGAATTCTGTTTTGGTGCTATAAGCACATCTGTTTTGGTGCCGTGAGCACAAAGGGAGACATAAGGGGCCTGAATCCTATGAGATTCAGTCAGTGTCTGGGAAGGGAGGCATAAGGGGCCGGAATCCGTAGAGATTCCGTCAGTGTCAGGGCATTTAGCTATATGTATCTGTATTACTTTCTGTATCTGTTCTGTTCTGTACGAAATTGTGATTATGATATGATATGATCCGTACGATTCTGATTTCTGTTTCTGACTCTGTTGATTTGTTCTGTTCTGATACGCTCTGTACGATCTGTACAGTTCTGTTTGATTTGATATCTGTCCGATTCCGTTCTGATTTCTGTACGGATTTGTCTGCTGTGTTGGTTTTGAGTTTCTGAGAATTTAGATTGGTGGTTTGTTGCTTTGCTGAGCTGTTGAGCTCACCCTTGCTTTCTGGTGGTTTTCAGGTTCTGGGAAGGGCAAGGAAGTCCAGGATTAGATTTCGGAGTCTGATCAGATTAGGTACTTTTGTACTTTTGATTTTTGTTCAGTCATGGCTTTCCTGTTCTGTCTTTCTTTCTGTTGAAAGCCTTGTACTGTTCTGTAGATGATTATTTTGAGGAAATGAAAAGATAGATGTTTTGTTCCGCTGCATTTGATGTTTTTAGTAGCTCTGTTGTTCTGTGCGCTTCTGTTGAGTTAAGAATTTGGAAGATCAGTTCAGTAACCTAATCCAAAGCCAGATCCTGGTTAGCTATTTTCTCCGTCGCGATCCGGCGCGGGCGGGATCCGTCTCGTCTCGGGTCGGGTCGTGACAAGCTTTATCTATATTCTTATATATATGGATGATATCCTTCTCACGGGAAAAGATAAAGAACAAAGCTCAGCCTTGACAACATCTCTCTTTTTCTTTTTCACATGTGACTTACACTTATGATGGACTGTATCTTGCTAGTCCAATTATGCCGATTACTGGCTAAAAAGAGCTGGATTGGCTGATTACAGGCCGGGATCAACACCTCTTCCTACTGAAAAGAGTGTTGGATTCAAATCCTGAACAATATAGACATGTCCTTAAATCATCACAATACTTGACCACCATTTGTGCAAAGCCAATAAATACAGATAGGAGAGATTTCGATTCAAATTTGTGTTTAGAATAAAGTATCAATCACTACATGAAAATCGTCCATTACCGACAAAAATTTATGATGATATCCGTCGATTTTCCGGTGGTTATGAAAATTTCCAGCTATTTTCCGGCGGCTTTAAGACTGCCGGAATAAACCATGTAGGAAATCAAAACCAGCGGTATATTTCCGGCGACTATAACAGCCGGAAATTACTGTTTCCAAAATGCAGGTTAATCGCCGGTCGTTCCGCTCGTATTCCGGAAATACTGGCGGTTTTTTTTTCTTTTTTTCCGGTTGTTGAATTGCCAGTAAACAACGGCGGTCAAACCGTCAGTATTCAGTGAATTTCCTGTGGTGAACCTTGAAAGTTGATGGGTGTTTGGCTTTAAGCATCAAAGTTATCCTATCACACCATCATGTTCCTCCTTGGTATGAACCTGAAATGCAATCCTGCACAAGATATGATGCAATGTCAAATAATTCTACAACCAAACTGCAACAGGAAGGGGAAGTAGACAACCCCTGTACTTCACAAACTAAAGCTTATTCCATCACCTGAATCTTAAACAAATCAAGTATAAGGCCTGATCATACATAAATTATTACATAGTGGACCTGTAATGGTTGCTTGGAGTGAAGTAATAACCATAAAAATCATTCCAGGCATTGATCTTACAGAAAAAGAAAGGTTTCATAGCCTCCTTTTAGAAAAGGTGTCAAGAGCATTCTAAACTGACTGGGAAATAATAAAAATTCAACTGAATCACAAGATTGAAACCCAAACTGCAAGGAGTTCTTGATTTGATTTGCCAACCTGAGACCTATTGATTAACAAATAAGGATGGCAAAATACAAGAAAACATACAGCATAAGTATTAATTTAAGCAAGGAGAAAAAAAATACAGCATGTTCTTAAAACATTTGGATGTATAAAATGCTTTATAATCTTATGAGCTGCATCATTTGATAGTCAATCTATTGGCTCCTACAATTCCTTCTCCCATTTGATGTTTGAATTGATCATGCGTGCCTTCATGATCTCTATGGGGGGGAAAATCATTATGATCAACTCCAATTCACGCCATCTGATTCCTAATTCCTGCCGCCCATTCTATTGGGGATGTGGAGTAAACACCACAATGACAATACAATCAAGAAAGTAAAAACAACGAAAAGTAAAGGACATCAGGATTTAACGTGAGAAAACCCAAATTAGAGAAAAAAAAAAAATAATTGAGCCACACCTCACCAAGAAATCCATTATAAAAATTGGGAAAAATAAGTACAGATCTCTCTTCTCTCTTGCTCTCTCCTTGTTTCTCTTTTCATATGCACCGTTCTCAATATCTAACACTTAAAATACAAGAGAAAATCAAGTAAATAACCCCAAGGGACGCAACCCTTCAGAAAAAACGAGAACAAAAATCATCCAGCCTATCTCGCAGCACTGCCGCACTAGTTTGAAAGATTGCGGTGCTTGAACCTCTGTCTTGATCTTCTGCAGCGCCATATATATGCCACTGCGGCGCTCTGTTCTATGTCTTTCAGTGTTGGGGCACACAGGAATACAACGTCAGAGCGCTCGGGTACGTAGCACCAGAGCACTCAGGTACGTAGAACGGGGCGCTCAAGTACATAGCCATTGGGGCATTGCACGAAAAAAAAAATTTAGATGCAAAGCATTCGAACCCAAGCAGGGGGTAAGCCCCCCGCCACACACCTCCCCCCCCCCCCCCCCCCCACCCCGCGAGCACGAGACACTTGAGCTCCGAGATAACATAACAATCTGATCACCACAATCAAATTCACACATAACACATTCGTCTTTTTTTTTTCTTTTCTTTTTTTTTGGCGGAGTCTATGCTATATAGAAAGCCTTTTGGAACAACAACATTCATATTTGCAACAGAGAAAGTCATAAAAAACAAAAACTTTTATTTTCATACCCAAAGGATGTTTCTTTGAACACTTTGGTGCACTTGAGGAGTCTTTGATTGCTCTCTACCTTTCATTGTTGTTAGCCAATTCTAGCCTTGCATTCAATATATTGTATTATTCATGTATAAGGCTATAGTTTTCTTTGTACTCCATTGTTAACCAATAACTTGTAACATGACTTGGAATTCTACTATTATTGTCAATTGATCTTATGAGTAATGTTTTGTTTGGAATGACTTTTTTATTACTTTTTAAAACAGCTTTTTAGTACAAAAATTTTTAATTTATAAAACTTTTGTACTAAAAAACTACTTTATAATGCAATCAGAAAATTACCCCTTTTGGGATGGCTATTTTACTGCTTCTTGTACAAGAATTTAATTTTTTGTATTAAAAATTTATTTTAAGAATCAGCAAGAAAACCGTCCAAAATGAAACCTAAGTTTTATTAGAGCAAAAGCAAAGACAAATTACTCAACATCTTATTCATATTAGGTTTCATCTTAATAATATTTTAAAAAGAAATGGTTCATGAAATTTTCTAGCTAAATTTTATTAAAAGTATTAAGATAATAATTATATTTAAGATGTAATATATTTCTTTTAATTTGAAAATATTTTTTGTATTATTAAAAACATTTATTTCTAGTTAAATGTTTTGTTAACTTGTAAAGTAAGAGAAAATGTCTTACCATTTTAAATAGAAGTATACTATAATATAAGAAGTGTCTTAGCACAAAATATTCAACAAGTATATTTTTTTCAAATGATGTTATAATGCTATCTTATACTAATTATGATTTAATTAATATAATCAGAGTTAAAAATAAAGTCCAAATTTTATTTATTCAACCAAAATAATTTTATGTATGAGAAGAATTTAATTGATGGCAAAAATATTAAGTTCTTGATAAATTATAAGATAGAGTTATATCTATATCCTTTTTATGGAATAACTCTAATTTTTAATGTAAATTTTTGTATGGAATAACTCTAATTAAGCAGTTAGTTCTATCTTATGATTTATGATTATACGTAGGAAAAAAAAAAGATTTAAGTTTCGTTTGGGACAGCTTTCTTAATTTTTGTACTAGAAAGCCGTTTTAAAAAGCAGTAAGAAAACCGTCCCAAATGAAATCTTACAGAAAGTAACTTAATATACAGAATTAATTTGTTCCTAAGTTGAAATTTTTTTTCTTGCTTAGCCGCTATAAATTAGAGCAAGGTAAAAATAATTATAATAATAAAATGGATAAACTATTTTTAATCCTATAGATGATTGGGTGTGTCAAATATATTTGAGAGAAGGGGGAGAAGTCATTGAGAGAAAAAAAAAAGGGAAAAAAAATAAAAGAGAGGGACACTCAAATAGAAAAAGAGAGAGTGATATGAAAGTGATGGAGAAAGAGTTATAAGAAAAGTTAAGAGAAATAAAAAATTTAAGAGACTTAAAATCATTTGACCGCCTAGGGGGACTTTGTTGTTTGGGTGCACCCTAGTTGACCAATTACACTTTTTATAAATTATTTTCACAACAAACTTCTTTAATTTGTCTATTTAAGATAGTTTTTAATTCAAAGAAATACATTTTTTTATTAATGATTGATACATCAGCAGAAAAATTCATCCGAGATCAAGCATGAATCTTACAATCTTTGTATAAAAAAAATTGAAATTAAATTTAGAATCATTCAAATTCTGATTTTAGCAAACTTATATTCAAACAATATCAAAGTGTACTGATCTAAGTCCAAATGAGCACACATCAAGCACATAAAACATGATTAGAATTTTTTTATGAAAGTAATTGAAGGACCAAATGTTTTTCAAATCTCACATGCTTGTAGTCAAAATGAGCATCTTGATAGGCGGAATCTGGGGAGCCTAAGATCACTCGATTTTGATGTCAATAAAATACTTAAATGTTGAAAAATATAATAACGAGCGAATCAATACGAGCCATCCAATGACATGTTATGGGAATTAGCCCTTACAAGAAATTAGAAATAAGTCCCCATGCTCCATAGAAGGGAGGAGAATAGGAGCTAGGAGGCTTGGATCCAAACCTAGACTTAGAGTTGAAGAGGGGTCTACTAGACAACTGAGCCAACAATCGCTGCCAGGAACCACCATTACCGAATTCTCATCATTCAATTGTTGTCACCTAACTATATCTCCTAATAACTATTACCTAATTATGATCTCTCATCCATCATCGACCAACTATTATGGACTGGCTATAGTCTTCTGATAACTATTATATATCTGACTAAAATCTTCCAATCGCTATTGCCTGATTATTAAGGTCTGACAGTGATCTTCTAATCATTGTCATCTGATTATTGTTGCCCGACTATACAACACCAACTGACTTGATTGATTGTCATCGCTTACAATATTGTTGCATGTAGATGCGTTGATGCATGCCATCAATGCACATCTTCACTTATAAAGGTGATAGACGCCATAGATGCACAACATCACTTATAAAATTGATGCACGCTACCAACACAAAGGTTGACAATTACAAAATTCATTTCTTGTCGTCGTTTATAATATCAGCACCAATATGGTCATTTCACATTACTAACACCAACACAAACTCGTAACTTCTTAGTTTATACTAAACTTTATTGTCTTTGATCTCCTCTCCTCAATGAAAAATGACTAAATATACTACAAATAATCCGTTGAAGATAACTCCAATGTCTCAAACCTCCTGTAACTTTTATAGTGAAATGCACAATTCATGTCTATTAAATTGTATTAATGCCTTCTCTAATTATAGGAAGTTATGATTATTTATAATTTATGGCATGCACTAGAGGGTTTCAATGTCTTTCCCAATTACAAGAAAGGACATCATTTGTAACTTATGATATGTACCAGTAGAATCAATTCATTTGAGTTAAACTCCGTGATTTTTCCTCTATTGGTGTTTTCAATATAAAAGTTACGTATCTCTTACAATTTTTTTTTTATTTATCCATGTTCTGAATTTTTGTATGAAACTAAAATATTAAATACTCTCTCTATTAGGGGTGTTAATTTCGGGTCATAGGTCAGGTTTGCGCGGGCAGGCGGGGCAGCTTCGCGGGCAGCGGGGCAGCGCGGGCAAATTCAATTTAAACGGGTTTGCGGGTTGATCCGGCGGCCGGGTCAACCCGAACCGCCGGGTCAACCCGAACCCGACCCTTTTTTTCAAACGGGTCGAATCTGGGAACCCGAACCTGAACCGTTTTGAAATCGGGTCGGGTCTAACCCGGATTTCTTGGTCGGGTCCGGATCGAGTTTTCGTGTCGTGTCAACTATTGACACCCCTACTCTCTGTCATCGCTAGATTTAGTTTATTTGTTAATTCGAAGCAATCCATCGATAAAATCATTTCTAGATAGACATTAGAAACGTTTTTGTTGTATTTCACTTCTTAAAAATTATTCACCCCTCATTACATTGGTTCTACTTATATAACCTGGATTTTATAAAATTTTCTTTGCCAATTTTTCCATTGGTTGCTACATGTGATAGCTCGTATTAACCTAGATATGATTTTATGATTTTAGTATACCTTCTACTATAAAAAATCAAGTTAATTTAAAATCTCAATCATTTTCTACTAACAATAAATATATGACATTACTTAATCAAGTGCATCAAGCATCTATACTATTTACACAATCAAAAGACAAAAAATTTAGTAAGAATAACTTACTCTAAATTTGATTAGATATTAAGGCTTCGTTTGGGACGACTTTTTTAGAGCTTTTTAAAGTAGTTTTTTAGTAGAATTTTTTTTTTGTGCTAAAAATCTGCTTTAAGAAGCAGTAAGAAAGCCATTCCAAACGATGCCTAAATGTCAAAGTCAATGATTATATTTTGAGAGAAGTGCAATATTTTTTTTGTTGATTACTTACCTATCACATTTGTCTTAACACTTATCTAATTATTTTGAGATTCATTTCAATCAAATCTGAGTAAAAAAAAATAATAATACAACAATTTAAATTTTCATCAAATAATAGAAAATAGGAAACTTTACTTATTTGATGTGTAATGATCAGATATAGGCTTCGTTTGGGACGACTTTTTTATGCTTCTTGAAACGGCTTTTTCGTATAAAAATTTTAATTTTTGTGCTAGAAAGCTGCTTTAATTTAAAAAGCAGCAAGAAAATCGTCCCAAACAAAATCATAACTTTCTCACTTGAATAGGGTAAATAAATACATGTATTACACAAAGAACTATGTGGCCAAATCAGTTTATTCTAGTCGAGGGTTTATGTAAGGTGTAACCAAACAGCTTTGGGAGACGAATCCCCCAAGGCTTTAGGTCTGAGAACTTTATTCCACTAAAGATGAGATTTAACCTATCCCAATAGATCTACTAACATCCATGGCCACATTAAGATTACATAAACTATTAAAGTTCAAAAGAGAAGTATGGAGATATTATACTTTATAAAAAGTTGGATATAAGAAAAGAGATGCTAGATGTTCAATGTTAAAAGCTAGGAAGGTAATTGCCTATTTTGAAGATGAGATTAGGGTTTCGTTTCGGATATCTTTCTTACTGTTTTCTAAAACAGCTTTGTAGTACAAAAAATTTTAGTTCTAAAATTTTTTGTACTGAAAAGATGCTTTAGAAAGCATTAAGAAAGCTTTTCCAAACAAAACCTAGATGTGAAGAAGAAGACGTTGTTGCCATAGTAATTTTTTATTTATCTAAATCAAAATGAGAGCCCATCTCTTTTATTGCCACAAACATCTCTTGGTAGAATGGAAAATAATTTTATCTTCTTAGATTTTGTTTGGGACGGCTTTTTTGCTGCTTTTTAAAGCAGTTTTTTAGTACAAAAATTAATTTTTTTGTACTAAAAACTGCTTTAAGAAATAATAAAAAATTCATCACAAATGAAGCCTTAGTCTTAAGGAACGTTAGGAGCTCCTACAATCACCTAAAAAGTACTCATTCTCACTTTTCTCTCTTTGTTGGTTTTATCCACTCTTCCCTCTTTATTTGCTTCTTGTTTTCAGTTAACAAACTCCTCTTTCTAAAGCTCTATTGGTAGTAATAACAAGGGACATGCTTGAGAACATAGAATTAATTATATGATTTTATAAAATTTTATAAATTCAGCATAAGATTTTATTAAAATTTTAAGAGGTTAAAGGTAATGTTTTTTAATGATTGATGGCATTAAGAATAATTCTACACATTATCTGATTAAAGGAATAAGAAAAATGATATTTCAGATCACAAAGACCACTTCAGGAAGTTGGAAGTAAACATTAATGATTTGTTAATAAAAAAAAGGGTGAAAGTCTTACAAACTCAAGATTCCTCTTCATATTCCTATAGCTCTCTCATAGTAAAAAACAAAGAGAAATATAAAATGATTTACTCAAAGGTTATTTATAGGCTTGACTTGGGATACTTTTTAATAGCAAAAAATTAGATGATACTAAGCAAGAATAGATAGGTATAAGCATATCTACATTATTATTGAATATAATGCTTATAATAATATATAGAAGGACCGAAAGTCAGCTCTAATAAAGAAAGTACTCAAACTCGTGGCACATTAGTAAAAAAATTGGAGAATCCTAATGAGTCTGGTTCAAGGTTGGAAAATCTTAGAGGGCATGTTGAGAAAAATATATATATAATTAGGTCCCTTCCACTTCAAAAAGATTAAGTTTTTGTTTGGGACAGCTTTCTTACTATTTTGTTTTTCAAAATGCAACCATAACTTTTTGTATGTCCATTTCTTTCTAAATGCTTTCAATAAACTTTTGTGCTAATATTCTATTTTCTACAAGAACTACTTTTAAAAAAATTACTTTCTCCACAACAGTTTTATAAGCACTTTTATAAGAAGCTACAGCTGTACCAAATGAATTGTAAGCGCGAGTTAATATCAAAGGCAACCAACCATGCATATTGGACAAGGTTGAGGAGATTCTATGGTTCATGTAGGAGTTGTAGCAATAGGAAGCTTTAGTTAATAGAGCAAGTGAGAGGGAGGATAAAGAAGAGAAAAAAAAAAAATTAGATATGGAGGATGAGGAGAAGGAAGATGAGGACGACAAGGATTAGGTTTCTTGTTTAATGCAATTTTGTAAATAATAGCAGTGTAACACAGTCATAAACAACAAATATAAACTACAGTTTTTAACCTGCATCAATCACAATCCTATAAAAAAATATATGTTTTAAATTTATAAATAATTTAAGATGGTTCATGCATGATCACAATTTCCATGACCACCACTTTTTCCAATCACGATAATTGTTTGTGATGAGTACTTAAATAACGGGCTCACCAATGGTTGTATAATCATTAAAGTAGATTTTGCGACCAAAAGTTCAGTTTCAAATGGGTTGAATTTATATAGTGCAATATCAAATGCATTATATATATATATATATTCCACAAGTCTCCACTTAAAATGAATTTTTGGGATTAAACATATGTTTAGAAAATACTATGAAAATAAACATCAAATTTAGCAAGGCCTGGAGAATGAGTCGGGGCCCAAGCATATACTTCCATGTGGGGTCTACTATAGCTATCAACTGATTCGCTATCAATATGTCTTTGTTCGGCTAAGGTATTAAGCTGCATAGAGGCTACCCTTTCAAAAAAGACATAAACACATGTACATGTGCACGTCCGCTCGTGCGCACATACAAATACATACATACATACATTCATACATACCTCATCATTACTTGCTTGCTACTATTTAAGTGTTTTATCTTCTTGACTTCTATTATTTATTAACATTCATCAATCTCATTTCTTTTGTATTTCTTTGATGCATGATGTGTCAAGGAGTACTGTTATTTGTTTTTTAATAATATTTGTATGTATCAGATGTATTTTGCAGAGGGGCTTTGCCTCTTGAATCTACTATATGCTTGGTTGTGCTAATTATTAATTGATTATAAACATGGGGCTTATTAATGAAAAGTCATTATTTGTAGGTGTATGATGTGAGATCTTGAATATTGGTTGATGATGGCAGGGTTTGTTTAGATGGCAGTGAAGTTATTTATGTTGGAGATGCTCATTTTTGTCTGAGGTTTGGGATAGATGAAAGTGATCTTACATCTGTCTTTGTGTATGTCTTGATTGACATATGAAATAATCTTTATTCAATCTTTGTTGTGATCTATGGTTGATGTCACAACTATGCAAATACAACTAACCTCTCTTTTTTTATATAAGAAATTGTTTTGATTAAAATTTTATGAAATATTGAAGGTGAATATCTCACTTTTATTTTCTATTATTCCACATAATTCCCAAAAAAATAATTGTTTGTGATTATGCAATGAAAGCCTTAAAATAACTATTATTGATATATCATCAAAAATTTATGTTGATCGGGCACGAATCTTGAAGCAAAATCAAGTTGGAAATTTCAAAATATAAATTGGAGACCACCCGAACTCTGATTTCATCAAACTTACAGTCAAACTAAATGTCTCGGAAATACAAACCCGACGACAATTCGGGCCTAAATGGGTCCAAATCGAAAACCCGAAGCACATTTGGAAGGTTCAAACCATAATTTGGATTACCAAATAGTTTCCAAACATGACATGCTTATAATTGAATCGAGCGGCTCGACGAGAAAAATCCAACGAACCAAAGATCTCTGAATTATTATATCATTAAGACATTCAAATGCCCAATAAATGGTCCATGATCAAGGGATTCAACATCGGCCGTCCATTCAAACCACTCTCAATTTACCTCTGATCTTCGTCATTTTTACTGGTCATGCCACTCTCAGAAAACTATAAATAGACCCCTTATTTGTCATAGAAAGGGATCCCTGGAGGGGGGTGAAGAGAGCTCTCTTGCCACCAGACTCTTCCTCGACCACCACTGGATTTTCACCCGACAACCTACCGACGTCAGAGTTTTGCACGGTCGCCAACTGATGCCAAAGTTTTGCCCGGCCGATGACAGACGCCGGATTCCTACACAGACGCCAAGTAACATCGGAGTTCTGCCTGGCTGCCAACTAACGCTGAACTTCTGCCCGGCCGACGACTTTCATCGAACTTCTACACGATGCCAAAGTTCCGCCTATCACCGGACTTCTTCCCATCATCAGACTTTCAGCGGACTTCTACCCGACGTCGAACTTCCGCCCGTCACCAAATTTTGACTCAATGTCGGTCTTCCACCCGTCGCTAGATTTCTACATGGCGTCGGACTTTCACCCGTCATAAGACTTCTATGTGCCATTGGAATTTCATCGGACTTCTATTCAATGTTGGTTTTTCATCCGTCATCGGATTTTTACTTGACACAGGACTTTCGTCCGTCGTCAGACTTTTGCCAGTCGTCGGACTTCTACCCTACGTCGGACTTCCACCCGACGTCGTACTTCCACCCTTCGTCGGATTTCTATCTGACGCTAGAGTTCCGCCCATTGCCGGACTTCTGAACAATGCTTATATATTGTCGGACTTTCGTCAGACTTCTACCCCGATGTTGGACTTTCGCCTGTCATCGAATTTCTACCCGACGCTAGACATCTGCTCGTCGCCAGACTTCTACCCGACGCTGGACTTCCATTTGTCTCTCAACTTCTGTCCATTGCCAAACTTCTACCCGATGCCAGACTTCCTTCAGTCTATGGACTTTGTCAGTTGTCGGACTTTCATCAGACTTCTACCCAACGCTGGACTTCCGCCCTTCATAAGATTTCTACCCGACGCTAGACTTCTTCTCGACGTTGGACATCAACTTACCGCTGGACTTCTTTCCATCGCTGAATTGCTACCGGACGTCAGACTTTCACCCGTCTCCAGACTTTTGCCAGTTGTCGTACTTTAGTTGGACTTTTACCTGACGTCAGACTTTCACCTTTTGTCGGATTTCTATATGATGCCAGACTTTTCTCGTAGCTGGACTTCTGCATGATGCCGGACTTCCAACCCGTCGCTGGACTTTCATGAGACTTCTATCCGATGTCAGACTTTCGCCCGTCATTAGATTTCTACCCGACTCCAAACCTCCTCCCATCGACAGACTTCTACATGATGCCGAACTTCTACTCGACGACGGACTTCCACCTGTCACCAGACTTCTGTCCATTGCCAAACTTCTACCCGACGTCGGACTTCTGCCAATCTCTGAACTTTCGCTAGTTGTAAAATTTTTATCAGAGTTCTACCTGATGTCGGACTTCTGCCCGACGTCAGACTTCCACCTGTCACCAGACTTCTGTCAATAGTTGAACTTCTACCTGACGCCGAACTTCCGCCCATCTCCGGACTTTTGCCAGTTGTCGGAATTTCGTCAAACTTCTACCTGACGCCGGATTTCCGCCCTTATCAGGATTTATATCTGACGTCAGACTTTCGCTCACTGTCGGTCTTCTATTCGACACTGGACTTCCACCGGTCGTTGAACTTTCGTCAGACTTCTACCCGATGTAGGACTTTCGCCCGTCATCGGATTTTTACCCGATGTCGAACTTTTTCCCAACTATGGTCCTTCTAACTTCCATCGCCCGTAGACTACGGTCTTTCCGACCTCCGTCGTTCCGTCGTCATACAATGGTCTTTCCGACCTCTGTCGCCTGCCAACTATGTTTCTCCCGACCAAAAAAATATATCCATTTTGATTATTTCAAGTCCCATCATGTAATGCATTATATTTGATGTATATTTATTACATCAAGCTAAGGCCTTCCTCCAAAGAAGGGCATCATTTATAAACGGTTGCAAATACTAGTGGATTCATTCAAACTGGGCCAGACCCCTTGGTTTTTCCCATTTTCAGGGTTCTCCATGCAAAAATCTTGTTGTCTCTTAAGAAAGCTACACTCTATCTTTTTATCTGTATGTATGTTGGATCTTCGTACAATGCTAAGACGTTAAACTTTATAATTCTCTACCACCGTGAATATTCCAGGATGCAACAATTACGATGACTAAGGTTTCATTTGGGACGCCTTTCTTAAGCAAGAAAAAAGTAGTAGTCTAAAGCTGTTCCAAACAAAGCCTACATGAAAAATTAAGGCTTTGTTTGGAGCGGCTTTCTTAGTAAAAAATTAAAAATTTTATACTAAAAAACTGCCTTAAGAAACAGTAAGAAAGTTATCTCAAATGAAGCCTGTGATAACTTTTTTTCTACTTTCTAAAGTAGTTTTTTAGTAAAAAAATTATTAAAATTAAAATTTTGATACAAAAAAATTATTTTAAAAAATAGTAAAAAAATTATCATAAACAAAATCTGAATAAGCATGGAGTAGAGCGGTAGCATGGCAACTAAGGCTTCGTTTGGGACGGCTTTTTTATTGCTTTCTAAAACGGAGTTTCAGTACAAAATTTTTTAATTTTGTACTGAAACTTCGTTTTAGAAAGCAGTAAAAAAGCCGTCCCAAACGAAGCCTAAGCCAGCGGTAGCATGGATAATAAACAATAATTTCTACTTTTTGATGAAAAATATATTTAATTTTTTAAAATTAGTTATTTCACAAAAGACGAGTGAATTCGATAAAACCTATAGGTGATTTTGATCTGGTAGCATTAAAAATATGATGGTAATATTTTTCAGATATAATAATTAATATTTTAAATTATTTTATATTTGTTGAACATTTAAATGTAAAATTCATGTTGAAAAACTCAAAATTTATTAAATATGACACCTAATTTTTATGTTAATGTAATTTAAGTACATATTTTGGGATATAAAAAATTGTTGCATTTTAGAATATTTAAATGTGATTTAGGTTGTGAGCAGAGCCTCAGAGGTTCAATTTGTGGGGAAATTATTTTCTTCGATGGTCGGACCGTCCAGAGGCAAATTAGAATGTGTTACGTCACCCGGTACACATCGGAATACAGCACCAGTACATAACAAAAACAAGTAATGTGTCACATCCTGATTCGCTTCCGGACGGCATCTAATGACCACACAGAATAATTTTTCCAATTTGTGAATGTGCGCTCTATAATTTCTATAACCTCTATAATTTCAAAGAATTGTTTAATTACTTTTTAGGATCATTATATTACCAATATATGAGTCTAGGTTCTCATACCAATTGGATGGAAGAATTGGTGTTTTTTATAGTTTTTTTTTTTGTGAAATTAAAATGTGTTGAAGTTGAAAGCTTCTTTTAAGAAAATAAATAATTATGCTAAATAAAATACATTCAAGATGAGTAAAAACGCACAATCAATATTTATATGATTCAGCCAAATCCCAACCTGCATTGATTCAGACTTAGGCGTATTTTGTGATGGCTTTCTTACGGCTTTTTAAAGCAACTTTTTAGTACAAAAATTAAATTTTTTGTTTTAAAAAGCTGCTTTAAGAAGCAGTAAAAAAGCCATCCCAAAATAAGCCTTAGTCCTCTTTTTAGACTAGGATTATGCTAACTTAGACTTCGTTTGAGACAACTCTCTTATTGCTTTACTTTTCCTATCACAATCACAATTTTTTTTTTACTACCACTATTTTATTATTTTTAATAAAGTTTTATTCTATGAAGCTGTTTCCTACAATAACTTTTAAAAAAATTAATTTCTTCCGAGTAACTTCACAATCACCTTTATAAAAATCTATAACAGTCTCAAACAGATGCTTAAGCTTGCAAATGTGTGTTTCACTTTATCTCCACTCGAGTTGGTGGATAGAACCAACACCCTATGCACTCTCCCCAATAGGGGTGTCAATTTCAGGTCACTGGTCGGATTCGGGTCAAACCCGTAACTGGCCCGTCACTATTCGGGTCAACCCGAACCCGAACCGTTTTTAAAACGGGTCAATTTTCTTGACCCGAACCCGACCCGCTTCTGGTCCAGGTCAACCCTACACGACCCGAATGACCCATTTCCAATAAAAAATTGCTAATTTTTGGGTAAAAAACGTGTCTATCTCCTCTTTTTCGGGTCAAAAAACTGGTCAATCTCGGGTTGCCGTGTCAAAATCGGATTTTTGGGTCAAAAACAGGTCAATTTCGAGTCAAAGGGTTAACCTGAACCCGACCCGATTTTTGAAACGGGTCGAAATGTTGAACCCGAACCCGACCCGAAAACCCGACCCGTTTCGGATTCGGGTTGACCTTAAACCAAAATTTTCGGGTCGTGTCAAATATTTACACCCCTACTCCCCAACCTTATCTAACTACAAGATAGATCTCACAAAGGCTTTCCAAAAGCTTAGAGATTGTAATTACTATGCGCTGCAATGACATTCAGTAGCAATTTTAGGACCGGCGGGGTAGCTTTAGTTAATAGAGCAAGTGAGAGGGAGGAGAATGTTAAGGACTAAGAAGAAGAAGAAAAAGCAAAAAATAAAAAATAAAAAATACAAGTAGACATGGATGATGAGGAGAAGATGAGGATGAAAAGGACTAGGTTTCTTGTTTAACGCAGCTTTGTAAACAATACCAGTGTAACACAATCACAAACAACAAATTTAAAACACAGTCTACAACCACGCATCAATGAGGGGTTTACAATAGCTATCAACTGATTTGCTATCAATTTGTCTTTGTTCTACTGAGGTATTGAGCCAGTTAAAAAAGAGGCTACTCCTTCAAAAAAGATATAAACACATGTGCATGCGCACGCATGTCCATGCGCTCATACACATACATGCATCCATACATACATACATACCTCATCATTACTTGCTTGCTATTATTTAAGCTTTTTATCTTCTTGATTTTTATTATTTATTATTAACATTCATCAATCTCATTTCTTTAGTATTTCTTTAATGCATGATGTGTCAAGGAGTACTATTTTTTTATAATATTTGTATGTATCATATGTATTTTGCAGAGGGGCCTTGTCTCTTTTTTTTTTTTTTTTTTTTTTTTTTTTTTTTTTTTTTAAGAAGGAGGGAAGAGGGGCCTTGTCTCTTGAATCTACTCTATGCTTGGTTGTGCTAATTATTAATTGATTATAGACATGGGGCTTATTAATGAAAAGTTATTATTTCTAGGTGTATGATGTGAGATCTTGAATATTGGTTGATGATGGTAGGGTTTGTTGTAGTGAAGTTTTTTATGTTGGAGATTCTCATTTTTGTCTGAGGTTTAGGGATAGATGAAAGAGATCTTACATCTCTGTCTTTGTGTATGTCTTGATTGACATATGCAACAATCTTTATTCAATCTTTATTGTGGTCTATGGTTGATGTCACAACTATGCAAATACAACTAACCTCTTTTTTTTTTATATATAAGAAATTTGTTTTGATTAAAATTTTATGAAATATTGAAGGTGAATATCTCACTTTTACTTTCTATTATCCCACATAATTACCAAAAAGTAATTGTTTGTGATTTTGCAATGAAAGCCTTAAAATAACTATTACGGTTAGGGGTGTCAATATTTGACACGACACGAAAATCCGATCCAAACCCGACCCGAAAAATCCGAGTTGGACCCGACCGGATTTCAAAACGGTTCTAGTTCGGGTTCCCGGATTCGACCCGTTTGAAAAATGGGCCGGATTCGGGTTGACCGGGCGGGTTGCCGGGTCAACCTGCGAACACATTTAACTTGAACTGCTCGGGCTGCCCCGCCTGCCCCCGAAGCTGTCCTGATTGCCTGCGCACCGCCCTGGCTGCCCGGACCCTGCCCACTCAGCTTCCCTCGCGACAAAGCCTGCCAGCGCACGCTGTCGCGCCTGCCAGCGCCGGCGCCAAGCGCCCAAGGCTGCCCGCGCGTGCTGTGCGCACCCGCGCTCGCCGCACGCACCCTCCTACGAGCTCCTGCGTGCGCCTGCTCTAGCCCGACCGCATTTGCGCTTTTCGGGTCCCGTGTCGGGTCGGGTCAACCCGGCAACCCGCCGGGTCAGGTCCGGGTTCGGATTTCCGACCTGTTTATTTACCCAGATCGGGTTAGGGTTGACCCATTTGAACTGGGATCAGTTTCGGGTTCAACCCGAACCCGACCCGTGACCCGAAATTGACACCCCTAATTACGGTGACTAAGGTTTCCTTTTGGACGCCTTTTTTATGGTTTTGTAATTTATTTTTTAGTATAAAAATTTCATGAAAGCAAGGAAAAAGTAGCAGTCAAAAGCTGTCCCAAATGAAGCCTACATAAAAAATCAAGGCTTTGTTTGGGGCGGTTTTTTTACTGCTTCTTAAAGTAATTTTTTAGTACAAAAATTAAAAAATTTATATTAAAGAGCTACTTTAAGAAGCAGTAAGAAAGCGATCCCAAACAAAGCTTCTTTTTTGCTTCGAAATTTTTCTGCTATAAAGTTATTTTAAAAAATAATAAGAAAGTTGTCTCAAACGAAGCCTAAGTAAGCATGTGGTAGAGCGGTAACATGGCAAATGTGTGCAAGCAGATGTGTGCAAAGGTAAATGTTGAACATTGTGGCTTGAATGGTAAAAAATGGATTGTAGATAATATATAAACAATAATTTCTGCTTTTTTTATAAAAAATATATTTAATATTTTAGAAAATTAGTTATTTCACAAAAGACGAGTGAATTCGATAAAACCTATAGATGATTTTGATCTGATAGCAGCAACGTTTTGAAAACCGGACCGGACCGGCCGGTTCAACCGGTTGAACCGGCACCCGGCCGGCCGGCCGGTTCGGTTAGCTGAAGAAACCGGGCAAGCAAAGAACTGGTATCGAACCGGTCCGACCGGCGGTCGAACCGCAAAACCGGCGAACCGGGAACCGTGTATGAACCGACCACTTAAGCCCTAATGCGATTTCCACCGTTTGATGTTAATCATGCGGTATTTAAGTTTGGGTAAAACACTTAAACATGTAAAAACGAAACCTAAATTTTATTTTCACCTCTCGTAACTCCCGAAGCCGTCCGCTCCCCTGTCCGATTCACTTCCTTCGTCGCTGCACTGGGCGCTGCAGCTCGACTTCGTCCGTTCGTCGCTGCTCGCTGCTCGCTGCAGATACTCCTTCGCCGTTCGTCGCTGCAGCTCCGCCGTTCGTCGCTGCAGCTCCGCCGTTCGTCCAGTGCTGCAGCTCCGCCGTCTGTGCTTGGATCCTTCGCCGTCCAGTTCTTAATCGTTGGTGCTTGAATCATTGTAAGATGTTAATTTTATTTTGAAGAAATGTTATTATCATGATGAATAAAATGTTGCCTGTCCGATTTTCTTCCTTCGTCGCTGCACTGGGCGCTGCAGCTCGACTTCGTCCGTTCGCAGATACTTCTTCGCCGTTCGTCGCTGCAGCAAAACACTAAACATTTCATCTTATTAAGAATCGCATTTATTTTCATCCACTTCATTATATGTTATTTGTTTTGGTTCTTCTAAATTTTAATGACAAATAGCTACTCAAAATTTTACATATTTCATACTAAATTCTTGATTCTTCAAATAGCTACTCAAAATTTTACATATTTCACTCCATTATTTTCATCCACTCCATTATACAAATTGTTTTGGTTCTTCTAATGTTTCCGATATTGATGCTAAATAGTTTTCAGTTGTCACTGTTAATGCTGCGTTTGCTTGTTTAATACTACATGCCTCCTTAGATGCCATCACACTATTTCCGATATTGCTTCATTTGCATTTGCTACATGCCCTTTTTTGGCAACAGAGATAATATATGTTCAAAATATATATATTTTGGTAATCTTTAGTGTTTTAAACTTTTAATGATGTTGGCAATTTGGTTGAAATTGTGAGATATAACTGGCATATCAATAATATTCTTGAATCGGATGTGGAATGAGATATTTATCTTGTTTCTAGTGTTATGCTTATAAAAATACTTTATATTATCACCATCACTTCCCTCTTTATTTTGACTCAAGAGATCATAAGTTTGGTAATTTTGTTTGGATAACCTAAGAAAATTATACAATAAAGAAAAACTGGAATAAGGATGTGTGATGGTTTCAAATGAACATCTTAATGATTGAATTGTGAGTAGGCATATTTTATCGGTGGAAAAATCCTCGATTGTTTCAAATAGCAATTCTAATATTTTTTAAGTGCAATTGTGTATGATACGTTTTAGTAATTTGGAATACATGAATAGCAATTCTAATATTTTTTCATGGCATTTACAAAACACTCATATTAATATGATACTTTTCAGGCTAAATATTGATCCATTGTTGTTTAATACTACTAATGGATCAACAAAACAATCAATCTGCACAATCAACTCAAAGCGTTCGTGAGAAAGTAGATATCGCTTGGAACCATTTTACTGAGTGTAAAACCACTGATGGTAAGAAGCAATATAAATGTCTTCATTGTGGAATAATTTATAAGGGAGGAGGCATTCATAGGATGAAGCAACATCTAGCGGGGATTAAAGGGAACATTGCTTCTTGTAAGAAGGTTCCACATGACATACGACATCAGATGCAACAAAATTTGATTGAGATATCAAAGAAAAAACAACAAGCACAACAAGACTTGTCGCAGATTGATGATTTACTTGGTGAAGATCCAGTTGAAGAAGAGAGGGGCTCATGTTCAGTCACAAAATCACAAAGTTCAGATATACATGGTAAAGGAATGGATAAAGGAAAGAGAAAAATTGATGAAATTGATAATTTTTTTGCACCTAGAACAAAATCTGGATCTCAACCTTCCTTAAGAAGTGTGATGGAATCTAAGGAGGCAGTGCACCGTGCAGATTTAGCAATTGCTAGATGGTTTTATGATAGTTGCATTCCATTCAATGCCATCAACTCACCTTTTGCACAAAAGGCTATAGATGCAGTTGCTGCAATAGGACCTGTATACAAATTACCGTCTTATCACAGATTAAGAGTGAATCTGTTACGGGATGCGAAAGAGGAATGTAAATTGCTAATTGAATCTTATAGAAAAACATGGAAAGAAACTGGTTGTACGTTGATGGCTGATGGTTGGACAGATACAAGAAATAGGACATTAATAAATTTTCTTGTTTATTGTCCTCGAGGAGTTTCATTTTTAAAATCAGTAGATGCATCTGATGTCATCAAAGATGCCACAACATTGTGCTCATTATTCACTGATATCGTTGAATGGGTTGGTCCAGAGAATATAGTTCATTTTATAACAGATAATGCAGCAAATTATAAGAAAGCTGGTGAGTTATTGCATGAAAAATATGAAAATATCTATTGGTCACCTTGTGCAGCTCATTGCATTAATCTTATTCTGAAAGATATTGGAAGCATGCCTTATATTACAGAACTAGCTAGAAAAGCTTCAAAGGTTACAATTTTTATTTATAACCATGCTTTTATATTGGCCTGGTTAAGAAAAAGGAAAGGTTGGACTGAAATTGTAAGGCCAGGATTAACTAGATTTGCAACAACATTTATTACCTTAAGAAGTGTCCATGATCATAAACATGATTTGCAAGCATTCATCACCAACAAGGCTTACATTGATTCAAAGCTAAGTAAGACAATGAAGGGGAAAGAGGCAGCCTCAATTATTTTGGATGCAAATTTTTGGAATGACAGCTTCATAATTTCTAAATTATCAGGGCCCCTAATTAGGTTGTTAAGAATTGTTGATGCAGATGAAAAGCCATCTCTTGGATACCTTTATGACGGTATGTTCAGAGCTAGAAAAGCAATGAAGACTATGTTTAGAAATAATAAAAGAATGTACAAGCCTTTCACTAGTATCATCAAGAGAAGATGGGATAATCAACTAAGACAAGGGATACATTCAGCAGCTTATTTTCTGAACCCTCAATTTCAATATGATAGAGAAAATTAGTGCAGCAAGTCTGGAGTTTTGCAAGGTCTAGTAGAATTGATTGGCAATAAAGATGTATGTCCAAAATCAACTTTGGCAATGAATGAGGTGAGATTTTTTCGTGATAGTTTAGGAAGTTTTGGTAAGCCCATTGCATCAACATTAGCAAAAGAAATGCAACCAGGTAAGATGACAAAATTTTGAGATTTCATTTTAATATATATTTGAACAAATTAATGTATGCTTGTTAATTTATAGATGAATGGTGGAGAATGTTCGGCTCTAGTGCACCAAACTTACAGAAATTGGCTATTAGAATTCTTAGTCAGACATCATCTTCATCAGGTTGTGAGAGGAACTGGAGTGTGTTTGAGCAGATTCATACAAAAAGAAGGAATCATCTTGAGCACCAAAGGCTAAATGATCTTGTCTATGTTTGTTACAATCTCAATTTAAGAAATAGGTACTATTTGAAACTTCTTTAAATATTTTTTTAAATAATGATGCACATTTTATTATTATTTTTTTATAATAATTATGTAGGTTGCAGTTTAGAAAAAAAAAGTTATGATCCTTTGGATTATGCAAGTATTGAACTTGTTGATTTCTGGATCCTTGATGATGAACCAACTCCAGAATTGCATTTAGAAGACTTGGAGTCAGAAATTTACAAAGATGATGCAATTCCTATAAATGTAGAACCAAACTTAACATCATCTACACCAACCCCAAGTAAGATTGTTGATTAATTTATATCATTTGAGTATAATATTAAATTTAGACTTATTATTTCATATTAATAATTTGCAGATGAAAACAACTTATCTAATATATGTGATGAAGATGACATACCTTGTGAGGATGCAGAAGCATTTGGGATGCAAGATTTTGGTGAAGAAGAGTTTGAGAATCCATCATTCGATCACACAAATTTAGTTGATGATTATTAAATTCACTATGAGTTATGAGTGTTTTGAGTTTTGAGTTTTTTATATGTAAACTGATATAAACTGATTACTTTTTTGTCTCTATGGTATTAAGTTAAAACTTTTTATATTTATGAATTTTGAGTTTGTTTTCTCAATAAATTGTTATAATTTTGCTAAAAGTTATGAAGAGGTATGTTATATGTTGTCAATTTAATATTTTTTAATGTCTATTTTGTTATATATTTTACTTCGTTTTCTTTTACTCATTTCATTTTGTAACAATTTCACATGATAGAGAAGGAGAATTGAAGATGGTTGCATTCATCAACTTCCAACACACAATAGAGCTCAACAAAAGGTATGTTATTTACTTATTTGCTTATGTTTTATAAACTTCATTGATGCCATATTTATATTATTTGATTAGTTTGATATGAAAATGAAATGCATAGTGAATGTATTAGAGGAAATTTTTTCATTTATTTTATAATTTTAATAATATTATTATTTATTACGTCATCCGGTTCGACCCCGGTTCGACCGGTTCGACCCCGGTTCGACCGGTCGAACCGGTCAAACCATGAACCTCTCCTTCTTCCGGTCGGTTGTCCGGTCCGGTTTTCAAAACGTTGGATAGCAGTACAAATATGACGGTAATATTTTTCAGATATAATAATTAATATTTTAAATTATTTGATATTTGTTGAATATTTAAAGGTAAAATAACACAAAATTTAATAAAAATGACCCCTAATTCTTATGTCAATGTAATTTAAATACATATTTTGTGATATAAAAAAATTGTTGCATTTTAAAATATTTAAATTTGATTTTGGTTGTTGTGAGCAGAGGGTCAATTTGTAAGGAAATTATTTTATGTGGTCACCAGACCGCCTCGAGTCAAATCAGAATGCTCCACTAATACAAAGCAAAAAAGTAATGTGGTGTGTCCTTATTCACTTTCGGATAGGGGTGTCAATATTTGACACGACACGAAAACCCGACCCAGAAAATCCGGGTTGGACCCGACCCGATTTCAAAACAAGTCGGGTTCGGGTTCCCAGATTCAACCCATTTGAAAAAAACGGGTCGGGTTCGAGTTGACCCAACGGGTTGGCGGGTCAGCCCGGAAACCCGCTTAGAATGAGCTGCCCGATGCTACCCCAGCTACCCGCGCCTGCCCACACCCTGCTCGAGGCCGCCCGCGCCACACAGCTGTCGCTGCCGCTCACGAGTTGCGCTCGTGCTGCCCGCGGCCCCGCACGCGCCCACCTTACCCGCATGCACGCGCTCGCCCTGCCCACTCGCCACGCTCTTGCCGCGCGCCCGCCCTGCCCTCGCATGCTAGCCCGCATCCGCGCACCCGCCGCACGCCCGAGTCCGCCGCGCGCCCCGAGTCCGCCCGCTTGCGCGACCCGCATCCGAGCTTGGGTCCCGTGTCGGGTCGGTCAACTCAGCAACCCGACATGTCTGGTCCGGGTCCGAGTTTTCGACCCATTTGCCTACCCGGGTCGGGTTAGGGTCGACCCGATTGTACTCGAGTCAATTCCGGGTTCAACCCAAACCCGACCCGTTACCCGAAATTGACACCCCTACATTCGAATGACATCCAGTGGTCACACAAAATAATTTCTCCAATTTGTGAATGTGCGCTCTATAGTTTCTATAATTTCAAAGACTTGTTTAATTACTTTTTAGGCATATCTCATTACCAATATATGAGTCTACGTTCTTATACCAATTGGATGGATGAATTGGTGTTTTTATAGTTTTTTGTGAAATTAAAAATATGTGATGAAGTTGAAAGGTTCTTTTAAGAAAATAAACAATTGTGCAAAATGAAAATACATACAAGGTGAGTTAAAACTCACAATCAATATTTATATATATGATTCAGCCAAATCCAAACCTCCATTGATTCAGACTTAGGCTTCATTTGGGACGACTTTCTTATTGCTTCTTAAAGCTACTTTCTAGCACAAAAATTAAAATTTTTGTACTAGAAATCTGCTTTAAGAAGCAGTAAGAAAGCCATCCCAAACGAAGCCTTAGACTTCGTTTGTGACTCCTTTCTTACAGCTTCTTAAAGCAGCTTTTTAGTTCAAAAATTAAAATTTTTGTTTTAGAAAGCTGCTTTAAGAAGCAGTAAAAAAGCCGTCCCAAACGAAGAATTAGTCCTCTTTCGGGACTAGGATTATGTTAACTTAGACTTCATTTAAAACAACTCTTTTAATGTTTTAACTTTCATATCACAATCACAATTTTTTTTACTACCGCTTTTTAATTATTTACAATAAAGTTTTATGATAGGAAGCTGCTTTCTACAATAACTTTCAAAAAATTTGTTTTCTCTTGCGGCAATCTCAAAACTACCTTTAAGCTTGCAAATGTGTGTTTCACTTTATCACCACTCGAGTTGGTGGATAGAGCCAACAGTCAACACCCTATGCACTCTCCCCAACCTTATCTAACTACAAGAGAGATCTCACTAAGCCTTTCCAAAAGCTTAGCGATTGAAAATAGAAAAGAATATTATGGATTTTAAAAATTTTGTTATAGCAAAATATAACAAAAGAAAAACTATGAAAAGTACTTAGCAATCATACTAACAATATTCCTTGGACTACTTTACAAACTTCTCTTAAGCTTAGAATTGATTTAGCTAAAAAATCCAAGGATTTTAATTTTTTTGCTAGAACAATATTAGTTATTATTTTTTTTTTTTTCAAATTTTTCCCTTTGATAGACTCCCAATGCACTCAAAAAACCATTTAAAAATCAATTATAAAATATCTTACAAATTCATATGGAAAAGCTAGACAAAGAGGTAAAAGTTAGGTTTCTAACTATTATGTGTGCCAGGGTTATTACTAGCTAAACTAGATTTAATTTGCATCAAGATGGCCTTACGATCCATTGGATTTGCATTGATCAGATTAGTACAACTCATGATATTGTATATGTAATAATCTAAATTTTAACTCAATCAAATAATTTTTTTAAGAGTAATTATAAGTCAAATTTAAAAATCTTACTGCACATAAGATAGATATTATTGTGTTTTAATTATAATAATTTTTCCGAATTTTTTTGCTACTGATGCAAATCGTTAAGAAATTAACAGTTATTAGCATAAGTGGAGATTTTGAGGTTGTTAGGTATTCATTTTACAAACTGATTTCTTCAGAATTTTTTAAATAAAATGTACTATTTTAAGTAAACTCAATACAAATTCAAAGGCTTTTTAAGCCCATCTTAATGCAAATTACATCATCATATCCTTATGCAATTGTTTTCTTTATAAGCGGTTGCAAATCCATTATGACGTACAATTATTCCAAAAATTGCAAAGGCGAGACCTAGTCAGGTATGTATAGGGGTGTCAATTTCATGTCACGGGTCGGGTTCGGGTCAAACCTGGAACTGACTCGGGTTCAAAAAGGTCGACCCTAACCCGACCCGAGTAGGAAAACAGGTTGGAAATCCAAACCTGGACCCGATGCGGCGGGTTGCTGAGTTGACTCGACCTGACACGGGAAGGCAGGCTAGGACGTGGGCGCGAACGCGGGCTCGAACTCGGACATGCAGGCGAGCGGGTTGGCGAGGCCACAGGGGCAGTAGCGCGGGCACGTGGGCAGGGCGTCCGGGCAACAGCGCGAGCGCACGGGCAGTTGTGCGGGCGCTCCAGCAGCTAGGCCGGCATGTAGGCATGCGGGCAGCCGCGCGAGCAGCCTCGTTCGTGCGGTAGCGTGCTGGCAAGGCGCAGGCAGGGGGCGGGCAAGTCGGGCAGGGCGTGGGTAGGGGGTGGGCAGGGTAGGGCAGCTTTGCGGGCAGCCGGGCAGGGGGCGGGAAGATATTTTAAATGGGTTTTTGGGTTGACCCGGCAACTTGTCGGGTCAACCCGAACCCAACCTGTTTTTCAAACGGGTCAAATCTGGGAACCCGAACCCGACCCATTTTGGAAACGGGTCATGTCTAACACGAAATTTCCGAGTCGGGTTCGAGTCAGGTTTTCGTGTCGTGTCAAATATTGACACCTCTAGGTATGCACCAAGCTTCATTGTGTCGTTGCGCATACTAGAAGACTCTTAATGTGGCATGGACGTTAAATTTCCTGGATAAGTAAATCCGTCGCAAATTCTAGTAGATTTCCGACATATTTTCTGAGTGGATTTCTGACGGATTTATTTTCAGCGGATTTCCGACGTAAAGTGAAAATTATAAATAAATAAAATATATTATATATCATTTTGTATATTAAAAAAATATTCTGGACTAATGAAAACAAAATAGAAACCTAATTTATCTTATATAAGGTAATTTTATAAAAAATTAACAATTAATCATATTCAGCACTTATTTAGCAAAAATTAAGATATATAATTTTGTTAGATTGAGAATAGGTTTTTAGGGTTTTGTGACATATGTAAGATAAATATAGCCATTGGAAGTCTTTTTTTAATTATATAAGATAAGTATTTTTTTTATTTTTTTTTTAGATATTTTAAATATTTCTTGTATTTGTAATAAGGAAAGATTATTCTCTTTGTTGATAGTTAATATATTTGGAGAAATATTGTAAAACCTAAGTCTTTATGAATAATTTGGTCCTATATTATAAGATGACTTGATTATTAAATAAAACATGAAAATTTTTCTCCTACTCTTCTCTTTCTCCTCATCCATTCTAGTGGATTCTAGTTATCTCTTCTCCTCTAATCTTGGGTCCCTTGTTTTAGTACCCATTCACCTACTCTTTTGTCCTTATTTCATCAAAAATTATTTTCCACTTCACACTGTTTAATTAGTTATAAGAATTTAATAGGGGTGTATTGGTACCTTGGAGAATGAAAGTGTCAAAATCTCATAACTAAAATCATACTTAACTAATATACCATTTAATTAATGGCATTTTTTGTCTCCATTTATAAATTAGAAGATGTAGTGAGGAGTTGATCATATTAGGTCACTAGGTGAAAGAAGTAATAAATGGAATTGAGAGAGAGAGAGAGAGAGAGAGAGAGAACATCAGATAAACTTTCAAAAACATCTCTGGGATCATCTAAGCTCCATTTTTTTGCAAACTGATAATCAAAACAAATCTTTCGATTAGATGAACCTAAAAATATCTAGAATGTGTTTATCTTGCTAAATCCAATTGCACCTAAATGAAAAACATGGAAGCATAATTAAAAACTTCTCAATGGCATTATAAGACCAAATATTCTCCATTTCTCACATGCGTATAATCAAAATGACTATCTTCATAAGAAAAATTCAATGAGCATAATGCTGCCCAATTCTGATATCACTAAAGTAATAATATTTTTACATAAAATAATATATAATTAAAATATATTAAAATGGTCAGTCTAATTGAGTATTTTGGTTTCCCATGAAGGTTGACACCTACCTCTGCCACCAAGGTTTATACATATTATAACTAACAAGGTCGGTAATAGCTTTTCTAGTACTCATCCGTCTCTCCTTCTCTAAGAAGAATAATTGAACAAATTATCAATTATCTCTTGATGACAACATTGGCACCTTAATAAGCACTACTTAAAAATCTATCATTATCGTCGGACATTCCATCAGAAATATTTACGTCGGTAAACGGTTTTATCGGCGGAATGCCTGCTGGTAACTTAACAGTGAAATGTTCAACACAATTTTTGCCGCTGAAACACCAGCACATATTCCTCCGGCCTTTTACCGGTATTTTAAAGCTTTTTGGCGCATATTTTAAAGGTTTCCGGCGCATATGTCCGCCGATAATTACCGGCAAAATTACTGGTGGAATTGTCGGCGAACATTGTGTCGGCTTACTTAAACTCAACGAAACGTTACCAACGCATTGTCCGTTGGTACTATAACCAAAGGATAATCCGCTCCACCGGAAGATTGCTAGTACAAGCCCTATTTCAACCCGTCCGTTGTCTGACTTCTCATTTTCGTCCTGACAGAACCTCATTCGTATTCTTTTCCTCTCTCACGTCCGAGAGCTTCCCCGGCCAAAACCTCTTCACTCGCCATCCGAGAGCTTCCCTGATGCCGAGCATTTCTTTCCCTCTCTTCGCTCGCGTCTGAGAGCTGCCCCAATTGAACCGGCAAGCATTTCTTAATTTCTTGGCGTCCGAGAGCTGCGCCAACCAAACCCTCGCCAACTTTCGCCAAAAGCTGCCCCAAACTCCACCGGTAAGAGAAGATATTATCTCATTACCTTGAATTTGGATGTTCTCACTTGATATTTGCAAGAGAAGGTATCTTGGTGTATGCATTTTGGTTTTCGTATGAATGTTCTCACTAGACATTTTCAAGAGAATGAATCTTAGTGTACGTATGCTTTTGCTTTTCTAATGAATGTTCTCACTAAACATTTGTAAGAGAATGTATGTTTGTGTATGCTTTTAATTTATTTTTGTTATGGATGTTCTAACTAGACATTTGCAAGAAAATGTATCTTGGTGTTTGCTCTTGGCTTTAGTTATGGATGTTCTCACTAGATATTTGCAAGAGAATATTATACCTTGATGTATACTTTTTGCCGATGATATTGTTCTTGTAATTGATAATAATAGAGAGGGAGTTGAAGGTAAACTTGAATTATGATGGTCAACCTTAGAGTCTAAAGGTTTTAGCATAAATAGATCTAAAATTTAAAATATTGATTGTATTTTTAGTAGTAATAGACCTAGTTGAGGGATTGTGATTTTGGGCGATGAAGTCATTAATAAAAGTACACATTTTTATTATCTTTGATCTATTTATGGTGAAATATATGGGGATATTGTTTGTAGAATTCAAGTTGGATGTTTATTTTAATGTTGTGGACATATGTTATTATGTATTTGTGGACATGTTTACTTGTTTGTTTTATGGACATCTGCACTTCTTTATTGTTAGATATTTGTTGATGATAATATTCTTGTTTTTGTTATTGAGTACATGTTTGGTGATGTTCTTGATTAGAGCTGGATGTTTGAATTTATATAGTATTGCATTTTTGTCTATGCAGGTTAGTGGAAATAAGTTTTAGAAGTCGGGTGGTTTTTTTTTTGTATATGCTATAGGTTTCCGGCAGATTATCCGACGGAAACACTGCCGGCAACACGATACGATGAAACTGTATCATTGTTTTCGGCGTACATTTGCGCCGACATTTTCGGCAGTATATTCGCTAGTATTGTCCGCCGATAATAGTATGATGGCAGGTTCGGCGGATTATCCGCTTAATCTGCCGGTTGTTCCGACATACAATTTCCGCCGGAAATACCGGCGAAAAAAACGTCGAAATTTGCCTCCTTTAAAGACGTTGTTTTCTCAAATTTTGCGCCGGAAAAATGTTGGAAAATACGATGGAAAATTTCCTGCAAAAATGTTACGCCGGTATAGATTTTCCGATGCGCGAATTACCGTCGGAGTAGTTTACGCTAGTATTTCACCGAAAATAAGGATTTTCCGGCGGTTTTTTTTGTGTTACCGGCGAATTTTGTCTACCGGTAACATCGCGTTTTCTTGTAGTGACACCTCTTACTTTCTTCATCGAATTATGTCAGTTATATCATATTAATGCATTCCCTCATTACAAGAAAGAGCATCATTTACAATATATAACTTATCATCCATGAATCATTTTTATATTTCTCCAATTTTGAACATTTAAATATATATTAAATGCCATCACCCTAAACCCTAAAATACAAAAAAATAATAAAAATAATTTAAATAATAATACCATGCCATTTCAACCACATAGAGCCGCCCTCTCACTATGTCATTTATATTATTCCACATAATTAATATGCTAACTATTATAGTCGATATTATCTATAATTACCCAATCATTAAAATAATCCATTTGAAACATGTTGCATTCCATCATGAACTGCCTCGTCAAACTTATCTTAGTTCAATATCTATTGGATCTTAACAGCTAATGATAAATTAAATATTCATTATAATATTTCTCTTAGAGCTCTGAACTAAAAACTTCATGACATTTGCTGCTCCTCTCTATGTTTTTTCTTCACAGGACAACCAGCTCATATATGCTCCCTCAGTCAGATAGCCAAATGGCCTTCACACATTAAGGAAGCATCAAAGATATGTCTGCAAATTAGAACAATTGGCATGATGTGTTTTACTGTATTAATCAAATATAATATAATTTTGGAGATTTTTTTATTTTTTTTGGAAAAAAGAAATTTACTTGCCGCCCTAATGTCACTCTTAGGTGATTTAGATACTTTATGTAAATTAGGAAAAAAAATACTTATAAGAAATAGTTATTAGTAATTGTTAGGTTTTAGGTAAATTAATTGAGGCTTCATTTGAGATGATTTTCTTACTGCTTCGTAAATCAAATTTTTAATACAAAAATTAAAAATTTATATTAAAATTTTACTTTAAGAAACAGTAATAAAATCGTCCCAAATGAAGCCTAAAAGATATTGCTTACTAATTCTTAAAAAGCCAATGATAATGAATGTATAATAGAAAGATTGAAGGATTAGTTAAGTATGAAATATAGATATTAGAAGTCAACGATTATAAGTGTGTATTAGATGAAAAAAAAAAAGGATTAATGAATAAATTTCTCAATACAATTGAATTTTTTGTTTATGTGATTGCAAAATTACCAATTATTATTTTCAGAAAAAATTTAGATGCCCTTATTCTAAACATAAAAAACAATGATAATGAATCTATAAAAATCAATTATATTGAGGGATTTCAAGTCAAGTGTGTACCTGCTGCTTTATCCCTCTTTTTTTTTTCATTTGATTTTAATTTTGTAATAGGTAAAATTACTGACTCTTAGTTTTATTTCAAGTAGTGTTCTTTTACCAAGCCTTTGATTTTTTAAAGTTATTATATATATATTTAACACTAGATGAAGTCATAGTATAGATTTATATCAAAGCAGATAAACTCTATTGCTAGTTTACTTAATCAAAATTCCACTAACATGTTAATAATTTGAAAATGTCGTAATAAAAAGTTATAATATTGTTTATAAAATAAATCTTCTTTAGAATGAGTGCATACACATTAGAGATGTACTAAGTCAAATATTTATGAGATATGCATGGGTCAGTGGATCAATCTTCTCACCAATTAGATTTTATGCCATGGAGCATGCATGATGAAAGAGGAAACGAAAATTTTATGAATTAGGCTCCCAAGACATAATATATATATGATGCAAAATCTTTCGATACCATGCATCATGGCTATACAAGGGTCAACATATAAGAACGTGTGAGATTGATGATAATACTCATATGATGGAGGGTTTACATGCAAGCATGAATGATATGCAAGCAAAGAAAAAAAAAACATCGTGAGATTGTGAGAATAGGACATCAGAAGATGAAGAGAGTTAGTAAGAGTGCGAGTGAGAGAGATTTGAGACAAATATTTTATTTTTTATGTTTTATTACGTTCGTTATATGTGTAATGTTTAATATGAAATATTTGGTTGCTTCAAATTTGTTTACCTATATTTTTATAATGTATATTTCTTTATAATGTACTATGTGATGTAATATGGATATCATATATTCATGATGTGATATGCACAATTAAATTTTGTAGGGAGGTGTTGCCCAAAAATAAAAAATAAAAATCAGTACAATTTTCAATCAAAAAAACTCATTGGAATTTGACCGAGGAAATGGAAGAAAAAGTCTATAGAAGCCAAACTAACGAGTTGAACCGTTGTATTTTCCTAAGAAAAATTTGTTGGAATTTTGGTGGAACAACTCCATTGATGAATTTTTTATTATCTTTTTCTTGGTAGGTTCCTTCAAATTGTCCATTGAAACTATTTTTACAGAAGAATTCTGATCATTGTGGTAGGAAACACTTGTAGATCGCAAGCATTTCCTATCAATCTTCGAAAAACATCAAGAACTCTCCACAAAATCCGCACAAAACCAGAAAAAAAAATAGAAAATTTGTATTATTTGATGAAATAGAAATAGAAAATACCAAGTTACAATTGATCCTCTTTTGAGAGGAGGATCTATCTCTCCCAAATTTCTGGACGTCACTAGAGCCCAAAAATCTAAACCTAAGAGATCATAAATTCAGCCAAATTCAAGCTGTCCTAGCCCTAGGAAAATAAACTATTTAATACATACAATACAAAACGAAATCCGTAAACAGTCCCTAGATTCAAATTTTCCTCCAAACTCCCTAAAAAATCCTTCATAAATAGCTCACGCTTGCCCGCATTCGGCTCGTATAGGAGGCGAAAATGTCCGCCTCTGTTCGCGTAAGCCGGTCCCGTCGAATCGAATGGACCGGTCTAACACATAACTAACTATTTTTACAATGATTTTTTTGATGCAATAAAAATCAATTGAAAACTCTTTAAGAACACAATTTTCGGATGAATTTTAATGATTTTCTAATTTATTTTTCAGTAGAAAAACTCCTTTTTTCCAATAGTAGTTGGGAGTGGTAGCACAAAATCTCCAGTGAAAGGCAAAAAAGATGTAACTAGGCTTAGCTTAATTAATATTAGATTAGGTTAACATAGCTCATTCAAATTACCTGAGCCGACAAGACCCACCAATTTAAAGTAATATTATTTCTTAGTAATGGATTACCACTCACATGTTGAATAGATCAATTAATTTTACATGATATATTATATACACACTATCATATATTATGAGAGAAGATCATAATTAAATTACTATCATATATTATCATGTCATATATGTGCTGAAGAAATGTTAAAAAAAATTATTGTGTTGAAGAAATGGAAAGCGCATTTCCCTTAACAAAACAAAATATTAAAAGCTAAACAATACATAAGCTTGACAAGTCACCAGAAGAATTTGGCTCAAGTAAAGCTAATAAATAAATAACCAAGTCAGCGGATTCTCCTCCAATTCTCAACACTATTCCTCTTGTTTTATAAATACTCACAGACACCTTTCTTCCTTGCTAAAGAGAGAGAGATCGAGACCAATTGATTAACAAAGAAGAAGACTGAGATGATGATGAAGATCTTACCATGGCCGCCATCTTCTTCAAGCTTCCTCCTCCTTCCTCCATCACCAACTTCTGCCCTTCTGTTCTTTCTCCTCTGTCTCATCCTTCACCTTGCGATCAAGTCCCTTCATTTTCTTTGGGTCAAACCTAGGAAAACAGAGAGCTTTTTCTGGAGCCAAGGCCTTCGTGGCCCTCCTTACCGTTTTATCTTCGGCAACCTCGGCGAGATGGTTTCCATGATGCTGGAAGCCTCGTCCAAACCCATGAGACCACCTTACTCTCACAACATCCTTCCTCGCGCTCTCTCCTTCTACCACCACTGGAAGAAAGCTTATGGTAATTTGAAAAACTCATAATATCTTACTATAAATTCTATATTTTGCATCTTTGATGGAAGAAGTGAGTTAATTAATGTGCATTATAGGATCGACCTTTCTCTTATGGTTCGGCCCAACGCCGCGGCTCACCGTTGCCGACCCCGACCTCATCAGAGAGATCTTTGTCTCTCGGGCAGCGGATTTTGACCGTTATGAAGCTCATCCTCTCTTCAGACAGCTTGAAGGAGATGGACTCGGTAATCTCCGCGGCGCCAAATGGGCTCTCCACCGAAAGCTCATCTCTCCAGTCTTCCATATGGACAACTTAAAAGTAATTAAGATTCAAACAATATCAATTAGTATATATATTATTTTGTCTGTTGTCATTCTTCATGTAAAAATTTGACTCTTTCCACAGCTATTAATGCCGGCTATAGGGGAGAAGATGGCTTCCATTCTGGATAAGCTTTCTGAAGCGGCGAGATCTTCGGGAGAGGTGGAGTTAGATGTGGCAGATTGGTATCAGAGCCTTACGGAAGAAGCCATTACTCGAGCGACATTTGGTCGTAGTTATGATCAAGGAAAAGCTGTGCTCAAGTTGCAGACGAAGCTTATGGTATTTGCCGCCGAAGCCTTCAATAGAGTCTTCATCCCTGGTTACAGGTGAGAACCAAAGATGCAAAGGTGTCAAACTTCCTTATCAGCAGAAAATTTCTGCGATAAAAGTTTTAAAAAGATTACTTTTTGGTAACCTGTAGATTTTTACCGACTGAGAAGAACAGGAGAAGATGGAAGCTGGATAAGGATATTAGAGAGAATTTACTGAGTTTGGTTGGTTGTCGGAGAGAGCAGAAGGATGAGAAGGAGCAGGCGGCCGCTGCCGGAGAGGCGAAGGATTTGCTTGGTCAAATGACTGCGGCGGCGGCGGGCATCACGGTCAACGATGTAGTGGAGGAGTGTAAGACTTTTTTCTTCGCGGGTAAGCAGACCACGACTAATCTGCTGACATGGACCACCGTCCTTCTAGCCATGCATCCGGAATGGCAGGACCTGGCACGTGAGGAGCTCTTCCGCGTCTGCGGCTCACGTGATCTGCCCTCCAAAGACGACCTTCCCAAACTAAAGACGGTAATTATTTATTAATTAATAATCATGATTAGCAAATTACGAAAAAGACCCTAATGTATTGCAATTTCAGCTGGGAATGATAGTGAACGAGACGCTGCGGCTGTACCCGCCGGCGGTGGCGACGATCCGGCGGGCGAAGGCTGACGTGAAGTTGGGAGGGTACGTTGTCCCGCGAGGCACTGAGATATTGGTCCCCATCATCGCCGTCCACCACGATGCGGGGCTTTGGGGCCCTGATGTGGCGCGGTTTAACCCGAACCGGTTCGGCGACGGAGTGAGCCGGGCGGCCCGACACCCAAATGCGTTCATGCCATTTGGTCTGGGTCAGCGCATGTGCGTCGGCCGGGGTCTCGCCGTCCTGGAGGCCAAGCTGGCGCTCGCCGCCGTGCTCCGTCGCTTTGAGATTCGTCTATCGCCTAATTACGTGCATGCACCAACGGTTCTGATGATGCTGTATCCACAATATGGTGCTCCGGTGATCTTCCGTCCGATTTGTGTTGATCGGTGATGGTCAAATTGACGAAAATGACACTAACAGTTGGACAAAATGACTTAGAAGTTTTTTTTTAGTTTATTTTCAATTGTTTTGTTATAAGATTTTTTTTTGGTTTAAATTAATGCAAATGAAAAAGAAGAGAAACTCCCTTCTGTTATTTTGCATAAAATTATTTTGTAATTAGTGAGATTGTTGGGGGTGTAGTAGTAATATAACTTTATGCTTGTGTGTACCCCTTATTTGTTTACTTGATTTGAACTAAACGTAAAA
The DNA here is from genome assembly GCA_022539455.1 of Dendrobium nobile. NCBI lineage: Eukaryota > Viridiplantae > Streptophyta > Magnoliopsida > Asparagales > Orchidaceae > Dendrobium > Dendrobium nobile. The sequence goes on from CM039735.1 coordinate 9,172,762, forward strand.
GAAAAGCAAACCCAAACATATTATTAAAAAATGCAATGAATTTTTTTTTTTAATTTGAGGGTTTTTTTTGTAAGTAATTTTACACTGAATTTAGATTATATACAATTGTTATGAGTTTAAGATTCATTTATATTAGATAATTTTCAAACTTTCTATTTTCATAATTTTGAGGCCCTCTCTAAACCCTACGTCGACCTCATGACCCGAAAAAAAAAATAATAATCTAAATTTATGTACAATATAAATTTTCCTCAAATTTGAATATATAAAATACACACATATATATTATAAATAATCAGAACCAAATAACTCCTAAATGAATATTAAGTATTTTAAATTAATAAATAAACTATTATATTTATTTATAATATAATATATAATTATTAATGTAATATTATGATTGAAAAGGGATAATTTTGTAGTGTTCTCTAATTAAAATTTGGGGTTCAAATTTTGATTGATAATAATTATTACAAATATAAGTATTTAAGTATTATTCTATAAATATATAAAACTTTGGACTTTCAAGTAATAATCACGTTTAAAATTAGGGCATTTTACTTATTCAATTAATACTCTTTAGAAATAAATATAGATTTCTCGTTTTCTTTGTCGTCATTTTTTGTTATATGAAAGGTCTCTTTGGTCACCTAAGAATATAATATAACTTATTCAATTACAAGGAAAAGTTCTAAGTTAAAAAAATATATAAAAAGAAATTCTACGATGTAAAATATGTTTTTACTATTTTATATGATTTTTTATTCAAATATTAGGTTTTTGATTGAAACATAAAATTTCATTAGAATTTGATATTTTTTTATTCAATAATGAAATCACAATAAAATTATCAATTAAATATTACTTTGATAACATTAATTATTAAATTTGAACTTGTTTTTATCGAATGTCCTATGTTACATTAGGGTTTCGATGATGCGACGTTTTGAGATCTGTATTTATTTAGGGCCATTTGGTTTGACGAAAAAGGAATACTTAGTATAATGGAATATACTGTAAAAAGAATATAACATATTTGAAATGTTTGAATTTGTTTCGATGAGTATAAAATAAATGTAAGTGATTATCATCTTTGTTTGAATTGAAAAAAAGATTGCAGTGTAAAGCCTAACAATGATGGTCAGGAGGCTATAGCCAACAATGGCGGGGCCAACGGCTAGTGGCTGGTGGTGGCGGCAGTCATCGTCCGATGGCGGTTGTTAATGGTGGTGGAGAGTGTGTAGCATACAGCGGCAACATCGAGCAATAGCCCATGGGGAGCGGCAACATACAATATTGAACAATGTCTGATGGCCAACGGTGTGCGAAAGGCGATGAAGACATAATTTGTCTAATTTGAATCATCAAATTATAAATTTATAGGCTGAAAAGATTAATATGTAATTTATTAAAATTAATCATTAAATTTTAAGCACTGAATTTACCTATTTACCTAAATATAATTAGATTAAATTCGGCAAATGTTATTAGCTTAAAGTTAATTGCTTAATTCGCTAAGAAGTTGGTGAGGAGATTTAATGCTAATTTACGTTTAGGTGATACCAAATGGCACATAAATTTAGTACACATATGCTTATAAATTTAGAATAAGTAAAAGCTAGAAGCAACTTGGAAAGTACTCAAGCTTATAAAATATTTAAAAATCATTTTTGTTAATCACATGCTAAGTAAACCCTTAATTAATGACAAAATAAATTAATTATGAATATCTCTCCAAGTTCTTCATTCTTCATATATAAAATTTAAGTTCTAAATAAGGTGTAGAGCTTTTTATTTATTTTGAAAATTTTTGTGTAATAATTCTTTGCCATATATTACAAATCTTAATATGAAAAAGATTCATATCTTTTTTTTTTTTGCTTTAAAAAAAGACATAATCTTTAATAAAAATTTTACTCTTGCAAATTCATAAATTTTAATGCAAGTAATAATTTTTAAGATTATTTTTTGAAGGATTAAGAAATCAAATAAATAAATAAATAAACAAGGGGTCATTTGGGACAGTTGCAACGTTTTATAAATTTGGTTGTGAAGTTGATATGAAGAAAATAACTTTGTTGCTTTTGTTGTAAAAAACAACTTTTCAAAACTAAAGTTTTTTAAACAGTAACAAAAAAAAATTATGATTTCTCACTGACAAGTAAAACAGTAAAAAATTATATATCTCAAGCAGATCCTAAATCTAACATCTAAAAAATATTCCGCCCATCTATGATTAATTATTCTGTGCAAACACTGGACGAGTGAACCATCCGGTTTTGTCTCTGTGAACAATGAAAGTTTAGTGAATTGTGATTTTACTATTCTTGTTGCGCTTTTACTGCTCACAGAGACAAAACCGAATGGTTCTTCCCATCCCATATCCTCATAGAATAATCTCTCCCCATCTCTAAATACATAGTAACACAAATTCTCCTTATGCTAACCTTATCCTTAATTACAATACTTAACTATTTTTTTCCTTAGCACATTAATGCATTCATTCATTATTATTACCTTATGCAGAGTTAATTATCCTCTGATATTATTCAACCAAAGTACAAATACAAGTATGTAATTAATAGCTTAACTACTTTTTAACCTAATTCCTCACTATTAAAGCTAAGTACATTTCTTGAAGGAAGCACACCTTGTCCTATTAATTAGTTCTTAATTGCTTAACTTGATTCTCTTGCTTGCTGCAAATCCTTGGCATTATAAACCTCCAATTAGATTATTTGGCCTGCTTTCCACTAAGGGCCATAAAGTTTTGGTACAACTGAAAAACTAATGTTAATTGCTTATATTTGTCTCTACATGAGATATAAATCCCAAGTCAATTAGTTGACAAGTGATAATCATCTTCTCTTGCATCATTAAGTAAGTAATTTCATTAATTAGTGCTCTTACCAATTAATTTGTGGTGGACAGCTCATGATGCACTGTATTTGATGCCAATCTAATCAAGGGATTAAGATATATATCTGATTTGGCACAATATGGTGTTTAAGATATTAATAACTAAAATTTTCTTGTACTATTATCATTTTGGAGTTATATATTTTAGTATTGGTCTACCCCTATTGAAATAATCCATGAAGTAAATATGATTATAAAAATTAATGAGATTATGAAACATTGATTGTTATTTTGAATTTTTTGTGAATGATAGGGTGTAGTAGTAGTAGTCAAAGGTGATGACAACAATTAAGAGATGAATATTAGTTTGTAGATGTCGATGTTGTTGGAGAGTTGTGATGGTTAGGAGATAATTGTTGGATGACAATAGTCGAGCAATGATAATTTAGTGATAGTAGTTTGGCAATGGCAGTTGGGCGATGGCTATTAGATGATGATGATAAGGTGACAATGATTGGGTGTTGTTTGGTGATGTTCATCTGATGATAATTGTTGGGGGTGATTATTGACGTCGATGGTCGAATAAGGATCTAGTCGAATAAGGCTCTAGAGTAAATAGTCTTTGAAAATAAATTGCCTTGAAAATTCACTATGCAAAATTAATGTCACAAAAATTTTACAAGGTGCGATCATTTTGTTGACATCAATGTGGACCTCTTATTGTAGTTGTGAAGCAAGTGAATTCTCCTCAACCAGATTTTTACTCTTTTTTTTAAAGTTGGTGCATCAATTAAAAAAAAATTATTTAAGTTGTTTTGCTCCAAATTCACTCAAAATTGATTTTAGAGACTTCTTTTGTTTTTTTCAAAACAAAAACTTTATTAATAAAACAAAAAAGGAGTACAAGATACATAAAAATAAAACGATAAAAAGCACCGGAAGATACAAAATGGTTACAACCCATCGGGCTCAGTAATCTGCATAGGCTTCCAGCTACTCTAAAACCAAGCACAGACCATCCATTTTGGATCAAAGAGCAGAAATAGACAAAGTAGCCATCCCAACGGAGCAAGAAACTCACCACCAAAGGTAACCATGAGCCTCGGCTTCAGAATACTGAGTCTGCACCACATCATTGCCCAGAAAAACAATATTGCCCAACAGTAAATTTAAGGAAGCTCCAGTGAACCGGCACTACCAAAGGTCAACCAGAGCCCAAAAAGCCACCAGCACAATGAAACCAACATCCATGGGAAGCACCAAAGATAACCGAAAACAATAGGACATCCCCAAAAATTATTTCCTCCCATGTTTACCCCTCCCACGAGAGGAGACAGAAATAACAGGACATTCTTTCTGCAAAGTAAATTCAACCCTTGGTTCATCATCATCCCCACTAGCCTCCGAAGAGGAATCGGATGAGCATTGAAGCCAATCTAGTTGCAACCTAACACTCTCCCAGGAATTGGCACCCACATGAGCAACTAAGGCCTTAGGGGATAATAAGTTAATTGGAACCTCAACAAAATGATCAGTTACATGAACAGTGGGCATAACCGGGGAATTAAGAGTAGGAATATCACCACTAGAAGATCCCTCACTCACCACACTCAAATGGGAACACTCCCCACCCAAATTATAAGGAAGCAGAGACCTAGGGGATATATCATTAGGAATGCCAGACTCACAAGAAGCCTAGTCAACCACACAAGGCTCAACATTAGTAGACAACAAAGACAAGGCAGACACAGCACCCACCTCAGAAAAAATAAGACAATAGTAAACCGCACAACCAAAACTACCTCCAGCACTAGCACAAGCCTGAGGGACTTGAATAGAAGGTAATTCCTCATCGACACCATCTTCAGAAAATCTACCAGCAGATACAACGGTAGTGCCCTTATCAACAGAAACCAAACCAATCAATGAATTCCCAGATAAAGGGACTGGAGAAGACCCCAATTCTTGCACAGGAGGTAACAAAGGTGAAGCACCAGGGGATAGGATAACAACAACAACTCCAGGATTACCAACATCACAACCCAAAACCTTCTTCACAGAAGGGACAATGACATTTTCAACATAAAGGGGAACTAAATTAGCGCTCGGGATAAGAGTATCATTAGAAAGATCAGCTGAGCTAGGATGGCATTTACCTGAGGCATGTCCAATACACTTACAAGAAGCACAAAAGGGGGAAAATTCATCTAACACAATCTCCTGCACATATCTTAAATTTTCAGAACCTAACCAAACTTGATTAGAATAAGATTTCGTTATATCAAGTTCGACTAAGTCACGGGCAATAGATGGCCAAGAACCCACAGAGGTTGCTTCATGAATTTTTTAGAGGCTTGCCAAAATTAGCACCAAGGCCATGAAGAACAAGAGGGGTATACAAATGGGGATGAAGATGTGGAAAAAAGATCCAAATCGGTATAATAGGCGACTCAACACCAACGTCCAAGCAAGGCGACCATTTCATTAATTTCATATAACAGTTATAAACAAGGTATGATCGGTGACAAAAACCCTACAATAGTCTAGGTCATTAGTTAATTTGATCAGAATGTGTGAAGGATCCAGTAAGGTAATAGAGATTTCGCCATTAAGCTTCAGGTCAAAAAAAATTTTCGAATGGAATCAATGGAAGATCTCTTAGAAGGGAAAAAAATCAACTAAAGAAAATTGAAATAGGGTATCCAAATCTTTGATTTCCTAGTCAAAAATCCAAAGAGAGGGCAATCTACGGAATGTAGAAGTCCAAAAATTCAGATAAGAAGAAGATGAAGAAGATCCAACGAGCAACGCCGGAGAGAAATCGATAAGAGCAACCAAACAATCACCAAAATAAGAGGAAACCAAGAGAAGAAGAAAACTTCCCTAATATCCAGGCGAGTGGCAGCGGGGAAGCCCTAGTAGGGCGGGGAGAACCCCGGCACAACCCAACGCAAAAAAACCCTAGCAGAGGAAGGAAAGGTTCTCAAGCTATTTTAGAGACTTCATTATGCTTCTATTTTGTTGATATTGACTTCAAAATATCAAAAAATTGCTCCGTGAACTCCAAAATTTTAGGTAACAAAGATGTATCTTATGGGTTGGGGTGTCAAAACAGGTCAACGGGTCAAATTTGGAATAGACCCGAAATTGACCTAATTAGAATCTGGTCAACCCAAACCCTACCTATTTAATAAACAGATCAAAAATACACCGAACACAACCCGCTAGCAATTCAAATGGCCCGAACCCAACCCAATAGCCTATATTGAATAAAAATAATAATAACTTTTTACCAATAAATTTTAGATTAATTAATAAAATGAGACTCGGTCCTCTGTCAGTGAGTAGACAGAGTTGACAAGGTTCAATCCGTAAATGAAATTCCCCATTAATACCTCGATGATGGCTGTATTGAACATAAATCCAGGGTTAACTCCAAATATTTCAAATGCCCCCAAATACATATATGGACCCCGACGAGCGTGTTATGGGTAACACATGACATCTGAAGATACTACGTGAGTAAAATGCTAAATTTAAGTGCTCGCCTGATCCTTCTATGTGAGTAAATAGGAGTCGACACGGCTCAAACTATCAAATAAATATATGATCGCAGCATCAACCGAGATATTTATTTTTATATATTCATATTATGCCTTCATGGCTGGTAACTAATAAAATTCACTAATAAAGGCATAAAGCCTGTGAAGAGCCCGATCCTCTATCTGTTAGTTGATAGATTTGTTAAAGTTCAATCCATAAATGAAATTTCCTATATTTCTTTGATGATGATCGTGCTAATAGAAAATCTTAATTGGAGGGATTCATAAACACTTAAAATGGCACCCAAATGCCCACAAAATTCAAAATACTAAAAAACTATCAAAATCCAAATATTTAAAATTGTAATCAACCATTAAAACACTTAAAGTAAAACACATCCACCCTCCACAATAGTTTGTTGAAGTAGACAAATTCAAATATCACTTTAACAAATAAAGAGCTAATTTCTGGTCGAGAATATCACTAAGATTTATTCTTAAATAGTCTCATGCCAACAAGGATGTGACATGTGTCATCTAACCAGTGGTTTTGCCACCAAATGACATCACAGGTAAACGGTTATGATCAGGACCCTTTGAACCAGGTGGTTTGCCACCAAATGACACCACTAAATTAGGGTCATGGTCAGAGCTCGTATGCTACCAAATGACACTAAATCTTTGAGATATAAATCAATATGATATGATCGATATGGCACAATGCCCTTTGTTAGCTAATGTGGATTCAAATTTGTCCACTTAGATAAATATTTATCCTAAGTTTACAAGGTAAACTTAGATGAAACAACTCATGGCTATTGATACAGATCCTTCAGTCAGGTTGGGTCGACTACCTCCTCTAACTAAATAGAGCAGGGACCATGATGACCTGGTATGACAGAACCATGGAAACTTGATTATGTCCATCATCTATTATCCCACCATCGGCTTTAAGTGCAAGATGGTGAAATTTCTAATTTTAAATATCAAATTCTCAAATACCTAAACCCATGCTACTACTATACGCTAGATGACATGTATCTCTACATATATGATTGATGACTAGCCTTAATTGAAAGTTCTCTTTCACTTTCGGGAGGGGTAATTATACTATAGGGGTTTGTGCCTATAAGAAACTAGAACTCAGATCATTAAGTCCTCGCAAAATGAGGGTGAAATCTCTTGGTACTATCTTATCTACAAATGCAAACAACCTTCTGAAATTTACTTTGGAACCTAATCTGTCAAAACTCCCCCGAAAGCAAATGTCAGGCCAGTGTGCAAATTTTTGGAGCCCACATAAGGTGGTTTTTTATTTTTGTGGTAACCGAACTCCATCATGTTGTGATGGTATGTTCTGTTGGCCACCTCTTCTAAGAGCTCAATTATTTGAGTATAATGCTCCTCCATTGTATATTTGTATGGCTATAATCCTCCAAGGATAAGCCTTGTTGGCCTTAATTCACTAATTAGATTATGATGTATTTGATTGAGGTGGTAGTTCTTGTATTGATGGGTGTTATGCCAATCAACCATTGTCAAGTACTTGTAGAATGATGGGATGGGTTCCTTAAATGACTTCAAATTATTGCATATTGAAAAGTTTATAATAGTATAAATTTTTTGTCTTAGCTTAGCATAAAAATTTGTGCACACATATATAAGAGAGTTCACAATAGATCAAAATTTTTATGTGAAAAATAAAAAAAAAGAGAAAAAACCGTGAAGTCTATTTGAGTTGCAATGATTAATTTTATAAGTTCAAGTATTTGGTTTAAACTCATTTGAGCTTGGGTCAGAACACTTCTGGTGTTCTTAGGCTCATCTTAACAAAATATTTGTTTCTACTATAAGTTTATTGAAATCAAAGTTTGAATGATCATCAAATTAAATTTAAAATTAATTTTTCAATTCAAATATCATCGAAGAAATTATTCTTTAACATATGGATTTTATGATAACATCAATATCCATAAAAATAATATTATTAAGACTCGTGAGACTTTAGGTTTCATCCTCTCTAACAACTATCACTAAAAAATTGATTTGATTCATAAGTTTTCTTGTCGCTAATATGTCGCCAATGATTTCGTATTAACTTAAATCAAATTCAAAGTTATCCCTACAAGAATATTCCACCATGAATGATTCATCACATGATTTGATAGAATGTGATGTTTAACATATTCCTTATCAAATATCACAACCACGGAAAAAAAAATCTTAATATCATGTAAAACACTTTTATATGGCTGTAAAACCTCGCCTTTTTTTTTATTTAAAAGACCCCGCATAATTTCACCCTAAACGTTACATCCTAGCCAATAATTCACCCAATATTTGACTTTCCTACAACTTAGGAGAGCTTGATAATCTCAAGCATTTCACACTTTTATATCATTTATCTTATATTGTTAGCATGTCAATAACATTTACCAACAGAATGTGTGATATCACAATAAGTTTATGATCAAACATATAAAAATACAACCAAATGTTCTTTAGCATCATTAAAAAAACTCCTATAATGAGCCTTAGAAGTCAAATTCAGCATAGGAAAGTGATGTCAACATTATCATAATGACAATTTGATCATATATTATCATTCATCATGACAGATACACTTACCCTTCAAAGAAAAAAACTTGTTTTTCAATACTTGTTTCTACCTAAATATACATTTATTTATCACACCAAATCTTATAAAATCTAAACCTTGTCCTTAAAGAAATAGCTCCCTTAATTAATCTCAAAAACTGAGCTTTCTAGTAGCATGCCAACCTTGTTTCCTTGCATCCTGGGCCATGTCTCCTTTTCAATTCAGTAATCTTCTCTTGAAATTTGTGTTTAGTGTTAATTATCTTCCATTAACAGCTCTAAAATAATAGCTAATAGAATCAAAACTTGGAGTCCATAAAACAAATGAAATCTCAAGCAAATCTCGATAAGAAGCTGCTGAGGAGATAGAGAGTTTTGTCCTTTTTGTATGTTAAAATAAGCTCTTTGGGAAGGAAGGCTTAGCTTCCCTCGCCGACAGCCGTCCGACCAAAGCCTAAACAGCTGTGATATGTTGAGGAGTGGGAATCTCTTCTTCCAAAGAAAGGATTAGTTAAGCTAAGTTTGTGTTAATTATGATTAATAAGCAAGTTAATTAACGGAACATCTATGATTAGGATATAATTAAGCTGCCTGATTAAGGGAGCGTGTGTTGTTGGATTTGAGATTAGGACTAATTAATGATGATTTGGGTCTTATATCTATGATTTGTTTTGGGAGTATACAGAGAAAACAAGAACTTTCAAGACAAATTCCTGCGAGTACTGTAAGATTGTAGCCTCAGAAAAAAGCATCAGGGCCAGTTTGATTGAACTTTTTGTCTCTTTTTGTAATAGAGAAATTTTGTCAGTAGTTGTTGTAATTGACAGAGTTTTTCAGAATGATATTTCTTTCAGTACATAATTCTGAAACTGATTCAAAAAAAAAAAAAAAAAATTTGTTTTCATTGCTGATATTCATTGGTGAAAACATGAGTGGATGAATTTCAAATAATTTTTAATATTATAATTTTTATTAAATTTTTAATAATTAAACTTTAATATATCAGTATGATTTAGGTCTCGTTTTGGATGACTTTCTTACTGTTTCGCAAAAGGGCTTCTTAGTATAAAAATTAAAAGTTTTATACTAAAAAGTTGTTTAAAGAAGCAGCAAGAAAGTCGTCTCAATCAAAGCCTTAATCCGAATCATATATTAGTTTGCTTATTGTATTTTAATGTATTTGATAAACATATATATCACCTATGAGAGCGTAAACGAGTTGAGTTTCTGTCTAATCTCGAGCTATTTTCTTTCTTACTAAGCTCGACTCGAGCTCATTTACTAAGTTATAACTTTGCTCGATTGCTCGAGATTGTTTGAAAAGTTCGAACTGGACTTCATTTTTAAGCTAGATTTTTTAATTTTAAATTAAAATTTTAATTTTTTAGGAATAATTTAAAAAATATATAAAATATCTTCTATAATGCTAATTTAAAATTAATTTTGAAGTATATTTTAAATTAATCATGCTACTAAAAATGTTTTATTAACACTTTAATTAAGCCTACTTGCGTATTTGATGCAGGTTGAGTGAGTGAGAAAGCAAGCTGCTAAATATATTTTATAATTTAACTAACAGATCCCTTAAATCTTGTTTGAACTTAAATTTGCGTAGCAGATATTAACACTTTAATTAAGGCATTAAATCACTTTCATTAAGAGCTAAGATGAACTGACTTTAATTACATATAATTAATTAAAAGGGATATTTACATATATAGCATCTAAATTTTACTTATTTGCACGATCAAATCATTAATAATTCACTAAAAATACAAAATATTGGTTGTGACTTTGGTGTGAATCTTGATATTTAAGTAAAAAATTTTAAAAATAAATGTAAAATATGAAAATTACACATAAAACATCTAAAATTTACTTATTTAAGAATTTTAATATTTAAATAAAATTTTAACACATTTATGCAAAAATATTTATTTTTATAAATAATGAAATTTGGAGGTTGTATGAACCTATATAATTCAATGAATTAATTCTTTAATATTTAGAATTTAATGAAAAATAATCTAATTATTGCTTCATTCACATAGTTTATAAATAGTTTTATTCCTTAACATGATAAAAGGGGAAGAATTTATCCTATTGAGGGGTGAGAATGTCATTTCACCAACATCTAAGGGTAGAATAATAAAAACTAAAGGGGCCTTATTGCAAATATTTTAAAATACTATAAATTAGGCCTAAAAAACTTTTATCAATGAAAGGAGAAAATAATAATAATTTTGGGCAGATTCTGCAAAGACGACTTTGCTTAAAGTCATATTTATGTACAAATTCTAATATGACAAAAACCGTTTGAGGTAACCTCAGAAATTAAATAATTTAAATAGGGCTTATGCGCACACTGCAAAGACTTATTAAAAAAATATAATATATATGTGATTTAAATTTATACTTAAAAAATTTAATAAATTCATCCACAAATCAGCATCCTATTATTTATTGTAAATATTACACACAAATCTAACATTTCGAACTGGAAATTTGGTTGAAAAATTTGCTATGCCATCTGTTTAATCATGGTCAAAAAAATATTAAATTTATTTTAAATATATATAATATATAATTACTTAATTTTATATTGCACTAATTTCAACAAAATTTAATAATGGGTTGGAGTAGCTCCCATGGGCGATAAAATTAGAAAGTCGTCTTAAATGATTTGGTCACATAAAATCAAACTTTAGATAATCCTGTAAGGAGAGTAGATGTATTAGATTCAGCTATGTTAAGAAAAAAAAGACTTAGTTAGCAAATATTAAAAATGATATTTTTTACTAAATTTAAATTAAAACTTGACTCTTAATACGACACAATGAAAAAAATAATAATTTAGGTTTTGTAAGGTGTAAATCAATCCAAATGTAGGGGTTTTAGAAATTTTAGTGTCTAGTTTGAAGTAAAATAAATGTATAGTGTATAAGAAGTGCATTCCAAATATCCTAGGTAGTGCATTTAAAGTGTATTTGAAATTATCATATTTGAGCAGTTTCCAAATACACTGTCATTGCCACCTCCGCCACTGCTGACCGCCGCACCCCATCAATAGCCTCCGCTGACTGCTGCCTCCTCCCGCCAGCCACCACCATCGTCCCTAAACGCATGCCCCTATCCGCCACCACTATTGGTCGCCGACCACCCCGATTACTATCTTCTTGCAATTTACATTACATTAACTTTACTTTAAACCAAATAAAAACAAAGAAAGTTATGCATTTATTTTACATTCATCCAAACAACACTAAAATATTTCATTTACACGACATTCCTTTTTCAGGCAACCAAACAATCCCTTAGTTGGCCTCACAAAATAGGATAAAGACTTATATTGTAGTAATGGTATGCATATTCTCGCCCAATTCTTTTATTTCAATTTGATTTTTGATATCAGAATCATTATTAAAAAAAATATTAAATGTGGAAACACAAAATTAATTCAAATAATATAAAAAAAAACTATTAATATCTTACCAACTATTATATAATACCAAACAATCAAACAAACTTCATAAGCTCGGGCGCTTACAAACACCATTACAGACATATCTTTCCTCAAGTCAATCACCACAATAGTAAAGAAGCTGCCGAGACCAGGCCTTCACAGTATGAGCAATTATTAGCGCCCAAAGACCAATAATCATGCGCCAAATCACCTGAAACTCGGTATTACTCGGTATACTTCCGGATTTCCGGTTTTTTATCCATACGTAATAATTACTCCTCACAGTATAAGCTTCTGAAGGAGGGAGAAATTATTGTGTGCGGAATCCAAATGCATTTTGAGACGAATCCGGATGCGCCACATCATCGGATGCACTGGGCCCCGATGACGTGGCATGCTCGGATTCTCCTCCGAATACGTTCGGATTCCGCACACAATAATTTCTCGGAGGGAGCTCCATCTGAAAATGAAGGATTGGACACTTCCAACTGTTACCAGGAGCTGGCGCAATAAAATTATTTAAAAAAAAAAAAACTATTGAATATAGTTTAAAAACTCTAATATTTTTTCTGATAATGAAAGAACATTTATCTGAGAGATGAACGGCACACAAAACAAAGTGAATCGCTTTTGAAGATGATAAAAAATGGAAATAAAATCAGAGAGATAGACAGCTCCAATGAATTCAAAATTGAATGCTTCAAAAAAAATTTTAAATCAATGCAAAGTAAAGGAATAAATAACATTTTCCGAGTACTTAGAAGCATTTCTTATAACTATAACTTATTAATTAAAACTATTGTATAATCTTTTTATTCTTTTAAATGTATTTTGGTATTAATATCTTATACTGTAAACTATTTATAATTACTTGATATAATTAAGTAGATATGCTATAAGATATAATATAAGTTATGTGCCATATGTAGATAATCAATAAAAGTTATAATTAAAAGCTAAATATTATTTATGAAATTTAAAACATATTTTATTAAGACATTGTTTTAGTAAGATAAAAATTAAAATAATTTGGTGTTTGTTAAATAATTTGTTTATATTAATCTTGTTTGTCCCCTAATGCATTTTCTATCCTTTATCTAATCTAATTATTTACATTTATTTTACATTAGATGTTAGCCCAATTTCCTTCTAATATATTCCTTCTTCAATTTATTCTTTCTTGTTTACCACACAATCTTAGCTTCATTTGTAACGGTTTTTTAAAGCAGTTTTCTTGAACTAAAATTTTTTTTACTAGAAAGTTGCTTTTGAAAGCATTAAGAAAATTGTGCCAAGCGGCTTTTTTACTGCTTCTTGCAGCAACTTTTTCATATAAAAATTAAAATATTTGTACTAGAAAGCTAGTTCAAGAAACAATAAAAAAATCGTCCCAAACGAAGCCTTAGGCTTCGTTTGGGACGGCTTTTTCATTGCTTTCTAAAACGGAGTTTTACTAAAAAATAAAAAAATTTGTACTAAAACTCCGTTTTAGAAAGCAATAAAAAAGTCGTCCCAAACGAAGCCTTAATCTTTTAACATTTTGGTTTTCACCATGCTCAAATAGGCTAAGAGTGACGTTTGTACTGCTCATCGTTCAATCTCTTAACTGTAATTTTATAAATTTTACTTTTAAATCTTTATGATATTCTCTTATCACATGATACCCCAAAAACTATTTTCTATTTTAACCACTCAGTTTTAACTCTATAAACTATACTTTTTATTTATATTATCAATATTTTTATAACATAGATCCAAAATTCTTAAATCTGTGTCATACATGTATGTTAAATACATAAATGTAGTTGATATTGATGAAAAATTGTTAATCTACCAAACCCTACATTACCTTATACCAACTATTTGATATCTGCTTTTATGAATCCCTAATTTTCATTTATTGAAAAAAATAACTGAACACAATAGAGAAAAAGAATTTATGTAGTTAACCTCACGGAGTAGGATAAAGGCTTAATGTTGATGCTTGACACAAAACTTGAAACCTACGTCATAATGTGATTTATACATGAATACTAAATCATCACCCAACAGATTACCTCGCTCATTTCAAAGCTTTCAGATAAGAAGTATGATGCCTATCCCACCATATGATTAAAGCATGGATATTGATTTTGTTATACCGGTCTAGTCGGTCTATACGGGACCAACTCAACGTAACAGAGACGAAACTCTTCTTCCTCCTGTATGAGCCGCACAAGCCGCATGATTCAGAAAAGCTATTTGGAAGGATTTTTTAGGGAGTTAGAAGGGAAATTTTAATGTAGGAACTGTTTAGAGATTTCCTTTTTGTAGTATGCATTAAATAGTTTGTTTTCCTAGGGTTAGAGCATCTTGTTGGCTGAAATTTGAGATCTCTTAGGTTTTTGAACTCTAGCGGCATCTAAAGATTTGGGAGAGATAGATCCTCCTCTCGAATAGAGGATCAATTGTATCTTGGTAGTTTCCATTTCCATTTCATCAAATAATACAAATTATCTACTGTTTTCTATATTTTGTGTGGGTTTTTTTGTGGAGAATTTTCATTATTTTCCAAAGATTAATAGGAATTACTTGATATCTATAAGTGTTTCCTATCAAATTGGCAACATAGCAGATTTTGGGACTATTTGGGGGATTTTTTTTGAGAAAATCAGCGGCTGATTGTTAGCAGAAAGGGGACTGTTTTTCTGATTTTTGGAATCGAGATTCAGATTTTTAGTCCAACAAAAAGCTAAGTATCGATGGCGGCCAAGAAAATAGATGCGTAGGTAGAACGCCTCGAAGGAGAGATCGAACAAATGAAATCTGAAATTTCAGATCTACAAACTCCGATTTCAAATCTAAGGAAAGATATTTTAGCCATCCACGAGAAGATGGATTTGAATTTTTCCAACCTGAGGGGAGGGAGGGATGTTGAAGAAAGTGCCTGAGAACCAAACCAAAATATCGCCATCAGAGGTGAGGGAAGGCGCCGAAAGCCAGGGAAGTAGGAAAAATCCTAAGTCAATCAGGCAAAGGGAACATCATGAGGTGGAGACTCGAAAGGAAAAATAGAGAATACCTCTCCTAGAGCCTATTCCTAGGGAGGAGCCGGGTAGAGAGTATGGGGAGAGGTGTAGGGAGGTAGGGCAGGAACAAAGATGTGCTGATTTGGAGAGGAGAGGTGCAAGATTGGAAAGGGAAAGGGGTAATTATGACCAAAGGGGGGCTGAATTTGAAAGGGGAGGGATTTGTTATGATCTAAGGGATGTTGAATTTAAAAGGAGAAGGTTAGAATTTGATAAAAGGCTTAGGTATGAACATAGAAGGGATGATTAGGACACTTGGGGGGGGGGAACCACCCCCTTGGGGAAGGGGAAATTATGAAGGGAACAGAGGGAATGGAGGCGACCTAAGGGTAAGGAAACTGAAGATGCCTATTTTTGAGGGAGATGATGCACATGGGTGGATCTACAAGGTGGAAAGGTACTTTATTGTCAACAGGTTAACAAAGGAGAAACTGACGGCAGTCGGGATGTGTTTGGAAGGGAAAACTTTACGATACAAGGCGACCGATAAGAACCTAGAGGGATTTTAAGAACTGTGAGCAATTCGAGTAACTTGCCAGTCGACTGGATCGGCTTCTAGAAACTATAACGGAGGGGAAGGGATTGAAACCAAAGATCCGCACAGCGGTTAGAGTGATGAGGCCTTGTGACTTGAGAGAGTCTATGGAGCAAGCTCAGTTGGTAGAGGATTAGAGGCACCTAGAGAGAGGAATGGGAGGCAGCAGCTTAGGAGGCTCATATAGGATAATCACCACCTTTTTGGCACCCAAGGAGCCAACACCGGATACTCTAAGGGAAACTTCAAAGGGGAAGACTGTAAGAGGAAGACCTGGGGACAACTTCAAGAAGCTCACAGAAACGGAATTACATGAGAAAAGGGCGAAGGGGCTCTGTTTCAGATGTGACGAGAAGTATACTCCAGAGCATAGGTATAAGGACCGAACTCTTAAGGTTCTTATTGATTATGATGACGAGGGCATGGAAGAAGTGTTGTCTTTCCACCTTGCGAACAAGGTGGATCTTTGGGAGAGGAGTATTGTTAGATCGATCCATTGGACTGGTCCAGCCAGTCAATGTAACAGAGGTGGAACTCTTCCGCCTCATGTACAAGCCGCAGGATCCAAAAAAGCTATTTATGAAGGATTTTTGAGGGAGTTAGAAGGAAAATTTGAATGTAGTGACTGTTTAGAGATTTCCTTTTTGATAGTATGCATTGAATATTTTATTTACCTAGGACTATGGCATCTTGAATTTGGCTGAAATTTGATATCTCTTAGGTTTTTGTGCTCTAGCGGCGTCTAGAGATTTGGGAGAGAGATCCTCCTCTCGAATAAAGGATCAATCGTATCTTGGTATTTTCAGTTTCCATTTCATCAAATAATACAAATTATCTACTGTTTTCTTAGTTTTGTATGGGTTTTTTGTGGAGAATTTTCATTGTTTTTCAAAGTTTGATAGGAATTACTTTAGATCTACATGTGTTTTCTATCAGATTCATAACAAATAAATCTCCCATTTGACATAAAATCTAGATATCCTTTGTAATATATGCTATCTAAACCAAGCACTCTAAGCTCCAGAATCCTCAAAAGGCTTAGCAACACTTATTCTCATTAGACCTAAATGTTGCTTATATTGAGAACTTGCAAAGAAACATATACAGTGCAAATGTTGCACCCTAAAGTGGTAGCACTGAACCTGATTATGCACTTACTATAGAATATGTGTACCAATGAAGTAGTCTCTTTGCATTGAAATTTACAATGCAATGTCCAAGCACTGGAACAAACTATCCATCACAAAACTGATCCTTTTGATCATCTATAAAGCCTCCCATTAACGTATACATTTATTTGTTCAGGAACTGCCTTGTAGCCTGAAAGCTAACACTTATTTCAGAAAGTTTGTTGAACTTAACACATCATCAATCAATGTTGCACTACAAAAAACATAGAGACCAGCTATTTTTGCCTAAGACAACCAAATTAACCTAATTTTAAGGGCATTAACATCACTAAAAACTAATATCAGAAAACTGAAAGCGCTTAAAGATATTGGATTTTTTGTCAAATCCAAAACATATTGCTCCAATAAAAGAAAAGTCTTACTACAAATTCATCCTCAACTTTATAATGCCAGAATACCAATTCTTACACAACTTCATTTTTCATATAAGCATAATTGCTAGAACTTGGCTCATATCGGACAATATCTCCAAAAAAAAGCACACGTGACCGAACAAGATCCACGCTGTCTCCATCAGTCACCAAAAGAACAATCCATTATTAGAATCTGGGCATTTTGCAACTATACTTGCTTTCTTGTGGGTGTTATCTACCCGCTGCTCCCTCCTAAAAACAAGACAATATATTTTAATATGTCATTTCTTCTTACAAAAGAAGTAATGTCCATGAACATGCCATAAAAATCACTCATTCTAGATTAAAGGTCGGAATTCTCTCAAAAGATGCCCTCTTAACAAATAATCCCACAATGATTTTTCATCTTATATTTCTTCAAGCTTTTAAAGCAATTTTTTGGAAAGATGTAAACATTTTGACATCATCTAATCTTATTATATCTCTATCATACAACATAATCATTCCATCTTCATCTGCATTTCCATCTCTTCATAATAGAGCGACTAATTCAATTTTACTTATTCCAAATTGACATGAGAAAAAAACATTGTTTTTTACAATTTCCATAATATATAAAAATCTAACAGTTGTTACTCCACGTCAACGGTACACAAACTCTCTTATATTATCCATTCCATCCACAAGATGCTTTCTAGGAATATTTATTAAATAGCAAGAATGAGTTATAAATGTAACTCAATAGGTATATCACAACTATAAACCATAATTACTCAAATAAATAAATAAATAATAATATATATGCTATTCATCATATTTAAGGTGTAAGAAGTTCATAATATTTAGCTTTTCATTTCAGCAAAAATTATGATCATAAACATTGTTTAATAGTTAGAGTTATGTACAATGATAGAATTATAGCATTCATTTTGTCACAAACTAACCTAGAAGCTAAAGTTAATGAGACGAGAAAAGACGGTCAGACAGTTATTACAATAATTTCAATAATAATAAATACTTAATAGACTAATATCCAAAATATAATTGAAGAACCACTAAAACAACTTTTCTAATTGAACATATAACATATCAATTCTTACCTATTTTTATTTGAGCCTCTTCTTCTGTATACGAACTCCTCTTTTAGTTATTTAATCCACATGAGATTTATCTTACATTTCAATTTAAATATTTAAGTTTTCCATAATAAACACACAGTGGACAATTATAATTTAAAGAATAGCAATTAAATATGCATATAAGTAGTCATTTTCATTTGTCAAACTCATTTAACATGCATATGAAATTTTTTATATAATTGTAGTCAAAATTATATTCCTTTAACTAACTTTATTCATTATTACATTTCATTTATTACAGGAGCACCGTCATATTTTGTACCAATAAATGTACAACCATTTCCTTTTTTATTTAACATGCACGGGTACATTGCGTCATTATTCAATATCATAAAGAGGTAAACTCTTGTATTTGCATATATATATATATATATATATATATATATATATATATATATATATAATTCATTTTATTTTTCATTGCATATGCATATCATTTATATGAATAGTGTCTTTGATTGCCTATATTATATTGTAACATTGATTGCTTAATGTTCTTTTATATAATGCATAATAAATATTATAGAATTTAATTAGTACAAATGCATAGTACAACAATATCAAGCCTTTATCTCACTACGTGGGGTCGGCTGCATAAGTCCTTTTTCTCCATGGTGTCCTGCTAAGAGTCAAATTTCATTTAAATCTAATAAAGAAATATCATTTCTAATATTTTATAACCAAATCTTTTTAGAACTACCTCAACATTTCTTAACATAAGCTAAATCTAATACATATACTCTCCTAATCGGGTCATCGGAAGGATGTCGTTTTATATGACCAAACCATCTAAGGAGACTTTCTCTAAACTTATCTTCCACTAGAACTACTCCAACCTTTTTAGATATATGCTCGTTTCATATCCTGTCTCTAAGAGTAAAGCAACTCATCCACTCCCCTGCAACACTTAACTTAATATTATTCTTCTCTTTTAATGGTCAACATTCTGCACCATAAAATATTGCAGGTCTCAACACCACCTTATAAAATTTCCCTTAAGTTTAAGGGGGGGCTTTTCTATCACACAACAAGCCCAATGCATTCCTCCACATCAACCGTCCAACTTGAATTCCACTAATAATATCCCTATCTATTTCACCGTCAGTCTGAACAAAAGACTCTAGATATCTAAAATGTGTAATCTTATTAATGACTTAATCGCCCAAAGTCACAATCCCCCCACTAGATCTATTATTACTGAAATTACATTTCATATATTCAATTTTAGATGCTGTCAAATGAAAACCTTTAGACTCTAGGCTGCCTCCATAATTCAAGATTACCTTCAACTCTCTCTCTAGTTTTATCAACAAGAAGAATGTCATCAGCAAAAGGCATACACCAAGGTACAAGCTCTTGCGAATGTCTAGTGAGAACATCCATGACTAAAGCAAAAAGATATGGGCTTAATGTTGATCCTTAGTGTAATCAAAGTATAAATGCATAATACGATATCAAATTATTTCATTGAAATAAAATGAAAAAATATAACTTCTATAAAATATTTATAATCACCCACTTTACTCCTCTTTTTGTGTGTTGGCACTCTTTCAAATTCTAAGCATTCTTTTATGTGACACCTAACTTCTTCCAAGAACTTTTACAGACTTCCAATATTCAACTCAACTCAATGATTTAATATTCTCCGTCGTCCAAAAAAAACATTAAATATCATTAAGTACAACGTCGGACACTTCACATTATCAATTCAAATTTATAATTCCATGAAGATGATCAAATGTTATATTTAAATAGTTTTCAAGGTTTACCTCAAAAGTTCTTCTTTGTTAAATCGAGATTTTTACCAAAGGAATTTCTTACTACTGAACAAAGATACACTAACGATTTTAATAAACTAAAAAATATATACATTTCTTTCTTTCTTTCCAAATGTGAATAGAAAAATAACTTCCACTTTCTCTTTTGTTGAAAATGAAATCTAACTCACACTTCTTCTTCTTATCATTCCTCTTCCTCAATCTAAGAAGGATTTCGTAAAATTTCTTTTTCCTTCCTCTCAATCGAGTATGAATCCTTTGTTGAACAAATTTCCTTCATTTGCCTTTAATTAAAAGGCTAATCTTTTTTATATTGAAATCATTGAATAATTTGCACGTAAATGAAAAAAAAAATTAATGAACGAATATTTCTCCTTCTTCCTCTTGGCCAGTGATTTCCCAAACTTTTATCTTTCCTCTCATGCAGCTTCACTGGATTGAACGAAATGGCCTTATCTCATGCAAGGAGTCGCATCCTTCTGCTCATGATCGCTCCCGAACCTGCTCGTTGCTATCGTTCGTGCTCTCTATTTTTTTATTTTTTTTTTAATAAAGGACGGGTTCGATTGAACCAGTCTAGCCATAACACATTTTGACCTTGAGAGCTTAAATATGTTATCATATCATAACTTATACTTTGGTATATACTTAATGAATCATCTCAAAAGCACTTCCTCCACATAAGCCTAACTCACTCTTAGCCGATACAACTACCATAGACACAATAGGGAAAAATCATGTCCACTATTACCTGAGGTGGAAAGGCACTTAGCTCACCTCTAGTCGATACATCACCCATCGGTCGAATGTGTTATAGGTTATGCTTATGTTGTCTGAGGTGTAGATAAAAGTAATCAAGATGCAAGTACATTGGTGCCTCCATCTGTTGCCTTAAAGGGAGTGAACACCATCATTCAACACACACATACAAGCATTCCTAAATACATCATTTATGCATTATATTTGTTATGTAATATATTTTATGGAAACACTATATAATACAAGATAGTTATAACATAGTATGAAGACATATACTTCATTTATATCATAGGAAGACTCATTTTATATTGAGATAGATAAATCATTATCAACTATTTGTAATTATGATTTTCTAACAATAAATCATCCAATGTATCTATACAAACAAGAATCATAAATGTATCAATTAAATATAGCATGTTTATAATAAATGAAACATTTCTCTAATTTAGAAATGTAATAATCCACTTTAAATTCTTAGATTTTGATCTAAAACCTCATCATTCACTTAAGCTCTTGACTTTAGAAAAACTAGTTAGGCTCTCTTTAAACTTGATCCCACATTTCAATATTGATCAAATTTACAAATCATACATAAGATTAAGTACATAACTTGAGGCATACAACTAGCTAATTTAACTTGCAGTTTCACTTCTATAAAAAATTTAAAGAGAAAAGAATTAATGACTCTTTATGAAGGACAAAAATGGACCCCAACTATATTAAAGTATTATTTTGATCCATCAACTCCTTAAAGAGGAACCAAAATGGTCCCACTATGGAAGGATTTTGAGGGTCCAAAATAGTCACTTAATATAGTTGGGGACTATTTTGATTCTTCATAAAGAGTCAAGAGAACCAAAAAAACTTGGTTAGAAAATATTATAAATGGCCTTTCTTTATTAGATTTAAATGAGAATTGTTGACCTCTGTATAATGTCCAAAAGAAAAGAAAAAATTTATTAAAATACATGTTGAAGGCATACCTGATTATGCTACAGTGTCGCATCCGCAGTCGCAACAGTCTGCAAACGGCGCCGCTTTTGTACAGGTTGTGATCGCCCATCCCTCGTGTGCACAGATTTATCTCAATCGTCGCCTGATCTGCGTCAATAAAAATGAGATATGCATAAGGTATTCAGTTCTTAGCTTCTCCCGCAACTCACAAGACCTTCGATCTCTTCTCCTATAGCCGACCAACACCTCAAACCCCCATCTTCAATCCGCAAATCTCGTCCTTTTTACATAATCCCCTTCGACTCCACGCAAGACCTGCCTGGTTCACAAGCTTCAGCCGACACTAGCCAAAAAAACACACCTCCACTCCAATCTCCTCGCCGGATTTTGTGTCCACAGTCATCCAACCAAACTTCAACCTCTCCATCCCGACATTCTCCTCAAGCAACCGAACCCAAACCTCGCGTCCCTTCTCACATCTGATCTCCCTCCAAGGCCAACTCTGCCCCTACCTCACGCATATGAAGATCCTGTCACTACTTCCGGTCTCTCCAAAGCCATCTGACCTCCACTTCGACTTCCTCACCCAGACGAAGCCGCCCGATCTCCTCTCATAATACCGCTTCCATTTGATCAAGGAAGCTCGATCCGAGCTTCCTTTTTTCCTATCCCTCTCCTCCTTATCCATCACCAACACCAATAGCTGCCTCTGATTCCATTGCCCTAGCCCCACGCCAAATCTCCCACCGCTTCTCAGGTCGAACGCCTCCTATACCCGAATCCCTTAGCCGACCCAATCTCCAAACCACTTCAAAGTCCATTTCCTATAATCCCTCAAACAAACCCAAACCAAGTCTAAAGCCCACTTCAAATCAAGCACATCATTCAGCCCCTTTAATTCCACCAATCAAAATAGCCAACTCATATATGAGGTGATCTTTCTGTCTTTTAAGTTTTTTTTAATGTTAAAAGTATTTAATATTAATATTAACTTTAATATTAATATTAATAATACTACTAATATCAATGATGATAATATTATCATTATTACTTTATCTGTTATTATATATATATATAGAGAGAGAGAGGGGGGGAAGGGAAGAAAAGAAATGTTTCAAAAAAAGAAGAGAAAAGATTTATAAAAAGAAATGGAAAAAGGGAGTAAAAAAGAAATATTTTTTATCTCAATTTTTGTGCCCTCCACCCCGTCATCATCAGTCTACGTGAAGGTATAAGTGCTAAACTCTAAAAATCCCATTTTCGGCGTTTGTGTCAAGCCGGAAAACCCCCTATATGCGCTCTCGTAGTAAGATAAGAGGAAACCCAGTGCGACGCATACTACGAAGCGGGTAGGCCCTATACACGCTCTTGTAGCATGGTAAGGAGTTTCTAAGTACATGTACACGCTCTTCTAGTGTGGCAGGGAAAGTCACTTGTGTTCTTTAAACAGGTACTTTGGAGCCCCCATGCACACTCTTGTAGCATGGTGGGATCGAAGATGTATGGCCTCGGTGTCACCCGACACCAACCATACATACTCTTGTAGTGTGGTGTGATGGCCCAATTTCCCATAGTTTCCCAATTTCCCATAGTTTCCCAAAATCCAAAAATCCCTCCAACAAACCTATGATAATTTTGCTTCCATTGGCTCATCCCTTCAACAAATCCATTCTTTCATGGATTTCATAGATAAGAAACTTGATAGTTTGTGTATTGACCGTCCACATACTCCACTTTATCATGATACTTCCTCATCCGCTGGCATTCTTGGTTCCACCGGCCAAATCCCTTCTCCACAACCGCCACCTTCTTTGACCAATTTCTCTTTTCTTACCCATCATTTACCATTATTAAATTCTACCTTACTCAAACAATCTCAACATTAGTTTTAGCTGCCTCAAAATTTACCTCAACCAAGTGCCATTGACCAACGTATTCATCTTCCATCCATATCTCAATTTGTTAACATCTATACTTTTCAAAAACAATATGGTACTTGGCATTATTGAATGAATTCTATAGCCCTTAAAATACTCACCATTCAAGCTAAATTTCCTATGTCAATAGTACATATGTTTTTAGATGAATTACATAGAGTTTTTTTTTTCGAACTTCATTTTCATTCTACCTCTCAGCAAGTTAGGATCCATCCTAAAAAAATTCATTAAAGTATTCATGACGGTCACTCTGAATTTCTCCTTATCCTTTTTACAATATCGCGGTCAAATTTTATGCAAGGGAAATTAAAATACCGAATGATGTCACATGAGAAAATTTTGTAGCAATCTATTTGTCTTTTCGTTCTCTCAATCTTGAGGACAAGGTTGTTTTCTATGGCAGTGGGAGTATTATACATCAACAATATATCTCTAGGCAAACAAAGTACAAAGTAAATAGTCTATACATATGTAATAAGCACTACTTCCCTTGTATTCTATTTTAAGTTTGTATTAGGTAGACCACTTCTATATAGTAAATCTATAACTATATTGTAAAGTTGGTCTACCCAAACATTATAAATACCTCTCTTATTATAAGAAAATTATAAGGAATGAAAATATATCTGATTTCTCCCTCTCTAATCTCTCTTCTTTCTTTTTTTCTTCCATAAAGAGTCCAGACCTACTCAAAAGGTATCTTCCCCTTCTTGATTTAGATCAATAAGCATAACATGATCCTACAAACAAAGGTTCATAAATCTCAGTAAAATAATGGAATAGGTGAGCTTTATCAATTTTGCCTTGGATGACCACTCTCTACTGATATAAAAGCTTCAAAGAAACATTCAGTTTTCGATGTATGTTTCTTTCCATAAGCAGAAGGCTCAACAATCACTTTAACATTATTTTGCTATCTAATTGTGGGCTCCGAAAATTCGGCCTCGGCCTCCGCTCGCTTTTCTTTTCTTTTTATTTGGCGATGGAGTTTTAACGGATAAGTTCCGGGGTAAATTTTGGAAGGCAGATGGGTTTGTAGATAAGACACTACCAGAGATTTCGCCCTCATTTTGCGAGGACTTTATGATCTGAGTTCTGGTTTCCTATAGGCGCAAGCCCCTATAGTTAATTACCCCTCCCGATCACGAGAGAGAACTTTCAATTAAGGCTAGTCGTCAATCAGATACGTAGAGTATACGTGTTATCTGGCATATAGTAGCAGCGTTGGGTTTGAAAATTGGAAATTGAGAATTTGATGGTTTTGATATTTAAAATAGAAATTTTACCATCCTATACTTAAAGCGGATGGTGGGGGAATGGATGATAAACCCGATTAAGATCCCATGGTTCCGTCGTCCCGGGCCATCGTGGTCCCTGGTCTACTTAGTCAGAGGAGGTAGTCGACCCAACTGACAGAAGGATCCTTGTCGGCAGCCATGGGTTGCTTCGTCCAAGAGGACCTTGTAGACCTGGGTTTAATGTTTGTCTAAGGGGACAAATTTGAATCCACCTTAGCTTACAGAGGGTTTTGTGCCCTATCGATCATATCTTATTGATTCATATCTCAATGATTTGATGTCAATAAGGAACGTATCGGCGCTGACCATAACCGGTATTTCGTGATGCCGTTTGGCGGCAAAACCACTCGGTTCAGAGGGCCCGGGTTATAACCGTTTATCCTGCGGTGCCATTTGGCGGCAGACCGCCGGTCAGAGGACACGTACCACGTCCTTATCGGCAAGAGACTGTTTGAGAATGGATCCTAGTGATATGTTCAACTAGGCATTTGGCTCTTTTGTGAGCTAGAGTAGATTTTAATTTGTCCACCCAGGCAAACTATTGCGGAGGGTGGATGAATCTTGCTTTAAGTGTTTTGATGAATTTATTTCAAATTTAAATATTTTTTGGATTTTAGGAATTTTGAGATTTTTTTTTTTTTTTGGATTTTTGGGAGATATTTGAAAATATTTGAGGACCCCTTCGGTTGAGATTTGCATTCAACACAGCCATCATTGGGATGTTCGGGGTCATTCCCTTTATGGATTGAACCTTGTCAACTCTATCGGGTTTCGTAGGCTTTTATGCCCTTTGATAGTGAATTCTCATTGTTATAGGCCTTGAAGGCCTAATATAGGTGTATTAAGACAAATATAACGATCGCCACAACCGTATATTTGTTTTGTTGGTTCGAACCCTGTCAACTTCTATTGACCCGTATAGAAGGATCAGTTTCGAACCTGAATTCACTTGTCGACCCGCGCAGCATCCCTAGACGTCACGTGTGTACCAATAACATGCTCACCGGGGCCCATGCGGGTTGAGATTGTATTTTTTTTCCTTTAGTGTGCCTATGTGTATACAGATTACAGTGCACGTGTAGGGGTATTTAAAAATATTTGTAGACGCCTTCTGTCTGCCTGTATGGAGATTGCAGATCCAGTGGCGTGGCGTAGTAGCTTCTGAATAGAATTATTCGCTGCTTCGTACAGGTGGATTGTCGTGCACTACTCGTTGCTTTCTGCAGGTGGATCGTAGTGCACTAACTAATCTCCTGCCTTGAGTTGTAGGAACTCGTATTATTTATGCATTCTGCTATGATTTTAATTTTTATGACACATCCACTATTGCTGGAGGTAGATGTATTCATCCTTAGACTGAAGTTGACTACAGGATACTGCATTTACTGTAGTTTTTATGCATCTACCCATGGGTGGATGTTGTGGCACATACATTTGTCTTCGTAGAGAGATTGTATGTGTTGCAGATCTTTTTATCCTTGCTTGTTCGCGGATCAATGTGCTTATTTGCATCATGATGTTGACTACGAGGATGCTAGAGTACCCTTGCTACAAGAGTCTGCGGGTGCTTGTATCTGTTGTATGTCAATCGTTGCATCAACTAATAGTTTTCTTCATTGGGGCTTCCAACCTTCAGCATACGAGTTCATTGGTCAATTGATATGAACACCGCAGATTTCATGTTGGTTATATATAAATCAAGGGTCTTGTAGTACATTTATTCTTCTCATTTGAAAGTAGACTGTTGTGTGCTCATTTATATATTAATCTGAATTGATAACAAAGAATCCGCTTCTTCTACCTCTCCCTTGCTTTGCTTGTGACAACTCCTTCACTATTGTATTTCTCCATGCTCATCTACTTTGCAAATATGTTGCTTTTGTCAGAATTATGCTGAATATCATAAGCTTCTAGTTGCCCTTGGAAACAGTTATTAGCTTGCATTTTGATTGGTATAAGAGTTTTCTTCAACATTTATTTGGGAACCTTGATTGGAATGCTACCATATTTATCGTACATCTTCTACTAGTATATCAAATGTGCTCATAGAGAACTCCTTTATAGAACATAAGAGGCACTTATTATCACTTGCAATTTGATGGATTGAAAATCATAAGATAATCTTATGTCCATTTCATTTGATTTGATTTTAAATCAAATGAGAGTTCAAGTGCAAATTTGAGTCCACATCAGGTCCATTACATTTGTTCACTTGGGTTCAAGTTATAACATTTTCCTTAGCATTCCATTTGAAATTTTTGATATCACTTTCAAGTCATGTTCTTCTCACCAAGCTCATAAGTGTCAAGTGACCTTGTTCTATTCAAATGCATGTCCACAAGTCCTCTGTTTGAGTCCAAGTACAAGTTCTATGTCTTTGCCCAAATTGTTCAAGTTCATAGATCCTTTGATGTACAAAAGCTTACAAGTTAAATTTCAAGTTCTCATGGTCTTTGTTCGAGTCCAAATTCATTTAAAGTCCTTGCAAGTTCCAGATTGATTTTAGTTCAATTTCATTGTTCATTTAAGGTTTGAGTTCACTTAAGTCAATTTGGTTCAACTAAGTTCAAGTCCGAATCTATAACACTTGCATGGCCTTTCAGTTCAATCAAGTCCAGGTCCTAAATTGTTCCAAGTCTTTGTCTGTATTTCAGACAAAATTCCGGCAGCCTCCCAGCATCTCCCCTGTTAAGGGGAAAAAACCAAGAGGCCGCCTACCCGCCAAGCCACCAAAGGCGTGCACGGTTGGTGTTTGTGAGACACCGCGGCGGTTGTATTTATTTTTTTCTTCCACCACGCGCACCAAAGGCGTGCTTGGGGTTTTAAAAAGTATTTTTTTTTTAAAAAAAAAGGCAATTTTTGACATTTTCCCCCGCTCGGAGGTACTTATGAGCGACCCCGCCTCGCCGTAGGTGCCGCACCGGGTTCCCATCCCACCACGCGCATCAAAGGCGTGCTTGGGGCGGTTTTCCGGTTCGCCACGAACGTTGAAGCAGAGTTTTGAGTTTAGAAAATTTCATACCTTCGCGGGATTGTCGTGGTTGACATGTGGATCGAGGGGTCACTCGCCTACCTAGTCGTAGGTGTCGCACCGGGGTCCCATCCCACCACGCGCACCAAAAGGCGTGCTTGGGGGGGTTTTCCGGTTTGACACAAATGTCGAGGTAAGGAGAGTGGAGGGGGGATTTTATATATATATATACATATTTTAATATAATTAGTTATTAATAATCATAATTAATTAGAATAAATCTTTATTAGATTTAATTAATTATAATTAATATATATTTAATTAATAATTAATTATATTAAAATAATTAAACATAATTAAATTCATTTAATTATGATTAATTAATTAATAATAATTAATTATCATTTAAAAATAATTAATTATGATTACTATAATTAATTAAAAATTAATCTACAATTAATTAATTTGTTATTATAATTAACACTAATTAAACATAATTAGCCTTAGCTAGCTAATTATGATTAATCAAATTTTAATTATAATTAATATAATTAATTGTAATTAAATTTAACTAATTATCACTAATTTGTAATTTAAACTAATTACTTTATAATTAAAAATAAATAATAATAATAATATATATATAAAAAGAAAATGCCCAAAAGGGCTATTTGGGACGGGATTCGGCCGCAAGAAGCACGTGAAAGGCAGTCTGTTACCTTCACAGCCAACGAGCTTCCTGTTGCTTCTTCCGATCAAAATGGTGTATAGTCCGATCCGACAAGGAGGGAGATGTCGTCGGTGGAGAAAGAGGAGTTCAGCCACGGCTCAGGTAGATGGGCGATGGGTTCGGCTGCTTGTGGAGATCGGAGGGAGGTCGGACGGGATGGAGATCAGAGGGAGGTCGGACGGGATGGGGGTCTCGGCTATAGAAGCATCGACGGGATTTGGCTGAGGTAAGGTCGGCGGCTTCCTCTCTCTCTCTCTCTCTCTCTCTCTCTCTCTCTCTCTCTCTCTCTCTCTCTCTCTCTCTCTCTCTCTCTCTCTCTCTCTCTGCACCGAAAGGAGCAAGGGGTCGGGCAAGGGTTCCTGCGGCAGAGAGGAGGTTTTGTGAATGAGGAAGTGTCTGTGGAGTCGGGGGAGGAAGAGCAGAACAAGGCTTCGTTTGGGTCGGTATTTAACGACGCGAGCGGAGCTACGGATCGCGGAATTTGAGCAGGATTTACGCATGATTTTCGGGATACGACGCAGACGGCGCCGAACGACTGGATTTGCGGAGGATTTCGTGGATCCAGCGGTTTTACAGGTATTTTGATTTGATTTTTTTTTATTTTGTTCCTGCTGGGTTAATGCTTAGAGGTCAACAAATGCCCCCCAACAAATGTGGTACGAGTCTAGAGCGAATCACATTTGTTGTATGTTGATTGACCTGTGGATCTCTAGATATTTACTCTAGATGTCACACAAGGGATTTCATTTAGTGGGTCTCCAAAATTTGTTTGGATATCATACTAAGATTTTCTTTCTTCATAGATCTCTTGGATTTATCAATAGATGACTGAGATATTGATTTCTTTTATCTTGTGTTTTGTGCTGCGGACATTGATGGATGATTACCTGATTTGTCAGGTGGTTTTTGTACCTTTAGCCCTATGCTTCTTACTTTGGCGGGCTTGTTAAAGGAGTAGATGCCGATAACCTAAACCCTTAGGTTTGTATTAGATCGATGGCAAAAAATCATCGGTCCAGAGCTTTATGCATAACGGACTTGTTGATGACGGAACCCTCTTAGTTCAGCCATAGGCCTTTTATGAACTTTAGAATAATTTTCTTCGGTCCTTCGCTTTGTGCTTTGACGGACTTGTTGAAAAAAAATTCCTTCGATCCTCGCTTTGTGCTTTACGGATTTATTGAAGGATTTGCAGGTTTTGGATTCAGTTGATAGTACCGAACATAGGTAGTATATTGATCCTTAACCACTTGAGAAGACTTTAATCTGAATCACTTGAGTTCATCAGATCGGGAGAGCTAGAATTTGATAGCTTTTTGTCCTCTAGTTGTTGAGATTGGGGTTCCTCTACTACGACCTTTCTTATGGCTTGTTGAGTAGATGGAGCTGCCAGCGATCCGGCCATATTTGGGCTTGTTGGATCCGACCTTTTACACCCATTCAGGCTTCAGACTTGAGCTATGGGAATTGCGCTTCCCAATACTGATTTTGCTGAAGTTGGTAGATTTGGAGTCATCCTTTGTGGTTGTAGATTTTGGAGTCTACGAACATCTGGTGGTTGCTCGAGACTCATCCTTCCACTAGAACTTTGATTCTTAGTCATTTTAGAAGAATTTTGTAGACTACGATCACTTGAACTAGTCGAGTCATATTTGCCTTCGTGCTCCCTACAGTCCCTACTAACGGGTTGACGAATTGGGGGTTCCGCTACTACGGCCTTTCTTATGGCTTGTTGAGTAGACGGAGCTGCCAGCGATCCGGCCATATTTGGGCGTGTTGGATCCGACCTCTTACACCCATTTGAACCTTAAGCTTCAGGCTGTCGAAAGACTTCAATCTTCTTCGGCTCAATTTTGTAGGAGTGTGTAGCCACAAAAGTCTCTTTCTTGACTTTTGAGTCTTGGTTTGTTGGAGAAGGTGTTGTCTCGGTCTTTTGAGAGATCACCTGCATATACTTTGAAAAAAAAAACCTTTGTATTTTTTAGCACAAAAGAGCATTTGAATTAATAATTTTAAATATTTATTCGAAGATCTCGGCATGCAGCGCGATGTCGACCCGAATAAATATTTAAAATGCCCCCTGTCTCGCAGGGACATTTTAGAATAGAATAAACTTGAAATTTTACAATTTTAAATATTCATTTGGGGATCTCGGCGTGTAGCACGATGTCGACCCAAATGAATATTTAAAATGCCCCATGTCGCGCAGGGACATTTTGGATAGGCTTTTTGTCTTTGAGTTTTTAAATATTTATTCGGGGATCATTTTGGCGATTTGAATTTTTGACCAACATATGTCAGGTGAGTTTCACACAACGCCACGCTCTTTTACTTTCAAAATTCATCATGCGTGATCAACCCTACCCTTGACACTAGTATTGAGGTTAACGCCAAGAGGTTATACTGGCATTGTTTGCGCAACTTGTTCCATGGAATTTAGTTATTTTGTTTCAATAAAGCTTCCTCTTTCTTCCTTTGTAAATAGAGCAGTAGTTTTATTTGAATTTCTATTTGTTTGTAATAATTTTCTTTAGTTTTAACGCAATTTGCACATCTTCAAAAAAAACATCAAGGCATTCATTATGAAAATTTTAGTGCATCCAATAGATGTTGACCTACACTCTACAGCCAAGAGAAAGCAAAAAAAAGAAAGAAATAAAAAATATACCTAATATCATTACCTGTGAGAACCCATGCCGATATCCTGCTCAAATCCCGCCCCATGCTCTGTGAACGGCGCCGAACTGTCGCTTCGTCACGATCTCTCGCCTCGACCGAACGACCACAGGCGTCGTTAAATTGAAGCCGAAGCCTTCTGTTCGGCTGCTCTCCCACGCACACGCAGAGATCCCGTCGTTGCTTCCTCTTCCACGCTCGGTTCCATCCCGTCCGACCTCCCTGCCTTCGACTCCTAGCCCGACGTCAACCTACAGAGCCGCACATCCCATTGCACCCTCCGTCTCCCCTTCTCTACCCGAGCTCCTAGCCGAACCCGTCGCTCCTCCTCCGACTGCCAGTGTCGGTCCTTTGTGCTAGCCGAGAGAGAGAGAGAGAGAGAGAGAGAGAGAGAGAGAGAGAGAGAGAGAGAGAGGAAGCTTTCCCTTACCCGATCTCTCTGAAGCCCGACGCCTCTGCCCGACTCCTTCCCCATTTGACTTCGCTCCATCCACGACTTTCCCTGTTAGATCGGAAGTTAAGACATTTTGAGCGGAAGCAACAACGTGAGCCCGAGGGCTGTGAAGGTAACTTGCTCCCTTTCACGTGCTTTTTGGCCAAATCCCTAGTATCCTGCCGAAACAGAGAGTGAGGGAGGAGGAGAGATTATTTGGTTTTAATTAAAGTTAATATTAATTAATTTTAATTAAAACTAATATTAATTAGTTTTAATGAGAATTAATGTTTATTAATTTTAATTAATTATAATTATTATAATCATTTAGAGTTAATGATTAATTAAATTTAATTAATTTTAATTAAAGATTATTTTAATTAATCATAATCAATTTTAATTAACTATAATTATTAAATTTAATTATAATTGTTATGATTAATTGTGATTAATTTTAAGTAATTAATCATAATTAATCCTAACTAATTATGATTAATTTTAATCGAAGTTAATATTAGTTAATTATGATTAATTATTATATTTTTAAATTAAGATTAATTAAAATTAATTATTTATAATTAATTAAGGTTATTTATAATTAATTATTTTAATTAATTATAATAACTTATAATTAATTATAATTGGTAAAGCACATATGAAATCCTTCCCTTCCTTCGATCAACACCGACGACCCCACGCAGGTATAACCTTTCTAAACTCTAAAACTCCGAGATCCCGCTTTCGATGCTTGCAACGCGACCAAACGACCACCTATACACGCTTTTCTCTAGCGTAGTGGGAGGAAGTTCGTCGCGGTGTTTTCAACGAATCGGGTGATCACCTAAAATCCTGTTCTCGATGTGCGTGTCGAGCCGACAAACCGCCTATACACGCTTTTCTCTAGCGTGGTGGGATGGGAACCCGGTGCGACGCATACGACGAGATCGGGATATTCATAAGTACCTGCTCGCGGGGAAACAACTGTTTTTCATTCATAAGTATCCGCTCGCGGGGAAACAACTGTTCCTCTTTTGCAACAGATACCGAAGACCCATACACGCCTTTCTCTGGCGTGGTGGGGACAAAAACTTTTCACGGCCGCGGTGTCCTCGAAAGAGGGCACCTACCGTACACGCTTTTCTCTAGCGTGGCGGGAGGCCCAGTCTTCCGTAGTTTTCCCCTAAAACGGGGGAGACGCCGGGAGGCTGCCGAAATTTCGGGTGAATATACAACTACATTCGGACCTGTTTGGATTCAAAGGAACGAGAATTTGGACTTAAATAACAAGTGGACTTACATTTGATCAAAATCTAAATGATTAATCAATGTCAAAACCAAACAAAATAAAGTCAAGCCGTAACCAAAAATCCAAATCAACTTGAGCATACAAATGAACTTGCAAGAAGGATTCAGGGAACTTGAACAGACTGCAAAGGACATGGACTTGATTTATATCAAATGATAATGGACTTTGATTCAAACTTGAGCATCAATGAACCATATCTTGTGTATAAGATCAAAATCAAGCTTAAGCAAATGATGCAGAACTAAACTCAGACTTAGATTTGCCTCGGACTACAAGGAAATTTGCAAGAAGAATTTGAACTCACTTGAATTGAACCCAAAATTGATTTCCACATGAACTGGATTCGAACTGAACAAGAATTTGATTCAACCTGACTTGAATAGTTGAATTCAAGCAAAGACTTGGATGGACTACATGGGACTCATGGAGAAAGATATTCGAGCATAATTAACGTGTCAATAAGGATTAATTAAGGTATATAACAATGTGTTTGGGATCAACAACACAATCATTATGAAGGTTAAGAAGTGATCACCCCAAATGGAAGGAAAATGTTAATGACTAATGGTATCAACATTCTACATACATGTTACAGTCCCTCTTGTAAGCATAATCTCACTTTTAGTTGACGGAAGATTGTAAAGAAAATGATGTGACTACAAAGCCATGATGGAAATATAATGACATGCTAGAAGCCAACGATCCAATGCCTTCATTCACTATCGAAAAATTAACATATCAAATGGATGAAATGTGTACAGGTGAATGCAATAGCACTTTCATCATCAACAACAATTCAGTATACAAGAGTGAAGTATATACAATTTTGCATATTATAAAGTTGAAATTGGACATCAGTCATACAATAATCATGTAAGAAGATACAGTGGTTGTTTACAAATGACTATGAGAAATCAGTCATAATAAAGCCCAAGTTGCTCAGGAATGGGAATTGAAGATCCAAGATACCCTTAGTAACTTACACCTAAATAATAAGAAATGACAAATGGGGGAGGTCATAACATCTTTGCAGTCAACTGTCACTCAATATCAAGCGAACACATTGAACCTTTACAAATCATAGTAATCAACATGCAAAACTCGCACGTAGAATACGGAGAGCATGCAGATGATAGCAATTGATTCACGATATTCATCCAATTACGCAATCCAGTGATATATATTGAGAGGTTATAATAAGCATAACGGTGAATGTTCTAACACTCCTACGGTCAACCATATTCAACCTTACAAGCAATACAATAGAAGAAGATTTTCGCACAAGTCATAGAGTAGAATGTGAAAATTTATATAATCAGCAACAATTCAACTCCAAAAGATCTGCAATACATACAATCTTTCTACGAATACAAATGTATGTATAATATGCCATTTATGAGTAGATGTAGAAGAACTTCAGTAAATGCAGTATCCTGAAGTCAATTTCAACTTGTAAAGGAAGACATCTACCTATCTACATGTAGCAGTGGCGAATGCGTTGAAAAGACCAAGGACCACAACCAAATGCATAGAGAATACGACAAGTACAAGCTCCTACAACCCAAAGCAGGAGATTCATTAGTGCACTACGATCCATATACAGAAAGCAACGAGTAGTGCACGACAGTCTACCTGTACGAAGCAGCAAGCAACTGATCAAGAAGCTGCTACGCTACGCCACCGGATCTGCAACATCCGTACAAGCAGACAGAAGGCGTCTATAAATATTCCAAAAATACCCCCTGCACGTGCACTATAAATTGTATACACATAGGTACACTAAAGGGGGAAATATATTCTCAACCCGCATGGGCCCCGGCGAGCGTGTTATTGGTACACACGAGACGTCTAGGGATGCTGCGCGGGTTGACAAGTGAATTCAGGTTCGAAACCGATCCTTCTATACGGGTCAATAGAAGTCGACAGGGTTCGAACCATTAAGCAAATATAAAGTTGTGGCGACCGGTATATTTGCTTTAAAATATTCATATTAGGCCTTCAAGGCCTACAACAATATGAATTCACTAAAAAAGGCTCAAAGCCTACAAAACCCGATCCTCTGTCCACAACCAGACAGAGTCGACAGAGTTCAAGCTTTAAATGAAAATGACCCCGAAAACCCCGATGATGGCCGTGTTGAATACAGATCTCAACCGGAGGGGTTCCCAAATACTTTCAAGTGTCTCCCAAAAGTCCATTTCAAATACTCCAAAGCTCCACCCAAAATCCCATAAAATTCCAAAAAAAAATCTCAAAATTCTAAAAAATCAAAAATATTTAAAATTGAAATAAATCCATCAAAAAACTTAAAGCAAAATCCATCCACCCTCCGCAACAGTTTGCCGGGGTCGACAAATTGAAATTTACTCTAGCTCACAAAGAGCCAAATGCCTAGTCGAAAATATCACTAGGATCCATTCTCAAGCAATCTCCTGCCAACAAGGATGTGGTACGTGTCCTCTAACCGGCGATTTGCCGCCAAATGGCACTGCAGGTAAACGGTTATGACCCGGGGCCTTCTGAACCGAGTGGTTTTGCCGCCAAATGGCACCACAGATAGCGGTTATGGCCAGAGTCAATACGCTCCTTAATGGCGTTAAATCCTTGAGATATGAATCAATAGGATATGATCGATAGGGCACAAAGTCCTCTGTTAGCTAAGGTGGATTCAAATTTGTCCCCTTAGACAAACATTCAACCTTGGTCTACAAGGTTCCCTTGGACGAAGTAACCCATGGCTGCCAACAAGGATCCTTCTGTCAGATTGGGTCGACTACCTCCTCTGACTAAGTAGACCAGGGACAACGATGGCCCGGGACAACGGAACCATGGGATCTTGATCGGGTCTATCATCCATTCCCCCACCATCCGCTTTAAGTACAAGATGGTAAAATTTCTATTTTTAAATATCAAATTTTCAAACATCCAAACTTTCCAAATTC
The DNA here is from genome assembly GCA_022539455.1 of Dendrobium nobile. NCBI lineage: Eukaryota > Viridiplantae > Streptophyta > Magnoliopsida > Asparagales > Orchidaceae > Dendrobium > Dendrobium nobile. Next base: position 9,209,296 of record CM039735.1, read on the forward strand.
TCAAATCCAAATACAGTTCTCCAATCTCAAACCTTTTGCTGCTACTATATGCCAGATAACACGTATACTCTACGTATCTGATCGACGACTAGCCTTAATTGAAAGTTCTCTCTCGTGATCGGGAGAGGTAATTAACTATAGGGGCTTGCGCCTATAGGAAACCAGAACTCAGATCATAAAGTCCTCACAAAATGAGGGCGAAATCTCTGGGTAGTGTTTATCTACAAACTCATCTGCCTTCCAAAATTTACCCCGGAACATATTCGTTAAAACTCCCTCGCCGAAGAAAAAATAGAAATCGCGCGGCGGGGAGGCCGGGACCGAATTTTCGGAGCCCACAATAGATGATCAAACAATATTTAAAATCTTGAAAAACATGCACATCATTAGTTTTAATGATGCCAAAAGATGAAGGGTTTTGATCTTGCATTTGAAGGCCATAACACCAAAATCTAATTATGTGGAGAATGCTACTCCATCAATATATATGAGCAGTAACCATGATGACAACCTATATATGAGCAGTACGAAAACAAAGTTGCCATCAAACAAATTGCTAGAATACACATCTTCCGCTGGAAATAAAAGCAAGGAATAAAGATGCTTACTTGGTATGTGGCATGTATAACTAAGATATTGGATGGTTTGGAGGCATGCATGCCAGTTCTCTGACAGGATACTTGCATGATGCCACACAAAATAGCATCAGAAACTCCTTCAAAAAGTGACCAAAAACACAGAAATCATTGGAGTTTGATGAGGTCTGCTTCTTGCTTTAATTAGCAGCACTGCGGTAGTACAAATGATTTAGTAGAATTGGATATCTAAAAATGCAATTCGATAAAAATAATAAAATCTCTTAAAACTTCCATCAAATAAAGTAAACGCAGCAAACAGAACTTCATGGCAACACAAGGATTCCATTAAATCAAGGTATCTGAACAATGTATCACCAAAATTCACTAGGAAACTACCAAAGACTGGTATATCATACACATTTTCCTCATAAGAGATACTATATCTTTTTCAAATATATAGCAACAAGGAAAGCTTCATGCTATAAATTTCAGAGAAATTTGCATTGTTTCAAATCATCAAAATATCTAAACATAAATCAAGATGTTGATCTTTATCTATGAAAGTCAAAAGATATAGAAAAGAACTTATTCAATTCTACAGTAATTTAACAGTCGACAATGCTTCCAAGTATTTATTAGAGAAGGGCCATGATAGTTTGATAAAACATTCGTTATCCAAAATATAAAAATATATTCTAAACAACTGATATTTTCTATGGATACCTACATTTGGAATAAATTTAATAATTTTGATTTCTTAAATATGCAGAGTCAACAAGTTTTCTTAGCATCATTATGTATATAACGTCCACTTCTTTCTTACGCTTAATACATAGCCAAATTATTTGACATTTCCAGAAATTTAGCTTATAGAAATTTCTGATAATAGATTAAAATCAATGGTCATCATATAGCTTTTGAATTGTCCTTTTTAATAAAAATTATCAAAGGATTTGATTTTACTTCAAAAATCTTCTTATAAGTGGATTGGCAAAATTACATGTTTTCTAATTGACTAGACTGGAATCTAACAGACATCTGTGCATGTGTGTTACACATATATACATTCATCTATGAGCCACTTCATTCAATGGAACGAGCTTGAGTTGCAAGAAAAACCACTCGTTAACCGAAAAACAGCTCTATCATTGTCTGGCTCAATAATGAACGACTCAACCAATGACTACATGCTTTTGTATATTCATAATAGGTAGTCGCCTAACTAGTTGGCTAACCATTTCATAAAGGCCTCTCACTCCAAGGATAGGTACCAATGTACCAACTTTTTGAAGACAATCGGATACCTCCTGTACAAACCCTACAAAGGCTTGCTTTGTCAGGACTTTCGACTTTCCCTACTTAGGTCATCATTAGCTGATCTATCCCAATAACATGATTTTTCACAAAATTTTATCATCCATCGTATTGCTTTTACCTGTAGTGACTTATTGAGCAATGTGTATAATTTTTTTTTTTTGGAGGGGGGGGGGGGGGGGGTTAGATCACCGATGTGATCAATTGATGGAAAGGAGACTCTATTAATATAATTAGAAGAGTTCAGGTAAATTTGGATAAGTTAATTTGAAGGTGAGTTAATGTTTTAGGAGTTTGGGTGGTAAGTCAATATTCCTGTTAGGATGTAAACGAGTCGAGTATATGTCCAATCGCACTAAGCTTGTATAATTATTACTGAGCTCGAGCTCGACTCGAACTCGTTTACTAAGCTCAACCTCAACACGTTGAAAAATATATAAGCTCAAGCTCGACTCGATCTCGTTTGGAAGACTCTATTGCTTGATCTTATTTGGAAAACTCGAGCTTGACACGATTCTTGAACTTGATTTCCTAATTTTATTTTTTTTTTTTTTTTTGAATTCTTTTAATAAAGAATTATTTTTTAAAATGTGAATACATATACATATATAAATAGATATATATATATATATATATATTAATTTAAATTACTTAATCGAGTAGCTAAATCAGCTTTCAAATAGAGCCAGACTGAGCACGAGCTCGTTTAATATACAAGCTTAAATATAGGCTCAAGCTCGAACACGTGGCTCGATAAGTTCGACTCATGAGCTCGTTAACGAGTCGAGCTCAAGCCGGCTTCGCACACTTACACCACTAATTCTTGCAATCTGCCCAAAAATGGAACTCAGCGTCTACCCAATAGATGAATCCTACATATATCCAAATCTGGTAACCATGGGCTTGATTTGATGGTGAGGATATCACCTTTAATTAAGAAGATTTTGGTAAGGATTGGGCAATATTTGGAGGGTCAATTATGCTATGAAAGTAATATAGGTCAATTTTGTCCAAAACTTACCAAGGTTGGAGATTTAGTCGTGGATTTCTACCGATTAAGTTGAATTCCAAAATTCCGCTTGGAATGGCTCACAGAAATCCTTTAGATGGGATCTAAAAGTTTTTAGAATGTTTAGATTTTTGATATTTTTAAGGATCTTATATTGGGTTGGAAACAAGTTATTGAGTTGGAACAGCAAACATAAATAAGAAATATAGTTGATTTGTTCTCCAGCATTTTGACTCGAAAAATCTTAATTTAATTTAGGGTTAAAATATAAGATATTGCCTAAGGATCTGGAGATTTAGGTGAGGTCTTATGGGGTTTAAGTTAGTAAAATACTAGTAGGAACAAAAGTATTCCAACAAAACAGTAGATGTTGGCCGGCCCTAACAATGAGGATTAGACTTATGATTTGAGGTAGGGAAATCGGTTTTGGATTTTTATAATCTGGAGCAAAAGCACAAAAACACACTACAAAAGTTTGCAAGAAAATTAAACTCTACTCATCAAAGCAGAGGGCTTGAGAGGATCACTAAATCACCTTCGGTTGGCCGGCCATCCAGCCTCCAAACTCCTCCATAATATCCTACACAATCAATAATGCACTTCTTTCTAGAAAAAGTGTTTTATGCAACCAACACAAGTCCAAGAGATGCGTCTCTTGGCATTCAAACTCAAAAAAGGAGGGAAAAGAGTTGGATGGAGGGAGGACCCACACTTGCAACCACCCTAGCCACTCCCTTCTTCTATCTTGGTCGGCCACTATACTCTTCCTATGCACTCTCTTGGCTGGCCACTTCACTCCAAGACTTGAAAATAATAAATTAAACACTAACAAAGCCAAGACAACACTATACAGCTCACAAACATCTTTTAAACATGAAAATACAAAAAACATACATATAAATGAAGCAAGTCTTCATGGGTGCTTCATAACTTGAGCTTCATGTGCTTCAACTTTTGCTCTAGAGATACAATCACTTCCATGTGCTACATCAGATAACAACATAACTATCCTGGCAGGTGTCAAGAATACAATATGGTAGGAAATAGTTATCATAAATATGGAATATCATACATCTCATATAAAATTTTTATAAATAGGTAATCATAAGCATGGAATTTCAACTGCCAATAAAAGTATTATTATATGCTCAATATGAATATATACTATAAAAGCAGTCCTATTAATTATTTGCTTCCTATACTAGAGATTGAGTATCTCATCTCGTTTTCTAGATTCATTGGATGAATATGTCCCCTTAAGACACCTACAACTCTTTTCCTTTCATAAACAACTTAAATAAACCATAATTTTCACAAATTACAACATTTCTAATTTAAAAATCCAATCTATAACTATTAAATCATAGCTGTCCCTTGATGCTTAATCCCATGACCAGGACGCGCTATTGCAAGAACTTAAGACACATAAACAAGACATGCTGGAAGTTACATTGAAAGCCCCTAAGTAAGGAATGAAATCAAAGAAGTGGACAAAAGAGAACATCACAAGCTAACACTACAACAAGTCAGCCCAACCCAAAAATGTAGTTCGGCTTCAGAGAGCTCAACAAAGAAGATATTGATAAGCTAAAACAACTCCTAGTGTCCCTTGAAAAATCATCTGCATCTTTTTCTCTTGCCCTTTCAACTTTCAAGTAAGTTTCTTATATCCATTGAATTAAGTGCCTTTATAAATCATTTGAAAGGTGCATGGAACATTGACTCGGGATCCATGGATCACAGAACACACTCCACTGCTCACTTCATCAGCTGCACTCCTTACCCGAGTGATAAAAAAAATCATCACTATTAATGGTTCTCTTACCACAGTAGTAGGCCAATAAGACATACCCTTATCTCCCTCCCTCACTCTCAAAAATGTGCTCCACATACCTCAATTATTCACAAACCTAGTCTTCATACAAAAACTTACCAGTGATCATAATTATAAGTCCTATTTTGCCTATTATAGAACCAGGAATCGGGGAAGAAGATTGAACTTGCTACGGAGAGAAATGGATTGTACTACATAGAAGAGCTAAACAAATCCACTATTATCAATAATGGCTATTTTATGTTATCCTTATCTAATAAAAAATCTATTATTTGGCTTCATCATTTTAGATTAGGACATCCATCTTTTGATGTCTTAAAAAATATGCAAACAAAATTTTTTTATAAGTTGGAAAATGAATCTTTTAGTGTGAAACATGTGAGTTAGCAAAGCATAAACGAGTTTCTTTTCCAAATAAAAATGATAGATGTCATACCCCCTTCTACCTTATTCATAGTGATATTTGGGGACCTTCAAAAATTCCTAAAATTTCAGGGGCCCGATAGTTTGTATCCTTCATTGATGACTGCACTCGAGCCTCTTGGATCTTTCTCCTCAAAAATAAATTCGATGTTAGCACTATCCTCTCAATTTTTCACAACATGATCCAGAATCAATTAAGGGTAAAAATAAGAAAATTTTCTTTCGACAATGCCAAATATTACGTTAACCAAAACAAATCCTCATGCTTTCAAAAGGAATGTATCATTCATGAGTCTTCTTATAGTCATACACCACAATAAAATAGAGTTGCAGAAAGAAAAAAATGGCCACCTTCTTGCCTCCATCCATGCACTTCTATTCCACCACAATATACCCAAATCCTACTGGGAGAAGCCCTTCAAACTGTCACATATCTCACGATTACCTTCAACAACCTTGGGACTAAAAACATCGATGAATATTTTATCCTCTTTTTATCCTGGATTCCGAACTAATAACAACCTCATACCCAAAATTTTTTGATGCACTGCTTATGTTCACATTCACGGTTAAAATAGAGAAAAATTAGATCCAATAGCACTCAAATGTATCTTTGTCGGATATTCATCCACCCATAGAGGTCATAAGTGTCATCACCCCTTCACAAAAAAAAAAAATCCTTGTATCTGTTGACGTTACTTTTGACGAACAAAAATCCTATTTCACCAAACCTCATCTTCAGGGGGCGACTGAAACTGAAGAAGATGAGAAAAGTAAGCTTGCCCCTCTTGACCTTCCAGCTCCACCTCAAACTAATCAACCTAAACCTAAAATCAAAGGGTACAAAGCTATTATACATAACATGAGGTTTGAAAAAGTATATTCCAAGCATACAACTCTAAACTATTCTCCAGAGCATATCCAAAAATCTAAACATGTCTCTTGAAATTGAGATAAATACAAGTTCACCAAGAAAACCTCCCGTGCATCCCATAACCAACTTTGTATCCTTCCAAAACTTCTCACCTTCACACAAAAATTTCCTGGTCACACTAAATGATATTTATATTTCTAATAATATTTATGATGTCTTATTTGATAAAATTTGAAAAGTGTCATGAAAGATAAAATGCAAGCCCTAGATAAGAATGATAGGTAACACTTGAAGATTTCAAATAAATCCTATCAAGAGAGCAAAAAAGGCGAGAAATATCCACGATTCCAATGTAAAACCAGTGAAAAGCAATAATTTTATTGCAAGAAATCAAACAATGGAAGAAAATAAGATGATACGATTGATTCTCTATTCGAAAGCACGATCGATCTCTCCCAAATCTCTAGCGCTGCTAGAGCCCAATGAAATCCTATGAGATCTCAAATTTCAACCAAATTCAAAATGCCCTAACCCTAGGAAAACAAACTATTTAATACATACAATACAAAAGGAAATCTCTAAACAGTCCCCTACATTCAAATTTCCCTCCTAACTCCCTCAAAAATCCTTCCTAAATCGCTCCGTGGGATTTGTGGTTCGGTCGTCGCGTATAGGGAGGCGGAAGAGTTTCGCCTCTGTCCGTCTGAGCCGGTCCCATGTGGACCGACTAGACCGATCCAATCTAACAAAGAACAATACATGGGAGATCACCGACCTACAAGTAGGAAAACGACTAGTTGGTTGTAAATGGGTGTTCTCTACGAAATATAAAGCTAATGGTACACTAGAAAGGCATAAGGAAAGATTGATAGTTGTTATGTGTGGAATCTGATTGTGTTGATCAATCGGATTGTTTTGTTGCTTCAAACTTCAAATTTCTCATGCTCACTGAGGGGTGCAAGGGATTTACCCCCAGCTTGGGTTCAGGTGATGTGTTCATGAAAAAAAATTCGTATAATGCCCAGGCGTTGCATACCCGAGCACCCTGACGCTGTTTTCCCAAGTGCCCTGGCGTTGTGTTCCTGAGCACTCCGGTGCTGTGTTCTTGAGCACCCCAGCGCTGAAAGACTAAAAGCAGAGCGCCGCAACACTCCAAACTGACGTCGTTGTGCTATGAGACGGACTGGACGATTTTCTTGCTTGTTTTTTCTGAAGGGTTGCATCCATTGGGGTTATTTACTTAACTTTTTCTTGTATTTTGATTGTGTGAAAACATTGAAAACGATGCATGTGAGAAGAAGTAAGGAGAGAGCGAGAGAGAACAAAGATTTATACTTATTTCTCTAAATTTTTATAGTTGATTTCTTGGTGTCATGTAGCTCAGTGATTTTTTCTCTATTTTAGATTTTTCCACGTTAAATCCTGATGTCATTTACTTTTTTCGTTGCTTTTACTTTCTTGCTTGTTTCATCATTGTGGTGTTTACTCCTCATTCCCCAAAAATAGCGAAAGGGTACGCTCAAACGTAAGGCATTGATTACCAAGAAATTTTTGCACTTGTGGCCAAGATGAACACTGTAAGGATCTTGTGTTCACTAACAGATAATTATAACTGGCATCTAAAACAGCTGTATGTCAAAAATGTGTTTCTATATGGGGACTGGGAGGAAGAAATATTTATGGAGATTTCACTAAGATTCAAGGAAAACTTTGGAGATGACAAAGTGTGTAGGTTAAAAAAAGCTCTATATGAGCTAAAGCAATCACCTAGAACTTGGTTTGTCAAAAGTCATATTACTCAATGGATATTGGCAAATCCAAGAGGACCATACATTATTCTTCAAGCAATCAAACTCAAGAGGAGTCATAATTTTATTAGTTTATGTGGATGATATCATCTTGATTGGAAATAATGAAAATGATAAAGTGATTTTAAGGAAATGTCGTGCCAAGAAATTTAAGATCAAAGAACTTGATAGATAAAATATTTTCTTGGAATTGAAGTGACCCACTCCAACAGAGGAACATTCATTTCATAACAGAAATACATGAATGATCATCTTAAAGAAATAGGTAAATTAGCTTGTAAACCGGCACCAACACCAACAGAACCAAATCTCAAATTTGGGGAAGCTAAAGAAGATCCAGACATAGATAATGGAGCTTACCAGAGACTTGTGGGAAAATTGATCTATGTTTCCCACACCATACCAGATATAGCCTTTGTTATAAGCATGGTCAGCCAGTTCATGCAAAATAGAAAGAATACTCATATGCAAGTTGTAGACAGAATATTGCACTACCTTAAAGGAAATCCAAGTAAAGGGATTCTATTTAGAAGAAACTGTGGAATAACCCCATAAGCATATACTGATGCACAGTACGTAGGATCACAAGTAGATGGACGATCTACCTCAGGATACTGCGCATTCCTTGGAGCAAAGCTTGTTACATGGAGGAGCAAGAAACATAACGTGGTGCCAAAGTCTAGTGCAGAAGTAGATACAAAGCTATGGCCTTGGGAATATGTGAGCTACTATGGATCAAGATGGTTCTTGAATACCCAAGGATCAAAGTGGGAATGACCCATAAAACTACATTATGACAACAAATCAACAATCAGCATAGCTCAAAATCTGGTTCAGCATGATAGGACCAAGCACAAAGAGGTGGACAGATATTTCATAAAGGAGAAATTAGTAAGTGTTCTTATATGTATCTACCATGTATCATCAAAAGATTAGGTTACAGACATTCTGACCAAAGCACTTGATAACTCTACCTTCCTGTGACAGATTAACAAGTTGGGAATGACATATTTGTATTCCCCAACTTGAGGGAAAGTGTTAAATCACAATCGTCCCTTGACACTTGATCCCACGGCCAGGATGGAAATCCGTGGGAGGATCACATAGATCACGCCGATCTTTGTTAAATCACACTTAATCCCACGGCCAGGATGGGAATCCGTGGGAGGCTCACCTGGATCACATCTATCTCCTTCCATATTTTGGTGATTAATTTAGGAAGGATTATACTACGACAATTATATATGATTATGTAATTATTTATTTCTTTATTAAGATATCTTGTATAGATCTATAATAGGAATAATTTTATACAATAAAATCAAACATTTTCCCTCTCCAATTCTTTGAATTTAACAATAACAAATCTAAAAATAAAGTTTTACCATAAAATAAATTTCTCCTCATTCAATTCTTGAAGTCAATCCACTCAATTCTAAACCCAATTCCAGAAATTATATATATATATATATATATATATATATATATATATATATATATATATATATATATATATATATATTGATTTTCTTACCTAAATCCCTAGCCTCCTTTATTCCATTATTCTTCAGTTCCTTACCCCTCTCTTCCTTTTCTTTTTCTTTCTATGATGTTTTTCTCCATTGCTACAATACCCACAGCCTGCTACAGTGACCTGCTTCTCTTGTACTCAAGCTGCTACAATACCCGTACTACCACTGCTTTTGCCTTCTACCTCGGTTAAGGGAGAAATGTGATAAATATATAAATGGTACTTAGTTAAGGCATAAGGGTTACATAGATTTATATATAATTTAGTTAATTCCTTAATAAGTCCACCGCCTCAGATTTGTTATAGAAAATTAACAAAGTGTATAGTAAAATTTAAATATAAAGTTCAGAAAATTTTAATTATATGCATAAATGTTGACCTCAATGTATTATCCAAAGAACAAAAAAATGGAAGAGGGAAGAGAGCCGGCATACAAACCTTATGCTCGACGGATCCACAAATTCTGCCGCAAATCCTGCTGAATCCGGCGCCGAAACAGTCGCTTCTTCCCGTATTTCCCGCGATCGCCTCGATCGAGCGCTCTTTCACGTCGTTAAATACCCGACCCACAGAGACTCTTCGGCTGCTCTCGACTCTCGTAGCTCCTTCCACGCTCGACTCCACGCGATCCCACTCTCTGCTCCGACCTTCCCACATCCGACCAAAGCCCCTCCTCTCTCCCACGACGCTCCTCTGTCCGACCTCCACAGCCTCCCTTGATTCTGAGAGAGAGAGAGAGAAGAGGAAGAAAGACTTGCCTAGCCGAGCCCTTTCCTCCTTGCCGTCCGACTTCGCCCTTCGTAGACATCCCCTCCTGTCGGACCGAAGGCTCCGACATCTTGATCGGAAGAGACAGCGGGATCCTTCTCCCTTTCACGCGGCTTCTTCGGCTCCTTCACGGCAGTTCGACTTCGCTCCCTCCGACGACCTTCCCTTCCTGTCCAATCGGAGCAAGCAACAACAGGAGCTCACTTGCTGTGTAGGTAGCTTTCTCCCCTTTGGCGCGCTTCTTCGGCCTATCTCTGGCCGAACCAGAGAGTAAGAGAGGGAGAGGGAGAGTTATGTTTTTTTTTATTATTTTATTTTATTTTTATTTTATTATTATTATGATTATTATTATTATTATTATTATTAGTTATAAATTAATGATAATTAATTAAAATTTAATTACATTTAATTAATAATTATAATCATTATTAATTAATCATTATATGGTTAATTAAATGATAATTATAATTAATATAATTAATTATGTATTAATTTTAATTAATTAAATTTAATTATAATTAATTCTAATAATAATAATTAATTGTAATTAATTAAAATGCCTCCCCCCACTCTCTCACCTCGATGTTCGTGTCGGGCCGGCAAACCACCTAAGCACGCCTTTATTGGACGTGGTAGGAGGGAACCCGGTGCGACACCTACGACGAGGTAGGTGAGTGACCCCTCGATCCACGTGTCAACCACTACAACCCCGCGGAGGTATGAACTTTTCTAAACTCAAAACCCTACTTCAATATTCGTGGCAAACTGGAGAACTGTACTAAGCACGCCTTTTTTGGCCGTGGAAGGATGGAACCCCGGTGCGGCACTTACGGCGAAGCGGGGTCACTTATAAGTACCCCCGGGCGGGGAGAAATCAAAAACTGCTTATCAAAAATGCTTTTTATAAAACCCCATGCACGCCTTTATTGCGCGTGGTGGGAGAAAACAAAAATACAACCGCCGCGGTGTCTCACCAACACCAACCGTGCACGTATTTATTTACGTGGCGGGTAGGCGGCTTCTTGGTTTTTCCCCTTAACGGGAGAGACGCCGGGAGGCTGCCGAAATTTTGTCTGAAATACAGACAAGGACTTGGAACCATTTGGGACTTGTAGACTTAATTCAATCTACTTAAAATGAACTTGAACAATATAAAAGAAATTGATTGAATTCAAATAGCACATAACTTGGACTCTTATTTGAACTTCAACAAGGATTCGACCTACATGCATTTGAACTCAACAAGACTACGAGAACTTGAACAAAGATTTGGACAAGCGATGATGAGACTTGTGGACTTGATTTAGACTGAATGACGTTAACTTGAACTTAAACTGAATTGAGAATTCAAGCTAAGTCCAAACGAGTTGATCTCAAATGCAAATAACTCATCTTGGACTTAAATGGATTTTAATCAAATGGCATTAAGCATATGATGAATTTGAACATGAAATGGGTTCAAATGCAATAAAGATTTGAACAAGAGAAAACCTATTTGAGCTCGAATGAGTTGGACAATGAACTTAATTGAACACTTTTGACTCAAACTTGAACTTGTATCTTGAGTCTCTTTTGATTCAAAATCAAGTAGAACTTGGTTTGAATAATGATATCAAACCCACTACATACATTGGATGATCCTTGAAAAACAAAGGGGTTTGTGATCACAACTCATTTGCAAATAAAAGTCAAAATAAAATGTGTTGATGCATTTGCAAGCAAATACATTTGTCACATACAAGTGGAAGGATTTGGTATTCAGATGCACAAGGAAAGATTCATATATCTCACTCAGGTGTAATGACCAAAGGATTTATGTATGAATAAGGAAGGCCGCTACAAAGGATCTTGGATACCACTTGCTACAAAATGAGGTCCCTAATGAATAATACAATTTATTCATGAAGAAGATATCTCGTATATACAAATGACGGCCGCCACAAGTACTAAATGACACACATGAGAATGTTGCAAGTTATCAATCAATATATATGGGGAGATTATTGATGAATGCAACCCATTCATCAGTCAATGTTAATATCAAAGTGAATGTGCTATATCATCCTACAAACATACAATGTCATGCTGCAAATGATACGACATATTCGTGAGTAAGGTATAAAGGACGTTTAGTAGATGAAGCAACTGCCTTACACCACTTCTACCATCAACATCAGAATATAAGCAACCATATTCAACCTTGTAAGCTATAGGAAACAATGGTTATCGAAGATGTATGAGAAAAGTTCAAATGACCTTCTTGCAAGTAGATATCAAATTAGAGAGAAAACAAGGATATTACAACACTCCAACAATCAAACATCAAGATACAAATACATAAAGACTACAATAAATGCAGTATCCTGTAGTCAACTTCAATCTAAGGATGAATACATCTACCTCCAACAGTAGTGGCTGTATTGTAAAGACCAAAATCACAGCAGAATGCATAAAGAATACAAGCTCCTACGAGCTTCTACAACCTAAGGCAGGAGATTAGTTAGTGCACTATGACCCGCCTACGAAAATCAACGATAGTGCACGACAGTCTACCTGTACGAAGCAGCGAACAATTCTATCCAGAAGCTGCCACGCCACCGGATCTGCAATCCTTGTACAAGCAGACATAAGGCGTCAATAAAGTCTAAAATAAATACCCCTGCACGTGCACTATAAATTGTATACACATAGGTACACTAAAGGGGTAAATATATTCTCAACCCGCATGGGCCCCGGCGAGCGTGTTATTGGTACACACGTGATGTCTAGGGATGCTGCGCGGGTTGACAAGTGAATTCAGGTTCGAAACTGATCCTTCTATACGGGTCAATAGAAGTCGACAGGGTTCGAACCATTAAGCAAATATAAAGTTGTGGCGACCAATATATTTGTTTTAAAACATTCATATTAGGCCTTCAAGGCCTACAACAATATGAATTCACTAATAAATGTACGAAGCCTACAAAACCCGATCCTCTGTCGACAGCCCGATAGAGTTGACAAGGTTCAATCCATAAAAAGAAATGACTCCCAAACACCCCGATGATGGCCGTGTTGAATGCAGATCTCAACCGGAGGGGTTCCCAAACATTTTAAAATGTCTCCCAAATATTCAGTCCATTTCAAATATTCCAAAGCTCCACCCAAAATATCCAAAAACTCTCTAAAAATCCAAAAATCCCAAATTCCAAAATATTTAAAAATGAAACTATCCATCCCAACACTTAAAGCAAATTTCATCCGCCCTCCGCAACAGTTTGTCGAGGCGGACAAATCAAAAACTACTTCAGCTCACAAAAGAGTCAAATGCCTAGTCGAAAATATCACTAGGATCCATTCTTAAACAATCTCTTGCCAGTAAGGACGTGGTACGTGTCCTCTAACCGGCAATTTCGCCGCCAAATGGCACTGCAGGTAAACGGTTATGACCCGGGGCCCTCTGAACCAAATGGTTTTGCCGCCAAATAGCACCACAGATAGCGGTTATTGCCAGAGCCAATAAGCTCCTTAATGGCGTTAAATCCTTGAGATATGAATCAATAGAATATGATCGATAGAGCACAAAGCCCTCTGTAAGCTAAGGTGGATTTAAATTTGTCCCCTTAGACAAACATTCAACCCCGGTCTATAAGGTCTCCTTGGACGAAGCAACCCATGGCTGCCGATAAGGATCCTTCTGTCAGGTTGGGTCGACTACCTCCTCTGACTAAGTAGACCAGGGACCACGATGGCCCGGGACGACGGAACCATGGGATCTTGATCGGGCCCATCATCCATTCCCCCACCATCCGCTTTAAGTGCTAGGTGGTGAAATTTTCTATTTTAAATATCAAACCTTTCAAATTCCTAAATATCCAATCTTTCCAATCCAAACTCATTGCTGCTACTATATGCCAGATAACACGTATTTTATACGTATCTGATTGACGACTAGCCTTAATCGAAAGTTCTCTCTCATTTTTGAGAGGGGTAATTAACTATAGGGGCTTGCGCCTATAGGAAACCAGAACTCAGATCATAAAGTCCTCACAAAATGAGGGCGAAATCTCTGGGTAGTATCTTATCACAAACCCATCTGCCTTCCAAAATTTACCTCAGAACTTTATTCAGTTAAAACTCCCTCGCCGAATAAGAAAAGCGAGCGGAAGCCAGGGCCGAATTTTCAGAGCCCACAGATTTCTGGCGACTCCGCTGGGGAATGGTTTCTCTTTCCATCTCTGGCTAGTCATTCATAAGCTATAGTAGCAATTATTTCAATTCGTACTCAAGATTTTGAGTCTTTCAAAATGATCGTTTAATGATTCAAAATTTATTTGGCATTCAATAGAGTTTTAAAATTATTTTTATTACTTGCTTATGCTAATCATTTTTGTCTATTTCTGTTTTTGTGTTCTGTGCAAGTCTCTGCATTTTAAAAGTGCGGGGTGATGTATCAGATTCTGATTACTAACCCTTGCCTTTCATTTATGCAGAAGGATCTACAGAACACCCCGATGACTGTCCAGCTGGGACAAGGAGCCAGGATCCAGCTGGCTAATGCTATTATTGAGACCGGAAATGCCGGAGCTACCATCCAGTTTGGTAGCGTTGACTTCCCGGCGATTGCTGCAAAGACTGCCGCCACTCCTGTGAATGGCAGGAATGCTGATAGGCCTGCCAGGAGGCCCCATTCTACTGAAGCTGTCACCCGTCGTGTGCATCTGCCAGCACAACGACCTGTTGCTGAAAGTCCTCGTGGTAGGATTTCTGTATTCGAGAGGCTATCACAGCCTGACATCCCAGCCACCAAGAGGATTGTGGCTGATAGAAGAATCTCTGTGGTGACTGCAAACACCACTACTCTGTCAACCAGGTTATCTGCACCTGGAAAATACGATGCTGAGGCCTCCTCATCTGGAGGAAGGCCTACAAGGAGGCAAAGAAAAAAGATGAATGCTGAGCTCCGAGCTCAACATCAACAACTCCCGATCCATCCTTCCAATCTGTCGGCCCGAGAGCCTGAGGCCAACGTTCCTACCCGGAACAAGTTTTCTGATTTGAAGTGGGTCAAAAGAAACAGCTCTGCTGGAGAGCTGAAGAAGTCTTTCTGGGAGCAACGACAGGAGGTCCCAGCTCCTCCAAAGAGAAAGGAACCTGAAACTCTCTCAGCCCGGATCTATCGGGTCCTGAAGACTGTAAAGGAGAAAGGTCTAAAAAAGAAAAAGTTCCAACAGCCCTTAGTGATAGAGGCCACAAAAACTCCGCCAAGAGAACGTCTATCTTCTGTGGCGGAAAGAAGAGAAAGAAAATATACCCCACGCGGTGAACATCGGGGTGTGACACCTGAACCATATGTTCAGGAATCCACCGCTGAAAGGTCCCGGTGGAAAGGAAAACAAGTCTGGAGGCCAAAGCTTCGGAGAAATGAGAAAGAAAGAAGAGAGAGGACTGATCTGGGCGTGACATCCGGTGAGGCTTCCCGGAGATCCGCCCTCATCTACGAATAACGTCAGAAGTGGGCCCCAAAAAGGACCCATAATGATACTCCTCCAAACGGTAGACACCTTGGAGAATCCTCCAGGGGATTCCGTCGTCC
This sequence comes from Dendrobium nobile, assembly GCA_022539455.1. Taxonomy (NCBI): domain Eukaryota; kingdom Viridiplantae; phylum Streptophyta; class Magnoliopsida; order Asparagales; family Orchidaceae; genus Dendrobium; species Dendrobium nobile. The sequence continues at coordinate 9,225,010 of CM039735.1, forward strand.
TCCATCTCTTCCAAAGGAAAAGACCAACTTCGATCGTAGCCCACAGATTGAAGAAGTCCCCATGCCTAACCAAGAACCGGAAATCCAGTGGCGGCGCCGTTCGGAGATCCGATTACTAGAAGAGGAAGGAAATGTGTAAGGGGGAGACAACATTGAAGAAGAGGAATTCCTTGAAGAGGATGAAAATATACAAGAATACCTTGAAGGGGACGAAAAATTGAAGAAAATATTGATGAATTTCTGGAGGAAAATTTAGAAGAAGAATTAAAAGAAATAAATGACACCTTGGACATGGAGGTAGTCTATATGGTGAGACACACCAATACTAATGAGGAAGTCTACTACGATGACGATGAAGATGATGACGATCAACAACCGCCAATTAGACAAGTTTATCAACGTCGTCGTGAAGCTGGGTCCACCACTGACAGAGGTGGTCATTCACAAGCTGAAGAAGGAGGAGAAGCTGAAGAGAATCCCTTCGCTGACGAGAATGTCACGCTTGCAGACATGCAAAGACATATGAGGCGACAAATGAAAGCCAAAGATAGAGAAATCTCTCAGTTGAATGAAAAGATGACTGAGATGATGACTCAAATGGGAGCAATGATGCAGATGATGCAGAAAACTGTTGTTGTTGGCGCTATGCCCAATCCTCCTCCGGATCCTCCAAATTTTCAAATGCCTCAAGTCTCGGGAGTACGAGGTATTCCTGAAGGTGGTCACGAGGCTCATAATGTCATCCGTCAGCCCACTCCGCAAAATGTTGCAAGTACTTCTGAACCTGTGACCGCTGCACAGTTGGAAGGAATTATTACCGAAAGGATCAGAGCTATTATAGCTGTTGACCAAGCAGAAAAGTTGGTGGGCAAGGGTTGTCCGTATCCTGCTGAATACGACCAAGTACCATACCCGAAAGAATATTCGGTCCCAAAGTTCAACACTTTCAATGGTAATAACAACCCCAGGCAGCATCTAGCATAGTTTAAAGCCACCTGTGGGAATACAGGAGGAAATGACGCCCTACTCTTCCGACAATTCGTTAGTAGTTTGACAGCAACTGCTTTCGAATGGTACGCTGAACTGCCAAATGATTCTGTGAAGACCTTCGCAGAATTAGAAAATATGTTCGTGAAGAGGTTTGCTAGTGCAACTGAGAAGATCATGATCGCTGACCTCGCTCTTGATAAGAGAAAAAGAGAAGAATCATTGACAAAATACATCACTCGCTGGCGAAATCTAAGTATGAAATGTGAGCAGCAGTTAGAAGAAGAGCATGCCGTACAGTTGTTAATGGGCAACATTGACGACAAAATGCAACCCTTCCTGTGCATGGCTACAATCAACACATTTCAAGACATACTAGACAGGGTGGCCAAGTTTGAAAAACTGAACTTGTCTAGATCAGAAAATCACTCTGATAAGCTCAAAAAGGCTAAAGCCCCAGGTGCTAGAAGGGGTGAGGCCAACTCTACGTTCTTCTCTAGAGCTGATAGAGAAAGGCAGATAATTTACAACGTAGACAAAGACAAGCAGCCGATGCAGTATCAAGAAAAGCCTAAACAGGCCTACAACCCCAACCCCCAACCGAAGCTGATATTAGGGGGCAATGATAAGCCACAAACTTATCAAGGTGGAGGAGAACGCCCGAGACAGGCAATAGGAACAGATGATAGAACGTTCCAATCCTTCAAGGACAAAATGAATAAAGAATATTCATTCAAGAGAGAGTGTGTCGCCAAATTATTTCGACAAGTGTTGATATCAGGTTTAGAGCTGCCTGAATGCAAGAGACCCGAAGAGTCGAAGCACACTGGTGACCCAAATTATTGCCCATATCATCGGGTACTCAGCCATCCTATTGAAGATTGCTACATCTTCAAGGATTGGCTTGAAAGAAAATATAAGAAGGGAGAGATCACATTGTCCGACAATGTATTGTCTCACCCTAAAAAGGAATCAGCTCAGGTAGTCACGTCCTCTTCCGTACCCCTGGTTGAAGAAAGAATAAATGAAAAGAAGCCAATTCAGAAAGAACAGTGGGAGACTGCGGTCTTTAAGAAGACTGTGAAAATGTTGAAGCAACTTGAAGGAGTTTCAGGTGTAAAGTGAAAGTCTCCTATTGAGCCAATGATAGATTTGAAGGCACTGCCAGTGGTACGACCTTCTACTTCAAAACAGTGATATTTTGATATATTCAAAAATTAAAGAGCAATTTTGGGAACATTAAAGAACATTTGATTGTATGCAAAATTTTTAAAAATGTAAATTTTGGTTGATGAAAATTATATTTTTGGGAATATTATAAGTGGTGAAGGAATCTCAGTAGATCTTCAAAATGTGAAAGTAATATTGGAATGACTACACCAAATAATATTATAAAATTTTATAGTTTTCTGGGATTAGTTGGATATTACAGGAGGTTTGTTAAAGGATTTTAAGTAACAAATTGCCATGCTTTTGTCCAAGCTGATGAGGATGTTAAATTGGAATGGATTAGGAAATATGAGAACTTTTGGGAGGTGAAAATGCATCTGAATGTTGCACCAATATTGTCTATTCCACAAGAACAGAAGGATTTCATATTTACAACGATGCATCTTTTGAAAGAATTTGCAGACACTATTTGTATGGGGTGAAATGTGAAATTTTTATTGATAATTAGAGATTGAAATACATATTCACATAGAAAAAGTTGAACTTAAAGCAAAGAAGATGACTAGAGTTAATCAAAGATTATGATACAAATATACAATATTGTTCTGGAAGAACTAATGCTATGGCCCATGCTTCAAGTCACAAATCTACAAGAGTTGTAAATTGGATAATTTTTTAAAAAGTCTAGCAGATTAAGGAGATGAAATCTTTACAAGTAGAGGCCAGAGATTTTAAAAATATTGAATATTTGTATTAGATGATGGTAAGGCCAAACTTAGCGGATCGAATTAAAGAAGCTAAAAAACTAGCAATGATTATTAGAAATTAATTGAGAAGGCTCAGTTAGGAAATAGATGGGAGATTTCTATTGATACAAATGAAATTATTAAGTATAAATTTTAGTTGTGGGTGCCTAGTGATCCATAATTGAGACAAGAAATTTTGCAAGAAGCTCATCACTTAGACTACACTATTCATCTAGGTAGTATGGAATATATAAAGATTTGAATTTTTTTTTAGTTGTTAGATATGAAGAAAGATGTTGAATATGCATCTAATTGTGAAGCTTGTTAGATTGTGAAGGTTGAACACTAGAGACCTAATTGACTATTACGGTCTCTATCTCTCCCGATTGGAAGTGTGAGGATTTGGGTGATCATTGTTAGACTGACAAAATTAGCTTACTTTTTTCCTATCAAACAAACATATTATGTTGACAAATTGGCTTGATTATATGTGAAGAAATTTTTTTGATTGCATGATATTCCAAAAGTTATTGTTTTAGACGGAGATGACCAATTCATTTCTAAGTTGTGGAAAAACATTCATAAAAGTTTGAATATAAAATTACATCTCCATACAACATTTCATCAACGGAGTGGTGGTCAATTTGGAAGGATAATTCAAGTGTTAGAAGATTTGTTGAGATTATTTATTTTGGACTTTGAAGGTAGTTGGGAGGGCCATATATCAATAATAGATTTTGCTTCTAATAATAGTTATCAATCTAACATTAAAATAACTTCTTATGAAGCACTCTATGGTATGAAGTGCAGAACTCCATTAAATTAGGTTGAGGTGGGAGAAAGACAATTGAATTGATGAAGGAACATATAAAATTAAATTAATCAGAGATAGATTAAAAGCTGCTCAAGATCATCAATAGAAATATTATTACTCAAGAACAAAACAGTAGAGTTTGAAGTTTGTGATTTTATATTTTTGAATGTATAAAAACCTATGAAAGGTACAACTAAATTTGGTCAAGGGAGTAAATTGAATCCCAATATATATATGAACCTTTCAAATTATGAAGAAGATTAATAATGTTGCTTATAAGTTTGAAATACGAACTTACAAATTAGATTTTCATAATGTTTTTTTATATATCAATGTTAAGAAAATGGGTTATAGGTGTTAGCCAGAGAATATCACATGAAGAAATTAATATATAGAAGGATCTATTTTATGTTGAGGAACTTGAGAGAATCATAGATTATGATGTTAAAAAGCTTAGAAATAGAGAGATCCCATATGTCAAAGTAAAATGAAAATACATACTAGAAAAATAGCAACATGGGTAGAAATGTTCTCATTTGTTTGATGGTCAGCTAAGAAAATGAATTTAGAGGACAAAATTTTAATAATGATGGGAGAATTATAATGCCCAAAAATTTGCTGTAAGCTAAGCTCATAATTTTCTATAAAATTATGCCTCTATTTTTGCATATTTCAAAATTCATTAAAATCAATTTTATTAAATACTACTTTTCATTTTAATCATTTTGATATATAGGAGCATATAGAAATAATCAACACGAATTAATTTATTATGGGCTCCGAAAATTCGGCCCCGGCCTCCGCTCGCTTTTCTTATTCGGCGAGGGAGTTTTAACTGAATAAAGTTCTGAGGTAAATTTTGGAAGGCAGATGGGTTTGTAGATAAGACACTACCCAGAGATTTCGCCCTCATTTTGTGAGGACTTTATGATCTGAGTTCTGATTTCCTATAGGCGCAAGCCCCTATAGATAATTACCCCTCTCAAACATGAGAGAGAACTTTCGATTAAGGCTAGTCGTCAATCAGATACGTATATAATACGTGTTATCTGGCATATAGTAGCAGCAATGAGTTTGGATTGAAAAGATTGGATATTTAGGAATTTGAAAGGTTTGATATTTAAAATAGAAAATTTCACCACCTAGCACTTAAAGCGGATGGTGGGGGAATGGATGATGGGCCCGATCAAGATCCCATGGTTCCGTCGTCCCGGGCCATCGTGGTCCCTGGTCTACTTAGTCAGAGGAGGTAGTCGACCCAACCTGACAGAAGGATCCTTATCGGCAGCCATGGGTTGCTTCGTCCAAGGAGACCTTATAGACCGGGGTTGAATGTTTGTCTAAGGGGACAAATTTAAATCCACCTTAGCTTACAGAGGGCTTTGTGCCCTATCGATCATATTCTATTGATTAATATCTCAAGGATTTAACGTCATTAAGGAGCGTATTGGCTCTGGCCATAACCGCTATCTGTGGTGCCATTTGGCGGCAAAACCATTTGGTTCAGAGGGCCCCGGGTCATAACCGTTTACCTGCAGTGCCATTTGGCGGCGAAACTGCCGGTTAGAGGACACGTACCACGTCCTTACTGGCAAGAGATTGTTTGAGAATGGATCCTAGTGATATTTTCGACTAGGCATTTGGCTCTTTTGTGAGCTGAAGTAGTTTTTGATTTGTCCGCCTCGACAAACTGTTGCGGAGGGCGGATGAAATTTGCTTTAAGTGTTGGGATGGATAGTTTCATTTTTAAATATTTTGGAATTTGGGATTTTTGGATTTTTAGAGAGTTTTTGGATATTTTGGGTGGAGCTTTGGAATATTTGAAATGGACTGAATATTTGGGAGACATTTTAAAATGTTTGGGAACCCCTCCGGTTGAGATCTGCATTCAACACGGCCATCATCGGGGTGTTTGGGAGTCATTTCTTTTTATGGATTGAACCTTGTCAACTCTATCGGGCTGTCGACAGAGGATCGGGTTTTGTAGGCTTCGTGCATTTATTAGTGAATTCATATTGTTGTAGGCCTTGAAGGCTTAACATGAATGTTTTAAAACAAATATATTGGTCGCCACAACTTTATATTTGCTTAATGGTTCGAACCCTGTCGACTTCTATTGACCCGTATAGAAGGATCAGTTTTGAACCTGAATTCACTTGTCAACCCGCGCAGCATCCCAGACATCACGTGTGTACCAATAACACGCTCGCCGGGGCCCATGCGGGTTGAGAATATATTTACCCCTTTAGTGTACCTATGTGTATACAATTTATAGTGCACGTGCAGGGGTATTTATTTTAGACTTTATTGACGCCTTATGTCTGCTTGTACAAGGATTGCAGATCCGGTGGCGTGGCAGCTTCTGGATAGAATTGTTCGCTGCTTCGTACAGGTAGACTGTCGTGCACTATCGTTGATTTTCGTAGGCGGGTCATAGTGCACTAACTAATCTCCTGCCTTAGGTTGTAGAAGCTCGTAGGAGCTTGTATTCTTTATGCATTCTGCTGTGATTTTGGTCTTTACAATACAGCCACTACTGTTGAAGGTAGATGTATTCATCCTTAGATTGAAGTTGACTACAGGATACTGCATTTATTGTAGTCTTTATGTATTTGTATCTTGATGTTTGATTGTTGGAGTGTTGTAATATCCTTGTTTTCTCTCTAATTTGATATCTACTTGCAAGAAGGTCATTTGAACTTTTCTCATACATCTTCGATAACCATTGTTTCCTATAGCTTACAAGGTTGAATATGGTTGCTTATATTCTGATGTTGATGGTAGAAGTGGTGTAAGGCAGTTGCTTCATCTACTAAACGTCCTTTATACCTTACTCACGAATATGTCGTATCATTTGCAGCATGACATTGTATGTTTGTAGGGATGATATAGCACATTCACTTTGATATTAACATTGACTGATGAATGGGTTGCATTCATCAATAATCTCCCCATATATATTGATTGATAACTTGCAACATTCTCCTGTGTGTCATTTAGTACTTGTGGCGGCCGTCATTTGTATATACGAGATATCTTCTTCATGAATAAATTGTATTATTCATTAGGGACCTCATTTTGTAGCAAGTGGTATCCAAGATCCTTTGTAGCGGCCTTCCTTATTCATACATAAATCCTTTGGTCATTACACCTGAGTGAGATATATGAATCTTTCCTTGTGCATCTGAATACCAAATCCTTCCACTTGTATGTGACAAATGTATTTGCTTGCAAATGCATCAACACATTTTATTTTGACTTTTATTTGCAAATGAGTTGTGATCACAAACCCCTTTGTTTTTCAAGGATCATCCAATGTATGTAGTGGGTTTGATATCATTATTCAAACCAAGTTCTACTTGATTTTGAATCAAAAGAGACTCAAGATACAAGTTCAAGTTTGAGTCAAAAGTGTTCAATTAAGTTCATTGTCCAACTCATTCGAGCTCAAATAGGTTTTCTCTTGTTCAAATCTTTATTGCATTTGAACCCATTTCATGTTCAAATTCATCATATGCTTAATGCCATTTGATTAAAATCCATTTAAGTCCAAGATGAGTTATTTGCATTTGAGATCAACTCGTTTGGACTTAGCTTGAATTCTCAATTCAGTTTAAGTTCAAGTTAACGTCATTCAGTCTAAATCAAGTCCACAAGTCTCATCATCGCTTGTCCAAATCTTTGTTCAAGTTCTCGTAGTCTTGTTGAGTTCAAATGCATGTAGGTCGAATCCTTGTTGAAGTTCAAATAAGAGTCCAAGTTATGTGCTATTTGAATTCAATCAATTTCTTTTATATTGTTCAAGTTCATTTTAAGTAGATTGAATTAAGTCTACAAGTCCCAAATGGTTCCAAGTCCTTGTCTGTATTTCAGACAAAATTTCGGCAGCCTCCCGGCGTCTCCCCCGTTAAGGGGAAAAACCAAGAGGCCGCCTACCCGCCACGTAAATAAATACGTGCACGGTTGGTGTTGGTGAGACACCGCGGCGGTTGTATTTTTGTTTTCTCCCACCACGTGCAATAAAGGCGTGCATTGGGTTTTATAAAAAGCATTTTTGATTAGCAGTTTTTGATTTCCCCCCGCCCGGGGGTACTTATAAGTGACCCCGCTTCAACTGATTTATATAATCTTTAAAAACATGACTGATCATATCCATAAAATAGCAGGAGCATTCGTCAAACAAAAAGGCCTCACTAAATTTCAAAATGGCCATATCTAATTTTAAAAGTTGTCTTAATTATATATATGTTTCTTTTACACTAACTTGGCCATACCATAGCACATGTTAATTGATCAAACAAATTATCTATACATGATATTGGATATTTATATTTAACTATCACTTTATTTAACTCTCTATAATTAATACATCTTCTCGTAGATCCATCTTTCTTTTTAACAAAAAGCATGGGTGCACTCCTAGGTGAATTACTCAGCCTGATGAATCGTTAATCCATAAACTCCTACAATTGATATTTCAACTCCAGCAATTCTTTTGGAGTCATTCTATAAGGAGATCTATATATTGTCGATGCATCTGGCTGTAATTCTATCCAAAATTCAGCTCCTCTTTCAATTGGTAATCCAGATAATTATTTAGGGAGTACATCAAAAACATTTGATGTAGCTGGTGTGTTCTTTAATGCATGTGCATCTTTATTTAATACTTCCGTTTTAGCCAAGAACACCACTTCACTACTTCTCAAATATTTATCAATCTTTATTGTACTAACTAGAGAAGATAAAGCATTCTTATCACAAGAAAAATAAAATGACTTCTCATTGAGTAAACTAAACTTCATCATTTTCTTCTACATTCAATTGTGGCAAAGTATTTAACTAACCAATTCATTCCCAATATAACGTCAAAGGTCTAAATGGATACATATCTACAAAACATTTCCTACTTGCATATAAGCTATCTCAAAATGGCATAGTAACACATAAGGTAGGTACAAAACATACAATCTCAACTGGTAAGCTAGCACAAAATTCTTCATAAATAAATGATTGAAATGCACTAGAATCAAATAAAACTCTACCATATTTGCTGGAAATCAGAAGCATACCCATGACTATCTCCTCTAAGTCCTTAGGCTTCCAGAGGTGTGATAGCAAATATTCGAACTTTCATAGGTTGATTGCTATTAACATCAGATATTTCTATTTTCAATTGAATTGATGGCTAATCTTGAAATTGAGTCTTTCCTGCCATGTTGTCTTCCAAATATCTCTTCTGTTGACCTTGTTCCTGATATCCCTGCAATCTTGTATTGCCTCTTTTCTCCACATGGTAATCTATCTTGTGATATTCCAGTTCACCGCATATGTAACACTTTGCAGAACCAACCAGACACTTACCAAAATGTCTTTTCTCATACTTACCACAGGCAGCTTTCTCAGTTTGAATTTGTTTCGGCTTTTTCTTATTTCTAATACTATCATCTTTCTTAAAAATCTTTCTTTAGCTTACCTATTGATCCTAATTAAAAATTCAGCTCATTTTTAATTCTCCTTGCTCTCTCCACTAAGACTGAAAATTCAATTATATTAAAGGATACCAATGATAATCTCAACAAATCTTTGAGGCCTCTTAAAAATTGTGTCATTTTTCTTTATGAGTGCTGCATAAGGTGCACATTGAGATAGGGAGGTGAACTCTGCCATGTATTGTATGACTCTTTGAACCTTGAGTAAAGTTGAAGAATGTCTTGCAGTGCTAATATGGCAGATGGTGGAATAAACTAGTCTCTAAATACCTTCATAAAATCATCCCACTGTATCATAGTGATAGGCATCGATTCAAATTTCTCTCTATATTGAGCTTGTCATCATCTTTATGTTTCATCTTCTAGCACAAAAGTTGCCAGCATAACCTTTCTATTATCTAGACAAATCAATATTTAGTTATAATTGTATCACTTGCTCCCTTGAATGACGATAGCTTAAAAGTTTGAAATATTCTCAGATGTCTATCCACCTCACTTCCAAATTCAGATTTGATCCCACTGCTTGACGATGATTTCTCCGTAGATGTCATATTATCCACTACTTGGGATATAAAATTTACAATATCATGAAGCTCGACTTGACCTCATTAATTTAACTCTGAATTTTACTTGTGTTACAGTCATTTTCAATTTGCATTTCTTCTTCTGTAACGTGCCTAAATGAATAAACATTTAGTCAATGGCATTTCTACAAGCATGTTCATCTATAGATAATATATATTTATTTAATACAATTGATCGTATAAAGATTAAATTCTATCATGCATATATCTTTATTCAACTCTACTAGTATGAATACCAAATTCAATCAACTTATAGCTCTTACAAATCATATTTATTTTAATCTTATCCTACTATAATTTCTAAATCAGATTATGCTTCTATCATAAATTATAATTTAAACCTTAGCTCTGATATCAATTTTAGTCACAACCCATTGTGACCCCCTAAGTCAACTTGAGGTGTAATGGAATCAAACAATCCAGCCAAATATATATTTCAACAACACCCATCATGAATTACACTCATCAGAATCGAGTATAAAATTAATCTGCCGAGACTATCACAATACATATATTGTACTCCAATTATTACATTATACCTCATGATTAAATAGTCAAAAGTAAACATAATATTCATCAATAAAAAATACAAAACTTTTACTAAATGAATTTAAAATAACTTTGTACACATCCAAAATTTTTTTAATTATAACTTCGTTATTTGCCTTTTATTTACTCTCAAAACTGCAAAACCATAAGTAATATATATATATATATATATATATATATATATATATATATATATATATATATATATAAGGTGCAGTCAATCATCAACATAAAGCTCCGTTGTCTCATTTTCTTTTTCTGTGTTATATCAACTTGCAAGCAAAATGCTTAGTAGATAAATAATTCTAATACAGGATTTAACATAAAAAAAGCAGCAAATAATATGTATATTGGTCTTTCCAGCTAATATGAGTCATAAGAAAAAAAATTATATATTCATTAGTTTTAAAAGAGAAAAGTTAGAAAAAAAAAAGATCATTAATAGCATACACACACACACACACGCATATATATATATATATATATATATATATATATATATAATATATATATATATATATATATATATATATATATATATATATATATATATATATATATATAAAGAGCTAAATAAATTGCATCTCTTATTTAACAAATGATTAATGTATAAGAGTATTTAATTACTACATACAACAATAACAACATCAAGCCTTTATCTTACTACGTGGGTTGGCTTCATGAATCATTTTTATCCATTGTGTCATGTTAAGAGTTAAATTCAATTTAAATCTAATAAAGAAAATTCATTTCAAATATTTTCTAACCAAGTCTTTTCAGGTCTACCTCTGACTTTCTTAACATAGGCCAAATCTAATACATATACTCTCCTAACAGGGTCATCAGAAGGCCGTCGTTTTACATGACCAAACCAAAAGATGGAAAATCGGCATGAGGCTTTGGTGAAGATGAGCAGTAAGTTTACAAGGAAATTAACGAGTTTAAAGCTAAAGAGAAGCACGACACAAGGGAGACGAGGGCAAGTTAAGCTTAAGGCTTCAATGTAGGAGAGGAATCGGTTTGATAGGACTAAACTCTTATGAAAGTAGTAGAAAATAACCCTTTTAGCCATGCTTTTACTTACATAAATAGAAAAATGTGATCCCCAAAAATACCATTTAAAACACTTTAATATATGCGCACACACGAGTGTGTGTGTTTACATATACCTTACCTCTGAGTAGATACTTATATAAGGTTTCACAAACAAATAGCATCACAAACCCTTCGGATAACTTAGCAAAGAACACCAACATTTACACTCAGAACAATTAATGCTACTGAGAAGCCCACTTCTGGAACAATTTTCGAAATCTCTAATCCAAATCATAAGCCTTGTGTTTTACAAAAATTTCAAATGAAAATTTTAAAGCCCTTACAACTTTATATCATACATATATATCTATATGCAGCAAATAAGAAATTGGCAGCAACAATAAGCAACAAATATTTGGCATGAAATTCCAGCCAATGCAAGGTCTGGGAAGAGATGACGTATGCAACCTTAACCCTATATTTGCAAAGAGAAAGTTTACATGACTATCCCTTGACTGTCTACATGACATTATACACAATCAAGATAACCAGAACACTGCTCCAAATCTACCCACAAAATGTTAATGTTTCAAGGCAATAAAAGAATTCCATCGAATCAGTGAATCTGAACTGCCTAATTACCACTTCTAGTTTAAGTATTAGAACTAGTTCATGTATAATCAATAGAAATAGTTTAGGAAACTTAAAAATTTTAAGTATATGGAAGATAATATGGGAGAACCAAAAAATATGCTTCAAGCAGCCCAACTGCTTAGATGTCAAGAACCCACAGCGGATAATAATCAAAAGGCAACAGCCCTGCTCGCAGACGCACCAACAAGTAATAATTGTGAAAATGAAAAGTCAAGAAAACAGCTTTCAGGACCACCAAACATCCACATACCAAGATATGCATCTGCTGAACTGCACAGAGCTTCCCTGCTGTGCTTAATTCATCAGTCGCAGGTACTCAGTCCAGGTACTTGCCTGAAGATAAGCAGCTTCAGGAAATAGTAAAAACTATTTTTGCTCATGTAGTCTTAGTAAGAACCAAATGGTAGTATCCTGTATTGATAAAAATATAACGAGAGGAGAAAACCTACCACTATTTTGGAGCTTTGGCAAGCTTTTACAGCCTCCAGCCTTAGCCCTGAAACTGAAAAAGGCATGGGGAGTATAAATATCTCCTCAAAATGAAACACAAGATAGTTCCAATTTGTGTGGAAAAACACAACAGCCCCCGATCGTTTTGAAAAGCTAGCAATATTTCAAAAGTAAAAGCCAAAGAAATATACATAAAAAGTTTTAAAGCACTAATTAAAATTTCAGAAATATGAGAAAAAATAATAAAAAGAAACCTTCCTGCTATAAATATGAGTGATTAGATTATTGAAATCACCTCAAACAAGAGCATTGGATGGTCATTAAGAGTTAATCACATTAAAATAGCTAAGCTCTTCAAAACCATGCCATGAAACAACAAAATTGGAAGACAGAATCTCCTTCTTGAAGCATTCATGATTAAAATCAGAATTTTACAAATAGATGGCCTGAAGTGAACAAGGTGAACAAAATTGAGATTATGAGTGTGCATATAAGGCAGATTCCCTCAGCATTCTAAATGTGTTCAACATAATCAAAAGCACCAACACAAGCTCTACGAAATTATTTATTAATTTGATCCATCCATATTACAAAACAAGGCACAAGAACTTCTTGGAAATTCGATAAGATTTAGCAAGTAGCATTATAATCATCATAATCAACTGATCAACTGTACCCATTTAACGACAAAGCATTCATTGCTTTAAAGTCATTCAGTTACAAGAAAAAAAAAATTTGTTGTCCACCTTCACATTTAAGAACTGCCATCAAACCCTAACTCCATCAAAGAATTCTATTAGAATCAAATTAAAATTGAAAAAAAAAAAAAGGACAAGGCTATTGAGGATAAAGGATTCTTTAATGCCTAGGCAATGGATTGCAAAGAACTACGATACATGTTCAACTAAACTTCTAGTCGACATCAAATGTTTTACTTCAGATAGGTGCTCATCATTTGAGATGTTTAGAGCAAAACGGAGGTTTGTCAACAATGATTCTTGGTCCCAACTTAAGGAACCACATGCATACAATGACCTCAAGGTGGAACGGTATGCATCCAACTCTAACCAATGAATTGCTTCTGCCACTTCGTCTTCTCTAAAATGAGATGGTTCAGCTGGAGAGCCGCAAAAGGAATCTGCATCGTCTATATGACCACATAGTTCTTGCTTCTGATTGTTCTTACGATAAAGTCGCCTACGTAAACCATTAATCACACTACAACTACCAACAGAGGATGCTGTACTCTCATTATCTGAAAGGTCTAAATTCACTACAAGCTTAGGTCCAGCATTAGCATTCGGATTGTTGGAATGCAAGCCTATTTGACCAAATCCAACTGTTTCATGATAAAAGGCAGCATTCATGTGTTTTTCACCATAAAAGTTTTGCGGTGAATTAACAGCATCTACCTTTTCAAATAGTTGGTTTGTCAGATTCTTCTCTGTAATCCTATAGCATCTTCCTTCGTTCTTAATTTGTTTCTTCTTTCGAAACGCCCGAACATGTGGATAATCAGGAGGTCCACATTCCCGCGACTTTTTCTCCACTCTTCCAAGAGGCTTTTTATGCCATTGATCCACAGAATCACAATATTTTTCTGCAGATCGATCAAGTTGCTCACATTTTTTCTCCTCTACAGATAACCTGGGTATTTGACTGCTCAACTTCCGCCTTTTCGACCGGCTACTTACATCTACATTCGTGCATTTCACATATTCCTGCGGACAAATGGATGTGCACAGAAAACATTAAAATCTTCGTACAAAATACATTGCCCAAAAGAAAAGCACGGAAGTAAATAAAGAAAATTGTTTACTAGATAAATGGTATGCAATCTAAAACAATTGAAAATCATGATGAAAAACAAAGAGAGAGAGAGAGAGAGAGAGAGAGAGAGAGAGAGATGACCAAGCCTACTTTCTCTAATGGAATCCAAAGGTTGTCCTTCCAGATCTGTGGCATCCTGAGTAGAAAACAAGGAGAAATAATCTCCTCAGAAGATCCCAAGAGCCTTGTAACAACCATATTAAAATCAAAAGTCCTCACCACTTCTGCAAGCTTCCACGAGCCATGGTCACATACCTCCACAATATCAGCAAAAGTCCAGTTTTTTGCCTCAACAGGAGGAGGGCGAGGCCTAAGCGCTTTCCTTGGCACTTTGTTCATTGACACAGCTTTCTCCAGAGGGCAACTATCAAATTTAACCACATAGGTATGACCATTTCCTGATAAAATTCTGGCAGGTCTCCAGGATCCCAAAGGCTCCTCCCCCTTTTCCAATACCTCCACCTCAGCTTCTTTCTTGCAAATCATGAGTACAATTATACCAAGATCTGAATGCAAAACCCTGATAAGAAAGGAATTGCAACAAAAAATTATTAAATATAAATAAATCAATTTTAGCAAATATTATACGCCTTGAAGTTAGATGGAAATTGAAGACTTCATCAAATATTGAGGCAATTTAAAAAAGGGTAAAAGAACCAAACAAAAAATAAAAAAAGTCAGAAAAGAAAATAATAAAAAAACCATTCGGGATATAATTTGGTCAACTAATGGAACCACTTGCCGAAATCAATCGAAATTCACATATCGATGAAAATAAATCGAGAGATTTGAATGTTGACTGAATCAAAGAAGAACAATCACAGCATATTTAAAACTATTAACAAACAAGCTTCTATACTTCTATCCTGAAAAGAAAAAAAATCACAAATCGACTTTCATCTTAGAAGGCCCAGAAAAATTAAATCAATCTTACACGTACTGCTTTTCTTGAAACAGAAAAGCAGGAAACATCAGTCAGACTAAAGCCCAAAAAAAAATTTTAAAAACGTTCAGTTTTGTCGTCATCTAGGTATATTTTATCAACTAAAATCCCTAAAACTCAACAAGACCTAAGAGCCATCATATCTAAAGTTTCGGTCACTACCAATTCCAAAATGTGAATAACAATAAAGTGAAATCAGTCGTTTACAATACAGATGCGTAAAAAAAAAAATTGTCAAATTAATCAAAGACAATAGTAACAAAAATATATCCGCCCTATTGAGTCCATGAAAAACTACTGTTTCATAAGGACGCAGGAGAATCAGCACTGACCTTTTTAGCGAAAAAAAAAACTAAAAATATCGCACTTTTGTATCAGTTTATTTCTTCCCTTTCTTCCCCAAACACCAAAAAATTCTTAAAACTTCGTTCCCAAAAACTTGTTGAGGGATCGGAGAACAGGGAATCAGTACTAAGGAAGGACTACGGATATGAATTTATGAATCTTCTGATGATTTGATCATCACCGTCCGATCGTTTGCGAAACACACCGAGTTCTCGCATTTTTTTAGATTACGTGGACGGCGTTTGTTGATTTGAGGCGGCTGTTACTTTCCACAATGCCAAAGAATGCAATTTGCGTCTTCCCCTCCTTGCTAATCTTGCAAGGCAGCATCATTGATGGAAGACAAGCAGAACAAACCAATCTTTCTTTTTTTTTTTTTTAAATAACTTAAAAGGATTTATGTATAGTATTGAACATGTGTTTTTTTATTGATAAATTGTTTAAATCATTAATATTATTAGCATAGTTATTAATGTGATCAAAGTATTAATTTCTATGTAATTTTGGGAATCTAAAAGTTATTAAAAATTAAATTTAAAAATTTTGGAGATTATTTAAAGATTCTGTTTGGGTCGGTTTTCTTACTGTTTTATTGTTGTGATCATAATCATATTTTCTATTTGGTCATTACTTCTTCATTGCTTTTAAAGAATTTTTATGCTGGAAACCTGTTTTTTAAGAATAACTTTTAAAAATTTTATTTTCTCCATAATAACAATATAGCAATTTTTATAAAGTACTACAGTCATCCCAAACAGACTCAAAATATGAAGAATTTATTTTGTGCGGACCAAGGACAATCCTGAGACCAATCAGAACATGCCACATCACTTGGTATAGAGCATCGAAACTGAGCAAAAAAAGTGAAATGAAGCGTTCTGGTTGATCTTTAGACACCGTCAAGTATCCGCACAATATAATTTTTCCAAAATGTTCTCCAATTACCAAAACTTGACGTTTGAAATAATGAGTTTTGATGTGAAAATTCCAGAGATATCCGAAGCATACAAATCAAATTTCAAAAAATGAGCTCACTTCTGAATCTGCATTTAATATCATGAATACATGGCATTGTAATGAACACCTCCAAATTCTTTTAGAATTATTGGGATTTTTTTATAATTAAATTATTTATTATTTTAATTATTAAATTATAAGAAACAGCAAAAATGTCGTCCCAAACGAAGACTCAATCACTCGAATGACCCAAATATAATATATTATATACTTCTAAACTCCCAAAGATCCAATGAGAATAAAAAAGATAATTGTGCTAATTCAAAATCATTCATCTATTCATCTATAGAGCTTCTAATACACATTTGATGTTTTATATACATAACATTAGACTTTAATCATAAATATTACCTTTAATATGATTTGTATCTTACATTAAAATTTTATGTGACAATATGTAAATCATAAATAGCCACCCTCCTTTTTAAAATACATATTTAATAAAAGTACTAAAATAGTCATATATTCCAAATATATACTTACATAGTTTGAAGTAATTGTTTGATCATCTAATTATTATTTTATAATATAAAAGTTTTCTAATACATTATTTAAATTACCTATCAATTTAATATTTATAAAATTAAAATAAGACTTTGTTTGGGACAACTTTTTAGTACAAAACTTATTTGAATAAAGAAATTTTATACTAAAAAGTTGCTTAACGAAGCTTAAATCCGTTGTTCGATTTAAAGATTGTGTATTTTACCCCACTAATGATTAATAGTTGGACAAAACTTCCTTGTATCGATCACATTGAAATCTAAAGCTCTTATAAATAATCAATGGAATTTAAGGGTCTGTTTGGGACGACTATACTTTTTTATAAAAGTAGTTATAAAATTGTTGTGAATAAAATAATTTTTTTGAAAGTTATTGTAGAAAACAGCTTCTTAGCATAAAAATTTATTGAAAGTGGTGGCCAAACAAAAACTATGGGGGGTCTAAAAAGCAAAGTGGTGAGAAAGCTATCCCAAACAAAATCTAAATTTTTTTAATCATAAAATTTCTAAATTAATAACTTATTTTTTAATCAAATTAATATAAAAATATGCTTTTATCTCATAATGACTTCTTCCCATGCAAGAGTTTAAATTCCTAACAACTTCGATCTAAAAATCAAATAACATGTGGAAAAAAAAATTCAAATTTTACATTCAAAATCGCACCTTCCTATCTTCTTCCCTTTCTCCCCGCTTTGACCTTCTCACCATCGCAGTGTTAATTCAAAAGGGAATGAGGTTAGGTAGCAAATTAGTGGTTTAGGCTTCGTTTGGGACGGCTTTTTTACTGCTTTCTAAAACGGAGTTTTAGTACAAAATTTTTTATTTTTGTACTAAAACTCCGTTTTAGAAAGCAATAAAAAAGCCGTCCCAAACGAAGCCTTAGTGTTATAATATATGTATTTATATAGTTAGAATATTCCATAAAAAAAATGGCAATCATCCATTTCATGTATGTGGGGTTTAATTGATTGAAATGAAAGCTATAGTGCATTACTTCCATGTACAATAATATTAAACCATAGAACAATATAGTTTTAAATAACCTATGTTTGTTGATTTTATTAGTACTATATTTATAAAAGCATTGTGCTTATAAGGTATGTTTGGGATAACTGTAATATTTTGTAACGATGGCTGTGAAGTTGTGCAGTAAGAAGGTAATAGTCAAGCAGAATTGTGGTTACGACCTGAAAAGCGAAGCAGTGAGAAAGTTACCCCAAACAAACTCAAAATCATAGATAAACACGCATATATGTTCATCAATTCATAAATAATTCTGAAGATATCATACATATAAGATATGAGAAGCAAATATGCCATGAATGAACATTAAACTCAGACATCAGAATAGGCATTTGAGAACTAACAGCTTATGCGCAATCTTGCTATGCAATCTACATGTACATTTCAAAATAGCCTGTAAATTGAGAAGTGAGAAATATGGTCAAGAATGCATGGCAGTTCAGAAAATATCATTGTCAGAAAATAGTAGTGCTAGGGGATTACATAAGTAAATTTACTGCCTTATGACCAAAAAGAAATTAACAATACAACAGAAATTAGACTAACAAATTTCCAGGATTTAGTTAAAGGAATCCAAATCGAATGTAGCCATCAATTATTGGAAGATGCAATAATGACCTAAAAGAGAATTGAAACGAAGGCCAAATGACTACTTGGCCATTTAAATAATACTCAAATATAGAAGTCCCAAGGATTTCAATAAAAAAATTAAAGAAAACAACATATATAAGTTGTTTCAAAATCTTCTGCTACAATATGACAACCCCTCTCATCACTTCTTATTTACAAAAGAAATTCGTATCGAGCAAATCCAAGATCATAGTACCGAGTATCTATCATTGTACCAATACCAAAAGAGCGTCTCAGTATTAATTCTCGGTAAAGTTTATCTGTATTGATACTCAGTATTGATACTCGATACATGTATAATCTCAGTATAAACTCGGTATTGCTTTGTATATGTAATTTTTTTACTGCCAATGCTGTATAAGAATGTGAAATATGTTTGCACATGATGTTTACAACTCTGAGAAGGAAGCATATAATAAATATTGGCATTATGCACATTCGCATGATTTTAGTATTTGGAAAGAGCATCATTCATTCTGGCCTAATTTAAGGAAAACAAAATCAAAGGATTTTGTATGTTTGAAAGCAGGATTCAATAAGGGAATTGACTTAAATGCAAAGTCAAAATATCAAAAATTAAGCATAAGAACCAGATGTCCAGCTATGATTAGATTTTCGATTAGTAAAGATGGCATTTGGATGGTAAAAAAATTGATAGAAAGTCACAACCATGAATTGGCTAGTCCGGATGATCAACATTTGCTTAGATAATCTCGGCACATTAGTGATGAGAATGCATCTGTTTTGAAATCAATGTCAGAAGTTGGGATAAGAATAGTTAATACATTTATATACCTATTTGATGAAGTGGGAGCTGTAGGAAATTTGGAGTTCACAAAGAGGGATGCATACAACTATATTCAAAAAGAGAGAAGAGCCAAGATTGATAATGGGGACATCAATTCACTCATCCAATTATTTAATTAGCGAGTAGCTGCTGACCATATATTTGTATGGGATATCCAAACTAATGAAGAGGACATGTTATTATTTTTTTTTATTGATGGGTTGGAGAGAATTGATTACGACTGTTTTGACGATGTGATCATTTTTTATACAAATTATCGTCTTAACAAATATAATTTAGCTTGTGCCCCTATTATTGGAGTGAATAATCATTGACAAAACGTTCTATCAGGTGTGGCATTTTTATCTAAGGAGACAATTGTGTCGTTTACCTAGCTATTTAGAATATTTTTAAGAAATATGTATAATAAATATCTCATAACTATATTTATTGATCAGGACCAAGCATGGCTAGGACAATAGATATTGCATTACTTATGCAATATCTGGCAACTTAGTGTGATGCCCCAGAATCTAAATTAGAAGAATTATTCTTTTATCCATTAATGAACAACACCATAGTTATATAATGTCATCTATCAGTAAATAATAGTATAACATATTTAATAATTTAAAACATCAATATACACATCTATATTCATTTCCAAAAATCATATACACTACTCAGGATCTAAAAAATCAAATCATAACTACTTTATCCTAAGTACAAAAGAAAAAAAAAACCTGAAGAATCCTGACCAGCCTCTCACTCATGCTCCCCTACCATGACCTGAAATCATTTAACCACATATAATGAGCTTAAAAAGCCCAGTAGATCACAAAAACCTAAAACTAAATTCAAAGCACGGTAAAGGAGTAATATGCATGTCAATAGTCAAATCATAGCAGTTGCATTCATATGATCATTGAATCAATACAGAAATAATAAAACCCAGAAGCAGCAGTAGTAGAATATATAAACATTATAAAAGCCCATAAAATAGTAAACCAGTATGAGTGTCAGATCTCTAAAGAAATTATCGTATCCATAATATTAGTCAATATAAAATCATATAAAGCATCAAATTAAAACATCATTAATGACTATTAAAATCAAATCAATATAGTAAAATTATATCGGAATGTATACATGATATCTAGTTATTCTATATCACGTGCTTAGTACATCACATGCATAATATCAGTACAGTGAATCAGTAGTATCTAATATTATCAGTGTCTATATCAGTAATAGTAACAATACAGTGATAGAAGGAGTAAAATAATGCAATAATAATAAATCCGTGCAATAATAATAAATTTGTACAATAATAAGAACAATGTCTCAAAAACATGCATTTTAGTTGTCACATTAAACAAGTTAAAGCCCTGGCTATCATGATATTTTTCAATATTATATCAGTATCAGTAAATCATTGGCTCAGTAAACAGAGTCGTCACTCTTTACCCGTCGGCACAGTAATCATCTCCTTATAACTTCCAATCAGTATCATGTGAATCAGTAAAGGATAACATAAAACCATAGTATTTACAGAAAAGTTTGTCAGCCCACCATCCTGTATAGGTCAAATCAATCTCCAACCAACGAGTCAACTAGTCTTTACTTGTTTATTTCACAAATATATATTATTATCACAATATTATAACAGTTATAGCGACCAACTATTACTCAAGCACATATACACATCCATTTTCAATACATTTCATCAAATAATGTATAATTGAGCTTAATTAAAAAAAATGACAAATATCATAATGGTATACAACAAAGAATCCTATTAGATAAAAATATACATTTTCAAAACCAAATTACTAGGGATTGTATAAAATGACATTTTAAGACATTTATTCTACTACACTACTATTTTTAGACGTCAAAATAAATTTTGGGGTGAATAAAAATCGTTGTATTTTTAAAATCACTAGTTGAAAAATTTCAAATAAATACTCAAAATATTCATAATCATGATCTTTATAACATACAAAAAGTTACGCGGTGAAAGTTTTGCCAATATAAAGTTATTCATGTTTTCTCGGTAACGAAAACGCAAATTTGAGCGGAAAAATACAAAAAAAAATATAAAATTTTTGAAATAAAAATAGATATGGATTCCTTACAGTGAGACGAGCAAATCCCTCAAGTGTGTCGACAAACGAAAATCGCTCCACGACCCTCAAATTCCTTTTCTCTCTCCTCAAAATTCCACACAAAAGTCATAAGACATTTCTCTGTTTGCCGAAAACAGAGATGGAAAAAGGATTTAAATAAAAACTTATAATGCTTTGAGATATTTTCAATTAAATAATAATATAATATTAATATAATATTTGAGTAAATAAATTCTTTAGTATAAATTCAAATAAATTAATTTTGGACTCAGAAAAGTACATAAAAATATTTATAAAATAAAACATGCTATTTAAAAAATATTGGTAAAATTAGTTTGTAAAACAGACATCTAAAGGTCCTGAAATCCTCACTTGTACAGACAAGTACAAATTTCTCAAGGATTTTTTCCGGTGTCCAAAAATTAAGAAAAATTTCATGCAAGTAAAATACTTCGATCAAAATACCATGGCGAAGACGGATTGAGATTTGGAGTTATTATGACTCCAAAAAAAATTAGCAAAGTCAAAATATAGGATATTACATTTAGAGTACTCCCTTGGCCCACTTGGATTAGTCAAAGATAGTCATAATTTGAAATTGATTTACCAAGTTAATCTTATATGACCCTACTTATCCCTATTTTATGTCTTAACCTTGATATTGTTAGGTGAGCTTTTAAAGGCTTTGATAGCTTGTTATGTAGCCTTGTTTTTGTTATATGGAGTGCCTTTTCTTTTTTAGTTAAATGGATAGCCTTGGATGCTCCCTATGTTGTTTTTAGGTTATATCACAACTCACCCTCTTAGTAGGGGTGTCAATTTTTGACACGACCCGAAACCCGACCCGAACCTGACCTGAAAAAATCTGGGTTCGGGTCAACCCGGACCAGAAACTGGTTGGGTTCGGGTTCAACAAATCAACCCGTTTTAAAAATCGAGTTGGGTTCGGGTTGACCCATCAACCCAAAATTGACCCGAAATTGACACAAAAACTCGTATTTGACCCGAAAACCCAAGATTGACTCGTTTTTTACCCAAAAATTGAAGATTGACCCAATTTTTGACTCGAAAACTAGCAATTTTGAGTCTGCCCCGGGTCATTCGTGTCGTGTCGGGTTGACCCGGACCTTAATCAGGTCGAGTTTGGGTCTGAAAACCTGACCCATTTTTAAAACCGGATCGGGTTCGGGTTGTCCCGAATAGTGTTAGGTCAGTTCTGGGTTTGACCCAAACCCGACCCGTTGACCCGAATTGACACCCCTACCTCTTAGCATCCGTAGCCTTTAATGAATCCTAAGTAAGTGTTGACATATTGAGTAATGGATGACAACTATGCTTGTTTGCTTCATGTTTGGCCTGATATTTTCCTTTTAAGTGGCTTAGCATACTCACCTTGGCCCCTCTAGCCCATTTCATTATGGGTCCCATGGTACAACCTTGGTTGACTATGATGACCTTAGTTTAGTCATAACTCTTCACCTTCCTTGGATGGGCTTAATATGCATTTGACTTACACAATAATTTGTGGTGGATCTTAATTTCTCTCAGAGAATAGTGATGGAATGATGTCCACATCATTATTGCTTTTGAACCATAAAATGGCTTGAACCACTTTATGTTGTACTATATTCATCCTTATGTTCTCTTAAAACACATAAGCCCTTAAAACTTGGGAAACTAAGATCATGTAATGGGTCTAAACCCATTTCCTAGTATTGTATGCCACATTATTTAGCTTAACGAGCTAGAATTTTATAGTGCATCACCCCACACTCTAATAGTATATTATCACGATCTAACATTTGTATTATGATATTGAATGTGAATATGACCACCCTAATTCCACTCTTTAAAAATCTAAATACCTAAACTAAAGATTATAGGACCTTTATAATAATATGCCCAACTCATGATGGGCTATGCTCATCACTTTTGAGATCTTTATAATCCTTAATAATAAAGTTATAAAATATATTAATAAATCACTTGAGATCATTAATAATTTGAATGTAAATTGTACTTGATTATTGAACTTAAATATTTTCTAATCAAACCTATAACTTGCATCACAATTTTACCAAATCACAACACATATTGGTTTAACATACACTAGAAGATATGACAAGTATATCTTTAGGCATCCTAGGATTAGGGTATTGTTAGGATTTTTTTCCTTTGTGTCTGTTGATTTATGCATAGCATAGCTTAAAATCATTATATTAAAGTAATTTTTTACACTGGAATATGAATATACTCATGGTAGGTGCTCATTATGCAGTGCACTCAAAGATACTACATGCTTGCTTGACATAGAGTTATGTTATACCAACTAAAACACACGCGATTTTTTTTTGTGTGTTAATCACCTATTTTTGTATAAACATTATATAATATTTTTCACTAATTATGTAATTTGTGTTAGCCATCTTTTTTTATAGACTCATCAACACCGGTTCTAATATTTTTCTTTTATTATGTTTAGGCTTGTCATCGTCATGTGCAACCAACTATTATAATACTCTATACAAGAGAAAAAGGATGAATTACTTTTTGCAAAGAAGATAACAACAACATAATATTAAAACAAAAATATCAAATAAAAAATGAATTTCCTCGAGGTTAGGAGCCAAAATTATATAGGTGTTTTCTTAGTTCTTATATCCTCCTATATACACCTCTCCCTTTGCATAGCTTTGATATCAGTTGACATATTAATATGCTGGCATTGAAGAGGAAAATGGGAATGAAAAATTTTTATGTGGTGTATATAAATGAAATGGAGGCCGCTTAAGGTAAGTTTGGGAAATCAAATTTCCATGGTTGATTGAGAGTAATGAGAAGGGATAATATTTAGGTCTTAGCCTGGAGGATGAAACTTGTATGATTGTTTTATGAAGCTTGTAATGGGTTGAGGGGTCAACTATGGCTTAGTTAGGTCTTCGTAGAGTATTAGAGATAATGATTTAGGGTTGTTGAGAGATGGAGGAAATGCAAGAAGGCAAAGTTGGATCTATTTGGACTAATTGGACTAGAGGGTTTACAAAAGTGATTGCACGAGGCTTAGAAACTTTGAATGATGCTTGCTAGAATTGTGAGGAAGTGAGGGAGAAGAGTACTTGAAATACTTATATATTTCAAAGAAGAGAACAAAGCAAGATAAATAATACTATCACTAAAGATAAATGGAGCAACCAACCAGCAATTGAAAGCCCTAATAAATAGTCATAAAACTACTCTAATTAAAGAAGTGTAAATATATTTCAATGTGAATACATTTACAAGAAAAATTCTTATTACATATTGTAAATCTTCACTACAATATGCAAGAAGAAAATAAATTTGCTATCCCTCCCTACCAAAACACACACACACAAAAGAAAGTTTCATCCTTCCATAAAATTTTCATTGAAAGTGAAAATTCATTTGGAAAAGATATGAGTCATGGTTACTCTTCAAGATTGGTTGACCAAGTAAGGAGAAGTCACCAGTAATCAATTTGAGCATTAGCATTAGTTGATCTATCTTCAGAGGTTGACCATAAGTGCATGGGTCACTAGATACATGTTAATATTATACTATTTCTTCTTCAACATAAAATTGAAATTAAATAACAGAATGAAAGTCTAATAATATGCATGATTAACCATAGTTTGATATCTCGCCTTATGATAGATTGGGCATGAGTGTTTTATGAAATGGGAAGAGATAATTTTCTAACATAGGCTAAGAATAAGAAGAGGATGTTTCCAAAATCGATGCATCTCTATAAGAAACTTGACAAGTTGTTGATGGACACATTTGATGCACTTCATGCTAGCGGTTAAGACCTATTTATTTTATCATAATTCGCTAATGATGTGGAAGGTATGTTCTTTCTTGGACCTTTTTATTTTGTTTAAATTTTTGTGACTATGGAAATTCTAAATAACAAATGTGAAAGGAAGCTTTTAATTAAGTCAACTCAAAATAGTAAATCAAAACACCTAAGGACAAGAAATTTTTTGATTTTTTTAGATATAAATAACATTCTTTAAGTGCAAATGCTAAGTTTTGGTGGAATGCACATCTCATAAAGAAACCCTCAAGAAATACAAAATATTATGTTCAAATATTTGTACTTTTTTGGGTTATAATTGTGGATGTCACTAGTTTGATTTTGTGTAATATTTTTAATATTACCAAATCACATTAAAATAAGGCTTTGCTTTTGCAATGAAGATAATAATACCATAAAAGTAAACTTAAACATCATACGAAAAAAGATATTATTCCAATGTTTGTGATCAATATTGGTGCATGTGTTATCCTATTTCTTGCCACCTCCTCGATTCTCCTATATCCTTGTATCAAGCTTGGATATCAATTGATGTAGTAGTGGGTAGTTATTGAAGAGGAGGATGGATATAAAAAATTTTATATAGTGCATATGAATGATATGAAGGTTATTGGATGTTGTTTTAGGTTCAAAAGACTTTAAGAAGCCAAACTTTCATGGTTGTTTGAGAATAATGAAGAGGGAGGAGGGTTTTAGTTTTTTATTAGAGGGGGTTGAGCTGGTGAGATTATGTTATGGAACTTATAATGGGTTTACGGCTCAACTAATATTTGGCTAGGTTGTGGTAGAGTATTTGAGATAAGGAGTTGATATTATTTAGAGGTTTGAACTAGTTAGCCAAAAATGTTTACAAAGGAGAAGGAAACTTTTGTATGCAACTTGAGAACTTCGTATGATGTTTGTAGAAGAAAACGATAGAGAGATGAATATATATATATATATATATATATATATATATTGTGTCCTAGAATATTTGTGGTGGTAGAGAAATATAAAGTTTAACGTCTTAGTTTGGTATGAAGATCTAGCATACATATAGATAAAAAGAGGGTGTAGTATTTATAAGAGACATAATAAATTTTACGTAAAAACTCCTAAAAAAGGGAGAAAAATCACGTTCTGACCCAGTTTGAATAAATTCACTAGTATTTACAATTGATTACAAATGAGACCCTTCATTGGGGGGAAGGCCTAAGTTTGATGCAGCAAATATACATCATACACAGTGCATTGCGTGGTGGAAATCGAAAGAATCAGAATTGATATGTTCGTTTGGTCGGCAGAATCATAATCGGCTGGTGACGGAGGTTAGAAAGATCGTACTCAGGTGACAGTGGTCAGAAGGACCATAGTCGTTAGGAGACGGAGGTCGAAAAGATCGTTGTTAGGCAACGAAGGTCTGAGGGATCATAATCGGTGGGCGACGAAGGTCATAAAGACCGCTATCTGGTGACAGAGGTCAGAAGGATCATAGTCGGTGTGTGATAAAGGTCGGAAAGAATGTAGTAAGGTGACGGTGGTTAGAAGGACCGTTGTCAACGGATAACAGAGGTCATAAAGACCTTTATCTGACAAAGGAGATCAAAAGATAGTAGTCAGCGATTAAGTGGAAGTCCATCATCAGTTGGTGGAAGGGAAAAAGCCCGACATTAGTTGGTGGCAAGGTGTAAGTTTGGTGTCAGTCGATGACCGGGGCGAAAGTCCAGTGTAAGTTGACGATCTAGTGTAAGTTCAATACTAATTGGAAGTTTGGTGGAATTCCAACATTAGTTGGTGCAAAAGCAGAAGTTTGATGCCAGCTGTTGGCCAGGAATAAGTCCGGCATCAGTCAATGACAATCGGTTGCTGAGATGTGGTCGAGGAGGAGCTTGGTGGCAAGAGAAATCTCTGATTTCTCTTCCTCTCCTCTCTTGCTCCCCCCCCCCCCCCCCCCCAATCTCTCTCTTCCATCTGGAATGAGGGGTCATTATAGTTCTTATAGAGTGGCATGATCAGTAAATAAGAGGAAGATCAAGGGTAATTTGGGAGTAGTTTGAATGGACGGTTGATGTTGATTCCCTTGATCGTAAATTGCTCATTGGACATTTGAATGCCTTACTGATGTCAAAATTTGATAATCTTGGACTCGTTAGATTTTTCTCGTCGAGCTGCTCAGTTTGATTATAAGTATGTCATGTTTGGTAATCCAAATTATGGTTTAAACCTTCAAAATATGCCTCGTGTCGCTCGATTTGACCATAAGCATGTCTCATTTAGAATTCATTTGGTAATTCAAATTATGCTTTGAACCCTATAATTATGCTTTGGACCCTAGATTTGGGCTCATTTAGACTCGGATTGGACTAAATTTGATGTCGTTGGGTTGATCTTTCCGAGACGTTCAGTTCGATTATAAGTTTGCTGAATCATAGTTTGGATTGTCCTAGATTTAATTTTGAAAGTTTTCAATTCAATTTTGTCTTGAGATTTGTGTCCGATCAAGATAGTTTTTGGTGATATATAAGTTTATCCCCCATATTTTCGGACGTCGAAACTCTATGACTCCGAAAATACATTTTAGAACTTTTGAGAAATTTTCGATACGATATTACGAATTCAAATAAATTGCGCTGGATGCACACATTCTGGATGCAAATGTGGACCTCTCCCCACTACTGCGGACTAAGTAAAATGCATCGAATTATGCTTCGAACATTTGCTGAAGTCGGTCAGTCGATTTGAAATATATTTGCCTTAATATTTTGTTCCAAATTTTAAAATAATTATATGATTCATTTAATTCACAAATGTTCAATGAGTCACAAGCTTTGAATAATATTTTCATATGCTCATTTATATCCAAAGGATAATTTGCTCCTTTCACAACATGATCTGCTTGGTTTGTATACACGTAACATTCATTATTTTGACGTTAAAAATAAGAAACGTTAATGTATGTCTTTCATAAGTAAAGAAACTGCATTGAAGAATATCTCATCCCATTAAATCACTGATAGGGTTGGGGGATGGTAGATGTTTATCATTCACAATGGAAAATGTTTATAACTTATATGATGATTAGCCTTGGTGAGATAGTTTACAGTTTGATGATCATTTGGAGCGTGTTGAAGTTATGTCTACACATTGTCTATCTTTTTCTTAGTGACATAAATTTAATGATGTATCGATCTATCTCAGTATTTAGTGTGATAATAATGCACAAGATTTATCCGTCATTATTGTTAATATAAATAAAGCCTCAGTTTTGAGGAAAATTATTAGGTCCGGACGGCAGACGTAGAAATAGGGCAGGATATCCAATTAAAATTTGACACATGGATTGCACTTTTGGTTTGCTTTTGACTGCGCTTTGGTTGCGCTTTACCTATGCTTTTAGCGCGCCTGACTTAAAATTCTGTGGACACATTTAATTTATAAAGTAAAAACTAAATTTAATTGAATATCCATGTGTACAGTCCACGTGTCAATATTTTTATTGGAGTCCATACGTAACTCTACGTCTGGTGTCTGGACCTAATAATTTTCCCAGTTTTGAGGTGGCTATTGTGCCAATTTGTATTGATTATTTATTTATTTATTTAATGATAAATGTAATTAATATTTAATATATATTAATATTTCAATTAATGTTTATGTTCAGCCTCCTCTTAGTTATTAGGAAATATTTAATATACATTGAATTATTATTATTTTTTCTATATTATTATTAGTGATTTGTCTTCTCAAATTTCAAAAAATATTCTTAGAAAAAATAAAAATCAAAATTTTTTTGTTGGAATCCACTCTTATTATTTTATTTAATTTTTGCCTTTTAAAATTTCAAAAATTCTATCAATTAATTAATTTTTATTTTATTTTAGAACTTTCTAGAAAGACTCTTCATCTTCCCCTCATGCAAGTATAAATACCCCATTGGGGGGTAAGGAGAAAAGCACAATCTCTTGTGTCGGTCCAAGCCCTTTCTTTGGATTAGCGATCAAAACCTTGCTCTCTTGTGCCGGTCTAAACATTCATTTGGATTTGTAGCTTAGGGAGCGTAGATGGTGATCAAAGTGAACATTGGTGGTGATCAAATGCTGGTTCTCTTGTACATGTCCAAATTTTTTCCTTGGATTGATAGCTCGGAGAATATTAGTGTTGATCAAAGTTTGTCCTCTTGTGTCGGTCCTTCTGTTGATTGGTATCTCGAAGGGCATTGATGGATCGAAATTTTGTTTTCTTGTAAAAGTTAGAAACGACCCAACGGTGGCCTCTCTTGGGGGGAGATTTGGCAGTAGCAATGCTTGAGAAGAAATCTGATGATAACAAACAGGTAGACTGAAGTCTAATAATGGTAGGCGACTAAGTAGAAGTTCAATGGCGATTAGAATCTAGGTGGCGGTCCAATGATGGTTGGGCAGACTTTCGCTGATGGTTGATGGTCGAGCCATGAGCTGATGATAAAGATTGAGCAATATTATGTTGGAGATGGTATACATGTATGATGGCGGGCACAAATAATTAGAAATTTGATGGAGGGGGTCAAATAATGTGCTAACTGCAACTGTCTAATGACACATTAATGATGCGAATAGAGTGGAAGCTTGTTAGGGATCCAATCCTTTTTTGAAAGGACAGAGAAAGACATTTCAAATTTCTTTGAGGAAGAGTTCGATGGGATCCATCAAAGATGTATGACCGGGAATGAGGCAAATGTCATGTGTATCCTGAATCAAAGGTGAAGAATGTTATATATTTTGAACATTACTACCTTTTTGATGTTGAGATTACGACCTTGTCCAATGAAGTCAAGGTAATAATTGTAAACACCTTGCAATTTTTTGGAAGCATCCTTGCATTTGTTAGAAGCTTTATAAAAAATAGTTTCCAAAGATACTATCGTGGATGTTAGAAGATTTGGAGGATTTTTTTTTGTCACAGTTGCCGTTAAGGTTGATCCCTAATCTATATATGATTCCAATGAAATTGATGCAACATTGGTTCATACCTGAGGGGTGATAGAAAATTACATAAAATTGCCCCATAACTAGGAATCTTTTCTCATAGACGACGCCAAACTGTTGCGTCCTGAATATTCGCGATGGTGGAGAATGATATAGTTTAGAGTCTTAGCTTTATACAAAGATTCAGCGCACCAACATATATGAGAGTACAATTATAATTAAGGTGTAGCATTCATAAGAGACTAGAGTTTTTACGTGAAAAATCCTAGAAATGAGGAAAAACCACGGGGCCTGCCCAGTTTGAATGAATCCACTAATGTTTGCAATTGATTACAAATGAGGCCCTTCCTTAGAAGGAGTGTTTTGGCTCAATGTATCAAATATATATCATACAAAGTACATTATATGCTCGAAGTTGGAAGAATCAGAGTTAATATGTTCATTTGGGGCTGCAAAATCATAGTCGGCGATCGATGCAGGTTGGAAGGACCATAGTCAGATGACGGTGGTCAAAAAGACCATAGTCGGTGGGCGACGGAGGTCAAAAGGATCGTAGTTGGCATTGGTGATTGGAAGACCGTTGTCGGCGGGTGACGGAGGTCGAGTGAACTGTAGTTGGGCGACGATGGTCGGAAGGACTATTGTAGATGCGCGACGGAGGTCGGGAGGAACGTAGTTGGACGATGGTTGTCGGGAGGACCGTAGTCGACGAGCGACGGAGGCTTTTTTTGAGTGTGGCATGACTTATAAATATGTAGAGGATCAAGGTCAAGATTGGAGTGGTTTGAATGAACAGCCGATATAGATCCCCTTGATCGTTGATCATTTACTGGTCATTTGAATGCCTTAAATGATATTAGAATTTTGTTATCTTGGACTCATTGGATTCGTCTCGTCAAGCCACTTGATTTGAATATAAGCATATCTCATTTGGAATTCATTTGGTAATTCAAATTATGCTTTGAACCCTCTAAAGATGTTTTGGACCCTTGATTTGGGCTCAGATTTGATTGATTTTGGTGTTGTGGGGTTCATCTTTCCGAGACGTTCAGTTCGATTATAAGTTTGCTGAAATCGGAGTTTGGATGGTCCTATATTTAAGTTTGGAAGTTCTCAATTCAATTTTGTCTTAAGATTCATGCCCGACCAAGATAATTTTTTTGTGATATATCATGAACAAAGTAAAATAAATAATTCTCTCACTAAAGATAAATTAATAAACCAAACACCAATAGGGCCCTAGGAAATAATCATCAAACTACTCCAATCGAAGAGGTATAACTTCCAATTTTATATGTTAGTAAGAATAAATCCCATAATGTATAGTTCGTATTACTTATATTTCATCTTCCCACAAAACGCAAGAAGAAAATAAGAAGGCTTAACAAAATATATATGATCTTCAGTAAAAATGCCTTGGTATTTGTAAAGTGAAAATTCATTTTAGAACTGAAGAGTCAAGATGAGAAGCTGCAAGTGTTATTAGCTAAGTGAGGGGAGACCACCAAAATTCAGTTTGAGTTTGTGTTAATCTATCTTGCATGCTTAATCACAAATGCAATGAATGAGTCACCAGATGCATGCAGATATTGCACCATAAATATTAGTTTGTGATTTATGATTGGCCTAAGACATACTTGACTTGGATGTGCCTCAATTGGTGTTAGCAAAATCGTAAACATTCCTTTAAGGTTTGTTTGGGACGGATGCACTGTTTTGTAAAAGTGATTGTAAAGTTGTTATGGGGAAGGTAACTTTTTTAAAGTTGTTGCAAAAAATAATATTCCAATCACAAAATTTTATGAAAGTAGCGAGAAAACAGTAACCAAATAGAATTATGATTGATGTCTGAAAAATATTCCAAATATACTCCTGGTCTAATTAGTTTTTAAGTATGAGGTGGTTTGGTTGGAAGTAAAATGTGTGTAAAGTATTCTGAATGTAGGGGTTTTGAAAATATTGATGTTTGATTGATGAAAAAAGAATATAAAGTGAAATAAAATAAATATAGTGTAAAACATTTTAAATAATATTTTGAGATAAACTAAACGCGCCCGATTTTGAGTGAGAATAGTTTACACTATAAATAAGCTCGCTTGACCGCGACTAGCTGTCGTCGACACCCTACCAGCCAATACTGGTCACCACCGTTAACTACCCATCGCTGACCACTACCTACATCCATTGTTGGCTGTTGTCAGCCACCAACATCACCACCAACCCAGCATCGGTTGCTGCCATGCACCACCAACCACCATCGTCATCGGCACCCACCACTGTCCACCACCATCGTTGATAGCCACAACCCGCCTCTGGCCGCCTGCAACACCCTTCTCCAACCACCACCACCACCGCTTATCGACACCACCGCCACCCACCACCACTCACCGTAGCCACCCGTCGACCACTACCACTTTTCATATTTTACACTACAATTATTTTACTTCAAAAAAAAAAAAAAAGATTCACTTGCATTTAACCCTTATAACTAATTAATCCTCTATTATATTCTAATTATTAAATCACTCTTTTTTTGTTTATCATAATAATATTTTTTTAATGATTGTTTTATAAATTTGAACTTAATATAACACTCAATGATTTATTAATTATCTGTTTAATTCACATATTAATTTAAAATTAAATTTAGAAATCTAGTTTATCAAATAAGATCAAATAATTTTTAAGATTTAAAATTTAAGATTGTGAAATTTTATGTTACAATATTTACTCTGTGGTTGACTAAAAAGGAATACAATATAAAAGGAATGCAGTGTAAATAGAATGTAGAATTGTAGATAAAAAGAATGCTTTAGAATTGTATAGATAAGTGTAAAATGAATGTATGAGATTATTTTTTTATTTGTAACGGTTCATGTATTTTTCGGGGCTGTTCGGCAAAAAGTGGGATTTAATTTTAGTGGGATTTAATAAATCCTGTAAATCCGGATTTTTATTAAATTCAAAATGTGTTAAATCCTTAAAATTATTTGGTATGCCAAATATTAAATCATGAGAAACTGTTTGGTAACATATATTAGGATTTATGACGGTTAGAAATTAAATTTAAATAAGATATTTATGAAATCAAATTTATTGCATAAATATAATAAAATCAATTTTAGTTCATATAAAATAAGCTAAAATTCAATAAAAAACAAATTATAAACTAACATTCATCAAAGTGACAGATGAAATATTAAATTAGCTAATTATATAATATTTAATTACTAATTATATCTTACTAATTATATAATTAATTAGTTAATTAGTTAAATTAGATAATTAATTTATGCAATAATTATACTATTAATTAATTAATTAATTTAATTATTAATTGTTTAAATTATATTAATTAAGTTAATCAATAATAACTTTGAGGCGTCTAGGGTTTGCCTTTCATTTTTCCTTTTCGTAGTTGCTGTTCGGCTTCGTTGCTTCGCAGGTGTAGAGATTGCGCGCGTCGCTACTTCGGCTCCTTCGTGGGTGTTCGACTTCGCTCCTTCGACGACTTTCCCTTCCTGTCGGGATCGGAAGTTACGACATTTTGATCGGAATCAACAACGGGAGCTTGCTGTCTGTGAAGGTTCTACCTTTCGCGCGCTTCTTCGGCGACACGGGCGCCGCGGGTAAGTCTTCCGCCACTCTTTAAATCCCGTTAAATCCACCGAACCGAGGGATTAGTAAATCCGGGATTTAAGCCGTAAATCCGTAAATCCGGGATTTATTGAATCCCTGGATTTAACGCTCGCTGTAAAACCGTTTGGCTGGATTTAGCGTAAATCCGACTTAATCCGACGATAAATCCGATACCAAACAGCCCCTTCGTGTTTCAAGAGTTTTGCCGTGCAATGAATTGGTTTCTAGATCTGATGCATAAATGTTTAGTATCATTAATGGACCTGCATGCATTAATATAAATCGTATTCTCTTTTGCTTGCTCTCCAAGTACAGTTTTTTTTTATTATTTAGCCAACCATTAATTTTATACTTCTTAATAATCATCATAGTTGCAAACGAACTACAGACACTGTATGCGTTAATGAAATTTTTGTTAATTTTCTTTTTATTAGCTGAAACTTTTATCCACTATCTGTTGCTTATTTGCCAATCTATTTTTATTATTGTGAAAGTTTGTTCTACATTTAAAATTTGATTCATGAGTTGGAAAACTGCATTATCTTCATGTGAATTTACTCAGCTCACCTTTCATGGTTTAATGACACTAAATATGGAATCGCAGTTCCTTGGTGTCAGTGTTTCTGTTGCGATTTGACCCAAAGATTGGATGCCCCAAATGCTTGGACATTATAGAAATGTAAGTTGTATTTTTCTTCTATTATCATTTTTTTAGTATTGGTGCTTCACCTAACATGTAGTTGCACTTTATTTTGCTAGAATTCATTGCCTCTTCTTTTTTTTTTTGCTGCTTTCTTAGCCTACTTAGCTTATTAGTTTGACTTTGACAGGAGTTTCATCAAAGAATTGAGGATGAGTATGAGGAGGATGAATATGATGACTATGAAGATGAGGGTTTGGAGGGTGAGAAAGAAGACGAACAAAAACAAGAGGAAGAACGAAAACCGAGCAAGGAGGAGCTTGAGTTCCTCAAGCTAAGGGAGAAGCGTAAGGAGATATACAGGCAAAAGTTGAAGAAACAAAGTGCCAAAGATTTTGGTCATTCCATTCAAACCCAAGATGGTCAAAGGACATCAACAAATACCAAGTGAGTTACATTATTTTTTTTGCAAAAGCCATCAATCTTGATAAAGATGATGAATTTTGGCAATAATTTGATGAAGCAGAGCTTGTGGATTGTTGATTGATTATAGAATCTTATATCTACTCATTAAAGTTATTGAAAAATTCGAATGATTACGAGCAAATTAAACTAGTTTGAATTTCAATGCCACCCCGCTTTCTCTAGATAGCTAAAAGAAATGGAGAAAGAGATGATGAAATCTGGATAGTGTGCTATCAAAACCAAATTAGTCATTTTAACTTTGTGGTTTGATTATTCTTTAATAAAGGTGATCAGTGTTTGCTTGAAGCTTGGATTTCATTTATCTAGGCAATAGACCATGTTTTCATCAAAGTTTTACTATTATGTATGATTGTGGATGTTTACATGATTGTTAATGTCTTAAGATCTACTATAGAATTTACTTTTTAATATTTTTTATTGAGTTAAATATTTGTAGAATTCAAGTGTGATGGTTGAAGTGGAGGAATGCATCAGGCTTGTTGTGCGATAGAAAAGTTTCCCTCAAACTTATGGGAAAATTCTATAAGATGGTCGTGAGACTTGCAATGCTTTATAGTGCAGGATGTTGGCCATTAAAAGAGAAGCATAATATTAAGTTAAGTGTTGCAGAGATGATGCTTAGGTGGATGAGTGACTTTACTCTTAGAGATAGAATACAAAATGAGCATATATGTGAAAAGGATGGAGCAGCTCTAGTGGAAGATAAGATTAGATAGAGTCACCTTAGATGGTTTGGTCACATAAAACGGCAGCCTTCTAATGACCCGGTTAGGAGATTAGATGTATTAGATTTGACTTATGTTAAGAAAGGTAGAGGTAGACATAAAAAAGCTTGGTTAAAAATTATTAAAAATGACATTTCTTTATTAGATTTAAATGAGAATTTGACTCTTAACATCACACAATGGAGAAAAAAGATTCATGTAACCAATCCCGCGTGGTGAGAAATGCTTGATATTGTTGTTGTTGTTGTTGAGTTGAATATTTGAGTGAGTGAACCAGAGAAGTACCTGGCAATTTCTTTTTAATTGATTGTAATTTTGTGGTATGTTGATTCATTTTAAATGATATTGCTAATTGGTGCACGACATCTAAAGCTGGTTTGGCTTGTGGAATTGTTGAACTTGCCGGAATGAGTTAATATTCCTTTTTGCTTGACTTGAACTTATCATTATAGAAATATATAATCCTGGTAAGGTCTTTTGGCGTAAACTTGGATCATTTCACTGCAGTTGACAAGCAATTATGGAACCCATTGTCGTAATCAACTTTGTTAGTTTCTCTTCTCAATTACTTTTTGTCTCTCTGCTGCCTGCAGTTCTTGCATTGGCAAAATCCAGAATGTTCTCTGCCTTATTGGCTTTGATTGTTCCTTTTTTAATGTTAGTGTATTCCAAAACTGTTTATGGTTGGCATTAAGAAGTAGTGGAATGAGAGTGAATGTTGTGATCTTATTTCTCTAGAAGGTTACATAATCTTGGTTATTGAGGTTTTTGAAAGGATGAAATTATTGTTGATGCTAATTATAAGAGGCCTACATTTAGAGTGTTTTAACCTGTAATATTAGCAAATGAAAATTAAGATTGGACCATCCTGGATTTGATTGTGTTGATTTAAAATATTCAAGGTTGGAGATTTTATAGAACAGATTTGAGATGTGTTTTGTGAATTCATTTTTCCCTTGGTAATTTTTTGTTACAAAATGACAAGTTTGTGGATCATCTTTTAGGTAAATGCAATTTGATTCATTGATGCAGCATTTTCTTGTAGGTAATCTAATGGTTGACATGATAAGAGTTTGTTTCTTGGTTAGGAGAAAATCTAATGGAAGGTGTTTTTATTTCTTCGTTACTAAGTAATGAATTTTTTTTATTCTGATTTTTCTTCTTCTAAATCAGATATTCAACTTAAGATAAGTAGATCGGTAAAATTGTGCATAAAAAATTAGTTTACTATATGATTTTCGTTGTAAAAGTGATTTTCATTAATTTTAATATCTTCGAACTTAATTTTTGAATATGTATGGACAAATGGGTTTTTTATAGATAGTTAAATATTATGTAGTTCCCTCATGTTAGGGTCGTGCCTTACATAGCTCCACATTTTTGAGAACCTTTAATTCCATCTCGCAACGTCTTTTGAGATTTCATTATGGCTTCTCAGCTTGGTTTCCAATTTCTCGTAGCACATTTTTGCTAATAACGTTAAATATTTCTTTAATTTAGTTGATGCAAGGTTTAAAATTGCGCAATTAGATATTGAAGCATTTTTCATCTGTGAGGTGAGGCGTAAGCCTCAAGACTTAAGCTTCAAAATGTAAAAATTGTGTAAAATCAAAATAGAGATTTTTTTAATAATAACCAAACAATAAATTAAAAGATGACTTAAGAAATAAATGGTCATATATATGAAGCACAACAAAAAAAAGAAGCACAAAAATATAAAAAAGTTTCGTGAAATGTAATTGAAATCCAAAAATCACAATAACCAAACAATATAAAATGTAGTTTAACTCAGAATTATATCTTTCTCAATATCCTGCCCATCGACATTTAATTCATAAAAAAGTAATGACATAACAACTCAGAAGTCATCAATGCTGTAATCACTGAGGTGTTCTTCATTTGAATCATCCTTATAAAGAATCATCTTTATCTTTAAGGTTGTCATACAATTTCTCTTCTTTGTGTGCACTTGGTTGTACGTGCTCCAATTGCATTCACATCCAAATGAAGAGCACAATAATCCCAAAAGCTTCAACAAAATGCTGCAATTTTGTAGTGACATCACCAAAGTGAATCCACCACTCACCTAAGATTTCTATAAATGAGTTTAATAAGTACTAAGTAGAATGAATTTGAAAAAAATGAGTATGTAATATATTAAAACAAAAATAAATTACTTGGAGATAGTTTAAAAATAGTGTCCTTTGCCTGTTGCAATTCAAGAAAACCCTCTTTATTCTTAAATGATACAAATTGCATGTCAG
Organism: Dendrobium nobile; assembly: GCA_022539455.1. Lineage (NCBI taxonomy): Eukaryota > Viridiplantae > Streptophyta > Magnoliopsida > Asparagales > Orchidaceae > Dendrobium > Dendrobium nobile. The sequence continues at coordinate 9,263,230 of CM039735.1, forward strand.
CATCTGATCTTTCAGTTGAATCAGTTATGAGTTTATCCATGCAATAATATAATCCTAATTTTATCTCAGGATTGCATGTTGATACTGATAGTTAAGATGATAGCCTACTACATATTAGTGCTGATGAAGCTGTAGTTCCAACCTGTCATCAATTATATTCTAAATTTATCTGTAGCTGTCCTCTTTTCTTCCTAAGTTGTGGGCAATTATTTCTTTTACTTCATCCATAACATTCTACATGAAACCTATAGCAGTCTTCTTCTTGTCATCCCCATAACCTTCACCAGTGGCCTTGTGATATCATACATAGCACTGGCAAAATCTGTCATTTAAAACAATCTTCATAACCATTTTCCCCTCAAATTTTCTTGCCCAAACACAACTCAACAATTGTGCAGAGGTAAACATAGACTCCAAAGGTTTCCTAGCCTCCAACATACATTGCAAAGTCAAATAAGCGGTGAAAATTTGGTTTCTGCAGGCCTGATTATTTCTTTCTTCGAAAATTTTCTCATAAGAGACAAAATTCAATAATGATTATAAATAAATTTACTATCCTCTTATAGCCTTTGTCAGTGCATTCTTGTGGTGCGGTTGCTATCCAAGCTTCTTAAATAGAAGATCTATGCAATGTGCTGCACATGGAGTCCAATGTAAATTTTTCCTCTTCTCCACAAGTGTTGTCCTTGCAATGCTATAAGAACTGACATTATCTATTACCAATTGAACAATCAAGTGCACTCCAATCTCTTTAATAATATTGTTAAGTAATCTGAAAGATACTCAACATCTTTTACATGATCATATACCTCAATTAACTTAAAAAATATAGTGCTATAAAAGTTATTGATCAATATGTTTATTAAACTTCTGCTCTTTACATCTGACTATCGATCATACATGATTGTAACACCTATCTGGACCAAAGTCCTCTTAATTTTCTTAATATTTCTCTTGGTATTGCCTAACTCGTTCAAAATTCATGTCATCAAGTCATACATGAATGGAGGTTTAAACCCTCCCCCATGCGCTTCAATTGAACGGATAATGTTGTAATAAGAAGGGGAGGTTGCAATGTTAAATGAGATAGCATTCTTATAAAAATAATCTTCCTATTTCCATACATACATGTATCCGTGCCTCTTTGACATTCTCTAGGTTTAGCTTCTGTGTAGTAGAGGCATGTCTTCCTGTTTATTCTCTAATGTATTCGTCATGTACTGATCCATGGGACCTCTTGCACCCCTAGAGCACATGAGTTGCAATGATGAAGATGAATCCCAACCACTGCATTCGCTCCAGTAGTAGGAGCCCACATCAATTCTATCCTCAAACTATCTCTATGCGAGGTTCTTTGACATTAATAACTTATTCATGCATGTTTTGATCGCCACCTTTACTATATCAAGTACTTTGGCATGTGGTGTGACATTATTGTGTGCCTTCATCTTGGTCATATCACCTTACATCAATTTGAGTGCTATATTTCCACACTTGGTCCTTCCTATGACCCTACGTGATTTTATCTTTGCTTTTGACCATCCTCTACAAAACCCTACAATAGTAAGTCAAGAACATAAAACATTGAAAATCATTAACAATTAATGCATGCATTTGGCAATTATCACAAGAGCAAGGAATAATTCAAGTTAATCATCACAAGATCAATGAACTAGGTGAGGTGTGATTGTTTAATTGGAACATTCAATAGAAGATGCATAAGCAACTCATCAGTTTTTTGTTGAAACATTCAACTTTTTTATATAAAAATTTTTAGTTTTCAATATTAATTTCATTTCATTGCTTTAAACAAAATATTTGTAGACAAACAAGAATTATTAATCTATCATAAATAAAGTCAAGTAAAGATCTAATTGTGTAAATGATTTGTTACATGAAGTCTTAGTACCATGTAATCATTAGATTTAATTTTCCAACAGTAAAATCCTATTCAATTGATCTGCTTTGGATGACTGGCTTCTATGAATTGCAATCAAAATGTTAAAAAGGATAGATTATCTCGACTGAAAAATAGCACTTGATTAGCCATCCTACCTTCTATTGCCAAATCAAAACCCTAAATTTATAATCAAAGGTAACACGCCAAATAGTAATCAATCATCGAACCCAAACAATCTAAAATATATCTAATTACTTTTAGTTTAATCAAGCAAGAGGAAAAAAACTAACTTACCTTCGATGCAGCAACAACGAAATTGAACAGTAGTCATCGAGTCGAAGGAGGCGAAGGAGCACGTCAAAGGGGAGAAAGATGGCTACCCTCGCAGCAAGCAACAATCACATCATTACTTCCGATCCGACAGGAAGAACGCCATCGAACAATCCTCACTTTTGATCCAATAGGAAGAGCGTCGTCGAACCTTACCTGACTTCTGATCCAATAAAGAATGTCGCCGAACTGTCCTAACTTCCGATCGAATAGGAAACATCGCCAAAGAAGGCGAAGAAGCTTTTAGCGAATCATTTAAAACTCCACCCTATGAACAACAGACAAAGTCGAACAACACAACGGGATGAACCTCAGGTTTAAAGCTTAGGTTTAGGTTTTAAACCTTTTTTACTCGTTATTTTGAGACGAACTCTTGACAAAAATGAGGAGTGCGCCTAGGAAATTAAAGGCCTGAGGCGTCCTTCTTGATACGTTTCGGACGGCAATTGTGCTGAGGTGCACCTCCACTTGCACAATTTTATATAGTGAGCTGACGTGGCATTTTTTTTACCTAAGCTTGAATAATTAATTTCTTAAGACCAAAATATCTTATCCTTAAGATTCTTCTCTTGTTTTAGTGTTAGGTTATTTTGCGTTGATCAATACGAATTCAGTTGCTCTGTAATGGAGATCTGAAGTGCTCTCTCAATCAAGAAGTCAGATTACTTGGAAAGAAGGCCTTTATACTTTAAAATTGAGCTCCTCATTATAGTTGAGGTTGACCTTCTCACTTCACCGACATTGTAGAATAATAGAAAGAAGGATATGAGAGGTGGAGGTGGTGGGAGAGGAGTGGAGGACAACAAGGACTTGTCAGTGATTTGCTATGTTGGGATTGCCGAAGGAGGTGAAGTTGATAGAGATCTCTGTACATAACTTATATTAGCAGGTGGGATTTCTACTTAAAAATAAGAAGCAAAAAATAGGGTACTATTTGCATCTTTTTGCTCATGTGATTGTATTTTTTAACGTAAGGACTTATGTGAAGATGACCCAAATGTCAAGGTTCAAAGTGGTCTGTTTTCAAAAAACTGGACAGAAATGAAGCACAGCCCATAAGTGAGGTATTTGCGTGATATTTACCTTTTTTTTTTTTGAATTTCTGGCCATTTCTTATTGCTTGAGTGCCTTTATGTTATTTTGCATGCGTATTATGGCAAACCATCATTCATATATGTTTTTTATTTGACACTTGTCAACTAGCAGGAAATGACTTTCATTAGAAAATATTAGAAATGACCTTTCTTTATTAGATTTAAATGAGAATTTGACTCTAAACAGAACACAATGGAGAAAATGATAAATGTAGCTAACCCCACATTGTGGGATAAAGGCTTGATATTTTTATTGTATTTGTCAACTAGCAATTGTTTCTTGAGTGATTGAAGAAAGTCTCTTAATTAGAGAAACATGATATTATGTAGATCGCTATAATTGTACTTAAAAATTGATTGTTATAAAGTTGTTTTTTGTAACCAAAAAAGATAGAGAAATGTCAGAATTCAACATTTTTCTACCTGTGGCCATGCATGAAAAAACTGATGTTTAATTATAAATTAAGTCATTCATTTATAACAGTTTCTGGATGTTGTTTTGCATGTGTTGCAACAAAATTTTATTGCAGATTTGGTTCCTTCTTTGGACCTTCTCAACCAGTCATTGCTTCTCGAGTTCTTGATGAAAGCCGCTCAATAAGAGAAACCCAACATATTATTTCCAAGCCTTCAAGTTCTTCCGGGGTTTGTATTATGAAAAGTGCTTTAGATATTGTTGTTTCATGCTGATTGTTTGTAGAGCTTTTTACTCTTTAGAATTATGAATTATGCATTGTTTTTGCAGAATCAGAGAGTTTCCGCCTTTGCATCCTCAGAGAGAAAGTTATATGAACATCACCAGCCCCTGAAAATTAATGAGGTAAACTTGGAATTAGCTTCAAGTCATTTTCATTTTTTTAGCTTGTCCTCACAGTTAAAATCACTTTTGCAGGTCAAGAGGAAAGCACAAACTCTAAAAGACATGCGGGATTATTCATTCCTTCTATCCGATGATGCTGATTTGCCTGACAACAAGGAACTGCAGCCTGCATCACGCCATGTTTCTGCTCCAAAGCCTGGTATGCTAGCATCTTTATCCTTTAGATATTGTCTTTGAAACTTTTCAAACAAATTTAGTATTTTCATGGAGGGATACTCACACAGATTTCTCCTCATTTGGAAGATGCTCGGTCAGCTCAGGCAGCATTAAAGAGCAAGATCCCTATAAGCGGATCATTGAAATCTACTTCCAATGGCCATGTCATTAAAAATGCCTTACAGACAGCTAGGCCGATGCAGACCAAGCTGCCAATGAAAGGAACTCATCTGAGCAGACCACTTCCATCTTCATCCGAACCTAAAAAAATTCCTGGTGGTAAAGTTAGTGGAATTGGTCAAAGCAGGTTTGTAGTGCCTAAACCTTTAGCTGTGACATCCAAGGTTTCTGTGCAGTCAAAGGTTCCTGTTGAGGTTATGTGTGCAAACAAACCTAGTTCTAAATCTATGAATGGTTTGACCTTGAAAAATAATATTTCGACGACAAAGCTTCATTCTTCCACACAAAATTACTACACTGAGCAAAAGAGAGCAAGTCAAGCGGCAGATAGAGTTAGAGCAGCACCTAAACCGGCACCACCTTCCTCAACATCTCAGGTGATCTCTTCCCTCTGCTTAAATGCTAGCCTGATGCTTATGCTTATTCTGTCACTAACTATTGCTTTCTCATTAAAGCCGCCCAAACCAATTTCATCACGAAATATTCGTGACGAGTCTCTAAAAAAGAAGCCTGTTAGAAGAAGATCAGATGAAGATGATGATGCTGATGCTATCCAAATGATCAGAAATATGTTCCGGTTTGTAACCTGCACCTTGATTTTCCATTAAAAAATAATGCTAATATCGACCTGGTTTTGGTAGTTTGTTTATACTTTGCATATTCCCTTTGGCTCTAATGAAATTACTATTTCATCAAAGTGATAGTCAATAACTGAAGTTGATAAAATTTATGAAATGTTTTTTCAGAAACAGTTCTAATAAAGGATTTGTACTTACATAGCTCACCTTGGTCTGTTGGTTGGAGCTTAGGCTATCAGCTAAGAGGTGTTGGGTTCTAGTTTTGTGTATGTGATGTGTATGTGAGTTTGTCTTAATTGGCCTAAATGTCTCAATAAAAAAAAAATCTGTATTTAATATTAATAATGCTTATCCATTATGATAACTTTGGTAACAGTGGTGTGCTTAATCATTGTCAAGTGCATTTGACACTTACTAATTAATATCTATTGGGTTTCATGTCAAATGTGGTTGTTTATGCATATGGGATGGACCCATTCTTCAAAATTGGGAGCAGGGTTGTGTTTTTTTTCCTGTAGGCGTGATGTTATATGATTTAGGATTTCTAATGCAACTAGGATGTTACAATGAATGTAGACTACACAAGCAATTATGATTCACATATTAAAGACTACTAAATACACAAAAAGCTATCATTCTCTTTAGGCCCATACATTATAAGAATTATAACCAAAGTGATAGTGCAATGATCGAGTAACTTTGAAGAAACCAACAGGAAATTTGAATAACAAAAATATAGGAAGCAATTGGAATTTTTGATCCCAATAAAAATCTCAATTATATCAAATTTGAATAATATCAAGAATTCTAGCAAAGCTAATAACAATATATTTTGAAGATAATGGATAAAAGAAAGAGAACATCCTAGAATTTGGTACAAGGAGTTGTCTCCCCGTAGAATTAGGTAGTCATTTGTTTTGCACTTGACAAAATTGTTTATCCAACTTGCAGGAAAGATTCCAAACTATTTCAAAATAATTTATTGAATAAAAAACTCTTTACTGCATGCCTTAGGAATTTATTTATAGACTCTATATTGCTCAAGGTTTATTTTAAATACTTAATTCAATCTTCCTAGCAAAATCCTAAATCCTGTGATTGGGGTATATGTAACAAAGAAGCCACACGAAATTGCATGAATATATGGATTGATGCTACAATTTTGTGAGAGCTACATTCCCTCCAATGGAACTATTAAAATAGATGGCCAATGCTACTATCTCCCAAGGAATACTATATGAATAGGTGTTATTGTTATAGGCTTCGTTTGGGACAGCTTTTTTGTTGCTTTCTAAAACAGCTTTCTAGTAAAAATTTCTCAAGAAATTTTTATACTAGAAAGCCGTTTTAGGAAGCAATACGAAAGCTGTCCCAAATGAAGCCATAGTCTCGCATCTATTTATTTGATGTAAAAAAATTCAACTATGATAAATTGATCGTATGATATTCATTAAGCAAATCTAGACATAAACTTTGTGCTCCTTTTTTTTTTTTTACTTTGTGCTTTTTGCATAGTTATCATGACTAATTATAAATAGGTTATTTACACCGACGCACAAGTTATCTTTGGAGTCCACCTTTATTTGTGGATGGAATTTGTCACTTAGATTATCCGTTTCAGAAATAAGTTGTATAGATTTATTTAGCAATTTGTTGAATGCAAATTTATAAGGAGTCACAAGGAGAGAAGAATCCAAAAAATTTGCACAAGTTCATGAATCAAAGGTAAATTACTCACATTGAAAATTGGATCAAGTACACATTTTTTTTTAATTTCTAATTTAGGTGTGCTATTTATAATTTTTTTGTAGGATTTTAAGTTAGATATATTGAAAATTGGATTAAGGTCTAAATTTCTTGATATTTCTAAATCATAGGCATTAATTTCAATGTGCTGTAAGATATTCAAATGACATAGTCTTTCTTATTTTTATCTTCTTTAAGATTCCTTAGCAAAACAGTTCTAAATTTAAATACGACATTATTTATCACTAGTTTCATACTCCATGTAATTTCAATTCAAATTATTGTAAAACTTATACTTGTTATAGTTGTTAAATCTCAGCCATCTCTTGGCATTTTGATCCTACTGTTAGGATGGGAATCCATGGGAGGCTCACTTTGATGGCATTGATCTCTACTATCTCTTGCCATTTTAATCTCACTGCTAGGATGGAGATCCGTGGGAGGCTCACCTGGATTGCGTCGATCTCTTTCCATATTTTGGTGACTAATTTAGGAAGGATTATATTAGAGCAATTATGTATGATTATGTAATTATTTGTTTCTTTATTAAGATATCTTGTATAGATCTATAAATAAGAACATGTATGAGCAATAAAATTAAAGCCTTTTTCCTCTCCAATTTTTTTAAATTTAACGTGGCATAAGAGCCTAAAGAGATATAATCTGTGAGTTCCACCACTTGCCTTCATTGTTATTCTTATTTAGAGACTAAAGAGAAGGAAGTAGAGAGGAGCAAGCGGCCTTTATTGCCAGCCTTCTCTTGCTATTGCTACTACTCTTATAACGAACATAGCCTTCATTGCTACCCTACACTTTGCTGGCTTGATTAAAATAGCCTTTATCACTATTCTTTTTCCACCAAAATATCTGAAGCTAATTCCTCCCAAAAATATATGGAGGATTCTATGGTGAACCAAGGAAGAGGAGATCTCCAAAATTTGCAACATTCCTATCACTTAAATGAGAAGAATTACTTGAAGTGATCTCAATTGTGAAGACCTACTTGAAAGGGAAAGCAAAGATGGATCACCTTCTAGGAGTAGGACAAGAAACAAGATCTAATTTTTGGGCATGGGATGAAGCATACTCAATGATCATGTCATGTTTATGAAATTCAATGACTCCGTAAATTGGCATACTTTCATGTTCCTATAACTGCAAAAGACATATGGGATGTCGCCGGATAAACCTTCTTAAAAGCTCGGGATGCTGCAAAAATCTTCGAAATTAAAGTTAAGGTGGGAAGTATAAAATAAGGAAGCAAGATCGTGATTGAGTATGCCACTCTCCTTCAAAGCTCGTGGCAAGAACTTAGATCGCTGCAGATGCATAGAGATCAAGTGTCTAGAAGATACTGTTATCCTAGAAAACTTATTTATACAGATAAATTGTATGACTTTTTTGTATGATTAAATGCGAGTTTGATGAGGTAAGAGTTGCAAAGAGGAGACACTTTCATTAAATGAGACCATATCTCTCATTCGTGCTGAGAAAAGCTGACAAGGGGTAATATGGAGCCAAAGGTAGTTAATGTTCAACAATGGTGTCAACCAAAGATGCGTCATGGAAGGAAAAAAGGTAGGATTCCCCAAAATCTAAAAACAAAGACTCTCTTGGGTATAGCTATTGCAAGAAATCAAGACACACAAAGAAGACGTGCTGAAAGATACATGGAAAGCCCCAAAGTAAGAAGTGAAATAAAAAAAGTGAACACAAGGGCTTATCACTAGCCAACACTACAACAAGTCAACCCAACCCAAAAAATGCAGTCCAGATTCAGAGAGCTCAATAAAGAAGATATTGATAAATTAAAATAACTCGTGGTATCTCTTGAAAAATCACATGCATTTTCTCTTGCACTTTCATGTAAGTTTCTTATATCTATTAGATAGAAATTATTTGAAAGGATTATGGATCATTGACTCAGTAGTCATAGATCACATGATACACTTTATTATCCACTTCATCAATTATACTCGTTGCCCAAGTTATAAGAAAATCATCACTGCTGATGGTTCTCTTATTACAGTAACATGCCAAGCAGACATACCTTTATCTCCATCTCTCACTCTTAAAAATGTGTTCCACGTATCTCAATTATCCACAAACATAATCTCTATACAAAAAACTTACTAGTGACCATGTCAAGTCTTATTTAACATGCTTGTTGCTTATTTTATGACCAGGGATCGAGGAAGAAGATTGTATTTGCTAAGGAGAGAGATGGACTGTACTATCTGGAAGAGCTGAATAAATCTAATATTATCAATAATGGGTATTCTATGTATCCCTATTTGATAAAAAAATGCCATTTGACTTCACTATTTTAGATTAGGGCATCCATCTTTTGATATTTTAATAAATATATACCCAAACTTTTTTATAAGTTGGAAAATGAATATTTTCATTGTGAAACCTATGAGTTAGTCAAGCATAAACGAGTTTCTTTTTCAATTAAACATGAGAGATGTAATACTCCATTTTACCTTATTCATAGTGATATCTTAGGATCCTCAAGAATCCCTAACATCTCAGGGGCCCAATGGGTTTTATCTTTCATTGATGAATGCACTCGAGTCTCTTGGATCTTTCTCCTAAAAAACAAATTTGACAGCACTATCAACCCCATTTTTCATACCATGATCTAGAACCAATTCGGGATAAAAATAAAGAAATTTCGTTCTGATAATGCTAAATATTATTTAAACCAAACACTATCCTCTTAGTTTAAAAAAGAAGGTATCATTCATGAGTTTTCTTGCATTCTCACACCACAACAAAATGGAATTGCATAAAGGAAGAATGGTCACCTTCTAGCCTTTACCAGTACACTTCTATTCCACCACAATGTACCCAAATCTTATTGGGGGGAAGCCCTTCTAACTACCACATATCTCATAAATCAACTAACTTTAAAGTTCAAACACCTTGAGACTAAAAACACTAATGGATATTCTATTCTCTTTTTACCCCGAATTCTGAACCCATGATAACCTTACACTCAAAATATTTGGGTGCACTGTCTATGTTCACATTCATAGCCAAAATAGAGGAAAACTAGATCTAAGAGCACTCAAATGTATCTTTGTTGGATATTCATCCCTTAGAAAAGTTACAATTTTCATCATCCCTCCTCCAAGAATAATACTCTTGTATCTATTGACGTTTTCTTTGATGAACAAAGACCTTTTTCACCAAACCTTATCTTCAGGGGAGATTGAAACTGTGGAAGTTGAGGAAAGTGAGTTTGTCCCTCTTGACCTTTTAGCTCCATCTCAAAGCAATCCACCTAAAGCTAAAATCAAAGCATGGATATTGAAAATCATGCATTTTTACAAATCTAATAATTATCTTAAAAGAATAAAGTAACTTGTGCATTGTGTGTGCCATAATATAGCCACTTGGAATTCGACAGAAGCAGAAAATATGAGCTATGCTTTTTGTTTGAATTTCAATAGTTGGGCGTGGTTAATGTCAATAGGCATGATTTTGGTGTTAAGCAAAAAATTGCCTTAATTATGGTGTTGTAATAGAAGATCTTAATATGTCTCAACATTTATAGGTGAATTGTAGCTTAGATCATTTCTAAGCTCTCGTTCATAACCTTTAAAAATCAAGTATTGGAAACAAAATAATCTAAAAGCAAACTATATTTAGTTACAAGATGCGTGAATCTTGCATAATCACTAGAATCTTTTTGTTTATAACTCTCAAATTGATTATGCAGTTCATCCTTATATTCACTATATGGTCTATATGCTTATGTTTCTGATAGCCTATGCTGATTTCATTTGACTACGACAAAATAATTAAGTATGACTCATTAATATTTGTTTTAGCAACTTTAATACATTTAATTGTAGGATTAAAAAAACTCCCAAATTATTGGTGCACCTTGAAATTTTCATTGATTATATCTCTCATCAAATGTAGGAATGTAGTTTTAAATCTCAGAATAGTTGTGTTGTTTTGGCTAGAATCATAACTTATCCTATTCTGTTTAAATTGCATCAATAGTTAAATTCTTTTAATTGACACAATTAAATTTCTTTTTTTAGTAATGCAATGATGAAATAAAAATAAATCACAAGGAATTAGAATTCCAGATTAAAGGTTACTAAATATATAAAAAAGTTGCTTTCTTTAGATGCTAGTGATTGAATACAAGATCTATAACCAAACAATAATATAATTTTTGATTAATTATATTGAAAATAACAAGAAATTTGAACCACTAAAGTCAAGAAGAAATTGGATCTTTTTCACCATAACTAAAATACCAATTTGTATCAAATTTGAACAAATCCAGAACTCTAGCATGCTAATAATAAGACACTTAAAAGAAATTTTATTTTGAAAAAAGAGATAACTGTAGTGAAGTAAATCTTGACCACACGCCAGTGCATAAAGATGAAAATATGATTTCTCGTGGAATTATATAGATACACTTCTAAAGCACATAGAGGAATCACGCAGCTAACATGTACACAAGATTGACAGCTTCAATAAAAAAAATTATTGAAACTAAGGATGCCTATTTCATGGCTGAAGAATCTATTTATAGATTCCACATGGCTAGGAGGTTTTAATTAGCCATACCGAATCCAATCCTCCCACCACTACTAAAATCTCGACACTAGTGAAGACGCAATGATGAAATCACACTGCACCTCAGGAATAAGTGGATCTACACTACAATTCTGTGAGTACTGCACTCCTGTGAATGCATTACAGTCCTGCCAAAGGAGCCGTGGAAATAGAAGGGCCAATGCTACAGTTTTGGAAGGATTACTGCAGGAATAGACGCTCCTGCCACAGCTCGAATATCTCCTTAATGGAGCAACATTGATGGCTATAACCTATAATCACTGCCCCCAACCTACAGCTGGGAACTGTAATTACATTGGATTCTTGTCCAAGCCTGTGTTTTACTTTTTACCATTTTGTTTGATATAAGTATTGTTTTGCATTTTCTTTCATGCATCGTAGACACTCTTGGGGTTGGGGTTATAAGTTTTGATAAATTACTACGGAATGATGAGATGCTGGTTGCAAACATAAATGGATTTTCATGACAATTGCTACCTTTTATGCAGGTATAATCCTAGCAAATATGCAGATGCGGATGATGATGACAGTGACATGGAAGCTGATTTTAGTCAAATTGAAAGGGAGGAAAGGAGGAGGTATGTACTTTCATTTAAGCATTAGTGATGTTTGTGACAATAAAGAGCGGATATGAATTTAGATTAGTCGAGAGGATCATCTTTATTATGCCTATATTGATATGACAAATGTTTTAATGCTGATAAATTCTCTAGTAATGACATGATTTATGCCATTTTATCTTTGCGAGCCATTATGGTTTAACTTGAGGTGGTGGTAGCAAAATTTCATGAAGGACTTTAAGGTGCACACCAATCAAGTCCCAAAATGACTCTCAAGATCAAGAGAATGAGTTATTATTGACCAATACTGATGCAAGATTATATTGACATACCAAGAGGTGCTACGAGAGTCAGATTCATAGTGATTTTATATATCAGTTGTCAAATCTGCTACACCCTACAGTAACATCCTGGCCATTCAAATGCTGGGATACCGATATAATCGACCCGATAGATCCACTATCATCAGCTGAACACAACTTCATTGTAGCATTGATTGATTACTTATCTGAGTGAGCAAGAGGCTTCAGTTCAAAGAAGTTACATCTGAGCATGTTATTAATTTCTTGACCCACAGCATTATTTATTGATTCTGTATGCTTATGGGGTAGCAATAAATGAACGATTGATCTTTGCAACCATCCTGAAGCAGTTTTCTGGTCAATCATTATAGTGAACTATCCTGAACTGTATGTCTGATTGCCATATGATGAGAAAATGCATCTTTCTAAAATGGCATAATGAAATAGATAAAATAATGGCTGATTATACTCTTTGATTTATTTTTTCATAATGAAATAGCTAAAATTAATCTGCCCTTCCAGTTCTCAGATTGCTAGGAAAGAAGATGAGGAGCAGCTTCGTCTGATCGAGGAGGATGAAAGGCGAGAGAGGATGCGAAAGAAGCACAAATCAAATATGAGGTGATGAAGGCACTGCAGTTCTGTTCCTTTGCCTGCCCGTTCGTCGCGAAAGAATGGAAATGTCTTGCAATCATCCACCGTTTACTGGACGATGAATAATTCTTCTTCCAAAAGACCGAGGTTGGAAGATCAAATTGATTCTGAATTAACAAATAACGCTGTTATTGTAGAAAGGCATGTCAACTCAGCAGTTTGAGCACGGTTCAGTGGCTCAAGCTCGAGCAATGTATATTTTCCCAAATTTATTATATGTGTGGATGAGTTAGAAATTCACACAGTTGGAGAAGTGAATCTCTCTCTCTTTCTCTCATCATTTGAACTAAAAGTTCAGCTTTTTTTTTAGTCTGATCGGTTGGTGGTTAAGAGATGGCTTCAATTTGTTGAATAGATGTGTAGATTTTTGGTTGAAGATTGTATGTCTTGAGTAACGCCCAAAGTTCCTTTGGCATTCTTCTTCACCTGGATTTGATCAGTGAGAATCCTGGAACTTAATGAAATCTTGGTGCTGCTCCTTGCCAGATACTTGCCATCCTTCTACTTAAATATTTGAATTGTTTAAACTGCATGTAAATTTATTGCTTTGTTGTTCTTGCTCGTTTGTTTCATTATAATCAATTTGGTTTGTTGGTTGAGAGTTTTGATTAATAATTAAGAGGTTTTGGATTCATATCTTATATATGTGATGTGTGTATGAATTCGTTTTAATTGATCTAAATGTCCAAAATAAAAAAAAAGGTTAGTTCACTTTTGCTGTATGTGATAATATATGGGATCATATTCTTTTATATATCATCAAAGTATAATTTTTGACATGCAGTGTAAATCTTGAGATAATTTAGAACCTTGGTTTAATTAAGGTTTTGTTTGAGATAGTATTTGATCATTATTTTTTTTTGCTGTTTCCAAAATAAAATTGTTCTAAATTTTTTTTTTTAAAAATGGTGAGAAAGTTGTCTCAAATAAAGCCTAAATTAAATTGTAAGTAAGCTGGAGATTGCGAGTTTAAACCAAATGACTTTAGAATGTTATGGAAAGTTTGTGAATGTTTAGAATGCTTTTGTTGGGGATTAAATAATTTCTAAGTGATTGATATTGTTTGATGTGGCTTATTGGATTGGCCAAGCCATTGTTGTTTTTTTTTTTTTTTTGAATTTTGAGTTTGTGACAGAGTTTTTTATTGCTTCTTAAAGTAGTTTTTTAGTAGCACTAAAAAGTTGTTTTAAGAAGCAATAAAAATTTATCCCAAACGAAGTCATAATCAACATTCACTGTGCAAGTTTTCAAAGTTAAGATGTCTTGATTGGCAGTTTAAGCCCTCAATTAACAAGTTAAGGCGAGTTGCATGTGAAGTCATTTGCTTCCTCCTATAGAGGAAGTGTTGAGGGACCCCAATGGGGTGATAATGAAAATTTCATGAATGATCTCTTCATGGTGGCTGTTGGATTGTGTATCTTTTTGTTCATGAGTAAATAATTTTAGAAGATTGAAAAATTTTCAAATAAACATGTTTGTTGGGCTTTTAATGAACCATTGAATTATGCTGTAGTTCTAGTTCTTATTAATGAGATTAGAGAGGGAGTTATAGGTAAAATTGAATTATGGAGGTCGACTTTAGAGTTTCAAGGTTTCTATTTAAGTAGATTTAAAATTGGTACATGAAATGTAATTTTAGTAATAAATGTTTCATATTGTTGTATTTATCTTTAAATTTTTTTTTGGAGGGTTTTTATATACTTACATGTGCCTACATAAGTATTTAATAGATAGATGATGGGTTATAACAAAGGGGTACACTCTCAAAGAGGGTCCACCTAAGAAACTCGCTTGATGATTTTGGAGGCGTTCCTCCCTTGGAGGTACCATGGAGGTTGCATCGCGTAGGGTGAATTGAGGGTTTTTTCACCAAGTAGCAACTTGGCACACATTGTATACATGGATCACCTCTATAATAATTGGCTATCTCTTATAATGATTATTCTTATATAAACTTATCAAGCTCAATTATAGGAAAATACTTATTCATGGGGTCTTACCTCACCTTGCCATGACCAGCCAATTTAAAGTTCTCCCTTCCTGCAGTTACATCTACATCCTCTCTCTTAGGGCTATCAGAGATCTCCCACTCTAGTTGTCAAAAACATCAACCAGTCTTCTAGTCACAGGTTCCCTCATTGTAGCACTCGCCAACTAACTAAGTATACTCGCCTGCTCAACACTACTAGACTCACAATTATGTACTAGACATTACTAAGGTCGCCCATAGATAGATAATCAATGTTCTTCATATCTTGTTGTCCTCCATCTAACCAAGAGACAACTCATGTCTAAGGTAGTCTATGTAGTGTTGTATTGAAATTCTATGCGGTGTTGTACTTATTTTTTGATGTAACATTTTCTTTAGCCCTCATAACCCTATAAATAAGGGGGCAATGAGGAATATTTTGAGACTTTTTGACTGCTTTTGATGGATGTTATGCGAGTTTAAGACTTATAATTTTTTTTAGCATTTTGCAAATTTTCTTTTTCTCTCTTTCTCTCTTTTTCTCTCCATTCTCATACAGGTTTCTGGTCACTCACTTATAGAGTCAGCTTATTATTATGTCCAAGTGTCATCCACGGGCAAAATTGGATTTAACCTAGTAGAGGCAGTGGTCCTGTGATAGAGAGATAGTTTATAGGTGCACAGAGAAAGTATAGTCATTTCATAGCTCCGACACTAATTCAGTCACGTGTATATAGTTTGACTCAACAAGAGACTAAGGTTTCTCCTAATGTGGTGACATATATGGCTTATATTTTAGCTACACATTCTTGTAATTTATTTGATTATGATGTTATTCATTTATTTATTTATAAGAGAGATTTCAACCTACTGCGTTTACCTTTTGTATTATTATCTTTTGTCCTATTTGTTCTTCTGCCTTTTAGAGATAAAATGATAGCTACTAGATTTTATCTCTATGAGTTAGAAAATTTTGGTAGAAAATGGAAGTCTAGCTTGTAAGTTTTGCCTATTTCTAGGTTTAATATCATTTTTAGCATGGATTGGTGAAGTTGACATAAGGCTCAAATTGATTGTTTGAAGAAGAAAGCAACTTTATTTTTGGAAATTGGGTTTTATACTTCAGGGAGCGAGAAGTGACTTGTCATTTTTTATATTGACTCTACAAATAGATTAATTATGAAAGAAACATAGTTTGATATTTCTATCTTATGTTGGAGATATGTGAATACATTTTGGATCATTGAATTGTATTTTTGTGGTACGGAAATTGTTGGACATTTTTCCTGAAGAGTTGGTAAACTTACCACATGTTAGGCTCTCAGGATGTTAAATTTTCTATAAAGATAAACTTTACCTAAGCAAGATAAAATAAACATATGATTTAAAATCAATCAATTTTTTAAAACTAATGTATGACCACTCTTGGGTTAATTTTTAAAATGTAATTAATATTTAAACCTAGCTCACTTCATAATGACTACTAGCATGTTCTGATTAGCCCTATCCACACATGTATAGCATGAGTTAAAAAATATAAATTTTCTATTTTGTCACTTAGAGGGATAGTTCACTTTTGTATAGCATAGTGCCATTCATGGTCGAGCTTGAAGCCTATTTCGCTTCTATGCCCCCACCACTCTTACATATGTATAAGATCAGACTGCATAGATTTGACACGCTAGGTGGAGTTTAACTGGTATCATTTTTCGAGCAGAGTAGTAAATCCATGTCAAGGCTGCTCAATATATCCCTTGTGGGGATAAGTTATAAGTATTCTAGGTGTCTTGTATTAATTAGGTCATGAGCATTAGTACTGAGTGTATAATATGTCCTTTGTAGATCTAGGGTGCAAAGGCTGGCGAAATGGGTATATCACTACATGCTTTATCATTGGATAAGTTCTTTATTCTTAGGAGGCTATAAACCTTACATATCTATGTCACATTGATGTCATTGCTTCCATCTTTCTCTCATGCATGCTTTATATATAACGAGTTCTCCTTTTGACCAATTGAGTGATTATGTGATTATTGTATGTTAAATAACTTGATTGAGCCTATTTTAATTTGGATTAAAAAAGCCAAGAGATTTCACCACACACCAAATTAAGAAGAGAATAAAATAATACTCATAATTGAGGGTATTTTTATATCATGACCTAAGATGTAATTAACCACGGGGACTTACACCCATGAAAAATTGACACTCATACCAAATAAATCTCATTCAGGCTGATATATTGAATGGAGGAAATCTCATGATTATTGAGTCATATATATTATTATCCATCATATTATATAAGTAAAAGTTAATATTCTATATGGATAATTATATGTATGATTCCATCTCCTGTTTTATTAGTCTGCTTGCATAGGGTATAATGGTCTATGCTCATTCTGTCATACGTAATAGTGCGATCATACTCTTTACATTTTAAACCCTACAAGTTAACTCCTTTCGGAGACCTACATTTTGTGAGACCTCGTTCCCTTACTGTTCCTCTCTGACTTGGATTTTCCTCCCAGGATCGGCCGGGACGATAGTGAGATCGTCCAGGCCGATCAGTGTACTGAAACGGCTGCTTTCTGGATCGTCCTGAGAATAGTTCTGGGAACCGTCCAGGCCGATTGATTTTGGTCTGATCGGCCGGGCTGATCAGCCTTATGATATAAGAAAATCAGCTCGTTTTGAGGAGAGAGAAAATCATTTTAAAACAAAATATCTGATTTGAGGAGAGAGAAAGAGAAAGGAAAAGAGGAAATCTTGAGTTTCGGAGGCCGCGGAGCGCTTTTCGTCCGACGCTGCTGTTGGGAAAAGTGAAGATCTCGTGGTAAGGACTCTGAATCCTATTTCTGTTTTCGAAGATATTGAGTTTTGATCTAATTGTGCACTGTTTTGTGTTTTCGTAGTCGAACTTTTGACCTGATTTGGTATTGACACAACTTTCACCGCACAACTTTTGGTATGTTATAGATATGACTATTGCACACTATTTGAGTATTTTCTGCGACGATTTTACCGGTCGGAATTGATTCTACGCAATTTTTATTGAATAGAAAAATATCAGGACGTGATTTGATTTGGATTCTATAGAATAATAGTCTTGTATTGATGTCGTGAATATTCGATTGTAATTTGGAGAAATTTGGAATTTGTGCTTTTTGCAGGATTTTTGTGTAAATTTGATAGACTGCCGTTACTCTGCTTGATTTTCGTATGATTTCTGATTTGTCTGAAATTGATAGATTGAATTGATATGCGTATGACTATTGATATGATTGTCCTAGATTGCTTTAATATTGATTATTGAATTGATTATTGATTGATTCTTGAATTGATTCTTGAATTGACTATTGATACTGGAAAACAAGTGGAACCTGGTTGAACGTTGGTTGGAGATTGAATTGACCTGTACAGGATGGTGGGCCGACGGGCTTTCCTTTAAACCATTGATCATTGATATAACAATTGGGAGTCATAAGGAGTTATTATTGAAATGCCGACGGGCGGCCGACGGGCAATAGAGTGACGACTCTTTTTATTGAAACCAACGTATGGATATCTACAACAGCAATATGGATTCTACAACAGCAACATAGCCAGTTGATTGTACTTGTTTAGTATTATCGTATTGAATGCATGTTTACTGTATTGACATACGGATTTATTGTTTTATTGATTTCTGCTTTATTGATTTGATCGGATTTACTGTATTGTACGATTTCATTGATTGTTCATTGAGATATTGTATAGATTCCTTGATGCTATGGATATGGATATTATAGATTTATTGATATTGCTTATAGACTCATTGATACTATTGATTCTGCATTGTATCGACTTGCTACATTTGATTTATTGATAGGATAGATTGAGATTTATCGTATTGCTTTTCCGATTGATTTTATTGACTAGATAGCATTGATTTGATTTGATTTGATTGATTGATTCAACACGACTGATTTGACGGATTGATTGATTTTCTTCTGTGTACGGATTTCTTCGAGATTGACGTGTATTGATTGAACTTGATTTATCGATTTGCATGCTGCTGCATCAACTGGTTTCATTGACTATGGATTTCCGTATTGCATAGACTCATTGACCATTGACTGATATGGATTTGATTGACTGACATGCATATTGATAGCATCGCCGTACTTTGATTTCAGTTATAGGTATTAGGTGACCTGCTGGGCTTTGTAAAGCTCATTATATGTGGTTGATATTTTCAGGTCAGGGCAAGGGAGCAGAAGATAGGAATTGATCCGGATCTTCAGGTTTTAGTTCTTTTGATGATTTTGATTCTTTTGTACTCATGATAGATTTCAGTACTGGTGATTGTAGTGTAGTTCCTGAGTATTGTACATGACCTTTTGAGATATGAATCGATTTGTATATTGATGTTTTAAATTTTATAGATGTTTGATAGAATGTTAATTGAAGGTTTTAGATAGCTCTGGTAAATTGTTTGAGTAATTTATTGACATTCTTTCCAAGTTAGATCTTGGGGTGTGACACATTTATCTTTTAAATCTTTACTAGAGCTTATATGAAATAGCAATATCTCAACCTTCACTATATTCATTCACCAAAATTATATTTACAATAACCAGATGATCACTAACAGTTAATAATATATCAATTACTTCTGACTATAAAATAATAAAAGAATATATAAAATAAAATCAAAAGAAGAATCTAATGATCTCAATTAGTCTATCTCTATACTATCCCGACCCATTTCCTGATATAAAATTAATAAAATCACCTAGTAAGCTTACAAAGCACTGATTCAACTTAAAATTTATTGAAGCTTTCAATGCAAGACTTAAAGAATCAATATATATATATATATATATATATATATATATATATATATATATATATATATATATATGCTTATCTTAATTAATAGAATTAATAACATTCAATATCATCTATGCTTAGTCATCATTGGTGTGATTCAATACGATCAATAATAAAATAAAATTCATTACGCTGATATCTATACATCTACAATAAGTGTAAGAATATAAATGCATCAGTTATCAATAAATCAGTATAATTGGGGATAACACATTAGTAAGTAAGAAATATGTGAACATATATGTGTCAAAGTCATCAATCCTGCCTATCTTATCAATTATTATGAAATCAGTACATGTAATACAAACACGTCTCCATCTATCTATCATTGCTATCATATTATTAATGCTATCAATACTATCAATGTATTAATTGCATCATTATATGATTCATAATATGATTAAACAAAAATATAAAATCCAACTTTAATGTGATGTTTTTATATGTTATCTATCAAACCTATTCATTTGTCAAATCATATAATATATTTCATTTGTTTATTTATCATTTTATTTTCACATGTGACTTTTAATAAATCATTAATGGTCATTACCCTTTACCCATGAGTATAATTCTGTCAATCACTTACATGTTATAATCAAGATAATATTATAAATCATCTTTAAAGGAAAGTCTGTTGGCTCACCCTCCTACGCAGGGTATTATATTTTAGCAATTAATTCAAATTAATTATAATGTTAACAATCATTCTTCCTTGCTTATATGCATGTCATACATATATTTTATATCGATCATATCAATCTGCCATTTATATATGAAATGCATTATAAAATGCTGAAATCAATAAATTTAAGAAAATATGTATAATAATTATTAGATTCAAAAAATTATAACTTTTATTTTAACTAGTGAAATCAAATAATATTACAATCAAAATATCCATAAAGCATGTATCTATCATATTTGAAAAGTTACACAGCAAAAGTATGATAAATAAAAAATATATTTTTATCTATTTAGAAGATATTAATTTCATCAAACTCAAAATCATGGAACACCATAGTGAGATTCAAGTTATTTATAACAATCAAAAGACTTTTTATAATAGAAGAGATGGATAAAAATGACCAAAACTTGCTTTCTCTCTTTTCAATCTCCTCTTCTTATCCTTTTCCCTCTCTTCTTCCATGGAAAGAGATTGAAATGGGTTTAGTGGAGTCATTGGGGGTGCTTTAGTGCTTAGGATTTAGAATATAATATTATATAAAAATATTGTTAGTGGCCTAACATCCCAGTGCTCCAACCCATTGCCGCATATTGAATCTAAAATTACTATAAAATAGAGGCTTTAATGCTCGATGTTAGTTTTCAGCATCGCTGTACTCTTAAGCCTAGTTCCATAGTGCTTCAAAGCATGACACTTAAGCGCTCTAGTTTAAATTGAAATTTTGTTTTTTATTCTAAAACACTTTATCATATTTTGGGTTATTACACCTTACCCTTGTTTGAAAAATATGCAAAAATCACATAATAAGCACATATCTAGCAAATAACTAATATCTGCCATACAGGTCAATGCATCAAATAGAAATAGTAACCATATAACTGTAACAATCAATTGGAGCAGTACCATATATTATGTAATTCATATATCACCTTATTGTTGCAAACCTATTTTCATGGCTTATGTTTTGATGATTGACAAACACTATCTCTCTTGGACTACTTGTTGCTTCTAACTTTTCAGGAATCGAAGATCGGACGATCAAGAGGAAGTCAAGTCCAGGATCGCGTAGGTTTAGGGTTGAGTCAGTCTGTAATTTTATTTTTCACCTTTTGAGTCTACTTGTAATAATCAAAAAGACTGATGCTAAGTAACCCTTCACACACACACTTGAGAGGCTTAGAAATTCTGTTTTTGCCCACATCGGCCCGGCCGATGTTTATATCGTCCGGGACGATCCGCTTAAAACAGAAAGTCTAATTAATGATTCTTAATTAAGGCAGTTGACATTAACATATCGGCCTGGACGATACGTGTATCGGCCAGGACGATAAGCTCAAAATAGAAAGAGATAGCTGCCTTAGACAGTTTAGGCATACTGAATTTTAAATTATCGGCCAGGACGATTCCAGGATCGGCCTGGACGAAATTACCAAATTATGCCTTAATTGATCAGGAAATCAAGGGAGTAATTAAGGATGATTGATACGATCATATCGCCCAGGACGATCGTGAGATCGGCCTGGACGATCAAGCCAAATTTCAATCGGCCAGGACTGTTCCCAGGGCTGTGCTCAGGATGATTTACCTCTGATTTGAACTAATCGGCCAGGACGATCGTGAGATCGGCCTGGACGATCAAGCCAAATTTTAATCGTCCAGGACTGTTCCCAGGGCTGTGCTCTGGCCGATCTTCCTTGATTTGTACTAATCGGCCAGGCCGATGTCCATATCGGCCTGGACGATAAAGTCTGCTACTTGCAATTAATGAGCTCCTCTTGAGCTCTTCTATTTAAAGAGCTCTTCTTCAACGTTTTTGAGAGACCTTTGGCTGCTGCCTTGACTTGAGAAGACCTTGAGGAGAGAAAGAGAGAGAGGGAGAGAGAGAGGATCTTGTGAGGGGGAGCTTGTGAGGGGATTCACAAGGGTTGCTCAAGGATCGCTCTGCTTGTCTTTCGTCCGTGGAAGGGTCGGTAGAGGTAAGGAGTTTTGCCTTTGGTTATGGTTCTCTGCCAGCTTCAGGAGGAAGCAAAAGGAGGTAGGTTCTCTGCCTTGCCGGGGTGGCAAAAAGGAGTTTCTTGTGAGGGCTTCTCCGCCTAGCTGTGGGGGCTAAAGGAGAGTCACGTTTTGTAGTGTAATACTTGGAGGGTGCCTCCAAGGAGTGGACGTAGGTCGAGTCGACCGAACCACTATAAATCTTGTGTTCTTATTTTTGCTTCCGCACTTTTAAATTCCGCATTTGGTTTTGTGGTGTGATTTGGTTTGTGAATTTATTTCTTTGTCTTAAGAATTTTTAAAATACCAATTCACCCCCCCTCTTGGTTAGCTTGGGACTAAGTTCATAGGGCTTAACATCCCAAACGAACTTTCAAGTGGTATCAGAGCGGGATTCGAAAAATTAAGTTTGAAAACTTTTTGAATTTGATCCATGGCTAACGTAGGAAATAGAAACACTACTGAAGATTATTCGATTACACGACCTCCTCTATTTGACAACTTACCTTTTGATTTTTGGAAAACCCGCATGTCAACGTTTTTACAATCTACTGATTATCGCATGTGGATGCTTATTCAAGAAGGTTATTCTCCACCTTCTCGTGAAATTAATGGTATTAAAACTGAAGTTGCTTTTACTGAATGGACTTTCGATGAACGTGATTTGGCTCAGTTAAATGCAAAATGTTTGAACTGTTTTTTCTGTGCTTTGAAATCTGAAGATTACATGCGTGTTTCAACTTGCAAAACTGGTAAAGAGATTTGGGATAAATTATGCATCACCTATGAAGGTACTAATGAAGTTAAGCAATCCCGTTTGAACTTTCTCTTGCATGACTACGAACTTTTTCGTATGAAACCTCATGAATCGATTTCTGACATGTACACTAGGTTTACTCAGATTGTTACTTCATTGCATGCACTAGGAAAAGAGCTTTCGAATTATGAAAAAGTTAACAAGATTTTGAGATGCTTGCCTTCGTCTTATGATGCAAAAATAACTGCAATCACTGAATTAAAAGATTTGAATACTTATTCCATTGATAACTTACTTGGCTCACTCATTGCTTACGAGCAAGGTGTGAATCAAAGAAATCTTGATGCAGGTGAGAAGAAAAAGGAGAAAACAATCGCACTGAAGGCGCACAAATCGGATTCTGAATCTTCCGGGTCTGAAAGCGATGAAGTTGCCTTCATCACAAGGCAATTCAAAAGCTTTCTAAGGAAGAAACAAAGGCATCATCAAAATTGGAGGAAAGGTAAGGATCACAAATATGTTAAAGGATCTTCTGATGTTGTTTGTTTTGAATGCAGGAAACCTGGACATGTGAGAGCCGATTGCCCTACACTTCAAGATCAATCAAGCAAAGAAAAGGAAAAAGGTGAGGAGAAAGCCAAGTCAAGGAAGGACAAGAAGAAAATTCAAAGAGGATTTTGGGCAGAATCTGGTACTGATTCCTCTGAGACTGAACCAGAGGAAGAGACTACGAATTTGTGTTTCATGGGAGAAAATCAAAGTGATGAAGAAGAGGTATGTAAACCAACCTATGATGAATTGTTTGAAATTTGTGAAAAAATTCATGCATCATACAAAAAACTTAAGAAAACTCATGCTAGCCTAAAATTAGAACATTCAAATCTACAAAAAGAGCATGAAGTGTTTCTCAAAGACCATGCAACGATTGATTCAAATCACATGGCTCTCCTTGATGAATTTGATGAGTTGAACAAAAAGCATTTGGAATTAATTGATGAACATAATGTATTAAAAGTTTCACACACCTCACTTAGTTTTGATCTTAAGAAATCTAAAGATCTTGAGAAAAATTTGAGGATTGAGATTGATGCCTTAAAGAGAACAAATTTGAGGATTCAAAATGATCGGATGACTTCCACTGTTGATCTTAAGCCAAAACCTAGGAAGAGGCATTATAACTCAAATCATCTAAGAAATCCCTTTCCTGGAATTAGATGTTTCTCATGTGGCATGCTAGGACACATCTCACACACTTGCACCGTTCATCGTAGTACTCATTGGGTGTGGAGACCTAAAATGCATGATTCACAGCATACCTTACCTGCATTACATTCTACTTTTTCTAAGAAGGATCCCAAACCTGTTTGGGTTCCTAAATCTGATTGTTGTTGAGTTTTGCAGGTGTGCTCTCACCAAAGCCCTCGTGGGAGCATAGGATAACTGGACATAAGGAGGCTTGCAGCTCAAAAATTACTTAAACTCGCTGCTTTATCACGTGCTTGAAACATTAGTTTTGTGTGTCTTTTTATTTTATTTTTTCTAGTTTTTGTGCTCACTTTGTATTGATTTTAGTTTGCTTTATTTGTTTTGTTTTGTTTTGTTTTGTTTACACGTTGCTCTTTAATTTTGGCATTCATATGATTAGTCCTTTCAAACTTTTAGATTTTGGAGTTTTTGGAGATAGTGATTTAGCTTTTCAAAATTGGTTAGAGGGAGTTTGTCAAGGGTAGTGTAGACACCACCCTTTTTCTTAGGAGAGTTGGAGATGATTTACTCATTGTTCAGATTTATGTGGATGATATACTCTTTGGATCTTCTAATAAAAATTTGTGTGATGATTTTTCTAAAACAATGAATAGAGAGTTTGAGATGAGTTTGATGGGAGAGTTGTCCTACTTTTTGGGGTTTAGCATAAAACAATTGGAGGATGGAACTTTTCTAAATCAAACAAAATACATAAAGGACATTTTGAAGAAATATGAGATGGACAAAGCCAAGCCAATTAACACTCCCATGACTTCTAGTGCTCCATTGGATAAGGACCCAAGTGGTAAGTCTGTTGATCAGAAGAAGTATAGAGGCATGATTGGATCTTTACTTTACTGGACTGCGAGCCGACCTGACATCATGTTTAGTGTTTGCCTTTGTGCTAGGTTTCAGGCTGACCCTAAGGAGTCCCACTTGACTGCTGTTAAGAGAATTTTTAGATACTTTTTGGGGACACAAGGATTAGTGATTTGGTACCCTAGACATAGCACTTCTTTTGAGATTATTGGTTTTTCTGACTCTGATTTTGCAGGATGCAAGGTGGATAGAAAGAGCACTTCTGGAACTTGTCAATTCATTGGACAATCTTTGGTCTCTTGGTCTAGTAGGAAGCAAAACTCTGTTGCTCTTTCCACTGCTGAAGCTGAATACATTGCTCTTGGAAGTTGTGTGGCCCAAGTCCTTTGGTTGAAACAACAGGTAATGGATTTATGATTACATGTAAGTACCATCTCAATCTTTTGTGACAATACTAGTGCCATATGCATCTC
This sequence comes from Dendrobium nobile, assembly GCA_022539455.1. Taxonomy (NCBI): domain Eukaryota; kingdom Viridiplantae; phylum Streptophyta; class Magnoliopsida; order Asparagales; family Orchidaceae; genus Dendrobium; species Dendrobium nobile. The sequence goes on from CM039735.1 coordinate 9,289,033, forward strand.
TAAGAATCATATCCAACATTCAAGGACTAAACACATTGACATTAGGCATCACTTCATTAGATATCATGTGACTAAGGGAGACATTGAGTTACACCATGTGACAACTGAAAATCAACTAGCAGACATCTTTACTAAACCATTGGCCTTCGATACTTTCAGCTCTTTAAGGACCAGGTTGGGTGTGATTGACATAAATGCATGAAACTTTTTACTTTCTTTTGTTTTTCTTTTTTTTGCTTTTGTTTCCTGTTTTGTTGTTTTAGTTCTTTTTTTGTGTGTTTTATTTTTTTCCTTTTTGTCTCCTTTTACTTAGTTTTCAAAATCATGACTAATATGGTATTATATTCCTTGTCCTTGCGTTTGGGAATTTGTAGTCAATATGCTTTTATCTACTCAATCTCTTAGATGGTAGAAATATTTTGTGATTGTGTCTCTTTCTCTAACCTATTTTAGTGGCATAGTTATCTTCTTTAATAAAAAATCTCTCTCAAGTTAAAGATTGTTTATGGAATTGAGATCTTTTCTTAAACTTGCTTAAAAAACTCTATCTTATACTTATAATGTTTAAAATTTTTTTTCACATCAAAATTGCTCGTTACTCTTGTCCTTGATTATTGATTCTGCTTGTGATAACTCTTCCTTTGGTTAGAGAGAGTGCTCCTATTCTCTAATATATGAGAAGATCTATTCACAACTTTGTCTTTAAAAGATCATAAAAGAGACTATAGCCTGCAAAAAAAAAAAATGGCCAATGATGCCAATAAAAGATGCGCAAAGCGCCAAATTGAAAAATATAGAATACACAAAGTGTATCAAAAGATGCGCAGTGCGCCAACCAATTGTCAAGAGGCATAAAATGAGCCCACTCCAAAACAAGCTACTCTCTCTTTTTAAATCTTTTAGAACTTAGAAGTGTTGGTTATCAAAGACTTGACTTCGATTAAATTGCGATTGTGATAAATTTACTCTACCTCATTATTGTATGAAGATAGTTTTTTCTTAAGCCAAGTGATAAGTAAATTCCTTATTTTTCTCATAACCAATTAATTTCTTGAGTTAGGTCATTGATTTCAAAAGACAATTCTACCCTAAAAAATGTCTGAGCTAAGGGTAGCCATGATCGGATATTCTACTATTCTATAGATTGATGAGCTTATTAACACATTAACTCACAAATTTTTGAATCAATCACATTGAATGCTATATCATGTTCATGCCTTGGTTAAAAAAAAAAAAGGGGTCTCTTTGCTTTACTTTCTTGAATCCTCCTTTTTGATATGTCAAAAGGGGGAGAAGTTTATGAGGTTCTTTTTTACATCAATCCTGAATTTTTTCCATTAACTGTTTTCGTAGTGATTTGCCATCATCAAAAAGGGGGAGATTGTTGCAAACCTATTTTCATGGCTTATGTTTTGATGATTGACAAACACTATCTCTCTTGGACTACTTGTTGCTTCTAACTTTTCAGGAATCAAAGATCGGACGATCAAGAGGAAGCCAAGTCCAGGATCGCGTAGGTTTAGGGTTGAGTCAGTCTGTAATTTTATTTTTCACCTTTTGAGTCTACTTGTAATAATCAAAAAGACTGATGCTAAGTAACCCTTCACACACACACTTGAGAGGCTTAGAAATTCTGTTTTTGCCCACATCGGTCCGGCTGATGTTTATATCGTCCGGGACGATCCACTTAAAACAGAAAGTCTAATTAAGGATTCTTAATTAAGGCAGCCGACATTAACATATCGGCCTGGACGATACGTGTATCGGCCAGGACGATAAGCTCAAAATAGAAAGAGATAGCCACCTTAGACAGTTTAGGCATACTGAATTTTAAATTATCGGCCAGGACGATTTCAGGATCGGCCTGGACGAAATTACCAAATTATGCCTTAATTGATCAGGAAATCAAGGGAGTAATTAAGGATGATTGATACGATCATATCGGCCAGGACGATCGTGAGATCGGCCTGGACGATCAAGCCAAATTTCAATCGGCCAGGACTGTTCCCAGGGCTGTGCTCAGGACGATTTACCTCTGATTTGAACTAATCGGCCAAGACGATCGTGAGATCGGCCTGGACGATCAAGCCAAATTTCAATCGTCCAGGACTGTTCCCAGGGCTGTGCTCTGGCCGATCTTCCTTGATTTGTACTAATCGCCCAGGCCGATGTCCATATCGGCCTGGACGATAAAGTCGGCTACTTGCAATTAATGAGCTCCTCTTGAGCTCTTCTATTTAAAGAGCTCTTCTTCAACGTTTTTGAGAGACCTTTGGCTGCTGCCTTGACCTGAGAAGACCTTGAGGAGAGAAAGAGAGAGAGGGAGAGAGAGAGGATCTTATGAGGGGGAGCTTGTGAGGGGATTCACAAGGGTTGCTCAAGGATCGTTCTGCTTGTCTTTCGTCTGGAGTTTCTCGTCCGTGGAAGGGTCAGTAGAGGTAAGGAGTTTTGCCTTTGGTTGTGGTTCTCTGCCAGCTTCAGGAGGAAGCAAAAGGAGGTAGGTTCTCTGCCTTGCCGGGGTGGTAAAAAGGTGTTTCTTGTGAGGGCTTCTCCGCCTAGCTGTGGGGGCTAAAGGAGAGTCACGTTTTGTAGTGCAATACTTGGAGGGTGCCTCCAAGGAGTGGACGTAGGTCGAGTCGACCGAACCACTATAAATCTTGTGTTCTTATTTTTGCTTCCGCACTTTTAAATTCCGCATTTGGTTTTGTGGTGTGATTTGGTTTGTGAATTTATTTCTTTGTCTTAAGAATTTTTAAAATACCAATTCACCCACCCCTCTTGGTTAGCTTGGGACTAAGTTCATAGGGCTGAACATCCCGAACGAACTTTCACTTATTATGTTCATATCAATCATATCATCGTAATATATCATATCTTCATATTAATACCCATTCAGTTTAGCTGCATATCAATCATGTTAATAAATCAATCTTATCAACAATCATTTAATCACCGTATATCATATCTCACATGTCATCCATCTTATAAATCACCAGTCTTATTAATTACCAACCTTACTAGTTATCAGGCTTATCAACCATCAATCATTAGTTACATCGATCATTAGTTATCTATTATATTTATCATTAGTCTATCACATCTATCATCGATCTATTTATCATGTTTGTCTTTGATTTATCTATCATATCTGTCATATTTATCATCTATTTTATCTGTCATATCTATCATCTGTCGTTGATCATATCAATCATTAGTCTTCTGCCTCATCTGTTATTAGTCTTATCAATTTGCAATCTTGTACATTTTTACTAATTAGTCATATAATACTCATTAGTATTCTCAATCATATAACACATCAATTCATTCATGTTCTTGTACATATCATATCATTCATATACATATTTATTTATATATCATATGTAGTTGGCATAGCCTGTAGATTTATATATTATACTCATTAGTGTGCATGATTTATGTTAAATGCTCATATCCAGATTTTGCACATTTGCTTATGATCATTTTATATCTAGTCACTTTCTACTCATTTCAAATAAAATAACATATATCCAAAATAGATCGGGGTAATTTTCATATAAACCAGTCAAAACATTCAAAATAATGATATCCATCACATACCAAAGTTACATAGTGAAAGTTCACTAAAACAAGAGATATCATAATTTTGTTGCTTTTAGGAGGGAGAAATATTCCAAACTTAAAATCATAAAAATTAACAGTAGAGCAGATGTAATTAAAATGATCATAATAATTTTCATAGCATGAGTGAAAGACGAACAAGCACCAAAAAGCTTTCCCTTGCTTCTCTTCTCCCTTCTGTGCTTCCTCGGCAAATAAATAGAACGAGGGGGTATGGGGTGGTGGTGAGTGATGTTTAATAGAACATATTTTAAAAAATTGATTTAGTGCCCAATAATGTGACGCTGCATATTGATCCGAGAGTTATTATAGAATAGAACTTGTGATGTTGGGGCAACAACTCCTTGCATCGCTAAGCTTGTCAACATAGTAACGTAGCACCGCCGGCTAGATTCAAATTTTTATTTTTCAAATAATTTCATTGTAAAATATTGGGTAATTACAAAATGAGTCAAGCCGAGCTCGAGCCACACCTAACTCGAGCTCGACTCGTCCAATGAACAGTGAGATCGAACTTGAACTCGAGCTCAACTCATTAAAATAAATGTAAGATTGAGCTTGACTTGTTAACTAACTTCATCAAAGAAGCTCATTAGTGTAGGAGCACATTGGTATTGAGGAAGCTCGTCGCTGTTGGAGAAGCCTGCCGGAGAGTCATTGCAATAACAACTAGTTAGGTAGAAGTCATTCTTACTGAAGTCGCGAATGGAGCTCGATGGAGAAGGACCTTAGAGGACTGGCTAGACATGCACCTCAATTTTCAAGATTTATTGGAGAAAATGATAGGCTTGACATCAACTTTACTAAAGAAATGACATAAAGCAACACTAATAAGGAAATGATATGAGCTATACTTAGCACTTCGCACATCTTTCAAAATTTCATTTAAATGACCCAACTTCTCAAAATGACAGCTACAAGCGTCAACTATATAGCTTTTATTTTTTTAAATACAAAATATAATTTTTTAAATTTTGTTTTAAAAAATACATGTCAGCTCGTGAGACAAGGAGCTCGTTTAGTATTTGAGCTTTACTTTATGCTCGAGCATGAGCCAGTGACTAGATAAGCTCGACTTGCGAGCTCCTTAATGAGTCAAGTTCGAGCCATCTTACGAGCAGTCTTGACTCATTTATAGACCTAAACTAGGCTACATGTCTGTGAAAGTCTGTAACATTCATATCATATATTATACATTCTATTTTTCCAGGTTAAACCTTTCCCGTAATCCTCTAAACCCAATAAATAAAGGAAGAAAATGCATCTTTTGAATATTTTTGGGACCTCATATTACATGTTGTGAGATTTATATAGATTCTAATGCTCATTCTAATACTCCTCGTACTTATTCAAATCTCAAATAATTTTCCACCTATGATTGACAGGTTACTTGCTAATAGGTTGGGAACAGTTGCCAATTAGGGGGGCGGTGACTGATAACTGACATTAATGACAACAGCAATCATCAAACATGGCGGTGGTTAGCAGTGGCAGTGAGCGAAGCTTCTTTATTGTGTATTTATAATTTAGTTCAATTTGATGAAATCTAAATACATTGAAAATCGATCAAACAAAAATTTTTAAATGCTGAAAAATATTATATTGTATGTGATTTTCTTTCAATTAATTATCTCACTTTACATGTAGGCTCTTTTGATTTGAAAAAAAAAACATGATGCAAAGTATTCCAAATGTAAGAGATTTAAAAATTTTAACATTTGTTTTGATGATAAATAAATAAAGAATAAATTTTTGGTGAATTCTCTTTTCACTTTATAATTCAATTTTGTTGTATCCTAAATTTGATTATGGTCAACTAAATTCCAAAGTATACCACAACCTAATTTTGCCCTCATCACCAATTGTGTCGGTAGTGGTCACCACCCATCACAGTCCGTTGCTGCTCTTCATCCCCCTACTTGTGATTGGTCCCATTAGTATTAGGTTTTAGATTTTACACCATATTTATTTTACTTTAATTTAAATAAAAAATTATATATATTTATTTTATAATTATTCAAATAATTTCAAATATTTTTGATATAATAATTTATTTTATTTTGTATTTATTTTTCAGCAGAATATAATGCTTAAAAATTAACCACACCTACCAAGTAGGGGTGTCAATTCGGGTCGACGGGTCGGGTTCGGGTCGAACCCGAGTTGACCCGGCTCTAAACGGGTCAACCCGAACCCGACCCGTTTTTGCAAACGGGTCGACTTTCTAAACCCGGACCCGACCCGCGCGGGTTGCCGGGTTGACACGACCCGACCCGTCGACCCGAGGCAGTGGGCTCGCGAGCACGAAGGCCGAAGCGAACTGCGTCAGGCAGAGCGGCGAACCGCGGGACCAAGCACGCGTCGGCGTCGCCGGCGTCCGACCGCGGCAGTTGGCTGTGAGCCTGCGAGGCTGCGACTGCGAGCACGCGTCGCGATTGCCGAAGCAGCAGGCAGCGGGTACGCGTGACTCGCGAAGTCGCGGACGCGATTGCCGAAGCAGCGGACAGCGGGTAGGGCTTGCAGCGGGCAGGGCTTGCAGCGGGCAGTGGCTTGCAGCGGGCAGGGCTTGCAGCGGGCAGCGGGTAGCAGGTAAGGGCAGGCCTAGGCGGGAATAAGGGTAATTCAAAATTTTTTTTTAAATAAACGGGTTTTCGGGTTGACCCGGCAACCCGCCGGGTCAACCCGAACCCGACCCATTTTGTCAAACGGGTCGAATTTGAGAACCCGAACCCGACCCGTTTGAAAAACGGGTCGGGTCCAACCCGAATTTTCCGGGTCGGGTCCGGGTCGAATTTTCAGGTCGGATCAAATATTGACACCCCTACTACCAAGTATCTTCAATGGATTTTCGGCCCTAAAAAGGTCAAAAGATCTGCAAACCACGTGCTACACTGCCTGCAAGCAGATCGCGGCCCGATAACGGCGTGGATCCACAGTTCGCGCTTCCATTCTGTCACAAATCACGAAAAAAACCGCCTGCAGGGGTCCGACAATCCCATCAAAATATAGAGATCAAGCCAGCCAGCCAGCCAGCGAGCGAGGGAGAGAGAGAAATAGAACTGCACGTTTCTGCAAGAGCGTACGTGCACGAGAGGGGAGCTTGGGCAGAACTCCATTGCTCCCACTTGACAGTTTTCCGAGCCTCGCGGTGGGCGAAGGATGCCGCTGACGAGCGTTCAGGTGTCGGAGGATGTGTGGCTGACGTGCCTCGCGCATTCGCTTACCACGGAGACGGAGGAGATCATGGGCCTTCTCTTCGGGGACATTCAGGTAATCCTTTTCCTCCTCCATCCTCACCGTCTTAGGTTATGATCACTTTGTTCTACTAGTTTAATTTTGGTTGCTTTCTTTGCACTGATTTTTTCTAGGCCCACTGTTTCTCCAAAGCAATTAAGTTGGGAAAACTGAAGTTTCGATGCCATTTATTATTATTTTTCTTCGGACCGTTCTTGATCCGTGAATTTTATGGATTTATTTGTTGAAGTGGTTTGTTTTGAATTGTCGCTCATTAATTTCATTTTTTGGGGCGATCGTGATTTCAAGAGTTTGGCGTTTACGTTTCGGAGGGTATATTGTTCTTCTGTAGGAGAGGCATTGTAAATATTTCACGCCAATCAGTTTCTTGTTTGATATGGGGAGTTATGATTGTTCTTTTGATCAAAAGAAAGCTTCTTTTTTTTTTAATAGAAAAAATGGTTGCGGTTGGCTTTACAAGGATTAAACTTGTCTTCTTTGAAATGTTGGTATGAGTGCTTTTGTTGCCCAAGTGTTTCTAATTTGAGATAAATTCCAAATAATTTGAGTTGCCATAATTGAGAACTACAATTGGCATGATATTTATGTTTGATGTGAACTTGCGCTTATTTTCTTTTATAGTTTGTTATAGAATAATTGTTGTTTGTTTCCTTTTGCTTATTTAATTTTCTGCCACTTTTATACGATTCCCAATTAAATTGGGTTCTATTCAGAGATCATGAATTCACATCTGCATGACATACAGACCTAGTTTTTTAGTTGTATTGCATAGAATGGCGTTTTTATTTTTCATATCTTTTTCCATTATTGTTACCATTATATTCTTGCTCATATCTTGAAGCTGACTTGTTTATTTATTGATGTTTAAGGGGAATGGTCTATCCGTTTGAGTTCTTTACATCTCTTGACCTTCACGAAACTTACTTTCTTTGGCTAATTTCCTGTTTTCTTAGCCTACTCAAGGACGCTTTAACACTTCTCTGTTCCATGTATTTTAAATTATCTTGATGACTCGAAACTCTTTTGTGAACATTGACGTTTAGGATTTGCAAATTGAGCAGGCAAGAGTGTCACTGTGCTGCTAATGTATTATCCACAGGATTACCTTAGTTCAGGACATTGATGAACTTTTTAACTGATATTCGAGTTAATATATACTGCAAAAGTAACTTTTTTGCCAGTATTGAACAGCAAAGCTGAAATAATTCTTCAACATTTTATTCATTTGTTCTTTAGATGAATGTGGCTGTGCTTAAAACTCCTGTAAAGTTTTACCAATCTAACATCACCTATTAACTATGTGAACTTCCTTAATATTTTTGGCAAATCATAACTGAGATGAGTTAGTGCTAACATAAATAAATTAGGAGCTTAACATAGCTTATAGGTTAGCCCAAAGTGGATATTTATGTTATCTATGTTAACTTCCATAATGTTTTGGGCTAACTATGCATTCAAGTTGAAACCCCAATCTAACTTCAGCTATGACATAGGGAAGGCTTTAGACTTGACAATATATAAACTAAAGTGAGTATTTCTTATTTTTGGGTATTGTTGTTATTTGAGGTTATTTATGGTCCTTGTTTTGAGCTAAGAGTTCTACTCAATCTTTTATCTATTTATTACTATCATCTTCTGAATCATGATCATTTATTATATGGACATAAGTACTTGCAATACAGTAGATGAGCTTCATTTTGTTTTTATGTTTTGTGAAGGTAAAAGAAAAACCCGATTGAAGTTTATAGGTGGTTTGAGTTAATTGCCTTGTTTGTGGCACACAATGGGACATGGGAGGGGAACGAGTAAAATTGGGATTTTTAATACAACACTTATAGATTTTTAAGGTTCCTGATCCTTCCTAAAGAGTTAAGGAAAATTGAAAATTTCAAACCACTAATGAATGCAAGATGTGAAAGTGGTTTTACAAAATATGATGCTTAGAATATGATTGAGGAAAGTTTAAGCTTAGTAGTAATGTTGTTTTTTAAATCTTGCTAGCAAAATGTTATTAAAACCACTATATCTCAATAATAGAATTGTAAGCATTTATGAGCATATGATGAGAAGTTAAAATGTAAGCAATGCAAACAAGTAAAGAAAAGCTAGAGCAATGCTTATATTCAAGTCATTAAGGATATGTATGCAGGTGCCGTTACTGGTGTTCAAATACAAGGTGGTTTGATCAAGTATTTTCCTATTTCAGTTGGATTACATCAAGGATCAGTATTAAGCCCATATTTTTTTGCTTTAGTCATGGATGTTCTCCCTAGACATTTGCAAGAGGTTGTACCCGGTGTATGCTTTTTGTTGATGATATTTTTATTGTTGATAAGCTAAAGAGGGAGTTGAAGATAAACTTGAATTATAGAGGTCAACCTTAGAGTCTAAATGCTTGAGTAGATCTAAAACCAAATATATGAAGTATAATTTTAGTAGTAATAGATTCAGTGGAGGGATTGTGACTTTGACCAATCAAGTCATTAATAATAGTACATGTTTTAGATATCTTGGGTCTATTGCTCAGAGTGACGGTGAAATAGATGGGGATATCATTTGTAGAATTCAAGTTGAATGGTTGAAGAAGAGGAATGCATCGAACTTGTTATGTGATAGAAAAGTCCCCGTCAAACTTAAGGGAAAATTTTATAAGATGTTGGTTAAACTTGCAATGCTTTATGGTGCAGAATGCTGGCCATTAAAAGAGAAGCATGATATTAAGTTAAGTGTAGTAGAGATGAGGATGCTCAGGTGGATGAGTGAATTTCCTCTTATAGACAAGATACGAAACAAGCATATACATAAAAAGGTAGGAGTAGCTCCAATTAAAGATAAGATTAGAAAGAGTCATCTTAGATAGTTTGGACACATAAAACGGCGGCCTTCTGATAACCCAGTTAGGAGAGTAGATGCATTGGATTTGGCTTATGCTAGGAAAGTAGAGGTAGACTTAAAAAGATTTGGTTATAAAATATTATAAATGATTTTTCTTTATTAGATTTAACTGAGAATTTGACTCTTAATAGGACAGTGGAGAAAAAAGATTCATGTAGCTGACCCCATGTTGTGGAATAAAGGCTTGATGTTGTTGTTGTTGGCGTTAGCTGCCTACATTCACTTCCTACGTATACCTTTTATTCTCTAATCCTTCCTTTTCCTACACCCATAAAAATGCTTTGTACAATATTTTCTCTCCTACACTTGTTATGTATAATCGCTCCCTTCAATACTTTGGGCCTATGAGAATTCACTTTTTGGTTATGAACAAGAGTTGTGTTCTCGAACGAGTTTAGTTTGCACAAGGGTGGATACACACAAATCTCCCAATCTTACAACAAGTTTGAATATAATGATAATCATATTAAGATTTGTAAAGAGCAGCTTGTATAGCTCCAAGAAAGCTCATGAACCAAACCCATCTAAAAAAATTCCTTACAGGCAAACCTCCGGGTACAATATAATCAAGAAAACCTAAGAGAACTTTAGAAAAATGCAAATATTTTGGCACTAAAATGATCTATTTAGTGTTGGGAGTGCACATATATATAGGCCAAATTCTATGTGAAAATATGTGAAAAAAATGCACCAAGCCATTCCTCCAAATCATTCATAAAATCTCATTGTCGTTGGTGAAATAAACTAGCCTCTTTGTGCAAAAATGTCATGGGTATATAAATGTTTGACATTAGTATTTATAAATTATGCAACATACACAACTAGAAGAAATATGTTCGTATTAAGGGGTGTATGAACAATTGTATGTATTTATAATGTCTAATGCTCAATTATGTCTATTTTGTCTAATGCTCAATTTTCATTTAGTTAGGATTTTTGTTTTTTTTAGATTATGCATGATTTTCCACCTTAGTACTTATCCGCATTGAAAAAATTTGAGTTATACAAGTTTTTTTTTTAACCAACCATTCCTCGGTGTTTTGTAAGTTGAACTAATAAATTTTCAAAATTTTCTAATGAGTATTTATATTTTTCAAAGTCAAACTGTACTCTAGCTCATTTAACCGAAACTATTATTACATATGTTTTATTGAAACCTAAATACATCTATGCAAGTGTATATAGTCCGAGTTTAAGTGCAGATGTCTAAAGAATATGTCTAGATGTTTTGAACCAATTGTACATACACCCCTTAATACTTACATATTTCTAGTTGTGTATGTTGCATATTGGACTAGTTGCACAATTTCATCAAAAGAACTTAGATAACTTCTCATAAGGCAAATCTTTTACCTCAGCATTGGTGTTGTAAACATTTTCATCCTCTATAACCATGTATGAGAGAAATGACATGAATGAGGATGCAAAATAGAAGTAGTGCAAGTAGTGCAAAAAAGCACTTGGAAAATAAATGGATGTTGCATGTATATATATATATATATATATATATGCACCTTATATTCTCCTTTATTTCTTTAACTCAATCACAAAATGTTGAAGTATCACATCCTATTTTAGCCCATCAATAAACTATAAGGCATTATAGAGGCAAATAATCCAGTCAGACACATTTATCATCAACACCTATCCTGATTTTATTAATCATGATTAAATGAGTGAAAAATTAGCCCATATCGATCACCACAAAAAAAAAAAAAAAGCTTTAGACTTTACAATCATCTGATAGTTCCATCATAAGCATTGACATATAAACATGCAGAAATAAAATCATCAAATCAACCACAGCGTTTCTAAATAAATTTTAAATATAAATTCATATGTACAAAAAGTCTTTAATATACATTATACACATCTTCTTTGAAATATCCAAAATTATACATCCAGAAAGCTATAGTACAATAAAAATCTACTCACTTATCTACAACCCCAATTGCTCCTTCCCCTTGCCTTAAAACAACATGTATTATATTTGATAAGCTAAGTGCTTAGTTGGATAAATAATTCTATTATAAAGTTCAAATATACAATAAAAGAATATAATTATGCTGTGCTGATCATTTGAACTAATATGAGCATTTATTTTTACAAATAGAACATGCTTAGTGCAACACCTTTAAGCTAACATCAGCTTTAATGATTTGGTAGGTAAAATAAATGATTATAAACAATAAATATGAATATCTATAAAAATGTGAAGTACATCCATAAGTGTCAAACCGTTTAATTCACTATGTCAGTCAATTGCTTGTGTTAAAATTGTCTAGTTTGAAAAATAACATTTTAACCATAGATACCTTTTCAAAGTAGATAACAAAGAAGGTGAACTATTATGAAAGTAAATTCAAAGTAAATGGAACTTGAAAGTTGAAACATATGATTAATAGGACATACTAGATATGTTTCAAAGGTTTTCCAAGAAGATTATAAGTCTTAATAACCATGTAAGTCTAAATAGATTAAGACTAGTGTAGTGATAAAACCATAAAATCAGATCAATTTGATAAACCAATGGAAACATGGTCAATATGAAATCTTGAGAAAGTCTAGAGCCAAGACAACTCATTTTAACCAATCTTAACAAAGTTCCTCAAAAAGATAAACAAAATAACCGAGGAATAGGAATTTGAACACTCGATCTTGCTTGATCGCATTTATTCATCTCCTTGTAGTCTGGAATGGATCATTCATATGAGGTTATCGTCAAGGCCAATACCTTCAAGCTTGATTACTTCTTGGTCCACATCCACATGGTTAGCCTCTTAAATAGCAAATTTTTATGAATCTCCTTGTTGTCTTGAATGAATCATCTTATCAATTTAAGGATACACATGGTTATAACAATTAGATGGTACCAATGAAGACTTGTTATTATCAAATAAGTAATAGGCCATTATGGTTTGCTAGGCTTATTTATAGAAATGATCGATTCTTCTGTGGTAAAATCTCATTCTTTGATAAGTTATTGAGGTCTGATACTTGAAAATACTAATATTACATGAATAAGAAAAGGCTTGTGAGAAATTGTTTGGTTTATAGCTTCACAATTATCAAAGTTTAAATGCATTCATTCTTCTTTTGATTGTTTGTGAAATGCTAAAGAAGTGTTCTGATTTCATGCAATTATTTTGAATGAAAGAAACAAGTTATGAGTTCTTTTATAATTAAATTAGGAATTGATTGCAGCTATTATATTCTTCCTGAATAATGAACTTTGATTATGTTATGATTTTGAGGATTTGTTTCATGTGTCCTGAACAATGCTATGCTTATTTTCCCATGTGCATTGCTGACATTTTTGAGAGAATTTGTGTAGGATTTGAACAATGGGAACAAAACCGCTCTAATATGGGGTGCATCACCACAAATGAGATCTGATCGTCGAAAAGATCGAGTGGAGACAAATCCTGAGCAGTTGGCTGCAGCATCAGCGCAGGCTGAGATATCCATGGAATTATTTTTTATTAATTAAAGGGCTAATTACATTTGGATCTCAAATGAATACTTTATTCTTTGCAATAGTGTATATATTTTTGAAAACATTTCACTTTGTCTCCCTTTTTGATCACAACCAGGTGTTGAGGCTGCGCAGTAGTGATAACCTGAATCAACTCTTTCCTATTCTTTCCTTTCTCTCTCATCCAAACCCACACCCACCATATCACTTGAAAATCACCTTTTTTATTCTGAATGAGTTGCACATCATGCTCTCTGTCCCATTGGACTCCTCTCTAAATCTTCTATTAGTTGAGGTGAGGTCATTTGGTTTATCCATGATTTCTCCTCGCTCTCTTTCTTACCCTTAGCTTGAATGCCCTTAATGTTGCTAAGTCCCTCACCCCTTCAAAGGGCTTGTGATTGGGCTAAAAGGTATGCCTAGATGTTTTTCCATAATCCCCATCTTAGACCCCTGCTCGTAGGAAAAGGTATAAGGAAAGCTGCAAGAGACAGAGAAAATCTGAAATGCTACTTTCATATTGCGGTACCCACTTTCCAGAGCTTGTATAAAGAAAACATCAGTGGTATGTAAGATTAACTGCAACAGTATAAGGAAGCTATATCATGCGATCTCAGCTGCAGCTAGGAAGGTAACAACCTTTGAGTATAAGGCAACCCTTAGCCCTAGAATTCTTTCTGCAATTGGCTTCAGACTGAAGGCAAGAAAACCTATAGAAGTTTAAACTTTGATTGTTCTTGATGCTAATTGAATCATGGCCGTTGTAGCAATTAACCAAATCTGAGGAAATCAAATTATTGCTGAATATAAACTGTTCTCAGTAAGATCAATATCATAAATATGTTTAAAATAAACTAAAAGGAAAATAAACGTGAACAAGAAAAATAATATAACGTAAACTACCATGCCCATTTTAAAGTTCACTTTTTTGTGTTCCTACTTATATATATGTTTAAATATTTTCATTAAATTTTCCTGGCTTGTAAAATTTTCACAATAATGAATTTAGTATTCGATATTCATCAAGTATCCTCATAACCATTGTGGGCTCCGAAAATTCGGCCCCGGCCTCCCCGCCGCGCGATTTCTTTTTGCTATTTGAGCGAGGGAGTTTTAACGGATTAAGTTCCGGGGTAAATTTTGGAAGGCAGATGGGTTTGTAGATAAGACACTACCCAGAGATTTCGCCCTCATTTTGCGAGGACTTTATGATCTGAGTTCTGGTTTCCTATAGGCGCAAGCCCCTATAGTTAATTACCCCTCCCGATCACGAGAGAGAACTTTCGATTAAGGCTAGTCATCGATCAGATACGTATAGAGATACGTGTATCTGGCATATAGTAGCAGCAATGGATTTTGGGATTGGATTTGAGAATTGGGTTTTGGAAGATTTGGGAAAATTTTATATTTAAAATAGAAATTTCACCATCGTTCACTTAAAGCGGATGGTAGGGGAATGGATGATGGGCCCGATCAAGATCCCATGGTTCCGTCGTCCCGGGCCATCGTGGTCCCTGGTTTACTTAGTCAGAGGAGGTAGTCGACCCAACCTGACAGAAGGATCCTTGTCGGCAGCCATGGGTTGCTTCGTCCAAGGGGACCTTGTAGACCTGGGGTGAATGTTTGTCTAAGGGGACAAATTTGAATCCACCTTAGCTGATAGAGAGCTTTGTGCCCTGTCGATTATATCCTATTGATTCATATCTCAAGGATTTGATGCCAATAAGGAACGTATTGGCTCTGGCCATAACCGATATTTCGTGGTGCCATTTGGCGGCAAAACCACTCGGTTCAGAGGGCCCCGGGTCGTCGTAACCGTTTATCCTGCGGTGGCCATTTAGCGGCAGACCGCCGGTTAGAGGACACGTACCACGTCCTTACTGACAGGAGATTGTTTGAGAATGGATCCTAGTGATATTTTCGACTAGGCATTTGGCTCTTTGTGAGCTAGAGTTTATTTGAATTTGTCCACCTCGGCAAACTGTTGCGGAGGGTGGATGGATTTTGCTTTAAGTTTTTGATGGATTTATTTCATTTTTAAATATCTAGATTTTGGAATTTATTGGATTTTGGCATTGTGGATAGAGCTTGGAAGACATTTGGATATTTGGGGGACATTGAAAAATATTTGGAAACCCCTCCGATTGAGATTAGCGTTCAACACGGCCATCATCGGGGTGTTTTGGGGTCATCTCCATTTGTTGATTAAACTTTGTCGACTCGGCCGAGCTGTCGACCGAGGATCGGGTTTCTTGTAGGCTTTGTGCCTTTTATTTAATAAATTCTTTTGATTGTAGGCCTTGAAGGCCTAATATGAATGTATTGAAACAAATACATTGATCCCCACAACCATGTATTTGTTTAATGGTTCGAACCCTGTCGACTCCTATTGGTCCGTATAGAAGGATCAGGTTCGAACCTGAATTCACTTATCGACCCGCGCAGCATCCCTAGGCGTCACGTGTGTTTCAATAACACGCTCGCCGGGGCCCATGCGGATGATTTTTATATTGATTTAGACGTACCCCGTTGTGTACCTATGTGTATACAATACTACAGTGCACTTGTGTGGGGGTACTTTGAAAATATTTTGTAGTTGTGTAGATAACTATCGTTTGGATGCACACAACTTTTCATTTGAAATCTTATACACGCCTTCTGTCCGCTAATACGAGTGTTGCGGATCCGGTGGCGTGCTAGTCTTGATATTGACTCCCCCCTTTCTCATTCACCGGGGGAGGATTTTATGGATTCGGGAGTCGAAGGCTGCTGATTTGGGGAGAACTCCCTTCAGGATCTTTGATGTAGTAGACCGTCATTTTTGATATTTGTAGACATCAGAACTGTTTTCTTCTCGAGTATATAACTAAGAAGAGACTTTGGAACACCAGGAAATTTGGTTCTAATTTGTTCAAACATTTCCCCTCTTCTGCCAGGGGGTGTCCTTTTCGTACATAGAGTCGCCCTTGTACTCAACGCACTTGTAGATCTTGATCATCACTGTCGTAGATTATATCCGTACTTGTGTCCACAGTGATTCATTGTACTTTCAATACACTGTTGTTATCCACAAGTATCCATTTGCAGGGGACTGCTGCATCTACTACGACCTCCTAAAAATGTTTGTAGAAGACCCATTGCTTCTACATCATATCCACCCTTTCACCAATCTCGGGTGGTTGACGATTTCACTTGCTTGTGGGGGGTGGATCTTTGATTGCTGGTATCCAGTATTGTCATCTCAATCAACAGACATTTGTAGAGACTATTGTAGGAGATGTACTTGTGTCCACAGTGGTTCGTTGTACATATGACATACACACTGTTGTTATCCACAAATGGTCATTTGTAGGGGCCCGTACTTGTGTCCACAGTGGTCTGATATGCTTACGATGTGCCCACTGTTGTTATCCACAAGTAGTTTGTACTCATTTGCGGGGGACCGCTGTATTTGCTACGACCTCCTAGAAGTATTCGTAGGAGACCCATTGACATTAGTATCGTGTCCACCTTTCACCAATCTCAGGTGGTTTGATTGATTGTATTTGCTACGAGCTCCTAGGAATGTTCGTAGGAGACCCTCGTCTCTTGTATCACATCTACCTTTCACCAATCTCAGGTGGTCTGATGTCTGGATTTGTTTGTAGAGGACGGGTCTTTCCATTATTGGTCTCCCATATTGCCTTCTCAATCAACAGGCATTGGTAGGGATTGTTGTAGGAATTAACACATCTTTCGTGTACATCGGGATTTCATCCCCCGCTAGTAACTTGCTGTTAATTTAGAGAACTGTGCATTTAGACTCTGATTGGTTCATTCACCCAAAGTCCCAATTCTATGTATTCCATCAGACCCGACTTCAAAGTTCAACTCATGCTTGAGTCTCCCTCATTGTCCTTGAAAGTGTGGTGCATTTAATCTCGTAGGAACTATTGTAGGAGTTCATTGTATTCAAGCTCCACTTGATACTGCCCAACTCAAATTCAATGTTCACACGCTTCTGCTTTGAGTTCAGATCTGTTGTATTTCACTTGAGTTCAGGTTCTGTTTCAATGAAGTTCTCATTTGAGTTCAGGCCTTCTAAAATCTTGTTCAATTCATGTTAGAGCTCACTTGAGTTTGAGTTCTATGTTCGGGTCCTTGTATTTCGTATTGCATTTTATTCAAGTTTGAATTTGAACTTTTTAGAAATCATTTGGAGTTTGTTCAGGTTCAAATCCTCTGTTATTCATATAAGTCCTCTGCACATTTAGTCCAAGTTCTATGCATTCAGGTCCAAGTACGAGTCTTCTGTTGTTTATACAAGTCCTCTGCATGTTTCAGTTCAAGTTTTGTGCATTTCTGTTCAAGTACAGGTCTTCTGTTGTTCTTCGTATTGTTGCTGAAATGATGTCTTCACTTCCAGTGAGCTCCTTTGCTTGCTTTCGATCAAAATGTTGTAACTTCCGATCCCGTCAGGAAAGGGAGTCGTGGAAGGAGCAAAGTCAGACGGGAACACAAGAGGCGGCGAGCTCCCGTTCGTGCTTCCGATCGAAACGTCGTATCTTCCGGTCCGACTGGAAGGGAAAGTCGGCGAAGGAGCACAGTCGAACAGCCCTGAAGGAGCTAAAGAAGCGCGCGTTAGGTAGAAAGTTATCTCACAGCCAGCGAGCGCCCGCAGTTGCTTCCGATCAAAATGTCGATCCTTCCGATCCTACAGGAAGGGAAGTCTTTGGAGGAGCGAAGTCGACAGCCACGATCAGAGCCGAAGAAGCACGCGGAATGGAGAGAGTTATCTTCACGGTGAGCGGGCTCCAGTTCTTGCCTCCGATCGAAATGTCGTTGATGGAGCGGAGTCGAACAGAGAGGGAGAATCAGGAGAGTGAATGAGAGCGGGATCGTGAGAGAGCGAGGGAATGAGAGACCGAGAGAGGGAGAGTGAGCAGAAGAGCCCGAATGCCTCGTTTTTCTTTTCATTTTAACGACAAAAGGTCGTGCGAGGTCGTGGGAGAAAATGACTGTCGCGGGATATTCGCGATTTGGGCGGCGACGACGTGCGGGCAGGTATAATTTTTTTCTCTTTTTTTTTTGCTATTAACAGGTCAACAACCATCCTTCTTCATGTAGAGTAATCTGAGTCGTCAAAAGTGGGGGTTTTTTTATGTTAATGCTCAAGATTAGGGGTTTCAATTTATATTCTCGGGTTGGGTTTGGGTTTGACCTTAAAATGACCTGCACGAATATAGTCAATTTGAACCCAAACCTGACATGCAAAAAAAATATTTAAATTGAATACATCTACTTTCCTAACCAAGTCATCAGAAGGCTGTCATTTTATGTGATCAAATTATCTAAGGCGACTCTCTCTATTCTTATCTTCCATTGGAGCAACTCCACCTTTTCACATATATGCTCATTTCATATCCTGTCTCTAAGTGTAAACCCACTCATCCACCTGAGCATTCTCATCTTTGCAACACTTAACTTAATATTATGCTTCTCTTTTAATGGCTGATTTTTTGCACCATAAAACATTGTAGGTCTCACTACCATCTTATAAAATTTTCCCTTAAGTTTAAGGCGGACTTTTTTATCACACAATAAGCTCGATGCATTCCTCCACTTCAACCATCCAACATGAATTCTACTAATAATATCCCCATCTATTTCACCATCACTCTCAACAATAGACTCAACATATCTAAAAATGTGTACTCTTATCAATGACTTGATTGCCCAAAGTCATAATCCCCCACTAGATTTATTATTACCAAAATTACACTCTATATATTCAGTTTTAGAGCTACTCAAACGAA
This sequence comes from Dendrobium nobile, assembly GCA_022539455.1. NCBI lineage: Eukaryota > Viridiplantae > Streptophyta > Magnoliopsida > Asparagales > Orchidaceae > Dendrobium > Dendrobium nobile. The sequence goes on from CM039735.1 coordinate 9,308,071, forward strand.
AGCCTTTAGACTCTAAAGTTGACATCCATAATTCAAGTTTACCTTCTAACATCTAATAAAAAAATTTAAGTTTCAATCCTCCCAACTTCAAACAATATTAATTAACTTTTGTTTCCATATTTGTTCATCATATTCTTCCTAGAAAGAAATCCATAAGGAAGTGAAAACCAACGTGTTTGAAAGGCTTTGATGCAATCCAATCGTGAAAACTGCCGGCTGTAGACTAAGGAAACCCAATTGTGGAGATTATCGAATTCTTGTGGGCAAAGATATAATGAAAGCCGCTTAACACTTATGGAAATTCGATACACATCCTTCTGATTCGAAATAGCCACCAATAGAAGAAGAAAAATACTTGAAATTCACTAATAGAAGAAGAAAAACAACACAAGATACAAAAATCTTCAATTCGAGAGGAAGATTCAACTCTCTCAATCTCTAGCCAAAAGCTAGAGCACAAAATCAACACAAGGATCCCAAATTTTAGATTCAAATTCAAGATTAAACCCTAACCCTCAAAAGAGAAACTAATTAAAGCAAAGATGACAAATACAAAATTCCTAAACCGCCCCTAATTCAAATTTTCCTGCCCAAAACAATATTTAATTGAATTGTGGGCCTCCCTACTTAGCCACTTAAGAAGACTTTAATCTGATTCACTTGAGTTCATCAGATCAGGAGAGCTGATATTTGACAGCTCTTCATCCTCTGATTGCTGAGATGGGGGTTCCTCTACTGCGGCCTTTCTTATGGCTTGTTGAGTAGATGGAGCTGCCAGCGATCCGGCCATATTTGGGCTTGTTGGATCCGACCTCATACACCCATTCAGGCTTCAGACTTGAGCTATGGGAATTGCGCTTCCCAATGCTGATTTTGCTGAAGTTGGCAGATTTGGAGTCATCCTTCGTGGTTTTAGATTTTAGAGCCTACGAACATTTAGTAGTTGCTCGAGACTCATTTTCCCATTGGAACTTTGATTCTCCAGTCATTTTGGAGAACTTTGTAGACTACGATCACTTGGACTGGTCGAGTCAAATTTGCCTTCGTTCTTTCTTCAGTCTCTACTGACAGGTTGACGAAGTGGGGGTTCCGCTACTACGGCCTTTCTTATGGCTTGTTGAGTAGACGGAGCTGTCAGCGATCCAGCCATATTTGGGCTTGTTGGATCCAACCTTTTACACCCATTCGAACCTTAAGCTTCGGGCTGTCGAAGGACTTCAAGCTTTTCCGGCTCAATTTTGTAGGAGTGTGTAGTTTCAAAAGTCTCTTTCTTGACTTTTAAACCTTGGTTTGTTGGAGAAGGTGTCTCGATCTTTTGAGAGGTCACCTGCATAGACTTTGAAAAAGAAATCTTTGTATTCTTTAGCACAAAGTAACATTTGAATTGATAATTTTAAATATTTATTCGGGGATCTCGGCATGCAGCGCGATGTCGACCCGAATAAATATTTAAAATGCCCCCTGTCTCGTAGGAACATTTTAGGGTAGGATAGAATTGGAATTTTGAGATTTTAAATATTTGTTTGGGGATCTCGGCACGCAGCACGATGTCGACCCAAACAAATATTTAAAATGCCCCCAGTATGATAGGGAATTTTGAGATGTATTCTCATAACACAAGAGAATTTCAAAATATAGAATATATACGCTAATAAACATGTATGAAAACACAGCGTATTAAACATGACATCTGCTTAGGCAATTCATGCATAGTATTTCTTCAGGTATCGGCCATTGATCGGCGGCATGGGCCTTTGACCATTCAGATCTATCAGTTGATAAGCCCCTCCTTGATATACCTTCTCGATGACGAAAGGTCCTTCCCAATTGGATACGAATTTGCCACCAATTTTTCTGTGCGGGATGATTGGCCTTCTCTGCACCAGGACCAATTCTCCTTCCTGAAATGATCGAGGACGAACCATTCGATCAAAGGACTTTGTCATTCTTGCTCGGTAGATTTCCAGGTTCTACTGAGCTTGTAACCTGATTTCGTCGAGTGCATCGAGCTCCTCCATTCTTAGACGAGCATTTTGTTCCTGAGTCAGCTCATTCTGGACAGCAACTCGAAGAGATGGAAGTTCAACTTCTAGTGGCAGTACGGCCTCAACTCCAAATACTAGAGAGTAAGGAGTGGCTTTGGTCGGCGTTTTGTAGGTTGTGCGATACGCCCACAACGCTTCTGCCATTTTCGTATGCCACTCTCTTTTATTTTTGGAGAGAATCTTTTTTAACAATTTCACCAGTGTTTTGTTGAAGGCTTCAGCCAAGCCATTCGCTCTTGGATAGTAAATAGAAGAGTACCGCCAATCAATTTTGTGTCGATCAACGAACTTGTAGATTTTTGTACTTTTGAATGCAGTACCATTGTCTGAGATTATGCGGCGTGGCACACCAAATCTGTAAACAACATTGTGGGTGAAGAAGTTGATCACGTGCTCAGACGTAACTTCTTTGAATGGAGCCGCTTCTGCCCACTTAGAAAAATAGTCTGTCGCTGCCAAGATGAAGCGGTGTCCTGCTGATGACGGTGGATCTATTGGCCCGATAACATCAGTACCCCAACATTCAAATGGCCAGGATGCTATTGTAGGGTGTAGTGGATTTGGCGGTTGATGTATAACATCACCGTGGATCTGGCACTCATGGCACCTCTTAGCATGAGTGATACAATCTCTGACCATGGTCGGCCAATAGTAGCCCATTCTTTTAATTTTTACTGCCATCTTGGGACCTGATTGGTGCGCTCCACAGAGTCCTTCATGAACTTCCGCTACCACTTTATCAGCTTCTCGAATCCCTAGGCACCTTAGCCACATTTGATCGAAAGCACGCCGATACAACGTGTTGTTGACAAATGCATATCGTAGCGCTCTCTTCCTGATTTGAGCAGCTAGTGATTTGTCTATTGGCAATTTACTTTCTTTAAAGTAATCAATGAAAGGCAGTCTCCAGTCATCTTCTTCCTCGACATCTAGGCAATGCCACCATGATTCTGAAACTTGACTGGCCTTGCGCCTTTTCTTAGGAACTTGCTGTTCTTCAGACTGATCTTTAAGATCAACTGATTGGGGAGTTTGAGGATCAACCGGAGTTGCATCCTGCTGGCTTGAATTTGGTATTCCCTCTGCCTGCGGGAATTGTAGTAGAGCTGGCTCTAGGATTCGCCGATTGTGCACCATAATTATTATAGGCCATTCGTCATCCATATTCGCCATTTCTTTAGCCAATTTTGCCAGGGAATCAGCTTTGCCATTTTGACCTCGGGGAACTTGAGTTAGTTTGACAACTGGAATTTGCTTCATAAGCTCAAGAACTCGCCGATGATAACAGGCTAATTCAAACTTAGTGATTTTGTAAATTCCCAGTACTTGATTTACAACAAGTTGAGAATCACCAAAAATATGGAGATTTCGGATTCGGACATCGATTGCAATCTCCAATCCGGCTATTAAGGCTTCATATTCAGCCTCATTGTTGGTCCGAGGTTCAGTCAAGCTGAATGAGAATCTCATTATGCCTCCCTCGGGCGCCACGAAAATGAGTCCGATTCCGGCTTGGGCTTTCTCTAGATTTGGAGGCCGAGCACGCTTGATTGACGATGCTCCATCAAAATACATTTCCCATACTCGTGGCATCTCCTCTTCTTCAACATTCATGATCTGCTCGTCAGGTAGATCGTCGTTGAGCGGAGAATCTGTAGGAATAGGATGTGCAGCGAGAAAATCCGCCAACACCTGCTCTTTCACTGCTTTTTGTGGCACGTATGTGATATCAAACTGTAGTAAGATCACTGCCCACCTTGCCAAACGACCTGTCAACGCTGGTCTTGTCATCAAGAACTTCAACGGATCGATCTTTGATATCAAGGTGATTTTGTGAGACAGCATATAGTGGCGGAGCTTCTGAACTGCGAAAATCAGGGCCAAGCAATGCTTCTCGATTGGAGAGTAGCGGATTTCTGCTCCTATCAACCTCCGGCTGATATAGTAGAGTGCATTCTCCTTACCTTCTTCATTATGCTGGGCCAATAATGCTCCGAGGGACTCTTCTAGTGCTGCTGTATACAGTATAAGAGGCTTCCCCGGGATTGGCGCCGCGAGAATAGGAGGGCTTAACAGATATCTTTTAATGCTGTCAAACGCTTCTTGGCACTCTTCGTCCCATTTGAATCGGACATCTTTCTTCATCAGCTTTGAAAAAGGCTGGCACCTACCCGACAAATTCGATATGAATCTCCGAATGAAAGCCAGTTGTCCTTGTAAGGAACGGAGTTGACGAAGGTTCTTTGGAGGTGGCATCTCCATGATTGCCTTGATCTTGTTGGGGTCGACTTCAATGCCCCGATGTCGAACAACATATCCCAGAAATTTTCCTGAGGATACCCCAAATGCACACTTGAGAGGGTTCATCTTCAGATCGTACTTTCTGATCCTCTCGAACACAATTCTCAAATCATCTAGATGGTCTTTTCGGTTCGTGCTCTTTATGACCAAGTCATCTACATAGCATTCAACCTTTTGATGGATCAAATCATCAAATATACGAGTCATCGCTCGTTGATAAGTGGCACCAGCATTCTTCAGGCCGAATGGCATAACTGTGTAGCAGAATATGCCTATAGGAGTTCTGAATGATGTATGCTTTTCATCTTCAGGCGCCATTTTGATTTGATTATAGCCTGACGATCCGTCCATAAATGAGAATATATCATAGTTGGAAGTGCTGTCAACTAGCAGTTCTGATACTGGGAGCGGAAAGTCATCCTTCGGGCACGCCTTATTGAGGTCCCTAAAGTCGATGCAGATACGAATCTGGCCATTCTTCTTCTTTACAGGGACGATATTAGCAATCCAGTCAGCATATTTTTCTTCTCGGATGAAGCCTGCTTCTATGAGCTTCTTTGTTTCTGCGATCACCTGCTCTTCAATCTCCAATCTCATTCTCCTTGGAGCTTGTTTAACGGGTGCTGCATCAGGCTTGATTGCTAATCTGTGAACTGCTACTTCAGGGGATAAACCGGGCATCTCAGCATATGTCCAGGCAAAGCAGTCCCTGAATTCACAAAGGAGCTCTTTTATTTCTTCTACTTGATCTTCTGGTAGAAGAGAGCTAATGAAGGTTGGGCGAGGGTCATCTTCAGTTCCCAAGTTGACTTCTTTGAGCTCGTCCATCGTGGCAGCTTGTCCACCATCTTCCAGTTCTTCTGGTGCAGGCTCAGCTTCTACGGGTTGGTTATCATAATCATCAGCTTCGCGTGTCTCTTCAACACCGCCTTCTTCAGGTTCAATTTCCATGCATGTGATTGCCCGGCAAATCTCTTTCTGGAGGAATTTTCTTTTGACGAATCCGATGCCTTTATATGCATCTGTATCTTTCCGTCGTAACGGACGTGGATTTCTTCCATACCAAAGGCCCAAGCTTGTACGAAGCTGTCGTTTGGTGGTAGGAATATTGATTTGCTTTCGTAACATTCTTTGAATATTCTTGGTATTGAACTTGGGTAGCCTCGTAGGAAATAATTCCTCGGAGTCGAGAAGCATGCAATCCCAATCATGATTTTCCTCTTCACGAACTCCCGTGGAATATAGTACATTCCCGGGTGCAGTCCCCTTCTTCAGAGGAGGCAGATAAAGAGTGGAGAGTTCTTCAATCTTATGCACCTCGCGTGGAGTGATTTCTTTGAAGTATTGTAAGGGAATCCTCGTGACTACGAGTACGCTATCTGAAATTGACAGACTGTCTATCCTTCTGGAAAACACATTCTGCACCGTGTTCATGTAGATAGAGTCATAGTCATCATCATCATTTGAGTATTCAACCTCCTTGCTCCATTTGGATGCAGACCGGCCGACCTTTCTGGATTTTGTAGGGGCGACATGACTTTCATCACTGTCACTCCCAAGGTGAGGCACGTGTTTCTTTTCTTTTGAAACGGTTGGTGCTTCAGGAAGAGTTTGAGCTGCCTTCTTTCTCCCTACACGCTTCTTCTCACCTTCTTGTTTAGGTTTCTTTGCAGCCTTAGAATTTGATGCTCTAGCCTCAAGAGAACTTGACGACTTTTGCTTCTTTGGCATGAAGTACTTAGCATCTTCATAAACTGTTACTTCATGTACTGCAAATGGCTGAATATCACCAAAAATTCTGAATTCTTCTCCTTCTCTGAGATACTTCATGCATTGATGTAATGTTGAAGGGACAACGCCATATTCATGTAGCCAAGGGCGACCCAGTAGCGCTTTGAATGAGGTGTCTGCATCAATCACATGAAATTTAGCTTCTGTATGGAGTTCTCCGAATACAAGAGGCAGCATAAATGATCCAAGGGTTTTCTGCCCTTTCTCATTGAAGCCGTGCACCATCAACTTTTCTTGTCCAAGATGTTCCACATCGAGGCACAATGATCTCAATGCTTTCAGGCTCATGAGATTTACAGAAGATCCGGGATCAATCAAAATCCGACTGATCATCATACCATCGCTCTCCGCCGTAACATACAAAGGGCGATTGTGATCTGTCGTTCCAAGCATCATATCATCCTCGGCAAAGGTGATAAGGGGTTCATTTCGAGCTTGCAAGACTTCCGTTAAGTTACGTTCAGCAAAATATGCCTCATATCTTTCGGGATCCCTGAGAGCTCGGATCAAAGTCTCTCGAAGGTCTTTAGACATCAAGAGAGCATCATATATGCTGAGTTGCGCTGGGATCTTCCTCAAGTGGGATAAGATATTGTAATCTATCCCCTTGGTCAAAGTATCTTTCTTCTTGGAGTCTTCGGGGATAATATCTTCATTGATAACTATATCTTTTCCCTTATCTTTGTCAGAGATCCTTTTCTTTGGTGGAGGCGGTAGTACCTTGCCACTTCTTAATTGTACTTGGGCCACCTCATCTGATTCAGACTTGTTTGATGAAGCATTTTCTTCAGAGTCAGCCATTGTTGTGTCTGGAGACCCATCTGTGGACTCGGAATCGTCCCCCAACTTCACTTGTTTCATTTGTGATTCTATGCTTGGGTCTGAATCTTCATCATCTGGAAAACATAGATCATCTGAACTGAATTCCATTGATGACATCATCAGACAGAATTCAGGGGCCGCTTCTTCAGCGTATTTCTCCCTATCTGATACCTCTAATGTCGTAGAGATGACTCGGCATGTTTCTATAGGAAGAGATTCAGCCTCAGCTTCTTCTTCCTTTTCATCTATTTTAAGCTCTTTCATAAAATCACCGAGCTTAATAGGCCTCCTAGCAGTCTGGTAATATTCACCCAAACTATCAATAGCCTTTTGAGTTGCAGTCTTCTTCGCCATAGGCTTCTTCAATTTGGATTTCTTCTTGGAAGACTTTGACTTTGACTTTCCAGACTTTGATGAGCTAGCTTGGCCAGGTTGCTGTTTAGAGGTGGATGCTTGCGACACAGGCAACCATTTTAAGTTCAGTACCGGCTCAGTAGGAGACTTCCACTTGACACCAGGAACTCCTTCTAGCTGTTTCAGCATTTTTGTTGTCTTCTTGGAGATCACAGTCTCCCATTGTTCCTTTTGGACAGATTCTTTTGTTGTTGTTTCTTTAGGCGGGAGTACGGAAGATGATGTCACCACCCGGGTGGATTCCTTTCTGGGACGAACTAACACATTATCTGATAATGTCAATTCTCCCCTCTTGTACATCTTTTCTAGCCAATCTTTGAAGACATAACAATCTTCAATTGGATGACTAACTACTCGATGATATGGACAGTAGTTTGGGTCGCCACTGTGTTTGGACTCTTCAGGTCTTTTGCATTCTGGCAACTCCAAACCATTCTTGAGTGCTTGTCGGAATAGCTTGGCAACACTTTCCCTCTTGAACGAATATTCTTTATTCATTTTCTCCTTGAGGGAGGGGAACGTTCTATCACCAGCTCCTGCAGTCTGCCTCTGGCGCTCTCCTCCACCAGGAAAGGCTCGAGGTTTGTCATTTCCTCCAAGAACCAGCTTTGGTTGAGGAATTTGATTGTAAACCTGTTTTGGTTTTTCTTCATATTGCATAGGCTGTTTTCCTTTATCCACATTATACACTACCCGTTTACCTTTATCAGGTCTGGGAGGGAATGCAGAGTATACCTCATTCTTTCTTGTGTCAGGAGCTTTAGCCTTTTTGGATTTATCAGGGAAGCTTTCAGACTTTGACAAGTTTAACTTTTCAAACTTCGCCACCCTGTCGAGCAGATCTTGAAAGGTGGTGATTGAAGCCATGCACAGGAAGGGCTGCATTTTATCATCAATATTCCCCATCAACAATTGGACTGCATGCTCTTCTTCTAGCTGCTGCTCGCACTTCATGCTGAGATTGCGCCAGCGTGTTATATATTTCGTCACTGACTCATCCTTTCTCCTTTTATCTAGGGCGAGATCAGCGATAGTAGTCTTTTCCGTTGCACTGGCAAATCTTTTCACGAACAAGGCCTCCAGCTCCGCAAAAGTCTTCAGTGAATCGTTCGGCAATTCAGCGTACCATTCAAAAGCAGTTCCACTCAAGCTGCTCACGAATTGCCTGAATAACAAAGCATCATTGCCTCCTGTATTTCCACAGGTAGTTTTGAATTGTGCGAGATGCTGCCTGGAATTTTTATTTCCATCGAAAATATTGAACTTCGGCACAGAATATCCCTTTGGATATGGCACCTGATCGTATTCTGATGGGTACGGGCGACCTTTGCCTACCAGCTTCTCTGCTTGTTCAGCAGCTATAATGGCCTTAATCTTTTCGCTAATTAAGCCCTCAAGCTGCGCTGCAGTTACAGGTTCAGAGGCGCTCGCCACATTTTGTGGAGTACACTGACGGGTATGATCATCATTCTTATCGCCGCCTTCAGGTACACCTTTCACTCCTGAGGCTTGGGGAGCTTGGAGATTTTGAGGATTTACAGCTTGGTTGACGAGCTGAACTGGTGCAGGGCCCACAGAAGTGGTCTTCTGCTTCATCTCCATCATAGCCGTCATCTGAGTCATCATCTCAGTCATTTTATCGTTTAACTGAGAGATTTCTCTGTCTTTCCTTCGCATCTGTCGCCTCATTTGATTTCTCATTTCAGCGAGTGTGATATCTTCGCCACCGAAGGGATTTTCTCCGACCTCTTCTTCTTCCTCATCTCCTTCTTCTGAGGAGCGAGCACTTCGGCTGGCAATGGATCGAGCCCTATGACGACGTCGATAAACACGTACGCGTGGCTGTGATTGCTGGTCATCTTCACCACCATCATCATCTTCATCTTCAACATCAACGTGGCTGACCATATGAACCACTTCGAGCTCCATAGTGTCTTCATCATCATATTCTTCTTCATCATTTTGCACCTGAATTTCTGAGCGACGGCGCCACTGAATTTCAGGTTCTTGATTTGGGATGACTATTTTTTCAACCCGTGGACTACGATCAAAGTGAAATTCCTCTTTGGTTGTAGTAGGAGAATGACGGGATCTCCTGGAAGACTCTCCAGGATGTCGACCGTCATTATAATTGTCGTCATTATGGGCCTTCTTTTGGACCCATTTCTGACGAGTTCTGTTGGCAGGTGCGGATCTCAGGTAGACTGTTCCGGATGTCACGCTTGACTTATCTCTTTCTTCAAAGATCTTTTCCTTTCGAGGCTTTGGCCTCCAAACTTGTTTGCCCTTCCACCGGGACCTTTCGGCGACGGATCCCCGAACATATGGTTCAGGTGTCACGCCCCGATGCTCACCGCGTGGAGCTTGTTGTCGGTAATCCCTTCTTTCAACTATCACAGCAGATGATAGTCTATCTCTTGGAGGAGTTCTTCGGGCCTCAACGATTAATGGCCTCTGGAACTTCTTTTTCATTAAGCCCTTCTCCTTGACTGTCTTCAGAACTCGGTGAACCCGGGCAGACAGGCGTTCGGGCTCTCTTATCTTCTGAGGGGTTGGAGCTTCAGGTCGACGCTCCCAGAAAGATTTTTTGAGCTCCCCAGTTGAGCTATTTCTTTTGATCCACTTCAGGTTGGAAAACCTGTTCTGAGTGGGAATATTGATTTCTGATTCTGGTGCTGGCAGATTGGAGGGATGGACTGGTACAGGTAATTGCTGAGCTCGCAGCTCTGCATTTCTCTTCCTCCTTTGCCTTCTGTTAAGCCTTCCTCCAGATGAGGAAGCTTCAGCATCATACCTCCCAGGTGCAACAGGCTCTCTGGGCAGGTTAGTGGTGTTAGCAGTCACCACGGAAATTTTTCTTCCATCAACAACCCTCTTTGCAGTAAGGGTTTCAGGCTGGGATAATCTTTTAAATACAGAAACTCTTCCTTGAGTAGCATCTCTGGCAAGAGCTCGCGGCGCTGGCAGATGCGCACGCTGTACAGTGGTCCTTGCAGAATGGGACCTTCCAAAAAGTTGTTCAGAGTTGACGCCGTACACAGGGACGGCTGCAGCCCTTGCAGTAGCTGCTGAGAATTCGAGTCCACCAAAGTGAATAGTGGCTCCAGTGTTTCCAGTTTCTATGACAGCATTCGCCAGTTGAATTCTGGCTCCTCGTCCCAGTTGGACGGTCATCGGTGTGTCCTGCATTTCCATTCTGTGAAAATGAAAGGCAGGGGTTAGTAATCAGAATTGATACATCACCCCGCACTCTCATAAAATAGAAATAATGCAGAACAGATAACAGAAGCAGGAAAATTATTATAGAATTAAAAATCCTGCTAAATAAATTTCCATTGATCTTATTTAAAAGATTCATTTTCGGGACCTTTCAGTGATGGATCTTTGGACATAAGAACCAAATGTCACATCCTGATGTTCACCGTATGGATCTCAATATGATCATCATTTCACTTTTTTACTGCTACTATAGCATTTAAACGACTAGCCAAAGATGGAAAGAGAAACTATTCCCCAGTGGAGTCGCCAGAAATCTGTGGGCTCCGAAAATTCGGCCCCGGCCTCCCCGCCGCGCGATTTCTTTTTGCTATTTGAGCGAGGGAGTTTTAACGGATTAAGTTCCGGGGTAAATTTTGGAAGGCAGATGGGTTTGTAGATAAGACACTACCCAGAGATTTCGCCCTCATTTTGCGAGGACTTTATGATCTGAGTTCTGGTTTCCTATAGGCGCAAGCCCCTATAGTTAATTACCCCTCCCGATCACGAGAGAGAACTTTCGATTAAGGCTAGTCATCGATCAGATACGTATAGAGATACGTGTATCTGGCATATAGTAGCAGCAATGGATTTTGGGATTGGATTTGAGAATTGGGTTTTGGAAGATTTGGGAAAATTTTATATTTAAAATAGAAATTTCACCATCGTTCACTTAAAGCGGATGGTAGGGGAATGGATGATGGGCCCGATCAAGATCCCATGGTTCCGTCGTCCCGGGCCATCGTGGTCCCTGGTTTACTTAGTCAGAGGAGGTAGTCGACCCAACCTGACAGAAGGATCCTTGTCGGCAGCCATGGGTTGCTTCGTCCAAGGGGACCTTGTAGACCTGGGGTGAATGTTTGTCTAAGGGGACAAATTTGAATCCACCTTAGCTGATAGAGAGCTTTGTGCCCTGTCGATTATATCCTATTGATTCATATCTCAAGGATTTGATGCCAATAAGGAACGTATTGGCTCTGGCCATAACCGATATTTCGTGGTGCCATTTGGCGGCAAAACCACTCGGTTCAGAGGGCCCCGGGTCGTCGTAACCGTTTATCCTGCGGTGGCCATTTAGCGGCAGACCGCCGGTTAGAGGACACGTACCACGTCCTTACTGACAGGAGATTGTTTGAGAATGGATCCTAGTGATATTTTCGACTAGGCATTTGGCTCTTTGTGAGCTAGAGTTTATTTGAATTTGTCCACCTCGGCAAACTGTTGCGGAGGGTGGATGGATTTTGCTTTAAGTTTTTGATGGATTTATTTCATTTTTAAATATCTAGATTTTGGAATTTATTGGATTTTGGCATTGTGGATAGAGCTTGGAAGACATTTGGATATTTGGGGGACATTGAAAAATATTTGGAAACCCCTCCGATTGAGATTAGCGTTCAACACGGCCATCATCGGGGTGTTTTGGGGTCATCTCCATTTGTTGATTAAACCTTGTCGACTCGGCCGAGCTGTCGACCGAGGATCGGGTTTCTTGTAGGCTTTGTGCCTTTTATTTAATAAATTCTTTTGATTGTAGGCCTTGAAGGCCTAATATGAATGTATTGAAACAAATACATTGATCCCCACAACCATGTATTTGTTTAATGGTTCGAACCCTGTCGACTCCTATTGGTCCGTATAGAAGGATCAGGTTCGAACCTGAATTCACTTATCGACCCGCGCAGCATCCCTAGGCGTCACGTGTGTTTCAATAACACGCTCGCCGGGGCCCATGCGAATGATTTTTATATTGATTTAGACGTACCCCGTTGTGTACCTATGTGTATACAATACTACAGTGCACTTGTGTGGGGGTACTTTGAAAATATTTTGTAGTTGTGTAGATAACTATCGTTTGGATGCACACAACTTTTCATTTGAAAGCTTATACACGCCTTCTGTCCGCTAATACGAGTGTTGCGGATCCGGTGGCGTGCTAGTCTTGATATTGACTCCCCCCTTTCTCATTCACCGGGGGAGGATTTTATGGATTCGGGAGTCGAAGGCTGCTGATTTGGGGAGAACTCCCTTCAGGATCTTTGATGTAGTAGACCGTCATTTTTGATATTTGTAGACATCAGAACTGTTTTCTTCTCGAGTATATAACTAAGAAGAGACTTTGGAACACCAGGAAATTTGGTTCTAATTTGTTCAAACATTTCCCCTCTTCTGCCAGGGGGTGTCCTTTTCGTACATAGAGTCGCCCTTGTACTCAACGCACTTGTAGATCTTGATCATCACTGTCGTAGATTATATCCGTACTTGTGTCCACAGTGATTCATTGTACTTTCAATACACTGTTGTTATCCACAAGTATCCATTTGCAGGGGACTGCTGCATCTACTACGACCTCCTAAAAATGTTTGTAGAAGACCCATTGCTTCTACATCATATCCACCCTTTCACCAATCTCGGGTGGTTGACGATTTCACTTGCTTGTGGGGGGTGGATCTTTGATTGCTGGTATCCAGTATTGTCATCTCAATCAACAGACATTTGTAGAGACTATTGTAGGAGATGTACTTGTGTCCACAGTGGTTCGTTGTACATATGACATACACACTGTTGTTATCCACAAATGGTCATTTGTAGGGGCCCGTACTTGTGTCCACAGTGGTCTGATATGCTTACGATGTGCCCACTGTTGTTATCCACAAGTAGTTTGTACTCATTTGCGGGGGACCGCTGTATTTGCTACGACCTCCTAGAAGTATTCGTAGGAGACCCATTGACATTAGTATCGTGTCCACCTTTCACCAATCTCAGGTGGTTTGATTGATTGTATTTGCTACGAGCTCCTAGGAATGTTCGTAGGAGACCCTCGTCTCTTGTATCACATCTACCTTTCACCAATCTCAGGTGGTCTGATGTCTGGATTTGTTTGTAGAGGACGGGTCTTTCCATTATTGGTCTCCCATATTGCCTTCTCAATCAACAGGCATTGGTAGGGATTGTTGTAGGAATTAACACATCTTTCGTGTACATCGGGATTTCATCCCCCGCTAGTAACTTGCTGTTAATTTAGAGAACTGTGCATTTAGACTCTGATTGGTTCATTCACCCAAAGTCCCAATTCTATGTATTCCATCAGACCCGACTTCAAAGTTCAACTCATGCTTGAGTCTCCCTCATTGTCCTTGAAAGTGTGGTGCATTTAATCTCGTAGGAACTATTGTAGGAGTTCATTGTATTCAAGCTCCACTTGATACTGCCCAACTCAAATTCAATGTTCACACGCTTCTGCTTTGAGTTCAGATCTGTTGTATTTCACTTGAGTTCAGGTTCTGTTTCAATGAAGTTCTCATTTGAGTTCAGGCCTTCTAAAATCTTGTTCAATTCATGTTAGAGCTCACTTGAGTTTGAGTTCTATGTTCGGGTCCTTGTATTTCGTATTGCATTTTATTCAAGTTTGAATTTGAACTTTTTAGAAATCATTTGGAGTTTGTTCAGGTTCAAATCCTCTGTTATTCATATAAGTCCTCTGCACATTTAGTCCAAGTTCTATGCATTCAGGTCCAAGTACGAGTCTTCTGTTGTTTATACAAGTCCTCTGCATGTTTCAGTTCAAGTTTTGTGCATTTCTGTTCAAGTACAGGTCTTCTGTTGTTCTTCGTATTGTTGCTGAAATGATGTCTTCACTTCCAGTGAGCTCCTTTGCTTGCTTTCGATCAAAATGTTGTAACTTCCGATCCCGTCAGGAAAGGGAGTCGTGGAAGGAGCAAAGTCAGACGGGAACACAAGAGGCGGCGAGCTCCCGTTCGTGCTTCCGATCGAAACGTCGTATCTTCCGGTCCGACTGGAAGGGAAAGTCGGCGAAGGAGCACAGTCGAACAGCCCTGAAGGAGCTAAAGAAGCGCGCGTTAGGTAGAAAGTTATCTCACAGCCAGCGAGCGCCCGCAGTTGCTTCCGATCAAAATGTCGATCCTTCCGATCCTACAGGAAGGGAAGTCTTTGGAGGAGCGAAGTCGACAGCCACGATCAGAGCCGAAGAAGCACGCGGAATGGAGAGAGTTATCTTCACGGTGAGCGGGCTCCAGTTCTTGCCTCCGATCGAAATGTCGTTGATGGAGCGGAGTCGAACAGAGAGGGAGAATCAGGAGAGTGAATGAGAGCGGGATCGTGAGAGAGCGAGGGAATGAGAGACCGAGAGAGGGAGAGTGAGCAGAAGAGCCCGAATGCCTCGTTTTTCTTTTCATTTTAACGACAAAAGGTCGTGCGAGGTCGTGGGAGAAAATGACTGTCGCGGGATATTCGCGATTTGGGCGGCGACGACGTGCGGGCAGGTATAATTTTTTTCTCTTTTTTTTTTGCTATTAACAGGTCAACAACCATCCTTCTTCATGTAGAGTAATCTGAGTCGTCAAAAGTGGGGGTTTTTTTATGTTAATGCTCAAGATTAGGGGTTTCAATTTATATTCTCGGGTTGGGTTTGGGTTTGACCTTAAAATGACCTGCACGAATATAGTCAATTTGAACCCAAACCTGACATGCAAAAAAAATATTTAAATTGAATACATCTACTTTCCTAACCAAGTCATCAGAAGGCTGTCATTTTATGTGATCAAATTATCTAAGGCGACTCTCTCTATTCTTATCTTCCATTGGAGCAACTCCACCTTTTCACATATATGCTCATTTCATATCCTGTCTCTAAGTGTAAACCCACTCATCCACCTGAGCATTCTCATCTTTGCAACACTTAACTTAATATTATGCTTCTCTTTTAATGGCTGATTTTTTGCACCATAAAACATTGTAGGTCTCACTACCATCTTATAAAATTTTCCCTTAAGTTTAAGGCGGACTTTTTTATCACACAATAAGCTCGATGCATTCCTCCACTTCAACCATCCAACATGAATTCTACTAATAATATCCCCATCTATTTCACCATCACTCTCAACAATAGACTCAACATATCTAAAAATGTGTACTCTTATCAATGACTTGATTGCCCAAAGTCATAATCCCCCACTAGATTTATTATTACCAAAATTACACTCTATATATTCAGTTTTAGAGCTACTCAAACGAAAGCCTTTAGACTCTAAAGTTGACATCCATAATTCAAGTTTACCTTCTAACATCTAATAAAAAAATTTAAGTTTCAATCCTCCCAACTTCAAACAATATTAATTAACTTTTGTTTCCATATTTGTTCATCATATTCTTCCTAGAAAGAAATCCATAAGGAAGTGAAAACCAACGTGTTTGAAAGGCTTTGATGCAATCCAATCGTGAAAACTGCCGGCTGTAGACTAAGGAAACCCAATTGTGGAGATTATCGAATTCTTGTGGGCAAAGATATAATGAAAGCCGCTTAACACTTATGGAAATTCGATACACATCCTTCTGATTCGAAATAGCCACCAATAGAAGAAGAAAAATACTTGAAATTCACTAATAGAAGAAGAAAAACAACACAAGATACACAAATCTTCAATTCGAGAGGAAGATTCAACTCTCTCAATCTCTAGCCAAAAGCTAGAGCACAAAATCAACACAAGGATCCCAAATTTTAGATTCAAATTCAAGATTAAACCCTAACCCTCAAAAGAGAAACTAATTAAAGCAAAGATGACAAATACAAAATTCCTAAACCGCCCCTAATTCAAATTTTCCTGCCCAAAACAATATTTAATTGAATTGTGGGCCTCCCTACTTAGCCGCCCTCCTTCATGATTCTGCCCTCCTTGGGCCCGCAGACTGTAGACAAAAACCTGTCCACTAGGGATCGATTCAGCTGGTTCAACCGACCCCCCTTGGGCCAGCCTAATACCTTCCTCCTATGTTTTCCAGTTTCCTGTAACTGTATCATGTGCTGAAACTTGTTCTAGGAATATGGCAGTAGTAAGGCAACCTGCGACAACCGTATAAGGAAGAAATAGCATGTGATCCCTGCTGTTAGGGCTGCAAATGAACCGAGCTGAGCCGAGCTTTGGCATGTTCGAGTTCTGGTTCGTTTGTCAGAATCGAGCTCAAGCTCGGCTAGAAGCTCGTTGAGCTTCTTGGACAGCTGTTCGAGTTCGAGCTTGTTTAAAACTTCCATGTTCGAGCTCGGTTCGGTTCGTATTCGAGTTTGGTTCATTTCGAGCTTATCTAGCTGTCGTGAACGATCCAGCTGAGCTGACTGCAATTAACAAATTAAATTTATTTATTTCAAGTTGGGTAGATCGGTGCAAACCCACATAAGATGAGAGGAAGACCCGCCCGCCTGTTGTCCATTGCCCAACGAGTGAGCTGCGGTATGGGACTAAACCGACCCCTATAGTTTTTTTTTTTCTTGCAGGCCATGGAGGAGAGAGATAGAGTTAAATAATAGTTAAATATATATAAAACAGTAATAATATTATCATAGTAATAATGTTAAATAGTAAAACAGTAATATATATAGTTAAATAGTTTTATATATATATATATATATATATATATATATATATATAGAGAGAGAGAGAGAGAGAGAGAGAGAGAGAGAGAGAGAGAGAGAGAGAGAGATAAATAATGTATAAAGCATTAATAACGTTAAATATATTAGTTATATATTTAGTTAAATAGTAATATATATAAAACAGTAATAACGTTATAATAGTTAAATAATGTTAAATTTAAATATAGTTAAATTCTTTCGAGCGGCGGGAGTTAAAATAGTAATATATATTTAAATAATGTTAAATATATTATTAGTTAAATAGTAATATAAATGAGCTTAGTTATAAATGTTAAATATCTTTTTAGTTAATATTTAAATATTTTTTTAACTAAATAAGGCATAATCGATCTTTTTAATTGGGTTTCTCAACGAGCATGTTCACGAGCTCTAAACGATCTTGTTTGTGAATCATAAACGAGCCGAACGTCAGGGTGTTCAAGTTTGTTTATTTAGCTATCGAGTATTGTCAAATTTGTTCAAGCTTGTTCATTTACCTTATCAAACGACCATAAACAAGCTCTTATCGAGCCGAGCCACGAGTAGCTCGTCGAACGCTCGGTTCATTTGTAGCCCTACTTGCTGTTGCCAGGAAGTTAAGTATCTAGAGCGGAAGGCAACCCTTAGCTCCGAAATTTCTTCCTGCAATTAGCTTGTGATTTAAAGTCAAGGAAAACCCAAAAAGTTGAATGATAAACTAGTCATGATATTGGTTTAATCAAGGCTCTTGTTATGGTAAACCTAATGACGAAATTAAAATATTGGAGAACACAGCCCATTCTCCATAGGTTCAATATTATAGGCATTTTTTAACAGGAACTGAAAAGAAAATAAAATGCATACTAAAAGAGAATATAATAAAATTCATTTTGTGTTTCCGATGAGTGTACATTATCAGATTTCCATT
Organism: Dendrobium nobile; assembly: GCA_022539455.1. Classification (NCBI taxonomy): domain Eukaryota; kingdom Viridiplantae; phylum Streptophyta; class Magnoliopsida; order Asparagales; family Orchidaceae; genus Dendrobium; species Dendrobium nobile. The sequence continues at coordinate 9,326,030 of CM039735.1, forward strand.
GCTTCCCTGTACATCCACCTCTGTCACTTGCACCCACTTTAGAACAAAGCTTTCCTTCTCTTACATCTTTTATATTCTTAGTCTAAAATTAAGAGCGTCTTATTCTTGTTCTAAAATTAAGAGCGTCTTATTCGTGGTTTTAGATATTGGCCCTCTTGACATCATTCAAATATGAAATGGTATAAGCACTAGTCCACAAGGATACATCTGAAGATCAAAATTGATGTCGACTATCTATCCAGGCGAAATCTTAATAAAAAGCTGGAGATCAAAAGGTTTTTACATGCGCAAACCTAGATGTAACATATTTATAATCTATCGGTTAAAACAAAGCTGTTATAAAACTTTATATGGTTATGTTACATGTTTTCTTTGTCTACTTAACCCCTTGGAACAAACTATCACAGACAATTGGAAGGACTACAAGGGTCATTGGGTGGTACCATTCACATCCACATATTACAGTTCTCCCATCTCATGTAGGTACGTAAACATGGTAGGCAGGGAAATTTATTTTCGATCCAGTTTTGTTTCAATTTCAAGTTTCAATTTCAAAAGTTAAATTGCATTCTCTGAAATGAAAAAAATAATATTTTGTTTGCCTTATATGTGCTATTTTGTAAACATCATATTCTGTTGAAACTCCCTCTTACACTCTACCCCCATCCCACTCATTGCACACTTACCAGCACGTTCTCAATGTACTTACTTACAAAGCAACCATCCAGTTACACTGTGAATGACTTCTCATTTTGTACCTGCCGCACTTTGAAGTTATTTGGCGCCACTTAGCTGCCAGTGGTGGGATGCAGGTCTGCGCTTATGGAAAGCCTAAATAACTTTATCGTGTTTTAAGGATATTAGTTCCGTTGGCATATTTATATTTTTTTAATGAAAATGTAAATTCAAAAGCATTATCCTTTTGTTGGTGTTGCAATTAACATTCACAGTGTAATTGTAACAATACAACTAAGCATTTATATGTCAAATATTTTCTATATTATAAATTTCTTTTCTCACTACTCTTTTGCGATGAATAAATTTCAACATTGAAATAGGCAAAATATTTTTAAGAAAGAAATTGTTTGAATTAACAAATCAAGTAATTTTACTATTAGCCAAGGAGTGGAGAATGATGTGAAATTGCCTTTCTAAAAAATTAAGGAATTAAAGTTCTTGGAGATCTGTAAAAACTTTTGGGGAAGTTGGCTATAATTATTCACTGTTGATGATTTTTTTTTGGTGGCTTATATTCAATGGATTAAGAAAATCAAATGAAATTCTTTTGATGACATTCACATTGCCCTTATCTCAGCTGCTTGGGATTGACTTAATCAATACTCTCTTATTTAATATGATTAAATGTTTCCAGTAGTGTTAACTATAATTTTTTTAAATCATTTGTTTAATTATCTTTATTACTTCTACTATACCTCTATTTTTTCCTATTTCTTTTAAAATAATTCTATCTACTCTTCTTGTTGGCGCATCTTTTGTGGTCTATTATATTTGCTCAAATCACTCAAGTTTATTTTCTCTCTCTTCAAAAGTTGCTACTCCCACTCTCGTTAAATTACTTTGTAAATTTCATACAAGTTGTCAGCCCCTACTTTACATGAGAGAGAATCCCTTTTCTTCTCGTCCCCACTTCTCTGCATTTTATTTCTTATTTGAGTCAACTCACAATAAGTGATCCTGACTAATACAATAAAATCTTCGAGCATAATTGTTTACAGGATAGCATAATCATGTCAGATGCTAATTGCATGTTCTGCAAAGGAAATTGACGTTTATTCAAGATGATGCTCCCTAAATTTATCATATTATGCAGGTTTATATCTGGATTAGTTTAATGAACATAATATTATCCCATATACTTATGCATTACGTTTAGTATCAAATGTATGTACTTTATGTTGATCAAGCTGGAACTTTAAAGAAGCTTAAGGATGTTTGAGTGTTCTTCTATGTTCAATGATATATTGATAATCTCTTTCCATTGGTTGTTCTGTTTTTTGTTGGTGTGAATGTTTTGGGAAGAATCTTTAAATTTAATCTGGTAGACATCAAAATGCGGTTTTATTTGATTTATCCATCTGCAGATGTTCGTACTCAGGCAATGTATCAGATGCTGGATAGGGGCTTCATTGGGCTGATATTTTCTTGCTTCAGTGAGGATGCTCAGAAGGTTTCTGTTAGAAATTGCTGTTTCAAAATAATATGTGGGCTTGGATTTCTATGCTTATTAGCTGTGATGTTTTTGAATTTCTTCAGGTTGGCAGAATCCAGGTCATTGCTTTTCAATCTGCTGATTTGAAACAGAGATATGAATCTCCTGCTAGAGATGCAACTGTAGATATTGAAACTTCTTCGAGTTGGAGTTCCTTTGATAATCCTAGATCAGCTTCAGAATCTCCTGTTATTGAGAGCATTGAACAGGACAGTGGTGACTCAAGAATGACAAAAACTGCTAAGGTAACTTAATATTTTTGTTTATTTTACCATTTTTTTTCTTGCTTCTGCTCCCTGTCAATCTTGCATCATCTGTAAATGTAGCTTCCATATCCATAGGCATTATGTATTTGTTTCAATAGTTGAAAATTTGTTTGATGTATTGACTCTTCTTTTTATGTAAGGGAAAGAGTTATCGAATTGAAAATTGATAGAACTAATTATTATGTAAGCAGGGATTATCTATATGCTCATCTTTTAAATGAGTATTGGAAGTGTTTGTCAGCATATAGTACTACACATTGTCCTAAAAGTGGCATGGGTTAAGAAATTTAAATGGTATTAGATGTTACTTCAAACAATGGGGTTGAGGTTTGATATTTTGTAGGGTAATGATATTTGCCATAGAATTGCCGTAATTCTGATGTTTGGACCACAAGGTGGAATTTTCTTCCTTACCTATTTATATCCCCCCTTTGCCGAAGTTTGTTGTAGTTTACATTGTGGTTTTATTACTATGGTGAAAATCCTATGATGTTTCTGAGTGAAAAGGAATAAAAAAAAAAATCTTGATGTTGCTTGACAAAATGTTAATGTTTCTCCGAAGATAATTTACATTGATATGGCTTGGAACTATATTTGGTCATTTTAATCTTTTGGTTCGCTAAACATCTTGAAATATTTTTATCTTCTATTTTTTCATGAACTATTATTTAAGGATCATCTCGCGAATGAAAGACAACTTACTGCATGTAAAGTATGTCTATTTGCAATGTATCATGGAAGATCAATCAACCAACATTTATCATTTGGGCTTGTTACTTATTCCTCTGCCATGATGCTTTTCTTTTGTATTTCTATATATGTTCAATCATGCAATTAGGTAAAAGTGAACATAATGGTCCTATTTGTCATCCAGTTATGCAAAATAAATGTAGAGGATAACATTGATCAGCAGGAGTGATTTTCATGTCATATCATGAAAAAAGAGAGGATGGAAAGAGGGGGGTATGTTGGGAGGTACAGGTTGAAAGGAAAGTAACTAGAGGGGCATATGTGGGCTTCGAAAATTCATGCCTTACTTTTGTGCTTGGGAGTGTTTTGATGGAAGTTCTATGTGAAATTTTTAGATGGCATACCAGATTTAAGATAACATTACTCAAAGATTTTACCCTTATTTTATGTGGACTTTGCAATGTGATTTCAGGTTTCCCATAGGCATAGACTCTTATAGTTAATTACTCTCTCGATATTGAAAGATAACTTTTGATTAAGCCCAGTTGTTAGATAATCATTAAATGTTTATTGTATAATAATAATAATTTATGGTATTGAAATTGAAAATGCCTACCATTAACTTCAAGTAAATGGTGGGGGGAATGATGGCAAACTCAATCAGGATTTCATTATTCTATTGTCTTAGGTTGTTCGGGTCCTTAGTTTACTTAGATGAGGTAGTTGACCCAACCTGACTAAGAGATTCTTGTTGGTAGCCATTAATTGTTTCATCAAAGTGTACCTTATATATTTGGGATGGATGTTTTTCTATGGAGACAAATTTGAGTTGTCCTTAGCTAACAGAGGGTCTTATGTCGTGTTAAGTAAATGCTTTGATTTATTACTCTAGGTTTTTTAGCTATTGAGAAATATATCGGTTATGGTTGTAATTATAATTTAATGGTGCCATTTCATGGAAAAATCATTGTTGACTACAAAAAAAGAAGAAGATAGAGAGAACAGAGAAATTACAAATCAACATACCTACCTCCGATTCGACCCCACTCGAGCGGTTGATTGCCAAGGGATGCGTTACTTCACTAGTGCAACTCCCATTTGGCGAGTCTGTCGATAAAAAGGGAAGGAAGCCGAACGAAAAAAAAAACCCTCTGCATCATCGCTTCTTCTGCTCCTTCGACTCCGAGGTTGTAGTTCGACTTCGTTGCTTCGCAGGAGCATCTAGGGTTCGCTTGCATCTTCCCTTTTCGTCATTGCTATTCGGCTTCGGTTCGCAGGAGGAGAAGAGATCGTACGGTCACTCCTTCGGCTCCCTTGTCGCTGTTCGGCTTCGTTACTTCACAGGAGGTGGAGAGATTGCTTGATTTTCTTCTTCGGCTCCCTATTGCTGTTCGACTTCGCCTCTGCGACCCCTTCATGGTTGTCCGACTTCGTTGCTTCGCAGGAGGCGTAGAGATTACACGATTCGCTCCTTCGGTTCCTTAGTGGTTGTCCGACTTTGCTCCTTTGATTCCCCTTTTTGTTATTCGGCTTTGTCGCTTAACATGAGGTATATAGATTACACTCGAGCTGCCTCTTCGACTCCTTTATCGCACTTCGACTTCGACTTCGAGCCTTCAACGACCACCCTAGCCGAACCTGATAGCCCCTTTCTCTCACGAGATAAAATAATAATAATAATAAATGAAAATTTTTTAAAAAATGTATTCCAACTTCAAGACCTCGCGTCGTTGACTTTAAGTCCGGCCGAAATGGTTAAAATTCGAAGACCCCACGTAGTTGATCTTAGATCATGGTCGGATGATTTAAAATTTGAACCCCCGCACCATTTATTTTAGATCTGGGCCGGATGAAATAAAATTCGAAGACCCCACGCAGTCGATCTTAGATCTTGATGAGATGATTTTAATTCGAAGATCATATGCCGTTGACCTTAGGTCTGAGTATGAAGAAATTATGACAAACGTCATCCCGATTTCTCCCTTGGTGGGGAGGGGACGTTAGAAGGCTGCTGAAATTTTCTTAAAATTTAGAGGACAATTTAATTTGAATATTTAATTACTAATTTGGTTAATTAATTAATGTTTAGTTAAAAAATTAATTAAATTAATAAATCAATAAAAAATTAATCAAAATAATTGATTAATTTGGGGAATACATGAGAGCTTTTCGTACATCATTTTCAGTCCAAAGGCTATCTTGAAGTGCTTCAAATGCTTCGAAGTGAGATCACTCATTAATAAATTCCGTATAGGTAACATTGAGCGGAAGACTTTGAATTGTTGTAGTATTTTAAATATTATGCCCCTTTGACACATTAGAGGTCACTGATTGTCAAAACACCACATCTCTTCCTTCAGTTAATGAAATAGCAAGAAATACTTGCAACAAGTTATCTCATTAATTGATTATTCAAAATTAATTAACTAATTAAAATGAATTAGTTAATTTTTACATTCGAGAGCATTTTAAATGAAAGTTCTAAATTTGAGAATTTTAAAATACCGGAGCAAATTTAAAATTTTTTGAATATTTTTTACATCCGAGAGTTGTTAGTTAAAATTCGTGAGCATTGAAATTTAATGACTAATTATAGCAATTATAAAATAAATGCAATAAAAGGAGGGGGAATGTTTTCTACCATTTAACATATACAATACTCTCTAAATCAACACAAATCTTAAGCTCTCAAACTCTCCAAACAAACAACTCTACCAACTCAAACAATTACAGAACAACACTCTGCTAGCACCCCAAGATCCCTCCTGTACGAGCTCCTGCAACTATCTGCGAGCTCCCTGAACTATTGCAAGTATCACGTACCTGCAAACAAGCAAATGAAGAATCAGTGCATCATAAATAAATAAAATCAATGCTGAAAAATAATAAATCTAGCTACCGCAGGTACTAGCTATACTGCAGGTAGAGTAAAGTACTTGGAGCATGTAAAAAATAACACAAATAATAAACTATTGTAGTAGGAAAAAAAAAACTACAAACACAAAATAACTAAAAACCAAAGACTAGTGTCAAATCTCTCAAAACACTAGTGTCAACTCAACAAACACATAATCAAACTCAACTCCGGCATCCTTGTTTATAAAAGTTTGGTTGTAAGACTCACTACCCGGCAACTTTCGAAGGAAAGCAGTAAGCCCGACCTTAGTAGAAAGTTTTAGGTAAAAAATTGACCTAACCCCTAAACCCCAATTAAACACCGACTACTTCTAATAGAAGTCGTAAGTCCGACATCTGAAGGAAACGTTTAGGTGATAATACAACCCTAAACCCCTCACTTGGGCTTTCTAGTCTATATGGCTTGGTTGTAAGATTGACAACTTGGGCCACTTAGCTTACAGGGCTAGGTCGTAAGACCCATAATTAGGCAACTTTTAAGAAAACAATAAGACCTACCCAGCTAAAATATTCAGGCTACCTTTAGTAGAGGTTTAAGTCCCTACCCAAATCTAGTCACACGGATAACTCTTGTTGAAAAATTAAGGCAAAAACCTCAAGAGAGAATTTCATCTTTAAATAATATTTTGAAATACGGTAATTATGATTCCAATGTTGAAGGCATGTGGAATTTCTATCGTAGGATCTCCTACCCAAATAATTAAAGTCTTCAGGCATCCTAGCCTATAGGGTTATGTTATAAGACCCACTAGCGTGCTACTTCTAAGTGAAGTTGTAAGTCCTATGTTTTAGAAAAATTATTAAGTAAATAGCGATGATCCCAAACCCAAACCCCAAATAATCAAATTTAAACCTATGGGCATCTTGATCTAAAGGATTAAGTTGTAAGACCCGTTTTCAGGCAACTTCCTAAGGGAAATAATAAGTCCTACCCAAATATTAAAATCTCCGGGCAGTCTCACTATAGAGTTAGGTTGTAAGACCTATCATTGGGCAACTCATAAATAGAGCAGTAAGCCCCATTCCAAATCAAATCCTTGGGCAACTCATAAATAGAAGAGTAAGTCCCAATCAAAAGCAAAACTTTGGGCAGCTCATAACTAGAGCAGTAAGCCCCATTCCAAGTTAAATCCCCGGGTTACTTCCTAAAGAAGCTATAAGTGCCGTTCCAATGCAAACTCCGCGGTTACTTCTAAATGAAGTCATAAATTCTAAATTAAATTAATTTTTTTGGGTATTCTAATAGATGTAAACCCCAAAATACCCAATAAAATTAAGACCCACATCTAATCATTTCAGTCTACTCGGGATCCCTGAGAAGAGGCAATCCATGGCTGCTAATCAGATTCCTTGGACACTACGGTCAATGATTGTTAGTGTTGGTAGGCTGAAACTACGATATACCCGGGACGACGGAACCATGGGATCTTGATCGGGTTTACCTCCATCTTCCCCACAATTGAGACTAAACACCTAGAAATTATTCATCCTTAATCGAGAGTTCTCTCTTACGTGTTAAGAGGGGTAATTAACTATGAGTGCTTGTGCTCATAGGAAGTAAGGACCCCAGATCTAATTAAATCCTGACACTATCCTCAGGGAAAATCTGGTTAATTTCAATCTAACTTAAGGGAAGTGAAATCCTACAACTGTAAAGCAGGATTCATGCATTCATGCCGCTTTTCTCGAGCCAACAATCATCTGGTTAGATGAACCCGATCATAATCATTTATCTATGATATCATTTGATTGAAAAACCATTGATTTTAGGACACATGCCACATTCTTACTGATGAGAGATTGTTTAAGAATGTATCTAAGCGATATTATCGACAAAATATTGGCTCTTTTTGAGCTGAGGTGGTTCTCATATGTATCACTTTTAACAAACTTTTGTGGAATGTGAATGGATTTTGTTTTAACTTCTATTGGAAATTGATTTCATTTGAATATTTTGAATTTTTTTTTAAATATTCTCATATTTTGCTTAAATTTAAGTTCAAAACAATTTTCATAAGAATTTGAGGGTATTTTCTCAAATAGACTTCCTTTTGGTTGAGATTCACTATTAATATAACCATCTTTGGGATTTTAAATAATTTTTTTTTATTTGAACATTGCAACTCTTCTTGCTTGTCAACAAATGATTTGATTCAACATCAACTTTGTGAATTGCCAAACAATTGTTAAGCTCAGAAGTTTGTATTCTATAATGAATATCTTTTGTAAAAGTGGTTGAAGGCTTAATGCAAATGTAAATTCATTTATATTCAATGGGTTTTGTGGTTGCATATTGATTTATCCAATTCAAAATTTGTCTACTAAAGCTTATTTTAAGGAGGATTAGACTTAAAATTTTAAGTTTACCTTTCATTTTAGCTTTCACAACATCCTCGCAACATCCTAGATTCCTGGTGTTTCATTTTCATGAATGAGCATAATATGCTCATCAGCTAAATCATCATTAAGAGACAAATATGTGAGAATATGATGTGTGGTGAGAAACTCTATGAGGATTTGTCATTTTTACTACTTTTTGAGGAATATATGCACTCTCAAACTGCAGGAGTATCATCGCTCATCTAACTAACTGGCCGATCCACGCTGGTCTTGTTATCAATAACTTTAGTGAATCATTTTTTGAGATCAAAGTGATTCTATCAGAAAGCATGTAATAGCGAAATATTTTAGCAAGAAAAAGGGCACCAAATAATGCTTCTCGTTTGGAGAAGATCGTGTATCCACTCCTATCAATCTTTGATTGATATAATATAGAGCATTCTCCTTATCTGTTTTATTATGTTATGCAAATAATGCTCTAAGGGATTGTTTCAATGCCGTTGTGTACAAGATAAGAAGCTTTCTAGGAATTGACATTTTAAGAATATGCAGGCTTAATATATTTCTCTTAATACTTTTAAATGCTTCTTGACATTCGTTACTCCATTTGAAGTGATTATTTTTGTTCATTAGCTTTGCAAATGGTTTGCATTTGTGCCATTTGCCTAATATATTTTATGAGTGGTCAAATGAATGTGAGCTATATTTATAAAGAACTAAGCTAACAAAGAATTTTTTGCAGCAGCTTTTCAATGGTTGCATTCATTTTTTTTAGTTGATTTCAATTCTTCTATGGCTATGATATGTCGAAGAGACTTTCTTAAGAAAATTTTAAAAGTGCATTTGAGAGGATTCATTTTGAGATCAAATTTTCTAATTATCTCAAATACAACTTTGAGATCATCAAGATAGTCTTAGTGATCTTTGCTCTTGATGACAAGATCATCACATAACACTCCACTTTCTATGACATAACACTCCACTTTCTAATAGATCAAGTCATCAAAGATGCATATCATAGCCTTTTGATATGTAGGCCTAACATTCTTCAAGCCTAAGGGATGACCGTATAATAGAATGTGCCTAGGTATCCTGAATGATGTATGCCTTTCATCTTAAAGAAACATCTTAATTTGATTGTATTTTGATGATCTCTGAGTTAGAAGTATTGTCAACTAACAATCTTGATACTAGAAGAATGAAGTTTTCTTTTGGACATGCCTTGTTGATATTTATATGAATTTGACCATTATTTTTTCACGGGAATAATATTTGTCATTCACTTGACATATTTCTCTTCTCAACTAAAACTTGCTTCAATGAGCTTGTTTGTCTTCATAGTCACTTGCTTTTTAATCTTCAATCTCATTTGTCTTGGAGCCTTTTTGACTGGTGCTACATCAAGATTGATGGCTAATATGTGAACTGACATATCAGTTTACCATCTCAACATGTATCTAGGCAAATCAATCCCTCAATCCACATAATAGTACTTTTATTTTTTAATTTTATTATCGAGTAGAAGAGCATTGATGAACGTTGGACGATGATCTTTCTTAGTTTTTGGCATCTCAACATGTATACAGGCAAAACAATCCCTTAATCCGCAGAATAGTACTTTTATTTATTTATTTTTAATTTTATTATCAAGTAGTAGAGAACTGATGAAAGTTGGGTGATGATCTTTCTTGGTTCTGACATTGACTTATTTTAGTTCATCCATAATAGCTTGTTCACCATATTCCAGTTATTCAAGTGCATGTTTGGCTTCTATTTCTTGATCATCTGAGAAGTTGACCTCATAAAAATTTCTATTCACTATTGCTTTTAGGTTCAATTTCTACTTTATTATTGTGTAACAAGTTTCCTTTTGTGGATATTTCTATAAAATAGACAATCATGTTGGTAATGAGCACTACAATAGCATTGGCATTGGTAGAAAAAATTTACAAGCCACCAAACTAGACGGTAGCTTCGGAGTTTCTAGTGTCAATAACAACATGGATAATTGGATGTTGGCTCCACGTTCTAGTTGAAAGGTGAAAGGGGCGTTCTGGATATTCATTTGGCATAAGTGAAAGATGGGGGATCAATATGCTTGCAAGAACTTAAAATCATGCTTAAGGGAAAATTTAGAAGTTCATCAGGGATTTCATTTTAGGGATAGTTTTAAATTCTAATTTATCATGCTTTTGTTGTTATTATAGCTTATATACAACTAGCCAAAGATAAAAAGAGAAACTTTCATTACCCGAGTTAGTTGAATTATGTGTGACTCAAAATTTTGTGCCCCATTTTTGTTGAAAGAGTTTTGGTGTTTCCAGGTCAAATTTTTAGAAGACATATTAGACTATAGATAAAATATTATTAAGAGATTTAGACGTCATTTTGTGACGATTTATGATTTGGTTACAAGTTTCTCATAGGCGCAATTCTATGGTTAATTATGCATCATTGCTCTTAGTGATGCGAGAATTATTTATTAAAGTTAATCATTATAAGCTAGATGGTTAGCATATAATATTAGCAATTTGATTTGTAATTGAAAATTTATCATTTTATACTGAAAGCGGATTGGAGAAAGAATGATGAACTTGATTAAGATTTTATGGTTTCGTTGTCTTGGGTTTTCATGGGTCTTGATCTATTTAGTGTAAATTGTCGATCAAATTTCGCTGAAGGATCTTTGTCCGTATTCATAGGTTTTTTCATCCAAATGAACTTTGTGAACGTGGGGTAGATGTTTAAGGGGACATTCAAAGCTAGAAAATTTTTGTTCAACTAGCTCTTAGCTTGCATAGTATTCTCTAACATTATGCTTAAACATTTTGACCATTAATCTGACCATATGTGAGTGTTTATTTTTGACAAGATGTATGTTTTGTATAATAACCCAAAGATAGAAAAAGCTTTTTAAAATGAAAAAATATATGAAAAACCTGAAATTTATGTAAGAATTTTTTTGTATGAAGTGGAGCACGGCGGCACTATGCTTGAACCCGACTATGCATGAGAGCAAAACAACACCTGAAAATGTTGTTGCGGTGCTTGTATCTCTGTTGTACAATTAGGGGTGTCAAAATATGTATTCGGATCGAGTTTGGGTCAAACCCGGAACTGACCCAAGTCCAAACAGGTCGACCTAAATCCGACTCAGTTTTGTAAACGGGTCAAAAATTTAGACCCAGGCCCGACTCGTGCTGGTTATCAAGTTGACCTGTCCCGACCCGCAAACCTGGACGTGAGCGCGTGATGCTGGTGAGCACTAAGTCTGGGAGTGATGGTACGAAGAGCGTGGGTGTGTTGGCACGAGTGGGAGCGTTGCGGCCTGCGAGCAGGTGCAACTCATGGGATTGTGCTATAGGAAAGGCGAGTGCGGGCTGCGGGGTCGAGCCACAAGCGCGTGCCGCAGGCAAGTGCAGGGATCGCCGAATCTGGGTCGAGCCGTGAGGCGAGTCAGGGACTATAGCAGGCGAGGCGAGCGCAAGGACCATGGGGTCGAGCCATAAGCGTAGGGACTGTGGGAGATCATAGGAAAATCAGATCGGGTCAGCTTCGATTTTTTAGGTCAACCTGAACCCTACCCGTATGTCAAACAGGTCAACCCTAACCCAAAATTTTTCGGGTTGGATCAAATATTGATACCCCTATGTACAATAATTCTTAAATCGACATGCAGCATTGTGGCTCCGGGTCTGAGCACTGCGACACTATGTTACTAACAATATATATATATATATATATATATATATATATATATATATATATATATATATATATATATATATATATATATATATTAAATATCTCTGTTATCATCCCATCGCTTCCCTCACTCACGCTCAGCTTGGTTGGGAAGGAAAGAGAAGAGGAGCGCGGCGGGGGGGGGGGGGGGGGGGGGAGTTGAGAGAAAGCCCATTTATGGTCATTTTCATTTGTCGTTCCTTTTATGAAAAGTGTTCTAATTCTTGTAAGTAACTGTCCTGTTACTTCTATTTTTGATGAGTTTGATTTCTATGGATTTATTTCCCCGAAATATGCTAAAATGACGTATCTTCTGATTTTGTTAACTTTCATTGTGTAACATTTGATATGTTATAGATTTGATCATTCTGAATGATTTTAATATAATTTTATTGTATTTTCATTGATTAAATTTTTGTATAAGAATTTCTCTTTGAAATGTGTGTTAAAATGTGCACTGAAATTGAAGTGAAAAATGATATATTGTGATTGGTAAGATGTACTGAACTACACGACGTGATATTTAGTAGAATATAATACTGGTTTGATTGGAAAGAAAAGGATGTACTATATTGATATTGATATTTATCTAATAGAAAATGAGATATTGATTGATATCAGATATATAGAATGATAACCCTATAACGATTCTAGAGTAATGATTTCAGAGCAACAATTTTAGATTAATGATTTCAGAGCAACGATTGGAAGTCATAAGGAGTTGGAGATTGATTGAGAGTCATAAGTGCAGGTGATAGATACCCTCATATGAATATATGATAGAATACTGATTACTGATGTACTGAACTATACGACGTGATATGTAGTAGAATATAATACTGGTTTGACTGGAAAGAAAAGGATATACTATATTGATACTGATATTGATCTAATAGAAAATGAGATATTGATTAATCTCAGATATATAGAATGATAACCTATAACGATCTAACGATTCTAGAGTAATGATTTCAGAGCAACAATTCTAGATTAATGATTTCATAGCAACGATTGGAAGTCATAAGGAGTTGGAGATTGATTGAGAGTCATAAGTGCAGGTGATAGATACCCTCATATGAATATACGATAGAATACTGATTATTGATTATAAAATACTAATTACTGAATGATTACTCATTACTATTATTGATACTATAGCCTACACCTTTACTGATGTTGTTTACTGTTAATACAATTACTGTTCCTAATATGATCACTATTATTGATACAGATAACTGTTACTGATATTATGGACCGCAATGTCATGTGTTATAAATTGAGCAATTAGTACAGATAATCGACATATATATTAATGCATAGATTTTTTTATATGATTTACGATATATTATTTCACTTTTTCTATTGATTTTAGATATAAGGTTACTTGCTAGGCTATTCGCTCATTACGTGGTTTAAATGATTTCAGGTAAGGAGCCTGCAGCTTGAGGCTATGTATGTAGTGGTGCTAGAGTAGTTTTATTTCATTTCTTTAGTTTATGTATTCTTTTGTAGTCAGCTTGGCTATTATATATGTTATTTTGGACTCTACCGATATGATGTAATTTTGTACTATAAAAATGTGAGTTATGAATTTCGCTGTTTATTATTTTTCTTTAATGTAATTAATTAGCTTTGGATGTTAAAATTGATCTGATTGATAAATGATAGACTGAGTGAAAAGATATGTCACGACTCGGCCCGGATACTCGATTTAACGAGGCGGGAATTGAAAGTTGGACAATATTACAATTTCATTCCAATTTCAAAATCCATATTAACATAAACTTTTGAACTACTGAATAGCCACAATCACTAAGAAAACTATAAATCAATCAATGTCAAAACTAATCATTTTCATCAATCATTTTACATGTTGTCATTTGCACGTCGTCTTTTATAAACATATTCTTTCTTATCAGCCATTCCAAGAACTTGAACTCTTACTTGAAAATATTAGTTAATGGAATGAGTTTATGAAGTAAACTCAGTGGGTAACTGTTAAAACAATTAATATGAATATTCTTTATTTACAATACTTTTATAATCTTTAATATGCAACCAATCATTTCTTAATTTTATTTCATTCATTTCAGTAATTTATACATATCCGATCATTTTCCTTTAAAATATTTTAAAACATTTTAAAACTTTAATATTTCTTTTTCCCATTTAATTTGTACAGGAGCACCGTCTCAATGTACCCAAAGGTATAACATTTTCCATTTTTTCCTTTTCCATTTCCATGACCTTTTCCTTTTTAAGTGCACTAGTATGGCTATCATAAGAGGGTGAACTCCTGTAGGTTTCAATACCTTTTCCTTATTATATTACATCTGTTTTATTTCCATACATATATAACTTTTTGCTTCTTTTTTCTTTTCTATTTTCCTTTTTTTTTTCATTTTCATCCTTATTGTTACAATTGCATATATCATATATTACATGTACATCTATAAATATTACCTTTCATTTTCATAAACTTTCAAACCTTTATAGCAGATGAATTTGTTCTTAAGACTATAAAGTCATAAGATGTTTATACCTTCAACATTTTATAATACAAAATTAATCAATTACTTAGAAGATTGCAAACATGAATAAAATCATAAAACAACATAATTTACCCACTTCGATCTTTTAGTTCGTCGATCCTTGCCTCAACCTCAATCTCAAAAATTTATTCTTGTTGATTTCTTGAATAACCCAACTTGTACCACTTGATTTCTTTCCTTCCAAAATTTCTGACATTAAATAAGAAAATTTTCATAAAATAAACTTAATAATAAACCTAAGAAAATTTATCTAAAAGGATTTTTTTACTTACAACGAGGGAATATTTTGAATCCCAATTTCTTCCTCTTTCCTTTTCAAAATCTCTTCTCATTGCTTCCAAATCGCTTTCTCCCCCTTTTAGAAATTATCCTTTGCTTTAAATGGAGTAAAATGATAGAAGTTTATAGATAAAATTGAAAAGAAAACTCAACAAACCTTCTTCCTTCCTTCCCTCGATCGTTCCTCCCTTTCGTTGAAACTTCTTCCAAATCTATCACTTCTTAACAATAGGAAAGGAGAGGAGTCTCTAATTATTATCCCCAAATGCGTTGGATGGCTAAAAACGACAAATCAAAACTCCAAAAATCCTCATCGCAGACCTTCGGTCGTTCGCCCTCCCCGACCGCTCAGTACCATGCTCAATATCAATGCTCGGTACCGAGGGGTACCGAATGGTACCAAGCGGCACCAAGAAGCTTGAGAAAGCTTTAAAAAAACTCTTACAATAAAAAATTGTTCCAGGTCTAACCTTGCCAGGGGGTAGCGCCCCCTTGGACCTCCAGCATATCTGCGCATATCTACACTTTTACTTTTTTTTTTAATGTTTCAAATTCATGTGGTTTTATTTGTGTCGATCCTTCGTAGGACAATGAGCTCTAGTGGCGTAGGAATTGGGTCTGATGATGGCCTATCAGAAACCAATTCAAATTTTTTTGTCATTTCAAATATTACACTTTGATTACTTTATTAATTTTTATGTATGATTTATATATTATACTTTATTAATTTTTATGTATGATTTATATATTATAATGCCGTATCCGCGCCGTATCCGTATCCTATAATTATAAGAATTGACGTGTCCCGTATCCGTATCGTGTTGTATCTGTGTTGCCGTATCCGTATCGGTGCAACATAGCATGGTGCACTTGCATGCTTTTCAATGTGTTTACATAATATACTTGCATATTTTTTGATGTACTTATGCATTTTTTGATAGTTTGGCAGCTATTGCAAAGGGTAGGCACATAAAAAACATGTCTACATGATGCACTTGCATGCTTGTTGGTGCACATACATAGTGCACTTGCATGCTTTCCAATACCTTTACTCATTGCGTTTTCGTGCGTTTAGAATGGTGGTGTGCTTCTCCGAGCATTTGCACGCTTCTCATGCTGGTTGCACATTTATTGAGGTAGTGGCACATTTCTTTAGGCAGTGGTATGCTTCTTGAATCAGAGGTGTATTTCTCTAGGCAGTGGCATGCTTCTTGAACTAGTAACATTCTTGTATCTACTTTTGATACTTGTTAACCGCCGTTTGCTTTGTGAAATTTTTGTGAGAGGAGAGGAAATGATGAGAGTTTAGCACAAGTCATGACATCCATAACTTATGTTATTGTTTAATGTTGTTAGCGTAGCTCTAGCTGGCCCTAGTTTAGCTATTGTACTATTTGTCTGCTGCTTCCCCTTTTCAAGCTGCTGGCTTGCATCTGATGCTCTGTTTGCTATTGTTATGGCTCCGTTTAGACGTGGTTTTTTGGTGGGTTTTGTTGTTATGGCGTGTAACCCAGAATAGGATCTGCTTTGTCATTATGCTCTTGTTTGTCTCGTTTTACTTTATTGAATGTTCTGCTGGTCATATTGCTAGACTTTGATGTATGCTTGATTTTGACTGTTAAGGTTGTTAAGGTATGAATTCCTCAATTCTTCATTTGCATAAGCTTAAGAGTTCATGTTTAATTTAGCTAATGTGCGTGTCATCCTGCTTAGATTGGTAGATCTTCTGATATGGAGCAATTCTGTACTCATAACGATATCAAGTATTTAGAGAAGCAGAAAATGGCCGAAAGTTCCATTGTACTCTTCAACGCAGAGAATTTGCATGAGACTTCAACCAATACTGACTCTATTGATATGTCAGACAGTGTACAAGAAGCATTGCACCGGTCAAGCATGGACATAAGGTAACAACAAAAATAAAATTGTTGCTTATAAAACTTCACCCTTTCCTTTTTCTGTCATTATGCTGGTATAAAGAAAATGATCAAAATAGTAATAATCGATTGACTCTTTATAAAAAGATCAAAATAATCCTCAATTATATTAAAGAGTTATCTTGGCCGCTCAACTCTTTAAAGAGAAACCAAAGTAATCTCATCATGAGACTATTTTGATTCCTTTTTAAAGAATTGAGGGATGAAATGATCCTTTAATATAGTTGGAGATCATTTTGTTCCTTTATAAAGAGTCAATAGACCATATTAGTCATTTTCTTTGCTAGTACATATTAATTTTGTGTTTACAATGAGCAAGAAAGTAAAACTAGGCAATATCTCACACAGTTTTGCGGATTAGATTGTGTAATTCTTGTTTAGCACTGAGGCTTGCTAGATCTTCATGCATGCTTGATGCATAAGTGATAGGGCATGGTATATGCTTGTACAGGAAAGCTGCTTTATTTTTCCTTTTTATTACCAAATAACATGGAATATCTAATTTTCAAATACCATTATTAATGTTGAAGTTTGAATGTCTCTCATTTGAAGAGCAATTCATTCTTCTTACGCTGAAGGTCTCATAATCAACTTGTAAGATTTTTGTGCTGTGATATGATAATAACAAGGACATGGATCCGTTTAAGACATGAATTCTTGCCAAGGTCTTTAATATGTTAGTCCGAGATCAATTTTGTTGGAAAATCTATCAAATTTTGTTACCTGTGAAGATGCACGCAAGATTCTCTAAATGATTGCCAAGGTCTTTAATACCGTTATTTTTCAATTTACATCAAATTGGTCTTTCTAGTGCAAGCTTCTAGTTTATTCTGGACATCATTCAGTAAGATTTGTTACTGAAATTAGACTTTTTTGGTTCTCGTATTTGTCATGGGAACACAGATGAACATTGATTGATTTTGTACCACATAGGGGATTATAGATCTATCTGTCATAGATGAATGATATTTTATGTGGAAAGAAAGACGTCACTTCATCAACTTTTCTCACTCAGTAGGAACTAATCTTAGAAATGTGCTCATAATTTAATTGCAATTTTCTAGAAATTTTGATTTAAATATTGTCGACCTCTGCAACAAAAAAAGAGATTTCTTTTGCCGCTGCCCATCTCGTATCTCTGCTGAAATCTCGCTCAAAACCATCGTTTGCAAGTGTTATATCCGAAGTCTACGATTCAGCGCCGTTTCAGAGCTGATCACGCTTGCTTTACCTCGAGTGCACTCCCGCTCCCTCTGCCTTCGTTGATAAAACGAGAGCTACACAACTTCCTTTTTTTCATTTTCCTGCACACAGAACCCGCAGAACTCCTTTGAACCTCCTAACCAAGCCAAAAAGCCGCAAGCTCCGACCTCCTCAAGCTCCGACCAACGCCTTTCCACCTCACGTGACCACCCTCACTCCAGCTACTGTACAGATCCGACCAGCTCTTTTTCCCTTACCTGACCTGTTCTTCACACTAGGGCTGGACGGCCCGACGCCTCTCTTCCATGCATGTAAGCACCGTCCTGACTACGATCTCTCCAGTTGTCTCCCTCTCTACACCATCCGAAGCCTCTAACTGACTTCAATCCCTAGCTTTCGACCTCCAATCATCAAACCACCACAAGCCCTGATTTCGACTCTTAGCCGACGCTAGAACTCTAAAACCACCTCTACTGCATACGACCAAACCTCCTGTTTCAACCACCTTCAGCCAGTTGCAAAGCTTGCCAGACAGTCTGACTTCCCCACTCTCGTCGTGCCAGCTAAAACTCGAAGCTTTCCATCCACCTGATCAAGCTCACATGGCCGACTTCAAACCTACAACCGAAATCCCCTTTTACAGTTGAAATCTCCTTCAAAATAGCCCATTTTTCTATTACCCTTAATTGCTATCATTAATTAACACTATTAATTATTAGTTAATATTATTAATTACTATTGTTATTGCTATTATTATCAAATTATTATTGTTGTAGTAGTTGTTATCATTTAAAAAAAGGGGTTAAAAAAAGAAGAGAAAAAAAGCTGAAAAAAAAGAAAGAAAAAAGGAGAGAGATCTTTGTACCTTGATCTTCGTGCACATTTTCCTTGACATTGTAGTCGCCTCGACACCGCTTTGCTTGCAAAGGTATAATTTCTTCTAAACTCAAAAAAGTCCTCAAACCCCGCACTCGGCTTTTGCGGTGAGCCGGAGGACCCCCTTTACGCGCCCTCGTAGCACGGTAGGAGGGAGCCCGGTGCGATGCTTTCAGCGAGACAAGTAGGCCCTGTATACGCTCTCGTAGCGTGGTAGGGACACTTATAAGCACCCTTAAGCACTCTCGTAGTGTGGAGTGAAAATAAAATTACACGTTTTCAAATAGGTACCTCAGAGTCTCTTAGGCGCTCTCTCTCTCTCTCTCTCTCTCTTAGCATGACGGAGATTGAAGAAATACGGCCAGTGTCGCCTGAAACCTACCTGAAGCGCTCTTGTAGCGTGGAGTGAAAGGGTATAACTTATGGAATTTCTCCTATACGGGGTAGATGCTGGGAGGCTGCCGAAATCCGAACTGAACAAATGACCTATCTTAAATTAAAAGGACAATGAGTAGAACTTGAATGATGACGATGAATTGAACTTGAATTTGAACACTTATAAGGAATTGGACATTAAATAAAGAAAATGCACACTCACATTAAAATGCAAATGCTAATTAATGGCCCTAAAATTCAAATAAAAATCAATGAATAAAGGACTTATATTGTGCACAATAATATGCTTATAAGTGACTACAAGGAACATGTAATGATCGACCATACATTCAAGCATATGCTAAGGACTTGTAGTAAACATAATAATACGCCTACAAGCAATAACATGAACCTACTACAGATACAATGGTTCACTTACAAGCAGCTACAAGAAGCTTGTGAATATTCGTGGATGACTGTATACGATAATGAAGATTAATGATCCTGCAACATTTGAACCATTGCAAGCAAATAAATCAAGCAATAGAGGAGCTCCAATACACAATGAACTATCCATGAATAATAATAGGAACATGTAGTGATATGCTCGTGAGTGAAGCATAGAAAGCACGCGACAAACATCAACATACAAGAAAGTACATTCAGCCACTTTAAACAAGAACGACGATCATCCTACAGGCATAAACAAGCAATAATGACAATGAGTGAGCTGTGAATGTAGTAGTCTTTCTATGTTCAACATCGGTTTGCTTAGCCAACTGGTAGATAAATGCAGTAGTCCCCTACGAACATAGAAAGGAAGCATACGAGCGTAGTAGGTTGCTGACGAATGTATGTGAGGAAATTAACAATGGATGTAGTTCACTCGACAGTTAACATAAATATGCAAATAAACACATCGATCTCTTGTGAATTATTGAGGTTCATGTGCAATGAATTCAATGAATCACTAGCATACATGAATGAGGGAGTTGTAGTGAACATAACTCACCTATGAATCAATCATGCAAGCAGATGCATCTGTCCCCTTCAAGCAGACAAATTTGACATGCAACGAACACTGGTTGATGTGCAATAAAGATGACAATTCGTCAACCAACACATATAGAGAGACAAGCAGTGAATATTATATATCTAGCAGTCAATGTTGGCTTATTCAATATTACAGGAAAACACATCAAACTCTTGCAAATGATAACAGTGGATATGCAATGATTGCAAAGTCATTCTCATAGTCAACATCCATGGAGCATCTAGAAAATGCATACGATCTCCCACGAGCCACTATAGGGGATTCCTCATTTACATAGCAGTCCACCTACGGTTGATAGCTAGCAATATGCAATAAACATAATAGAATTTCTTGCAAACATAGGTAGTGTAGCATACGATCAGTGCTAACACTTATTGATGGTGACAGAAGGTTCCCCGTACACACAATAGCATCAATTAGCAGCAAAGTAACAGATGATGCGACGCCCTTACAACCAACCGTCGCATAATGACAGTCAAATACATCGGTCTTCTGCAAGCAAAGGCGGATGATACATAGCAAATGCAAATACTTGTGGGCCCTTGTAGGAGACCTACTATACTCACAAAATATAATATACGAACAAAATGCTAAATGAT
Organism: Dendrobium nobile; assembly: GCA_022539455.1. Taxonomy (NCBI): domain Eukaryota; kingdom Viridiplantae; phylum Streptophyta; class Magnoliopsida; order Asparagales; family Orchidaceae; genus Dendrobium; species Dendrobium nobile. Next base: position 9,347,091 of record CM039735.1, read on the forward strand.
TGCAGCAAATTTAAATGCTTACGAGCCGTTGAAGAAGGCCCGTTATACATTCAACATGCTATTTGTGAGCAAATGTGAAAAGTGCAATATGTGCAAGTGTATGTGATCAGTCGCAGGAGACTAGTTAGTGCATAAAAATCTACCTGCAGAAAGCAACAAGTATTGCACGATAGTCTACATGTATGAAACAAACACATAACTATTGTGCAACGCCATGCCGCTGGATTTGCAACACTCACACAAGCGGATAGAATCCATATACAAACTCTCAAATGGAGTATCACACATATTCAAATGATAGTTTTTCGCACAACTGATCAACATTAAATATTCTAAAATGCCCCCACACATACATCACAAAATATATGAATACAAATACAAAAATATCCCCTAATCACCTGTATGGGCCTCGACGAACGTGTTATGAGTACACACATGACGTCTGAAGATGTTGTGCGGGTCAAATGATAAATTTAAATTCGAGTCTGATCCTTCTATACGAGCAAATATGAGTCGACATGGCTTTAACTATCAAATAAATATATGGTTATGGTGTTAATCGAGATATTTGTTTTAATACGTTCATATTAGGTCTTCAAGGCCTATAAGCAATGAAAATCCACTAGTAAATACACAAAGCTGGTAACGAACCTGATCATTGTTAGTAATTAGACAGAGTCGATAAGGTTCAATAGATAATTATCAAAAATACCCCATAAACACCAGCATGGAACCTAGCGAGCGTGTTATAGGTACACACATAACGTCTGAGGATACTGCGCGGCTCAAATGATAAATCAAGTTTGAGCCTGATACTTCTATGCGAGTAGATAAGATTCGACACCGCTCTAACTATTAAACAAATATACAGTTAGGACATCAATCGAGATATTTGTTTTATACGTTCATATTAGGCTTTCAAGGACAATAACAAAAAAATAATTAAATAAAATAATACAGACGACTCGAACTGGATCCTCAATCAATAAAATACAATTGCTCATTAATATCTCTGATGACCGTGTTGAACGTAGATCTCAACCGGAAGGATTAATTTCAAATATTCAAAGTGCCACTTAAATGTCCATAAAACCCAAAATTCCAAGAAAATATCATATCCAATGTTAACCAATACACAGAGAACAAAAAGAAAGAGGATGCCAAAATCCAACGTGCATACCTCTTAACCGTCGGATCCGTGAAATCTGCCCAAAATCCCGCCGAATCACTGTGCAGTCGGCGCCGCTCCGAAAATCCTGCTCAAAATCTGCGATCCTTTCCTCGATCGAGCCCCATTCGCGTCGTTAAATACCGACCCAAACGATGCATTCGGCTGCTCTTCGATCTGCTCCTTCCATTCGCACTCCTTCCGCTGCTCTACCTTCTCCACTGTCGAAGTTCTCTCCCTCGACTCCCTTCCGGCACCCGATCTCCTCTCCTTGCCCTACTACTCCTCTCCAAGCCGCAGAGCTCCCGTCGATTCCCTAGCCTCACTCGACTCCACACTCGACACCTCCTCCCGTCGCTACCTCCCCCGACCGATCTCCCTCTCCACCTTCCGTCAGTCCCGAGAGAGAGAGAGAGAGAGAGAGAGAGAGAGAGAGAGAGAGAGAGAGAGAGAGAGAGAGAGAGAGAAAGAGAGACCAATCCACTTACCTTTAGCCGACGCCCCTCCATCTCACGACCGATCCCCTTGTGGTCGGACGACCTTGCTCCTCCGACTTTCCCTTGTCCGATCGGAAGCAGGGAGCTCGCCAGCCGTGAAGGTAACTTTCTCCCCTTACACGCACTTCTTCGGCTTGGCCCCGACCGAACCAGAGAGGGAGAGAGGGTGAGGTTTTTTTTTATTTTATTTTATTTTATTTTATTTTATTTTTATTTTATAATAATATTATTATTTTATGTTATTTATTATAATATTTATTAATTATATTTGATAATTATTTAATTATAATAATAATTAATTATATAATTGTAAATTAATTAATAATTAATAATTAATTACAATTATAATTATTTAATTGATTATAATTAATTCCGATTAATTATGATTATAATTAACTTATTAATTATAATTAATTAATAATTAGCGATTAATTATTATTGACAATTATTTAATTATTATCATAATTAATATAAATCATAATAAATAATAATAATAATAATAATAAATACCTCTTTCTCTCTCGTGCCGACACCGACGACCGCGCAGGTATAAATTCTAAACCCTAAAACTCCGAGAATCCGTTTCAACGCATTCGTCGAGACAAAACGACCACCTATGCATGCTTTTCTTAGCGTGGTGGGAGGGAGTGCGTCCCGACGCTTGCGACGAAGCGAGTAATCACCCAAATTCCTTCTTCGAAGTTCGTATCGCCTTGGAAACCCCGCCTATGCACGCTTTTCTTAGCGTGGTGGGAAGGGATCCCAGTGCGATGCGCGCGACGAAGCGGGGATACCCATAAGTACCCGCTTGCGGGGAAACAACTACCTTATAAAATATTTTCAAAAATAAAAAAATATATATACTTTTTTTTACAAACAAAAATAATACCCATGCACGCTTTTCTTAGCGTGGTGGGGGATCAAAAAAAAATATACGGCCACGGTGTCCTCGAAAGAGGGCACCTACCATGCACGCTTTTCTTAGCGTGGTGGGAAAGGCCCAGTTTTTCGTAGTTTTCCCCTAAACGGGGGAGACGCCGGGAGGCTGCCGAAATTTCGGGTGAAAACATATCATACTTGGACTTGATTGCACTCGAATGACATGCAAGAACAATGGTGGACTTGGACTTGATTGCACTCGAATGACATGCAAGAACGATGGTGGACTTGAACTTGGAACTATGCTTAGAACTCAAATCAAATGACTAAAGAAGAGCTTGAACTTAAATAAATTGAAAGTGCTAAGCCTAAATCATATGGAAAGAAATTCAAATGAACCTGAACTCAAGTGAACTTGAGTTTGATACTTGTGGACATGCATTTGATGAACCTAATCTAAGCTTGAATTTTAAACTCAAAGAGCACAGAGAATTTTAACAGTGGAACTTGAACTCTTGCAAAGGACTTGATTTGAACTCAAGTGAACTTACAATTCGAACAACTTGGACTCTCATTTGAACTTCAACAAAGACTCAAATTTGACTAGGATTTGAGCTTGTTACTTGAATTCGAACAAGGAAGGGAACTCATTCTTGAACTTGCAAATGAGTTATAACGAAGATTTGAGTTAGAACATGATCTTGAACTCAAGGTGACAAGAAGATTTGAACAAAAATATCAAGACTCAACATGTATTCAAATGATTTCTCAATGGAGGAATTATAAAGGATCTTATTTGGAGGATACTCAATGTTCCTACGGAATTATCATTCTAAGAAGAATGTGAGAAGAGTAATCCATCTAAATCTCATCCAAGCAAAAAAGGACCCATGTGTTAATCCTTTCCAAAACTTTGACATGGAACTTTTGGATGATAATATGCAAGGATCATCTTAGTTGGGATAAAGGTAAGAAGTTTGCAAATGAAGTTTGTTCGTAAGCAATCAAAGAAGACTAAGGAACTTAATTTGATTATAAACTCATGATATAAGCTTTTGGACCATACCAATTGATTTATAAGATCAGAGCTAGTTCATCCCTAATCTACTTGTAGTGAATGTATTGATCCACTAGAAAGGCTCTTGAAGAATATGATGGTTCATGGTTTGCTTGTAACCATTGTCAAAGTATTCAACTACGATCATGCACAAAGGATGTAGCATGTTAGTGGGTAACTTTAGAAGAGCTATAATGAATAGAAATATTTATGCTCAAGGATTCAATCATCATTTGATTTGCAAGCAACCATCGATAAGGTTTAAGGACACATGATAGTCCTTCCCAACAATGAAATCTTTTGCTAACATACAAATGAACTCAAGGGATGTGCAATGAATACGATGATATCCCACCAATCAATACTTGTGAACTTACAGATACATGTAGCAACCAATATGCAAGCGGATAAAACAACCTACCAATCAATGTGCATAAAGGAGTTGGTAGAAAATGCGAACTCCTACGAACCATCGTAGGAGACTTGTTACATATATAAATCACAGCAGAATGCATAAAAAATATACTATCCTGTGAGCTTATGCAACCCAAGGCAGGAGGCTCGTTAGTGCACTATGGCCCGCCTACGAAAATCAACAAATAGTGCACGACAGTCTACCTGTCCAAAGCAGCAAACAACTGATCTGGAAGCTGCTATCCTACGCCACCGGATCTGCAACATCCGTACAAGCAGACAGAAGGCGTTTATAAATATTCCAAAAATACCCCCTGCACGTGCACTATAAATTGTATACACATAAGTACACTAAAGGGGGAAATATATTCTCAACCCGCATGGGCCCCGGCGAGCGTGTTATTGGTACACACGTGACGTCTAGGGATGCTGCGCGGGTTGACAAGTGAATTCAGGTTTGAAACCGATCCTTCTATACGGTTCAATAGAAGTCGACAGGGTTCGAACCAACAAACAAATATACGGTTGTGGCGACCAGAATATTTGTTTTAATACATTCATATTAGGCCTTCAAAGGCTAAAATCAAAAGAATTCACAAACAAAGGCACGAAGCCTACGACAAACCCGATCCTCTGTCGACAGTCAGATAGAGTCGACAAAGTTCAATCAACAAATGGAAATGACCCCACACCCCGATGATGGCCGTGTTGAATGCAGATCTCAACCTGAGGGGTTCCCAAATATTTTTAAATGTCTCAAAAATATCCAAAATCCATTTCAAATATTTCATAACTCCACCCAAATACCCACAAAAATCCTAAAACTCCACAAAAATCATCAAATCCCAAAAATATTTAAAAATGAAATCAATCCATTAAATACTTAAAGCAAGATCCATCCACCTTCCGCAATAGTTTGCTGAGGTGGACAAATTCAAATTTACTTCAGCTCACAAAAGAGCTAATTGCCTAGTCGAAAATATCACTAGGATTCGTTCTCAAAAAGTCTCCTGCCAGTAAGGATGTGGTACGTGTCCTCTAATCGGCGGTTTGCTGCCAAATGGCACCGCAAGATAAACGGTTATGACTCGGGGCACTCTGAACCGAGTGGTTTTGCCGCGAAGTGGCACCACGAAATACCGGTTATGGCCAGCGCCGATACGCTCCTTATTGGCATCAAATCCTTGAGATATGAATCAATAGGATATAATTGATAGGGCACAAAGCCCTCTATGTAGCTAAGGTGGATTCAAATTTGTCCCCTTAGACAAACATTCAACCCCGGTCTATAAGGTTCCCTTGGACGAAGCAACCCATGGCTGCCGACAAGGATCCTTCTGTCAGGTTGTGTCGACTACCTCCTCTGACTAAGTAGACCAGGGACCACGATGGCCCGGGACGACGGAACCATGGGATCTTGATCGGGCCCATCATCCATTCCCCCACCATCCGCTTTAAGTGCTCGATGGTGAAATTTCTATTTTAAATATCAAACTTTTCAAACCTTTCTAAATACCCAAATCCAAACCCAATCTTTCCAATCCAAACTCATTGCTGCTACTATATGCCAGATAACACGTATCTCTACGTATCTGATTGACGACTAGCCTTAATCGAAAGTTCTCTCTCGTTATCGGGAGGGGTAATTAACTATAGGGGTTTGCGCCTATAGGAAACCAGAACTCAGATCATAAAGTCCTCACAAAATGAGGGCGAAATCTCTGGGTAGTGTCTTATCTACAAACCCATCTGCCTTCTAAAATTTACGCCGGAACTTATTCTGTTAAAACTCCCTCGCTGAATAAGAAAAGCGAGCGGAGACCAGGGCCGAATTTTTGGAGCCCACAGATTTCTGGCGACTCCGCTGGGGAATGGTTTCTCTTTTCATCTCTGGCTAGTTATTTATAGGCTATAGTAGCAGTAAAAAAAATAATAATGATGATATTGAGCTCTATACGGTGAACATCAGTATGTGACATTTGGTCCTTATATCCAAATATTCATCCTTGAAAGGTCCCGATAGAGCTAAAAGCTACCATCTCTTATGATAGTAAAGCAAAGAAAGAATCAAGATATGTACGGTGAACATCAGGATGTGACATTTGGTCCTTATATCCAAAGATCCATCACTGAAAGGTCCCGATAAAGCTAAAAGCTACCATTTTTATGATAGTAGAGCAAAGAAGAAATAAAGATGTATACGATGAACATCAGGATGTGACATTTGATCATTATGTCCAAAGGTCCATCACTGAAAGGTCCCGATAGAGCTAAAAGCTATTATCTTTTATGATGGTAGAGCAAAGAAAAAAGATGTGTACGGTGAGCATCAGGGTGTGACACTTGGATGCATATCCAAGAATCCACCGCCGAAAGGTTCCAACATAAGTAAAAATAAATATAGAGAGCCGCATCTCTAGAAATTTTTTTTATTGAATGGTGTAACATCTAATGTGTTCTATTAGAGATCCGCCATTAAAAAAAAATTTATCAAAAGTGGGTACCAAAGATGATCCCTATAGAAAATATTTTTGATGGTCGACGCCTTGAGGAATCCTCAAAGAAATCCCATCACCTCTACCCTATATCCTCTTATACTAAAGAAGATCCTCGCCCAACCTTCATTAGTTCTCTCCTACCCGAAGAACAAATAGAAGAAATAAAAGAGCTCCTCTGTGAATTCAGGGATTGCTTTGCCTGGACATATGCTGAGATGCCCGGCTTATCCCCTGATATAGCAGTTCACAGATTAGCAATCAAACCGGATGTAGCACCTGTCAAACAAGCTCCAAGGAGAATGAGACTAGAAATTGAAGAACAGGTGATTGCAGAGACGAAGAAGCTTATTGAGGCAGGCTTCATCCGAGAAGAAAACTATGCTGATTGGATTGCCAATATCGTCCCAGTGAAGAAGAAGAACGAGCAAATTCGTGTCTGTATTGACTTTAGAGACCTTAATAAGGCATGCCCAAAAGATGATTTTCCACTCCCTGTATCCGAACTCCTGGTGGACAATACGTCCAACTACGACATGTTCTCCTTCATGGATGGATCGTCAGGATACAATCAAATCAAAATGGTTTCTGAAGATGAAAAACACACACCGTTCAGAACGCCTATCGGCATTTTCTGCTATACAGTCATGCCCTTTGTCCTGAAGAATGCTGGTGCAACTTATCAGCGGGCAATGACTCGTATATTTGATGATTTGATTCATCAAAAGGTCGAATGCTACGTAGATGACTTGGTCATTAAGAGCATGGACCGAAAAAATCACCTTGATGACTTGAGGATTGTGTTCGAGAGGATCAGAAAATATGATCTGAAGATGAACCCTCTTAAATGTGCATTTGGGGTATTCTCAGGGAAATCTTTAGGATATATTGTTCGACATCGAGGCATCGAAGTCGACCCCAACAAAATCAAGGCGATCATGGAGATGCCACCTCCAAAGAACCTTCGACAACTCTGCTCCTTGCAAGGTCAACTGGCTTTCATTCGGCGATTTATATCAAATATGTCGGGTAGGTGCCAGCCATTTTCAAAGCTGATGAAGAAAGATGTCCGTTTCAAATGGGACAAAGAGTGCCAAGAAGCATTTGACAGCATTAAAAGTTATCTGTTGAATCCTTCTATTCTCGCGGCGCCAATCCCGGGGAAGCCTCTTATACTATACACGGCAGCACTAGAAGAATCCATCGGAGCATTATTGGCCCAGCATAATGAAGGCAAAGAAAATGCGCTCTACTACATCAGTCGAAGGTTGATTGGAGCAGAAAGCCGTTATTCCCCAATTGAAAAGCATTGTCTGGCGCTGATTTTTGCAGTTCAGAAACTCCGCCACTACATGCTGTCTCACAAAATCACACTAATATCAAAGATCGATCCGCTGAAGTTCTTGATGACAATACCAGCGTTGACAGGTCGCCTGGCTAGGTGGGCAGTATTATTATTACAGTTTGATATCACGTACCTACCACAAAAGGCTGTGAAAGGACAAGCCTTGGCGGATTTTCTTGCTGCACATCATATCCCTATAGATTCACCGCTCAACAATGATCTACCTGACGAACAGATCATGAAGGTTGAAGAAGAGGAGATGCTACGAGTACGAGAAATGTACTTTGACGATGCATCGTCAATTAAGCGTGCTCGGCCTCCAAATCTAAAAAAAAAAAAAGCTCAAGCTAGGATCAGACTCATTTTTTGTAGCACCCGAGGGAGGCATAATGAGATTCTCATTCAGCTTGACTGAACCTCGAACAAACAACGAAGCCGAGTACGAAGCTCTTTTAGCAGGGCTAGAGATTGCGATTGATGTTAGAATCCAACATCTCCAAATCTTTGGTGATTCTCAACTTGTGATAAATCAGGTCCTTGGTATTTACAAAGTTGGCAAAGTTGAATTGGCTCATTATCACCGGCGAACCCTTGAGCTCCTGAAACAAGTGCCAAATGTCAAAATGGCTCGAGTTCCTCGAGGACAGAATGCTAAAGCAGATTGTCTGGCCAAATTAGCCAAAGAAATGACGAACATCAATGAGGAGAGTCCTATATTCATCGGGGTTTACACTCGTAGGGTCTTGGATCCCGCTCTATTACAATTCCCGAGAGCAGAAGGAATTCTAGATTCAAATCAGCAGGATGAAACTCCAGTTGACCCTCAACCTCTCCATCAGATTGCCATGGAGAATTTTCCAGAAGAATATCACGTGGCCAAGAGACATAAAGCTAGTCAAGCTTCAGAATCGTGGTGGTATTGTTTAGATATTGAAGTCGAAAATGATTGGAGACAGCCATTCATTGACTACTTCAAAGAAAATAAGCTCCCGATAGAAAAGTCTATGGCCGCACAAATTCGAAAAAGGGCGCTGCGATATGCATTTGTCAATGAGACATTGTACAGACGAGCCTTTGATCAAATGTCGCTAAGGTACCTAAGGACCAAGGAAGCTGATAAAGTAACTACGGAAGTCCACGAAGAACTTTGTGGAACACATCAGTCAGGTCCCAAAATGGCTGCTAAAATCAAGATGATGGATTATTATTGGCCGACTATGGTCAGAGATTGTATCGACCACGCAAAGAGGTGCCACGAATGTCAAATCCACGGTGATGTTATACATCAGCCTCCAAATCCACTGCACCCAACAATAGCATCCTGGCCATTTGAATGCTGGGGCACAGACATAATTGGGCCGATAGATCCGCCGTCTTCAGCGGGACATCGCTTCATTCTGGCAGCAACAGACTACTTCTCCAAGTGGGCAGAAGCAACTCCATTCAGAAAGGTCACATCCGAGCATGTGATCAACTTCTTCACCCACAATGTTGTCTACAGATTTGGTGTTCCACGCCGCATAATCTCAGACAACGGTACTGCATTCAAGAGTACAAAAATTTACAAGTTCGTTGATCGACACAAAATTGATTGGCGATATTCATCCATATATAATCCAAGGGCGAATGGATTGGCGGAAGCCTTCAACAAGACGCTGGTAAAATTGTTGAAGAAGATTCTCACCAAGAATAAAAGAGAGTGGCATACAAAAATGGCAGAAGCGTTGTGGGCGTATCGTACAACCTACAAGACGCCAACCAAAGCCACTCCTTACTCTCTGGTATTCGGAGTCGAAGCCGTATTACCATTGGAGATTGAACTACCGTCACTCCGGGTGGCAATCCAGAATGATCTCACTCAAGAGCAGAATGCCCGCCTCAGAATGGAAGAGCTCGATGCACTTGATGAACTCAGGTTACAAGCTCAACAAAACCTGGAAATTTACCGAGGAAGAATGACAAAGTCTTTTGATCGAATGGTGCGTCCTCGATCATTTCAAGAAGGAGAGTTGGTCCTGGTGCTGAGAAGACCAATCATTCCGCACAGAAAAATTGGTGGTAAATTCGTATCTAATTGGGAAGGCAAGTCATCGAGAAGGTGTACCAAGGAGGAGCATATCAGTTGATTGATTTGAATGATCAAAGGCCTATGCCGCCTATCAACGGTCGACATTTAAAGAAGTATCATGCATGAAAATTTCATGATTAATGTACTTTGCAATTATCAAAATTTTATATGCATATTTATCAATGCATGTTTGCTTATATTTTGAAATTCTCTTGTATGACAAGAATGCATTTCAAAATCCCTCATCAGACTGGGGGCATTTTAAATATTTATTCGAATCGACATCGTGCTGCGTGCCGAGATCCTCGAATAAATATTTAAAATCTCAAAGATACAAAGCCTATCCGAAATGTCCCTGCAAGATAGGGGGCATTTTAAATATTCATTTGGGTCGACATCGTGCTACACGCCGAGATCTTCAAATGAATATTTAAAATCTTATATTCCAAATCTATTCCATTTTGAAATGTCCCTGCGAGACAGGGGGCATTTTAAATATTTATTCGAGTCGACATCGCGCTGCATGCCGAGATCTCCGAATAAATATTTAAAATTATCAATTCAAATATTCTTTTATGCTAAAGAATACAAATATTTGTTTTTCAAAGTATATGCAGGTGATCTTTCAAGAGTTAGAGACACCGTCTTCTCCAACAAACCAAGACTCAAAGGTCAAGAAAGTGACTTTTGTGACTACACACTCCTACAAATTGAGCCGGAAAAGCTTGAAGTCTTTCGACAGCCTGAAGCTTAAGGTTCGAATGGGTGTAAAAGGTCGGATCCAACAAGCCCAAATATGGTCGGATCGCTGGCAGCTCCGTCTACTCAACAAGCCATAAGAAAGGCCGTAGTAGCGGAACCCCCACTTCGTCAACCCGTCAGTAGGGACTGTAGAAAGAACGAAGGTCAATTTGACTCGACCAGTTCGAGTGATCGTAGTCTACAAAATTCTCCCAAATGACTGGAGAATCAAAGTTCCAATGGGAAAGCTGAGTCTCGAGCAACTACCAAATGTTCGTAGGCTCCAAACTCCGAAACCACAAAGGATGACTCCAAATCTACCAACTTCAGCAAAATCAGCATTAGGGAGCGCAATTCTCATAGCTCAAGTCTGAAGCCTGAATGGGTGTAAGAGGTCGGATCCAACAAGCCCGAATATGGCCGGATCGCTGGCAGCTCCATTTACTCAACAAGCCATAAGAAAGGCCGCAGTAGAGGAACCCCCATCTCAGCAACCAGAGGATAAAGAGCTATTAAATTCTAGCTCTCCCGATCTGACGAACTCAAGTGACTCAGATTAAAGTCTTCTCAAGTGGTTAAGGATCAAGATACTACCTACGTTCGGTACTATCAACTAAATCCAGAACCTGCAAATCCTTCAACAAATCCGTAAAGCACAAAGCGAGGATCGAAGAAATCTTTCTTCAACAAGTCCGTCAAAGCACAAAGCAAAGGACCGAAGAAATTATCCCAAAGTTCGTGAAAAGCCTTAGGCTAAACTAAGTGGATTCCGTCATCAACAAGTCCGTTATGCACAAAGCTCTGGACTGATGACTTTTCGCCATCGACCTAATATAAACCTAAGGGTTTAGGTCACCGGCATCTACTCCTTCAACAAGCCCGCCAAAGCTAGAAGCATAGGGCCAAAGGAACAAAAATCACCTGACAAGTCAATAAAGACATATCAGGTAATTCTTCATCAATGTCCGCAGCACAAAGCACAGAACAGAAGAACCAAAATCTCGTGACTCAATCTAAAACTGCGAAAAGAAGCATCCCGAACAATATCTACAAGTGTCCCTAAAGACTGGGGGCATTTTAAATATTTATTTGGGTCGACATCGCGCTGCATGCCGAGATCCCCAAATAAATATTTAAAATATCAATAGCACATGTCAGAGTACAACCACAGAAATCTCAAGAGTAGTAAAAAGAGAGCTCGTCAACAACTGAATTTATAAAATCACTTTATTTTATTAAGTTCAGAATTCATATACAAATTTATGGACTACATCTTTTTACAAGATTACATCAGCTGAAAGAAAAGAAAAAGTACAATGTCCTTCACAGAGGACTAAAATCTGTCTCCTAAACTACGTCTGAAGAGGAAGTCCACATTCCGCTCCTTCCAAAGATCAGGTATTCTGCACTTCTGGGACCTGCACGAAGTAACAAAAAGTGTCAGAAAGAAAGAAGAAAATATCAGGCAGATATATACAAGACTACAAAAAAAAAGGAGAGAGGAGAACAAAGTTGTACCTGAAACAGTAGTCTCCCGAGGTGGCCCGTGAAAAAGTATCCCGCTCCTCTTGAAGCCTGCACAGAGCAAAAAAAAAAGAATATCAGAAAGCAACTAAAGAAAGAAAAGGACAGTACAAACAAAGTAAAAACGTATCAAAACTGAAGTCTCCTGAATCAGTAAACTGATCAAAACTTTGATTCTCTTCTTGTAATAGCCTGCACAAAATACAAAGCATTATTAGTACGAGTACAAAATAAAAGCTAAGAGGATGGGAAGAAAGCGTACCCGAGTCCAAGAGTAATTGTAGAAGGCCTGAAGCAGCAAGAGTCCTACAAATTGAAAGAGAGGCGAGCATTCATATGCAAGAAACTAAAATGCTGGGATACTGAAAGAAGAACAGAAAGTGAATATGCTATTTACTATGATCGATCTATGGAGTAACACTCTAAGGATTTAAGTATGGAGTACCCTATCACTATCCCACGGATCTCTATCTGACCAAGAGCAACTCTATCAACTATATCGAAGATTACAAGTGCATCCAGAAGATCTACAAAGACACAAAGATAGACTCTTGGAGATCTAAAGAAAATCGTAGTGTGACATCCAAGCAAAATTTTGGAGATCCACTAAATGAGAATCTCAGTGCGACATCCAGAACAAAACTTTGGAGATCCACTAATTGAAAACCTTAGTGTGACATCTAGAACAAATATCTAGAGATCCACAAGGCCAAACAGCTTACAACAAACGTGATTCGCTCTGGACGCGTACCACATTTGTTGGGGGGCATTTGTTAACCAATACACAGAGAACAAAAAGAAAGAGGAAGCCAAAATCCAACGTGCATACCTCTTAACCGTCGGATCCGTGAAATCTGCCCGAAATCCCGCCGAATCGCTATGCAGTCGGCGCCGCTCCGAAAATCCTGCTCAAAATCTGCGATCCTTTCCTCGATCGAGCCCCATTCGCGTCGTTAAATACCGACCCAAACGATGCATTCGGCTGCTCTTCTATCTGCTCCTTCCATTCGCACTCCTTCCGCTGCTCTACCTTCTCCACTGTCGAAGTTCTCTCCCTCGACTCCCTTCCGGCACCCGATCTCCTCTCCTTGCCCGACTACTCCTCTCCAAGCCGCAGAGCTCCCGTCGATTCCCTAGCCTCACTCGACTCCACACTCGACACCTCCTCCCGTCGCTACCTCCCCCGACCGATCTCCCTCTCCACCTTCCGTCAGTCCCGAGAGAGAGAGAGAGAGAGAGAGAGAGAGAGAGAGAGAGAGAGAGAGAGAGAGAGAAAGAGAGACCAATCCACTTACCTTTAGCCGATGCCCCTCCATCTCACGACCGATCCCCTTGTGGTCGGACGACCTTGCTCCTCCGACTTTCCCTTGTCCGATCGGAAGCAGGGAGCTCGCCAGCCGTGAAGGTAACTTTCTCCCCTTACACGCACTTTTTCGGCTTGGCCCCGACCGAACTAGAGAGGGTGAGGTTTTTTTTTATTTTATTTTATTTTATTTTTATTTTATAATAATATTATTATTTTATGTTATTTATTATAATATTTATTAATTATATTTGATAATTATTTAATTATAATAATAATTAATTATATAATTGTAAATTAATTAATAATTAATAATTAATTACAATTATAATTATTTAATTGATTATAATTAATTCCGATTAATTATAATTAATTCCGATTAATTATAATTAATTATTAATTAATTATGATTATAATTAACTTATTAATTATAATTAATTAATAATTAGCGATTAATTATTATTGACAATTATTTAATTATTATCATAATTAATATAAATCATAATAAATAATAATAATAATAATAATAATAATAATAATAAATACCTCTTTCTCTCTCGTGCCGACACCGACGATCGCGCAGGTATAAATTCTAAACCATAAAACTCCGAGAACCCGTTTCAACGCATTCGTCGAGACAAAACGACCACCTATGCATGCTTTTCTTAGCGTGGTGGGAGGGAGTGCGTCCCGACGCTTGCGACGAAGCGGGTAATCACCCAAATTCCTTCTTCAAAGTTCGTATCGCCTTGGAAACCCCGCCTATGCACACTTTTCTTAGCGTGGTGGGAAGGGATCCCGGTGCGATGCGCGCGACGAAGCGGGGATACCCATAAGTACCCGCTTGCGGGGAAACAACTACCTTGCTTATAAAATATTTTCAAAAATAAAAAAATATATATACTTTTTTTTACAAACAAAAATAATACCCATGCACGTTTTTCTTAGCGTGGTGGGGGATAAAAAAAAAATATACGGCCACGGTGTCCTCGAAAGAGGGCACCTACCATGCACGCTTTTCTTAGCGTGGTGGGAAAGGCCCAGTTTTCCGTAGTTTTCCCCTAAACGGGGGAGATGCCGGGAGGCTGCCGAAATTTCGGGTGAAAACATATCATACTTGGACTTGATTGCACTCGAATGACATGCAAGAACAATGGTGGACTTGGACTTGATTGCACTCGAATGACATGCAAGAACGATGGTGGACTTGAACTTGGAACTATGCTTAGAACTCAAATCAAATGACTAAAGAAGAGCTTGAACTTAAATAAATTGAAAGTGCTAAGCCTAAATCATATGGAAAGAAATTCAAATGAACCTGAACTCAAGTGAACTTGAGTTTGATACTTGTGGACATGCATTTGATGAACCTAATCTAAGCTTGAATTTTAAACTCAAAGAGCACAGAGAATTTTAACAGTGGAACTTGAACTCTTGCAAAGGACTTGATTTGAACTCAAGTGAACTTACAATTCGAACAACTTGGACTCTCATTTGAACTTCAACAAAGACTCAAATTTGACTAGGATTTGAGCTTGTTACTTGAATTCGAACAAGGAAGGGAACTCATTCTTGAACTTGCAAATGAGTTATAACGAAGATTTGAGTTAGAACATGATCTTGAACTCAAGGTGACAAGAAGATTTGAACAAAAATATCAAGACTCAACATGTATTCAAATGATTTCTCAATGGAGGAATTATAAAGGATCTTATTTGGAGGATACTCAATGTTCCTACGGAATTATCATTCTAAGAAGAATGTGAGAAGAGTAATCCATCTAAATCTCATCCAAGCAAACAAGGACCCATGTGTTAATCCTTTCCAAAACTTTGACATGGAACTTTTGGATGATAATATGCAAGGATCATCTTAGTTGGGATAAAGGTAAGAAGTTTGCAAATGAAGTTTGTTCGTAAGCAATCAAAGAAGACTAAGGAACTTAATTTGATTATAAACTCATGATATAAGCTTTTGGACCATACCAATTGATTTATAAGATCAGAGCTAGTTCATCCCTAATCTACTTGTAGTGAATGTATTGATCCACTAGAAAGGCTCTTGAAGAATATGATGGTTCATGGTTTGCTTGTAACCATTGTCAAAGTATTCAACTACGATCATGCACAAAGGATGTAGCATGTTAGTGGGTAACTTTAGAAGAGCTATAATGAATAGAAATATTTATGCTCAAGGATTCAATCATCATTTGATTTGCAAGCAACCATCGATAAGGTTTAAGGACACATGATAGTCCTTCCCAACAATGAAATCTTTTGCTAACATACAAATGAACTCAAGGGATGTGCAATGAATACGATGATATCCCACCAATCAATACTTGTGAACTTACAGATACATGTAGCAACCAATATGCAAGCGGATAAAACAACCTACCAATCAATGTGCATAAAGGAGTTGGTAGAAAATGCGAACTCCTACGAACCATCGTAGGAGACTTGTTACATATATAAATCACAGCAGAATGCATAAAAAATATACTATCCTGTGAGCTTATGCAACCCAAGGCAGGAGGCTCGTTAGTGCACTATGGCCCGCCTACGAAAATCAACAAATAGTGCACGACAGTCTACCTGTCCAAAGCAGCAAACAACTGATCTGGAAGCTGCTATCCTACGCCACCGGATCTGCAACATCCGTACAAGCAGACAGAAGGCGTTTATAAATATTCCAAAAATACCCCCTGCACGTGCACTATAAATTGTATACACATAAGTACACTAAAGGGGGAAATATATTCTCAACCCGCATGGGCCCCGGCGAGCGTGTTATTGGTACACACGTGACGTCTAGGGATGCTGCGCGGGTTGACAAGTGAATTCAGGTTCGAAACCGATCCTTCTATACGGTTCAATAGAAGTCGACAGGGTTCGAACCAACAAACAAATATACGGTTGTGGCGACCAGAATATTTGTTTTAATACATTCATATTAGGCCTTCAAAGGCTAAAATCAAAAGAATTCACAAACAAAGGCACGAAGCCTACGACAAACCCGATCCTCTGTCGACAGTCAGATAGAGTCGACAAAGTTCAATCAACAGATGGAAATGACCCCACACCCCGATGATGGCCGTGTTGAATGCAGATCTCAACCTGAGGGGTTCCCAAATATTTTTAAATGTCTCAAAAATATCCAAAATCCATTTCAAATATTTCATAACTCCACCCAAATACCCACAAAAATCCTAAAACTCCACAAAAATCATCAAATCCCAAAAATATTTAAAAATGAAATCAATCCATTAAATACTTAAAGCAAGATCCATCCACCTTCCGCAATAGTTTGCTGAGGTGGAAAAATTCAAATTTACTTCAGCTCACAAAAGAGCTAAATGCCTAGTCAAAAATATCACTAGGATTCGTTCTCAAAAAGTCTCCTGCCAGTAAGGATGTGGTACGTGTCCTCTAATCGGCGGTTTGCTGCCAAATGGCACCGCAGGATAAACGGTTATGACTCGGGGCACTCTGAACCGAGTGGTTTTGCCGCGAAGTGGCACCACGAAATACCGGTTATGGCCAGCGCCGATACGCTCCTTATTGGCATCAAATCCTTGAGATATGAATCAATAGGATATAATTGATAGGGCACAAAGCCCTCTATGTAGCTAAGGTGGATTCAAATTTGTCCCCTTAGACAAACATTCAACCCCGGTCTATAAGGTTCCCTTGGATGAAGCAACCCATGGCTGCCGACAAGGATCCTTCTGTCAGGTTGTGTCGACTACCTCCTCTGACTAAGTAGACCAGGGACCACGATGGCCCGGGACGACGGAACCATGGGATCTTGATCGGGCCCATCATCCATTCCCCCACCATCCGCTTTAAGTGCTCGATGATGAAATTTCTATTTTAAATACCAAACTTTTCAAACCTTTCTAAATACCCAAATCCAAACCCAATCTTTCCAATCCAAACTCATTGCTGCTACTATATGCCAGATAACACGTATCTCTACGTATCTGATTGACGACTAGCCTTAATCGAAAGTTCTCTCTCGTTATCGGGAGGGGTAATTAACTATAGGGGCTTGCGCCTATAGGAAACCAGAACTCAGATCATAAAGTCCTCACAAAATGAGGGCGAAATCTCTGGGTAGTGTCTTATCTACAAACCCATCTGCCTTCTAAAATTTACCCCGGAACTTATTCTGTTAAAACTCCCTCGCCGAATAAGAAAAGCGAGCGGAGACCGGGGCCGAATTTTCGGAGCCCACATCCAAATATTTAAAATTAAAATAAATCATCAAACACTTAAAGCAAAACTCATTCACCCTCCACAACAGTTTACCGAGGTGGACAACTTTAAATATTACTTCAGCTAACAAAAAGCTAATGTCTGGTCGAGAATATCATTAAGATTCATTCTCAAACAGTATCTTGCCAGTAAGGATGTGACACGTGTTCTCTAACCAACACTTTTCCCGTCAAATGGCACCGCAGGTAAACGGATATGACCGGGGCCCTCTGAACTGTTTGGTTGGCCGCAAAATGACACCACTAAATTCCGAGCATGGCCAGAGCTCGTAAGCTCTCTAATTGCACTAAATCCTTAAGATGTGAATCAGTATGATATAATCGATATGACACAAATCTCTTTATTAGTTAAGGTGGATTCAAATTTATCTCCTTAGACAAATACTCACCTAGGTCTACAAGGTACCCTTGGATGATGCAACCCATGGCTGTCGATAAGAATTCTTTAGTCAGGTTGGGTCGTCTACCTCCTTTGACTAAGTAGACTAGGAACCATGATGGCCCGGGACGGTTGAGTCATGGGATCTTGATCGGGTCCATCATCCATTCCCCCACCATCCTCTCAGTGTAAGATGATGAAATTTCTAATTTTAAATATCAACCTTCAAACACTTAATCCCATGCTGCTACTATATGTCAAATACATGTTTCTCTACGTATCTGATTGACGACTAGTCTTAATCAAAAGTTCTCTCTCGCTATCGGGAGGGGTAATTAACTATAGGGGCTTGCACATATAGGAAACTAAACTCAGATCATAAAATTCTCGCAAAATGAAGCAAAATCTCTGGGTAGTGTCATATTTCAAACCCAATCTGCCTTTTGAAAATTTACCCCGGAACTGAATCTGTTAAAACTACCCCGAAAGCAGGGAAGGCTAAGGCGTGAATTTTTGGAGCCTACAAATATAAATTGTTAATCAGCATTGGGAAGTAGGGCTGTAAACGAACCGAGCCGAGCCGAGTATGTGAGTGTTCATGTTTGTATTCATTTAATATCAGCTTGTTCAAGTTTGGTTCATGTTTGTTCGAGCTTTATTGTTTGTGTTCATGTTTGGTTCATTTAAAATAATGTGTTCATGTTCGGTTCATATTCAGTCCATGTTCGTTCGTTTAGTGCTTATCGAGCTTGTTTGCGAACTTATTTAACGAATTTTTTTTAACTATCAAACAAACATGTTCATGAACATATCTATGAAAAAACATATTTATAATAAAAGCAATTGTCTATGTAACAAAGGCAATGATTATTTATATTTTTTTAATTCTATAGTCAAATATTAATTATTTTTATCGAGCCTATTCATGAGTTCAAAATCGAACACGAATCGAGCTTCTTATTGAGCTTAATGTCGAGCTTGTTCACGAACTTCAAATGATGTTGTTCACGAACATAAATGAGCCGAACGCATTAGTGTTCAAGTTTGTTTATTTAAGAACCAAGTATTTAAAATATTGTTCAAGTTTGTTTGTTTAGTTAATTAAACGATCACAAACGAGCTTTAATCGAACCAAACAGCGAGTAGCTCGTTGAACGTTTGGTTCGCTTGCAGCCCTATTGGGAAGGGTTGTCAATGCATTCTGGGAGGGTTCTCAATGCATTCTGAATAATGGTTCTGATTGGTCCAACTTGACTTGATATGTCGCTTCTTTCAATAAGCCATTTCTGTTGCAGATTTAATCATGAGCGAACATGCTTAACTACCCTTCTTAGTTCGGATCAAGCAATGCATGGATCTTTCTGCAAGTCTTCCATATTTATGCTTTCCCAAATTTAAGTAGTATTTTGGCATACACATTAATGCAGTGAAAAGAAAATACCTACAAGTTGTTTTAATCTTTCCGAAAAACTTTATTTTCTAAACAAAACATCTAGCAGATCAAAAAGGAGATTTTTCCTTTGCCATGCTGTGTTTTATTTTCGTTGAATTTGCAGTTGTCTTTATGATGGTTAGCTGTATAAATCTGATAATCTACTTAATAAAATGCTATTTTTTTTCATTCTGGCCTTAGCTGATTGTCATGTATTCTCTTTGGTCATGCTAATTAGATGATCCCTCTGCTCTCTATCTTCCTCTTACAATTTGACATTTTCAAGCTTATAAGATGTAAAATTAACTGTGTATGCTATATAAAGAAAGCTGCTTTATGACATTGTTGACGCTTTTTCTACACTTTCACAGTGGCGCAGAGTATATCAGGATGGAAGTCCCATTAATTGTGCTTCCCACCAGGGCTCTACTGAAGCTCGACTCTCCATTATCTTCGTTCACCGATATGCAACATATGTTATTTGAGGAGGAGCAGTCCGCTTACAAACAGGCCCTTCTACAAAACATGCGGTAGTGGTTATGTGCATACTAACAATTGCCATTATCACTCAGAAATGCATCTTCTTCTAAATTTAATCATAAGATTTAATTTTAATAGAATTTATGCAGCAATGGAAAGATACACCCGCTCGCTTACATACATCACACATCAACCTACCAGGCATCACTGTGCAAGTTGATCGAATATTGGTGAGAATATAAAGAAGATGTTAATATGATTTCTTTTTTTCTATTTTGCTTGTTGAAAGATTTATTATCCTTGTATGCAGCTTGAGCCCTGCTGTAAAAGTACTTCAGGATCGTTTAAAAGAGAATGAGATTAGGGTAAGTTTTCTTCGACTTAGGCTTTGTTTGAGACAGCTTTCTTACTGCTTCTTAAAATAACTTTTTAGTACTAGAAAGCTACTTTAAGAAGCGGTAAGAAAGCTATCCCAAATGAAGCCTTAATCTTTCTGGTTGGATTTGAAATGTTGAGGAGAGATGAAGTTGGTTCTTCTCTGATGATGAACAGCTTGGAATTTTGATGGAAGAGGGCATCTCATTGGAGAGGGAGTTGAACCTGGAATCCTCCCCCAGGCGGCATCAAGGAGGTGCATTGACATTGCAAAGAGAAATGCGTAGTTCAGGGGAATCTGGTTCCAGAAGCCCCAGCGGCATCAGCAACAGGAGAAAGACACCTTGAATTTTCTAAAGCACTTGTGGCCTCTTCTTTCTCTTGTGAAGGTTTGTTGTAAGTTGCGCTGTGCCTCTCACACTTTTTGTTTCCTTGAGAATTTCTTAGTGAATTATGTATTGCGTCGAGAGAACTTCCATATTTATATCCTGTTTTATGATGCAAGGTTTGTAGCTGATGGATGAGCTTGCTTATTACTGCTATGGCTGATGCCTTTTTGTTGAGCCAAAATATTTCTATTCAGTGTAGTCTTATCTCTCTCTCTCTCTCTCTCTCTCTCTCTCTCTCTCTCTCTCTCTCTCTCTAGTGAATCTTATTTTATAAAGAACTCTACCATGGTATGTATCTGACCATTCCTCATTTAATAACATGATAATGCCAATGTAGGATCTCATACCTTACCTCTATATGTTTTTACAAAATTATTGAAAATTTACTCTAAGTATTATAATGAACCTTATTAAAAATAAATAAATTTTTACTTGGAAATTGCTTTAAGAAGCAGGAAGAAAATCGTCCCAAATGAAGCTTAAAATAAATCATCTTTCTATACTCTTCAATAAATTACCTTGGAACATCTTAACCCAATGGGCTTAGACCTTGAGTTTTATTTAGTGCAAATATTTCAAAATAATTTTTATTTATATGGAAAATATATTTAAAAATACTTATTTTTATGATATAATTAGTTCTAATATGATAATTTTATCTCATACAACATAATAAAAGACAAATTATATAAAATAGGAGTTGTATCAAATAAAGACTTCTGACATTGTAAAATGTATAAATTGTCAGAAATTAAGATGTTAAAGAGTGTCCAACAAAAAGTGATTGCAACTTGTGATAGTTAGAATGTTTACTGAAAGTGATAGGGAACAATAGTGTGAGACAAAGGAATAGAATCAAATACATTATTTCTTCATCTTTATAGGTCTTTTTGGAAGCTTTGTTTTGATGCTTTGTGTTGTTCTACAATTGATCAGTGTTCATGCATGGTAGATTATATAATTTTGTTCTCAATTATTTAATATGTTAATATTTGATGACATAAAATATTTTCGATCTTTTTTTTTTTTAATGAGTTTACCTTATTTAGGCTTAATTGAGGATTATTTTTTATTGTTTTCTAAAACAGATTTTTAATTCAAAAAATTATACTAAAATATAACTTTAAAGAAGCAGGAAGAAAGTCAAATAAAGTCTTAGTAAGAGTTTGTTTGGGATAGTTTTTTTATAATTTATTTTCTAGATAATAATTATTTTTTATTTGGTTATAATTAATTTTTATGCTTTTTTTTTTATAAATTTCTGTGATAAGGAATTTTTTTTCAATTATATTTGCCTCCATAACTTTTTTAGACGAAAAAAAACTATAATACCTATAAGATATGTTAAACTTGTGAAAATTAGAAATCAACATGAACTTTGTATTCACATTAAAAATACTTAATAGATATAAGGCACTTATGGTGGTAATGAGGAAGCAATAGTCATGAGTGCACTACTTATTATGTTGGTAATAGTTAGAAATTAGTACATTATTTGCCATGAATTATATGAGAATATGATAACAATATAAATGAGAATATGCATGGTAATAATATGAAGATAGATGTTCTCTTAATATGCCCCCCATGAAATTTGGGTTTTTTTTTGTTGTTGTGGTAGGTTCGAGAGAGGGTGCTGAGTGAGGATTATTCGGTGGCGACATACGAGAGGTTTGTGAGAGGCTTCAAGATGTTATTTTGTTAGCAGGTTGGCAGATTGTGGGTGGAAGAGAGACTAGTAGGACATTTAGTGAGGGTAGTTAGGAGGGGTTATGTTGTATTGCAAATATGTAACTTGTTATAAACCATTGAGAGGGCGAATTTACTGTTGTATAGGTAGATTTATTGTAGATATTGTTGACTCTAAGTAGAAGGTTGTGAGGTAGAAGTTCATGTATTGAGGTGAGGTGAGGTGAGGTTTGATGGGGCCGAGCCAATCTATAATGCGAGATGTGGTCAATCACTTTTGTCCCACTTCATATGAATTATGTTTACTTCTCACTTGAATTTTAAGCTTCAACATCAAAGGAGAAGTAATAGAGAATTGTTCATAAGCTCACTCATATTATCTCTACCAAATCTTATAGAAGAACCCTAACATTGTTTAGTACTCTGATGATAAATTATCCTTCAATATCTAACCTAAGGAAATAAAGAAAGCTTAAGGAACCATCTAGACTTTATAAATCTTAAAATAATAATTTTACTTTTATATTAAATTATTACAAATGAAACCTCCAAGTACTGTTGATTACCTTGACTAGAAGATCACTTATAAAAAAAATTTACACAAATTCTTGTTCTCTTAATATGATTTTATTTGAGATATCTTTCTTACTTCTTTCTAAAGCCGCTTTTTAGTACACAAATTTTTTTGTTTACTAAAACATTGTATTAGAAAGCAATAGAAAAGCTGTCCTGAATGAAGCCTTAATTGCTTATAATAATTATATATTCTAACTATGAAAGCCCTCAATTGACGTAACCTTAGGAATTGGGTTGCAAATGACTTCTTTTATATTATGCCTTCTACATAAGTCATGACCAATCCCTTGAGTAATAGGGCTCTTTTAAGGAAGAAATTGAGCATCTCATATCTTTGATAATTTTAGAAAATTTATATCTTATTGTGCGATCATCTTCATATAAATAAGAAACACGTCTTAGATATCTCGAGTCTATTGTCTAGAGTAATGGTGAAATAGATGAGGATATTACTAGTAGAATTTAAGTTGGATGGTTGAAGTGGAGGCATGCATCAGATATTTTGTGTGATAGAAAGTACCCCTCAAACTTAAGGAAAATTTTATAAGATGGTGGTGAGATCTGTAATGCTTTATGGCACAAAATGTTGACCATTAAAGCACAATTAATTCTTATTTATTACTCTAAAGTAGTTTCCTAATTCTCATTTCTTATTTTTGATAATTTTGTCCCTCAATTCCTCTTGTTGAGTTCCACCACTGTCAATATCACATATTCGTTTGAGGTTTGCTTCTAGCCATTACTAACAGTATGGAAGAGATTTATAAGCTTATAAACAGCCCAATTGTAAATGATGAAAATATTTAATATTCAATGAAATATGTTTAAATAGATCAATAAAAAAGTGTTAGTGAAGAACAGTTCCTCTCAATTGCTTTATTACATCATCTAATTGTTCTAATCATTGACACTAAACCATTTTGAATTGTTAGGATTAAAGTCTCATCTTTTCAAAATCATTCAAATATTAATGAATTCTATACCAACAGTTCAAAATGCAATAACTGGCACTGACGGAATAGTAGATACACAATACAACTCCCTTAATATTTGCAAACATAAATTCTCATTCAAGTTTTTACGGCACTTAATTTACGCTATTACAGTAGTTTTAACTGTCACAAAAATACTTATAATGTTTTCAAAACAGCTACAAGACAACTGTAGTCGCTATCTACAATAAGTTCTTTCGCAACGATTTTGCAAATAGTTAAAATATGATCAACAACAAAAACATCAAGTTTTTATCCCGCTGCGTAGGGTCAACTACATGAATCATTTTTCTCCATTGTGCTCTTTTAAGAGTCAATTTCTCATTTCAATCTAATAAAAAATCCACCGTTGCTTAGCTTGGTTGGTGGGCTAGTACGGTTGGGAACCACCCAACCTTTGCTGTATTCCCATCAAGCTGCAACGCCTCTTAAGTGGGGCACAATTAAGTGCGGGTCAGGAAGTTTCTGGGTGAGTGCCTCTTCCAGGTCAGCCGAGGATTAGTCATGCCGTCAAGCACCCTTTCGAGTGTGACAACATGTGGATACCTCGTTCTAAAAAAAAAGTCATTTTTTTAATACTTTCTAATCAAATCTTTTTAAGTCTACTTCTACATTTCTTAACCTAGGCCAAACCTAATACTTCTACTCTCTTAATCGGATCTTTGGAAGGCTGACGCTTTATATGACCAAACCAAAATATCAGCATTTAATTTCTTATATATATATAATTCCATCTTGAATTATTTTTTTTATTCCAAAGGCTAAGGTAGCATTGCAATCTTCAGTTGGTGACCGTTAAGGAATTATTTGTGTGACCACAGTGAAGGGAAAGTGAAAAGTGGGGCAATCTGATAGATCTTAAACGAGAGGAGAATAAAAGATACTGAGAAATAATTGAATGAAATGCTTTTGTATGTGAGGCCTATGGTTTTGATGGGAATATTCATTTAATATATATCTTATGTGGCTCTTTAATTCCTTTCTTTATCTTCTCCACTTTCTCTCTGAACTTAGAGAAAGCAACACAATGCTACTCGGGGAGGTTGTATTCGTGTCCCCGCATCCCATGCATTATTGGAACAACATCCAATAAGATATTTGATACTTTCATGTTTGGATTCTTCTCATATTATCTCCATCTCCTTTTTTTTTTTTTTTTTAATTTCTTGTTCTATAATGTTATTTGGGTTGGTGATTTGGAGTTATAAAAATAATATATTTTTAATTTTAAATATAAATATTAGGTATCAATTATTTCATCATATTTTTTATTATTTTTCTTTCATAACATGAATGATTATATTTCATGTGTGTAAATATTATTGAAATGAGAATATCACTTTGTAGTGTATGTGTTTGAGGTCATCCATAGTTGACTATGGAGATAAAAATATTCTATTAATATAAAAACTCTTGGAACAATTTTTGGCTATAACTTTTTACAATTGTGCTCTCCAAGTTGGTATGCTTTTTAGAGTTATAGCCATTAATTTTTTGAGTTTAATGGATTTATGACTATATATATCTTAGTACAATGGGAAGAAACTCGCTGCAATGCTTGCGACTAGGCAGATAATCCTCGTGCAGGCTTTTCTTGGTGTGACAGGGCAAAATTTAAGTACTCATATGTGCCACAGTTCCTGCGGGAAAAAAAATTGCATGCGTCTTCAAGCATGTACCCCTGAAGAACTTATGCATGTCTTTCTTAGCATGGTAGAATTGAAGATTATGATTGCGGTGTTATCCGACACTAACCATGCACGTCTTTCTTTACTTGGATGGCAAGCTAAGACTCCTAAAATTTTCCCTAAATATGGGAGACGTCAGGTGGCTGCCGACTTTTTCACTGATAGGGGACCTAAAATTGGATGGTAGGTGGCCTTATTTGAACCAAAGATGGTAGGGAAAAAAACTTGAAATGATGAACAAAGAATTAAACTCTAATTTAATAAAATGCATGTTGACCCATGTGTAAAAGAACAAAAATGAAAATCACATACCTCGTATTTATCGAGATGCCCAAATTTTCATGAATCCCGCAAGATATCCTGCGTACTTGACATTGTTCAGTGCCGATGCCGCTGGAGTCACGTCTCTTCCCGGGAATACTGCTCAAATCACGCGCCAGCTATGCTTTTCTCGTCTTTAAATATCGGACTCGTGGAAGCCTTCAGGACCTTTTTTGTTGCAAACCTCTATAAGCCGCAGGCTTCCTCCATTCGCAACCCACAAACCGAATCCCAATCTCTGAAGTCGTCGATCTCTCCCATCCATGGCAAAACCCGAGCTACAGCAGAACCCTTGCCCTCTTCCTCACGACATCCTGACCGACCCCAGCGGAGTAGCCAGAAATCTGTGGGCTCCGAAAAATTGGCTCCGGCCTCCGCCCGCGACTATTTGTTGCTTTTTCTTTCTTCGGGGGAGTTTTAACAGAATAAGTTTCGGGGTAAATTTTGGAAGGCAGATGGATTTGTAGGTAAGACACTACCCAAAGATTTCACCCTCATTTTGCAAGAACTTTATAATATGAGTTCTGGTTTCCTATAAGCGAAAACCCCTATTGTTAATTACCCCTCCCGATAACAAGAGAGAACTTTCGATTAAGGCTAGTCGTCAATCAGAAATGTACAACTACATATCATCTGGCATATAGTAGCAGCATTGGCTTAGGTTTGGAAATTTAATATTTAAAATATAAATTTCACCATCTTACACTTAAAGCGGATGGTGGGCGAATGGATGATAGACCCGATCAAGATCCCATGATTCCGTCGTCCCGGGCCATCGTGGTCCCTGGTCTACTTAGTCAGAGGAGGTAGTCGACCCAACCTGATAGAAGGATCATTATTAGCAGCCATGAGTTGCTTCGTCCAAAGGTACCTTATAGATCTAGGGTGAATGTTTATCTAAGGAGATAAATTTGAATCCACCTCGGCTAATAGAGGGATTTGTGCATTATCGATCATATCCTATTGATTCATATCTCAAGAATTTGATTCCACTAAGTAGTGTATTGGATCTGGCCATAATCGATATTTCGTGTTGCCATTTGGCGGTAAAATCACTCGGTTTAGAGGGCTCTGGGTCATAACTGTTTATCCTGCGGTGCCATTTGACAGCAAAACTTCCAGTTAGAGGACATGTATCACATTCTTACTAACAAGAGACTATTTGAGAATGAATCCTAAAGATATTTTCGACTAGGCATTAGCTCCATATGAGCTGAAGTAAATTTTAATTTTTCCACCTCGACAAACTGTTGTGGAGGGTGGATTGATTTTGCTGTAAGTGTATTTCAGATGGTTGATTTCAAATTTAAATATCTTTGGACTTTTGGAATTTCTGGAATTTTGGATTTTTGGGACCTTTGGGCGGCATTTGAAATTATTTGGAATGGTCCCCTCCGATTGAGATTTTCTATTCAACATGACCATCATCAGGGTGTTTGAGATCATTTTCATTTGATTAAACCTTGTCGACCCTATCAATTTGCCGATAGAGGATCGAGTTTCATAGGCTTTGTGCCTTTATTAGTAAATTCATATTATTATAGGCCTTGAAGGCCTAATATGAATGTATTAAAATAAATATATCGGTGCCATAACCTTATATTTACTTGGTGGTTCGAACCATATCGACTCATATTAATCTATATAAAAGGATCTGGTTCGAACCCTGTCGACTCCTATTGATCTATATAGAAGGATCGAGTTCAAACTTGAATTCACTTGTCGATCCGCACAGCATCTCTAGACATCACGTGTGTACCAATAACACGCTCGCTGGGGCCCATATGGGCGTTTGATTGTATACTCCATTTTTGTGTACCTATGTATATACAAGCTACAATACATGTGCGAGGATATTTTGAAAATATTTGGAAATGTCTTCTGTCCGCTTGCATAATTGTTACGGATCTGGTGGCATATTGTAGCAACTTCTAGATTGAGTTGCTTGCTACTTTGTATAGGTAGACTGTCGTGCACTACTTGCATGATTTATGCAGGTAGATTGTAGTGCACTAACTAATATCCTGCTTTTATAGAAGCTTGTATGAACTTGCATTCATTGCATTCTTTGTGAATTTCATTATGATTTTGATCTTTACAACATATCCACTACTGCTGTAGGTAAATATATTCATTTGTAGACTAAGGTTGACTAAAAGATACTGTATTTACTGAAGTCTTTCTGCATCAACCCATCAGTGTCATATGACACATACATTTGTCTTCGTAGAGAGATTGTATGTGTTGCAGATCTTCCATCCTTGCTTGTAGAGGTCCAATACATTTGCTTGATGTTGAATGATGGTTGACTACAAGAGCATTACAACATTCATCGACTCTTGCTACATAACTTGTAGGTGCTTTCATTTATCTCATTTCTTATGTGTTTTACTTATGCTCCTTTGTATTCATAGCATTTTAGTAGTTATTATCTTCCCAATAGATTACATTAAGCATGATTTCCTATAGATAGAATGTTGTGTATTTATTTATAAACTGGTCAGCACTGGTTGAAAGGAAGTTATATCCTTAATATTCCTCTTTCTTTACTTGTAGACTTACTAAGTTGCATATGATGGTTAGCAAGTCATCACATTCATCATGTCTCTATATCATGGCTTTGAAGTCAAACCACACTCTTCAAACTCTTCTTGTCACTTGCAAACAAATGATATTTATAAGTTCTCTATTTTTTAAAAGCAATTTATAATTTTATTGCAATTTCATCTTTATATGAAGTTTAGTTTAATGTTGTTCTCTTATATTCATCTTCATTCAACTTCAAATGTCATCATCACTTAATATTCATTTGAGCTCAATTTTATTGCAATCATAAGTCTTGTCCCTTTTTTTTATTCATTCAAATTTTTATTCAAATTGTTCAAGTCATTTTTGAGTCCATGTTCTTATGTCCACTACTGTCAGATGTTGTTCAAATTATGTTCAAATATGAGTCCGAGATCAAGTTCAAGTTCTTGTCCACCTTGCAAGTTCAAGTCAAGCTCAAGTTCATTTTTTTTAATTCCTTGTCTTATTTCAGACAAAATTTTGGCAGTCTCCCGGTGTTTCTCCTATTTAGGGGAAAAACTAAGAGGCCGCTTACCCGCCACGTCAAGAAAGACGTGCACGTATGGTGTTTGTGAGACACCGCAGCGGTGATTTTTTTTGTTTGTCATCCACCACGCTAAGAAAGGCGTGCATGGGTTATTAAAAGTAGATATTAAAAAAAGAAAAGCAGTTCTTTCCCCGTATATGGATACTTATATTTTTGCCCTACCGTGCTAAGAAAAGCACGCACAAGGATTGCTCGCCTCGCTGTAAGCTTTGCATCGAGTTTCCTCCCACAATGCTAAGAAAAGCATGCATAGGGGTCCCTCGGCGCGCTACAAATGTCGAAAATAGGACTTTTGGAGGGGATTGCCCTCCTCGCCACAAGCATCAAAGTGAACTTTCTTCACAGCAAGCAGAGCTCCTGCTCTTGCTCCGATCAAAATGTCGTGACTCCGAATCCGATAGGAAAAGGGAGTGTCGTGAAGGGAGGCGGAGGGAGGAGGATGCTCGGTCGTCGAGAGCTAGGGCAAAGGTTAGGTAGAGAGAATACTCTCTCTCTCTCTCTCTCTCTGGATTGAAGGAATCAGGGCTGAGGGTGGTCGGCTCAGGTAGTGTCTTACAAATTTATATGCCTTCCAAAATTTACCTTGGAACTTATTTCGTTATATATATATATACAAATGATAATCATGATCATCGAAATGAAATTCATAATGAATGTAATGTGTCTACAAGAAAATACAAAGAAAGCATAGAGGAAATATCATGCATACTACTTATGTTGCTTAGCTTGTGAAAAGTATGTGTGCTGCCTACACATATGAAAGAAAGTTGCATTGAATGAGGCATACCACCTACAAGCAAGGATAAGAAGCGGGTAATACATACAAACATGATCAAGCAACGATGACAATAGTTAAATTATGAATGCCACAACATTCCTACGACTAACACTAGCGGTCATGCAAAGACAAACAATAGTTCCCACGAGCATTATAAGAGACACATGCAAATGCAACAATTTGCCATCAGCACGATGAAGCTTCCAACAGGCATACATAGTGCAACATATGATGAATGCTACATAAATGTCCCTTCAAATGGCAACTATTAATTAGCAAGTGAAGGCCATAGTTCTCTACAAATACTAAAAGTCAATGTGAAAGAGATATAATAACCCACTAACTAGTTTGCATGAGAGGGTTTGTGATGAATACAACGACACCCTTATAATCAATGTTAACCATTCACGAATAAATATAATAGTTCCCTGTGAACAACGACAATCGACATGCAATGGTTATTATGATAATTCCTTCATACAATTGTAACATAGCGTCTACAAGCAAAGGAGGCCAATATACAATGAACATATTGAAATTGCATACAAGCAATGATGCAAGATGTCCAATATATATTAAAGGGTATCATTGCCAGTTGAAATGCAAGCAATGATAATTAACAAGGATATATAATCTAGTTACAAGTAGATGCATAGAAATATTGTAGCAAGCAATATAAATCATATACCAATGAAAGAGTCATTTGATCAATCTTGTAAATGGATATACCAAGTAACAAAGGAGCTCGAATGTACCCAATAAACTACTCGTACTATAGGAAAATCCGTTATTACCGGTGGATAGAATACGCCAATAAAGTTAAAATTTTAACAGAAAAAGGATATTTTCATCGAATTTCTATATATCAAATTTTTATACGACGGTAATTTACGAATATGTAAAAACTTTCCAATGTATATAATACGCCAGAAATCTTTCCAGCGTTCGTTCTAGCACACAACTAGCGAAAAAGTAAATGGTAGTTACTGTGATGCCCCAAGATCTAACTTGGAAAGAATGTCAATCAATTATTCAAACAATTTACCAGAGTTATCTAAAACCTTCAATTAACAGTCTATCAAACATCTATAATATTTAAAACATCAATATACAAGTCGATTCAAACTCAAAAGTTCATATACAATACTCAGGAACTACACTACAATCACCAGTTCTGAAATCTATCCTGAGTACAAAAGAATCACTATCAATCAAAAGACAAAAACCTGAAGATCTGGATCAATTCCTATCTTCTGCTCCCTTGCCCTGACCTGAAAATATCAACCACATATAATGAGCTTTACAAAGCCCAGCAGGTCACCTAATACCTATAACTGAAATCAAAGCACGGCTATGCTATCAATATGCATGTCAGTCAATCAAATCATATCAGTCGATGGTCAATGAGTCTATGCAATACGGAAATCCATAGTCAATAAAACCAGTCAATGCAGCAGCAGGCAAATCAATAAATCAAGCTCGATCAATTCACGTCAATCTCGAAGAAATCCGTACACAGAAGAAAATCAGTCAATCCGTCAAATCAATCAAATCGTCAAATCAATCAATCCGTTAAATCAATCGCTATCAAATCAAATCAATACGGTCTATCAGTAATATCTATATGCGAGATCAATAAATCCATAGGCAGTAGTAACAATGAACCTATAAGCAGAAATCAATGAATCTATAGGCAACAGTGTCAATGATTCTATACTATTCATGTCCATGCTATCAATGCAATATCTATATCCATCCATTTCTATATCATCAATGCTCAATGTCGATGCACAGCAATCAATCAGTGAAATCAATGAAATCGTACGATCTAATAAATCCAATCAAAGTCGATAAAGCAGAAATCTATAAAACAATGAATCCATAAATCAATACAGTAAACATGCAATTCAATACTATATACTGGACAAGTAAAATCAACTGGTCATGTTGCTGTTGTAGAATCCGTTGATGTTGTAGTACGTTGGTCTATCAATAAGAGTCGTCACTCTTTTTGCCCATCGGCCGCCCGTCGGCATATAAAACTCCTTATAACTCCCAATCGTTATATCAATGATCAATGGTTTAAAGGAAAGCCCGTCGGCCCACCATCCTGTACAGGTCAATATCAATCTTCACCAACGTTCAACCAGGTTCCACTTGGGTTCCAGTATCAATAGTCAATCAATAATCAGTTCAATAATAAATCCATAATCGATGCAATAATCAATATTAAATCAATCCAATACAATCATATCAATAGTCATACACATATCAATTCAATCTATCAATTCTTGAAAATTCGGAAATCATACGAAAATCGGGCAGCGTAACGGCAGTCGGTCAAATTTACACAAAAATCCTGCAAAAAGACACAATTTCCAAATTCTACCAAATTACAATAGAATATCTATAACATCAATACAAGACTATTATCCTATAGAAATCAAATCAAATCAAGTCCTGATATTTTTTTATTCGATTAAAATCGCGTAGAATCAATTCCGACCGGTAAAATCGTCGCAGAAAATACTCAAATCGTGTGTCATAATCATATCTATAACATACCAAAAGTTGTGCGGTGAAAGTTGTGTCAAATCAAAATCACGTCGAAAAGTCGACTACGAAAACACAAAACGGATCATAACTCGGTCAAAACTCAATATCTTTGAAAACAGAAATAGGGTTCGGAGTCCTTACCACGAGATCTTCACTTTTCCCAACAGCGGCGTCGGACGAAAAGCGCTCCGCGGCCTCCAAAACCAAGTTTCCTCTTTTTCCTTTTCTCTTTCTCTCTCCTCAAAACAGATATTTTGTTTTAAAATGATTTTCTCTCTCATCAAAACGAGCTGATTTTCATATATCATAAAGCAGATCGGCCCGGCCGATCGCCAAATCGTCCCGGGACGATCAGACCAAAAAAATCGTCCTGGACGGTTCCCAGGACTATTCTCAGGCCGATATTTTCTACAGTGCAGATCGGCCTGGACGATCCCACTATCGTCCCGGACGATCCTGAGAGAAAAATCCAAATTAGAGAGGAACAGTAAGGGAACGAGGTCTCACAGTTACATTGCTTCATCTTCCCTTATTCCGGCGTTAAATCTGGCAGAATTTTTGGCATATTATTACGATGATAATTCCAGCGGAAAAAATGTCGCTACATATGTCGCAAACTAAAAGACGAAGATAACAGACGCATTGTACGTCAAAAATTGATACAAATTTCATTGTATTGTCATTTCAAGACTACATGTAAACATGCTGCAAGACTATAATAAACATAAGCACTTTACCAGCTTTGGTAGAAGGTCCTTCATATACATCACAAGCAAGATGCAAGAGAAATATGATAAATGCAAATATCAACATGTAGTGCTAGAAGATTTGCACTCAATGTCAACATACAAATAAGTACATTGGATCATGCAAGCAATGATAAGCAAGCATATGGAATCCTTGACACCTTATAAGTCGCCTACATATGATAATGGTTGAGGCGTAGCACTCACATAGATGACAAGCTAATACATATATCCCATATATGCAGAGGGATTTTACATGTAATGAATTCAAAAGTTTGGTGAAGGTAGATGCTCATGCGACTTGCTACTTATAGGCAAAGAATGTATATCTGTTATACATACAAGACACCTACATACCTACAAGCCATCGTAGCAGAAGGCAATGATTACTACGACACCTTTATGATAAATCTTCATTCAATGTTGAGCAAATAAATTAATCCTTTACGAGTGAAGTCGGATAATATACAACAAACGTAAGCACCTACAAGCTATTACAGGCTACCCGTCATACACACTCTATGTCATCTATAAGCAAAAACTGGATGATATAAAGCAAATGAAAGTGCCTACAAGCCCTTGTAGGAGACATGCTATACATAATAAATGTCACCTACAAGTAAGATTCCAAATGGCTACAACGAATGTAAATGCCTATGTGCTACTGAAGGAGGTTCATTATATATTCAACATGCTATCTGTTGGTAAATGTGAAAGAATTGTAATAGATGCAAGCATCTACAACCAACCATTGGAGGTCGTTAGTGCATGACAGTCTACCTGTATAAATCAACAAACAAATGACTAGTGCAACACCACACCACCGAATCCGCAACTTGCATACAAGTGTACATAATGCGTGTAAATTTAAATGAAGCCCTGCTCATTTCTCAATAACAACTCATCTATAAGAAGCATCAAATAACTCGTGTATAATGTTACACCATCGGATTTGTGATATTCATACAAGCAGATATAAGATATTTATGGGCTTTTGTATAGAGCACTGTGCACACCCGATGATCATTCGCATAACTGACCATCACCAAATATTTTAAGATACCCTTACACAAACACTGCAACATGTATACACATAAATATATAAGTGCACATACAAACACATCAACATACGAATGAAAGTACAAATATACATTTAAGTATGCAAATATGATATAAGAAAATACATATGTAATTATATACCCGCATGAGCTCTAACAGCATGATGCATGCACACAAGTGAGATCTGAGGATGCTACACAAGTTAAGAAATAAAGTTAAGCTCAAGCCATATCAGTATATGTGAGTAGATAGGAGTTGAATTGTCTTAAACCATTGAACAAATATATGATCGAAACATCGATGGAGACATTTATTTTATACATTCATATTAGATATTCAAGGTCTATAATAAGAAAAATCTACTAGTAAAGGCACAAAGCCAATAAGGAACCTGATCCTCCATCAATAATTAGTAAGAATTGACTAGGTTTAACATATAATTATTAAAAATACCTCTAAATACCCACATGAGCCTCGACGAGTGTGATGCATGCAAACACGTATTATTTGAGGATGTTGTGCGGGTCAAATGATAAATCCAAGTTTAAGCCTTAGCCTTCTTTGCTAGTAAATGGGATCGAGTCGACGCAGCTCAAACTATCAAATAAATATATTATCATAATGTCGACTGAGATATTTATTTTAAGACGTTCATATTAGGTCTTCAAGATTTATAATAAGAAAAATTCACTAATAAAGGCCTGAAGCCCATAACAAATTCGATCCTCTATCGGCAACTAACAAAGTTGACAACGTTAACGAGATAAAATTTCTCATGAATAACCCGATGATGGCCGGGTTAAATGTTTATATCAACCGGAGGGGACTCTACACTTTTAAATGCCTCCGTATACTTATAAAATACAAATATTTCTAAATGACTACAATAACACCATGATGATGATCATGTTGATGGAAAATTTTAATGGAGGGGACCATAAATATTCAAACAAATTCCTCCCAAATGTCCATAATTAAAAATTCAAAACTCGAAGAAAATAATCTCCTACCAGTAAGGATGTGGCAATGGTTCTCAAATCAACGGTTTGGACGGATGGCTCCGCAAAGAACCCATGGTTTGGCTAGTTGGCTTCGCGTGGTCAACAGTTATGGCCACGACCCTTTAATCTAGTGGCTTGGTCCAATGACTCCATTGTATTACGATTACGATCATAGCCCGTATTTTCCCCAACGGCATCAAAACCTTGAGATATGAATCAATATAATATAATCAATAGGGCACAAAGTCCACTGCTAGCTTAGGTGGTTGGGTTCAAATTTATCCCATTAGATAAATACTCAACCCAGGTCTATAAGATTCCCTTGGATGAAGCATTCCATTGCTGCCGATAAGGATCCTTTGTCATCAGGTTGGGTCGACTACCTCCTCTGACTAAGTAGATCAAGGAACCTTATGACCTGGGACGATGGAACCATGGGATCATGATTTGGTTCACCATCATCCCTCCACCATCCACTTTAAGTTTAAGGTGGTAAATTTCTTATTTTAAATATCAAATTTTCAAATGCTAAACCCATGTTGCTACTATACACCAGATTACACGTATGTCTACATATCTAATTGATAGCCTTAATTGAAAGTTCTCTCAGCTCTCGTTGTCAGGAGGGGCAATTGACTATAAGGGCTTACGCCTATAGGAAACCTGAACTCAGATCATAAAGTCCTTGCAAAATGAGGGTGAAACCACTGGGTAGTGTCTTATTCACAATTCAATATGCATTTTGAAAATTTGCCTCATAACTAATTTAGCGTTAAAACTCTCCTCAATGATCCGAAGGAGAAAAAGAAAGGGGGTCCACTGAGAGACCCGGGTGTAATATCAAGATCTGCTCCAGTATCGTCCAGGACGATCTGGGATCGTCCTGGGACGATCAGTGGAAATCAGCTCCAGATTTTGCCCAGTTTTGCTCCAGGTGATTTTCTGCAGGCATCGTCCAGGCCGATTGGAGACATCGGCCAGGCCGATCGGCACTGTAGAAAATATCGTCCATGCTATAGCCCTGAAGGGAGACCAGGCCGATCCTTTTGGTCGGATCGTCCCGGGACGATGCTGCGATCGGCCGGGCCGATCTGTGTATTATAAAGCTGATTTCAGTCGTTTTGAAGAGAGAGAAAATCAAAAAATAAATATCTGATTTTTCTGAGGAGAGAGAAAGTCGAGGGCATTTGTGGAAAAGTGGATTTTCGGACGACGCGGAGCCGTTTTCGATCGAAGTGACTGTTGAGGAAATTGCTGTGCTCGAGGTAAGGCACATTCCGCCTTTCTCAATTTTCAGTTCCGTCGTGTTTGGCGGTATATTCTGTCCGGATTTCGTTTTCGTTAATGATTTTTGTCCGTATCTGTTGATTGGTTCAGTTTTTACCGCGTAACTTTCTGTATATTGTTGACGTGCCGAGTGTGCACATTTTGGTTATTTTCTGAAGATTTTCGTCCGGGTATTTTTGATTTGACTGTGTTTTTAGTCGACCGGATTTTTCTGTGAAATTGGAATTTATCTGTGCAGTAGAATAAAGGTTCTGAAATGTTGATATCTGTATTCTGTGCGAATTCGGTAAATTTTCTTTGCAGGAATTTTTGTGTAAATTCCGTATACTGCCGTTGTGCTGCCCGATTTTTGGGTAATTTCTGAATTGTCCGGATTTCTTCTGAATTGAAATGCTATGTGTATAAGCTATAAAAAGGGAGCTATAAGGGGTCTGGATCCTATGAGATTCAGTTAGTGAAACGGGAAATCTGAAATGAGCTCAATCTGAAATCTGATATCTGTTCTGTTCCGGATCCGATGAATTCTGTTTTGGTGCTATAAGCACATCTATTTTGGTGCCGTGAGCACAAAGGGAGACATAAGGGGCCTGGATCCTATGAGATTCAGTCAGTGTCTGGGAAGGGAGGCATAAGGGGCCGGAATCCGTAGAGATTCCGTCAGTGTCAGGGCATTTAGCTATCTGTATCTGTACTATTTTCTGTATCTGTTCTGTTCTGTACGAAATTGTGATTATGACATGATATGATCCGTACGATTCTGATTTCTGATTCTGACTCTGTTGATTTGTTCTGTTCTGATACGATCTGTACGACTCTGATGTGATTTGATATCTGTCCGTAAGTTTTGATTTCCGATTCTGTTCTGACTTCTGATCTGATTTCTGTCTGATAAGTTTGGTTTTGTTTTCTGAGAATTTAGATTGGAGGTTTGTCGCTTTGCTGAGCTGTTGAGCTCACCCTTGCTTTCTGGTGGTTTTCAGGTTCTGGGAAGGGCAAGGAGGTCCAGGATTAGATTTCAGAGTCTGATCAGATTAGGTACTTTTGTACTTTTGATTTTTTTTGTACAGTCATGGCTTTCCTGTTCTGTCTTTCTTTCTGTTGAAAGCCATGTACTGTTCTGTAGATGATTATTTTGAGGAAATGAAAAGATAGATGTTTTGTTCCGCTGCATTTGATGTTTTTAGTAGCTCTGTTGTTCTGTGTGTTTCTGTTGAGTTAAGAATTTGGAAGATCAGTTCAGTAACCTAATCCAAAGCCAGATCCTGGTTAGCTATTCTCCGTCGCGATCCGGCGCGGGCGGGATCCGTCTCGTCTCGGGTCGGGTCGTGACAAGCTTTTTTGGTATCAGAGCATTGGTTTTGGAAACAGGTTGGATTGTAAAACAGAGCTTTAGGAAGTGATCAGTGAGTCTGTCTGGGAGGTAGTTTTGGGTCGTTTGGCTTTTTATTGTGTTATTTTGTGTTGTTTTGTGATAGTTTTCCGGATTTTCTGGATTTTTCTGTATGGATCAGCCAGACCCAGACATGACAGACGGTCAGAGTGACGATCAGGCAGCACCAGTGGGGAGTACAGCCCCAGTGGTCGGTGCTGATACGCTTTCACAGTTTGCTTCACTTGTTGCTCAGATGATGAGCGAGACTCAGAGCAGAGCTTCGACTGTTAGATCTGAGGACATTGATCGACACCTGCAGTTATTTTTGAGGTTGAAGCCTCCGAGGTTTGAGGGCGCTGTTGAGCCCAGAGCAGCCGAGGAGTGGCTGAGGAGATTGGAGAAGACTTTTGACGGGATGCAGTGTCCTGCAGACAGGAAAGTTCCGTTAGCTGTTTTTCTGTTGGACGGAGAGGCTGAGCACTGGTGGGATGGCCAGCAAGCAGCCAGATTTCAGGGCAGATTGAACTCTTTGATTACTTGGGAAGAGTTCACTGAGGTATTCAGAGATTGGTTTGTTCCCCCTTCTGCACGACAGCAGATGCAGGAGAGTTTTCTGAGACTTGTTCAGGGGAGCAAGACGGTGATGCAGTACGAGGCTGAGTTTACTGCATTAGCCAGGTACGCTCCGCAGCTGGTTAGCACGTCTGCTGAGAGGTGCTACAGATTTCTGAGAGGCTTACGAGACACTTTGAGGCAGCCTCTGATACCGTTCCGGATCACCGATTTCTCTGAGCTTGTGGAGCGAGCTCGTCTGATTGAGAATGATATGACGGCTACTCAGCAGCGGTGGACTGCGAGTAGGAAGAGGTTTGGAGGAGAGACATCTGGCAGTGGTTCCTCTGAGAAGAGGAGATTTGTTCCTGGATCTGGATCTGGAGATTCCAGGAAGAGCGGAGGATCGTCTGGTACTGCTACCAGTACGACTAGTTCTGGATCTGTCAGTACGGCACCTGTGTGCCAGAGTTGTGGACGGCGACACCATGGCCAGTGCTACAGGATAGCTGGTCTTTGTTTCAGATGTGGTCAGCCGGGACATAGGATTGCAGAATGTCCACAGATGGGATATGAGCAGCGATCTGAGGGCTTTGTCAGACCTGTTGGTTCAGCAGCAGGAAGACCGAGGACTGTTCCTCCACGCCCTGAGGGATTTGCTGGTAGAGGTGGTGGTTCTAGTTCTGCACCGCGGAGACCACCTACGATTCAGAGGGAGCAGAGTAGTTCTGTTGCTTCAGCTCCTGTTCCAGTTCAGCCACGAGTTTACAGTCTGAGTCAGCAGGAGGCTCGTGATGCTCCGGATGTTGTGACAGGTATGGTTTACATTTCTGATCAGCCCTGTCGTGTTTTGTTTGACTCTGGAGCGAGTCATTCTTTTCTGTCCGAGCATTGTTTTGAGATTTTACATTTGGATTCGATGGTTTTACCGGTTTCTTTGTCTGTGATTTTACCGGCTGGGAATCCTTTGATTGCTCGACAGTTTTGTTTGTGTGAGATCGAGATTTCTGGCAAGAAGTGGAAATCGAGTTTGATTCGATTGCCGATTTCTTCGTATGATGTGATTCTGGGCATGGATTGGCTGAGTCAGTATGAGGCCCAGATAGACTGTCTGAAGAAGCAAGTGAGTTTGCTTGTGGCTGGAGAGAGAGTTGTATTTCAGGGATTACGAGGTGTTCTCTCCAGTCTGGTTTCTGTGTTGGAGGTGAGCAGGATGTGGAAGAAAGGATGTCCGGTATTTTTAGCTTCGGTGCGGGATCTGAACCTGGAGGTTGGTTCTGTTTCTGAGATCCCTGTGGTACGGGAGTTTGCCGATGTTTTTCCTGAGGAGTTGGTTGGTTTACCTCCGGATAGAGATGTGGAGTTCTCTATCGATGTTTTTCCGGGTACAGCTCCGATATCGAAAGCTCCGTACAGGATGGCACCGAAAGAACTTTCTGAGTTGAAAGTTCAGCTTCAGGAGTTGGTTGACAGAGGTTTTGTACGTCCTAGTGTTTCGCCCTGGGGAGCACCTGTTCTGTTTGTGAAGAAGAAGGACGGTACACTCCGTATGTGTATTGATTACAGAGATTTGAACAAGGTCACGATCAAGAACAAGTATCCTTTGCCTCGGATAGACGACTTGTTTGATCAGCTTTCCGGATCTTCGGTGTTTTCGAAGATTGATTTGAGATCCGGATACTATCAGGTGAAGGTGAAGGAAACTGATGTGGTGAAGACTGCTTTCAGTACTCGGTACGGGCACTACGAGTTTTTGGTTATGCCTTTTGGGGTAACCAATGCGCCTGCGATTTTCATGGATCTGATGAACCGAGTATTCAGGGAGTATTTGGATCAGTTTGTGATCGTCTTCATTGACGATATTCTGGTATATTCTGCATCTGAGGATGAGCATGCCAGACATTTGAGGATTGTGTTGGAGACTTTGAGGAGGCATCAGCTGTATGCCAAGTTCTCTAAGTGTGAATTCTGGCTGAAGAGCATTTCTTTTCTGGGGCATGTGATTAGCGGAGAAGGCATTTCTGTAGATCCCCAGAAGATTCAGGCTGTTGCTGATTGGCCAAGGCCGACTACGGTATTTGAGGTACGTAGTTTCTTGGGTATGGCCGGATATTATAGGAAGTTTGTGAAAGGATTTTCACAGATTTCGACTCCTCTGACGAGACTGACTCAGAAGTCAGTACCTTTTGTTTGGACACCGGAGTGTGAAGCTAGTTTCCAGAGATTGAAGGAGTGTTTGACTTCAGCTCCAGTGTTGGCACTTCCGTCAGGTACGGAGGGTTTTCAGGTGTTCAGTGATGCTTCACTGAAAGGATTGGGTTGTGTTCTGATGCAGCATGGTCAGGTAATTGCTTATGCTTCGAGACAGTTGAAACCACATGAAAAGAATTACCCGACGCATGATCTGGAGTTAGCTGCAGTTGTTTTTGCTTTGAAGATTTGGCGTCATTACCTGTATGGCGTCAGATGTGAGATCTTTACTGATCATAAGAGCCTGAAGTATATTTTTACTCAGAAGGATCTGAATCTGAGACAGAGGAGGTGGCTCGAGTTGATCAAGGACTACGATTTGACTATTCAGTATCAGCCTGGGAAGGCGAATGTGGTAGCGGACGCTCTGAGCAGGAAGTCTTCTGGATTCTCAGGTATTCAGCTTACCTGTGATGACTTTCTGATTCGTGATTTGGAGAGATTGCAGTTGGAGGTGGTTTCCTCCAGTGATTTGGAGTTGGCTCAGATGAGTATTCAGTCTTCTTTGGAAGCACGGATTCAGGAAGCCCAGAAGTCAGATTCTGATTATTCGAAATTGATAGCTCAGATTGGATCTGGTAAGACTCCTGAACTTCGAATTTCTGATTCTGGTGCTATTTTCTGTAAGAATAGGTTGTGGGTACCTGTGTTTGGAGACTTGAGGCAGGAGATTCTGTACGAATCTCATCATTCTGGCTACATTGTACATCCAGGCAGTGGTAAGATGTACGCTGACATGAAGCTTTTGTTTTGGTGGCCTGGGATGAAGAAAGATGTGGTAGAGTTTGTGTCGAGATGCGAAGCCTGTCAGTTGGTGAAGGCAGAGCATCAGCGACCGGGTGGACTGTTGCAGTCGTTGCCTATCCCTGAGTGGAAATGGGAGGAGGTAACGATGGATTTTGCGATGGGTTTTCCTCGATCTAGACAAGGACATGATGCCATTTGGGTGGTTGTAGATCGATTGACCAAGTCAGCCCATTTTCTTCCGATCAGACAGACGGATTCAGTTGATCGATTGGCACAGATTTATGTGAAGGAAATAGTCAGATTGCACGGTGTGCCTCGTGTGATCGTATCTGATCGA
The DNA here is from genome assembly GCA_022539455.1 of Dendrobium nobile. Taxonomy (NCBI): domain Eukaryota; kingdom Viridiplantae; phylum Streptophyta; class Magnoliopsida; order Asparagales; family Orchidaceae; genus Dendrobium; species Dendrobium nobile. Next base: position 9,388,979 of record CM039735.1, read on the forward strand.
GATGGACGCTTTACTTCCAGACTTTGGAAAGGCATTCAGCAAGGCTTGGGTACGAAACTGCATTTCAGTACAGCCTTTCATCCTCAGACCGACGGACAGTCTGAGAGGACGATTCAGGTACTGGAAGATCTGTTGAGGCTTTGTGTTCTGGACTTTAGCGGAAGTTGGGAAGATCATATTCCGCTGATTGAGTTTGCTTATAACAACAGTTTTCAGTCCAGTATCGGTATGGCACCGTACGAGGCTTTGTATGGCAGGAAGTGTCGTACTCCTTTGACTCTGACGGAGGTCGGAGATAGACAGGCTTTGGGGGCCACTTTTGCTGATGAAACTGCTCAGAAGATCAATTTGATAAGAGAAAGATTGAAAGCCGCTCAAGATCGTCAGCAGAAGTATTACAATCAGAAGCACAGATTTGTTGAGTTTCAGGTTGGTGACTTTGTGTATGTCAAAGTCAGCCCGATGAAAGGTGTGAACAGATTTGGTCAGGTAAGCAAGCTTAGTCCAAGGTATGTTGGACCATTTGAGATTTTGGAAAGAATTGGAAAATCTGCTTATCGCCTATTGCTTTCTGAATCTATGCCGGATGTGCATAATGTGTTTCACGTATCCACTCTGAGGAAGTGGGTTTCAGACTCTGGGAAGAAGTTGTCAGCTGATGAGGTGGAGATTCAGGAGAATCTGGCGTACAAGGAAGAGCCAGAGCTTATTTTGGCGTACGACGTCCGAAAGTTAAGAAATAAAGAGATTCCGATGGTTAAAGTCCAGTGGAAGCACCGGACTGCACGGGAAGCAACTTGGGAGAAGGAGTCTGATATGAGACGGTCGTACCCGTACTTGTTTTGACTGAGTTTGGACTGGATAATGTCGAGGACGACATTTTTCTGAGTTGGGGAGATTGTAATATCAAGATCTGCTCCAGTATCGTCCAGGACGATCTGGGATCGTCCTGGGACGATCAGTGGAAATCAGCTCCAGATTTTGCCCAGTTTTGCTCCAGGTGATTTTCTGCAGGCATCGTCCAGGCCGATTGGAGACATCGGCCAGGCCGATCGGCACTGTAGAAAATATCGTCCATGCTATAGCCCTGAAGGGAGACCAGGCCGATCCTTTTGGTCGGATCGTCCCGGGACGATGCTGCGATCGGCCGGGCCGATCTGTGTATTATAAAGCTGATTTCAGTCGTTTTGAAGAGAGAGAAAATCAAAAAATAAATATCTGATTTTTCTGAGGAGAGAGAAAGTCGAGGGCATTTGTGGAAAAGTGGATTTTCAGACGACGCGGAGCCGTTTTCGATCGAAGTGACTGTTGAGGAAATTGCTGTGCTCGAGGTAAGGCACATTCCGCCTTTCTCAATTTTCAGTTCCGTCGTGTTTGGCGGTATATTCTGTCCGGATTTCGTTTTCGTTAATGATTTTTGTCCGTATCTGTTGATTGGTTCAGTTTTTACCGCGTAACTTTCTGTATATTGTTGACGTGCCGAGTGTGCACATTTTGGTTATTTTCTGAAGATTTTCGTCCGGGTATTTTTGATTCGACTGTGTTTTTAGTCGACCGGATTTTTCTGTGAAATTGGAATTTATCTGTGCAGTAGAATAAAGGTTCTGAAATGTTGATATCTGTATTCTGTGCGAATTCGGTAAATTTTCTTTGCAGGAATTTTTGTGTAAATTCCGTATACTGCCGTTGTGCTGCCCGATTTTTGGGTAATTTCTGAATTGTCCGGATTTCTTCTGAATTGAAATGCTATGTGTATAAGCTATAAAAAGGGAGCTATAAGGGGTCTGGATCCTATGAGATTCAGTTAGTGAAACGGGAAATCTGAAATGAGCTCAATCTGAAATCTGATATCTGTTCTGTTCCGGATCCGATGAATTCTGTTTTGGTGCTATAAGCACATCTGTTTTGGTGCCGTGAGCACAAAGGGAGACATAAGGGGCCTGGATCCTATGAGATTCAGTCAGTGTCTGGGAAGGGAGGCATAAGGGGCCGGAATCCGTAGAGATTCCGTCAGTGTCAGGGCATTTAGCTATCTGTATCTGTACTATTTTCTGTATCTGTTCTGTTCTGTACGAAATTGTGATTATGACATGATATGATCCGTACGATTCTGATTTCTGATTCTGACTCTGTTGATTTGTTCTGTTCTGATACGATCTGTACGACTCTGATGTGATTTGATATCTGTCCGTAAGTTTTGATTTCCGATTCTGTTCCGACTTCTGATCTGATTTCTGTCTGATAAGTTTGGTTTTGTTTTCTGAGAATTTAGATTGGAGGTTTGTCGCTTTGCTGAGCTGTTGAGCTCACCCTTGCTTTCTGGTGGTTTTCAGGTTCTGGGAAGGGCAAGGAGGTCCAGGATTAGATTTCAGAGTCTGATCAGATTAGGTACTTTTGTACTTTTGATTTTTTTTGTACAGTCATGGCTTTCCTGTTCTGTCTTTCTTTCTGTTGAAAGCCATGTACTGTTCTGTAGATGATTATTTTGAGGAAATGAAAAGATAGATGTTTTGTTCCGCTGCATTTGATGTTTTTAGTAGCTCTGTTGTTCTGTGTGTTTCTGTTGAGTTAAGAATTTGGAAGATCAGTTCAGTAACCTAATCCAAAGCCAGATCCTGGTTAGCTATTCTCCGTCGCGATCCGGCGCGGGCGGGATCCGTCTCGTCTCGGGTCGGGTCGTGACACCGGGTGTGTGTGTGTATATATATATAACTGTTAACACTTAAGAAGGGACTCAACGAAGACATTCTTTATAGCATTTGAGCCACATGCAATGATGCAAAGTAAGTTTTTGAAGCCTACACATGTCAATCTGTTATTTGCATAAACAAGAGCTGTTCGAATATATCATCCACGTTATAGCATTATGTAATAATTTAAGAAAGAAAGACTTTTCCTCTCTTAACAGCAAAACAAGAGCATATATCCTCTGCATTCTTGCATTATTGTCTTTATTTGCTAGCAATATAGGGAGAGAATATATCTGAATAGTTGAAACTCCCCCGCAACAATTCCACACACTCAATTCTAAAGATAACATCCTTGAATAATACCTCTCTCTCTCTCTCTCTCTCTCTCTCTCTCTCTCTCTCACACATAGGTAGCTTTACGTTGGATTGGTGACTGTGAATAACTTGATACATTAACGCATAAGGCAATTTTGAGTTATTGTGTGGAGGTGATGGGAAGAAATTGGGAAGAGAGAAAAAGGACATGAGAGAAGGATAATGAAAGAAAAGGAAATCACGTGAAATTTATTTTCAAGAGTTTGAAGTATCATCTCAATAAATTGATGAAATTTTTTGAGGAATTTTTGAAGTTGATAATTTTCTACTATTTGCTTACGCATCTTTTTTATTATCACTACTAAATTATTTTCTCTTTTTTTTCTTAAGAGGCTTGAGTCCTTTTTTTTTTCTCCATAAAGCAAGAGTGTACTCAGATTTTAGGAGGGGTTGATGAGCGCCTTTGTGCACCGTCATTTTCTCTTATTTATTATTTGATTGGATTCTCCATCCTCTCCTAATGGCTTAGGCTAAAGCTTAAGCTGAATGATATAAATTTAAGTGCTCTTTTGTGTTACCTAAACACTTCTGAGATTACTTTATAGTTCATCTTACTTACTCCTAGATTTATATTTTATAGCATAAAGTTAAGCTTGCTGTTTTATTAATAACTGATAACAAAGTTGAGCTTTTCAAAAACTACATTGACCATCAAGTTTAAGAATAAGAAATTTGATTTTTTAAAGATTTTTTAGCTTTGAAAAATGAAGATGTGGGGTGTTTAAATTAACTAATAAAAACTTGAGAAGGTACTCATGAGGGCATACCTAAAATTATGAGTAAAAAAAAAATAGAGATGAATGTGAATACTCTCTCAGTGATTTAATTGTACAAGGAGAAAACGACTGAATGGAATTCTTAAAACAAATTAACTTACAAGATTTATATCTTAATCAAGAGTTTTATTATATGACAAAAAGTCTTTACTTCTAAAAAACTTTATTAGGAGTATAAAGATACTCTTCTTGCTCTATATGTAGGATGATATACTTATTAACTCACTTCTAAATGAGTTTAATTCCATTATTAAGATCATTACCTTCTTCTTAAAAGCACTCATCAAGACACTATACTATGCATACATGATACAATAAATTTATAGGATGCCAAAAATTCATTTTTTGTTTCAAAGGAGTAACTATTTAGCTTGAGAAGGATGAGATTAATTAAAAGTTTATTGTTGTTCAAGGGTTAATCATATAGGCATGAGTCCACGTCTAATCATAGTAGGAGTAAGACTTATAATAAGTTTAATGATATTACTATCTTTTATTATAAAAAGAAATATCTCATAAGATATATTGCTATGCTTTAAAGAGAAAAAATAATATGAAAATAAAAAACATTAAGAGAAGTTTGTAGGTGAAAGTGTAGTTATAAATTGTTTCGATTCTAATACGTCTAATCACGCATTTTTGACAAATGATGTAGATGGGTGTAAAGAACAATAGATTTTGGACCCAACGTGTTCAAATCACGTATTCTATTTTAAATAGTTGTACATATGAGCTAAGTTTTAGCAATTGCATTTACATAGAGATGATAAAAAATATCACTATTTATGATCATTTTGATCAATCCTTATATCATCGTCCAACTAGCATACTTACATAGCATTCATAAAGTCTATATCAATTTTAGTTAATTTACTCTAAGGAAATGCCCTTCACTACAGGAAAAATGTCAAATACCGGCGGTTTGAACCGGAGGTTTATGGACCGTCGGTATTACCGGCGGCGTCGCCGGCGGTCTAGCCGTTGGACTCTAACGACGGGAAAATCGGCGGCTTAGCTACGATACACCGCCGGTAATACCGACGGTCTATAAACCGCCGGTAAACCGCCGGATATCAATATTAACCGGCGGTTTACTGGCGGTTTAAACCGCCGTTGATAAGTGATTTTTTTCTGGCGGTCCAGACCGCTGGAAAACCGCCGGTAAAAGCCCTAATACGAGCCGCCTCGCTCCGCTCATTTCATTTTCGCTCTTTCCTTCTCTCTCTCGGTCGCTCGCTGTGCGTGTCCTCCGCTCGTCCGATCAGCCCCCGACGAAGGAACTCCGGCCGCCGACCCAAGTCCGACCGCCACCGACCCCAGTCCGACCGCCGCCGACGAGTCTACTCCGACGCCCGACCGCCGACCGATTCCGACCCCAAACAATCCGATTTCTATTTTAAGGTTATTTTTTATGGTTTTTCTTTGATTATTTGGTGCTACTCCATGTTATATTATGTTTTTAGTTAATGTTTCATACTTTAAAAATGTGGGAGAGAGTTATGGAGCATAGGTTTAGGTGTGATATTAATGTTTCTCAAAATCAATTTGGATTAATGCTTGGTAGGTTTACAATGGAAGTCATACATTTTTTGAGAGGTTTGATGGAGAAATATAATGAGAATAAGGAGGATCTATATATGATATTTATCTATTTAGAGAAAACATATGTTAATATTCCAAGAGAAGTGCTATGGAGGGTTCTTAAGAAGAAAGGAGTTAATAATGCTTATATTTAAATCATTATTGATATGTATGTAGGAGCTATTACTTGTGTTCAAATACATGGTGGTTTGATCAAGTATTTTCCTATTTCGGTTGGATTATATCAAGGATCAGCAAGAAGTCCATATCTTTTTTGCTTTACTCATAGATGTTCTCACTAGACATTTGTGAGAGGATGTACCTTGGTGTATGCTTTTTACTGATGATATTCTTCATGTTGATAAGACTAGAAAGGGAGTTGAAGGAAAATATGAATTATGGAGGTCAACTATAAAGTTTATAAGGTTTTCGCTTCAATAGATCTATAACTGAATATATGATGTGTACTTTTAGTTGTAATAGACCTTGTGAGGGGATTATGGCATTGGGTGATCAAGACATTAATAAGAGTTGACTTGGTCTAATTGACCAAGTCGAACCCCAAGACCCTCTCCAATGGGTTCATTGAGTCGAGTCGAGTCTGTTGGGCCTAGACTTGTACCCTGGTCAACCCGGTTGACCATGTCAACCAGGGTTGACCACCTTGCCCCTTTAGGCCCCAAATCAAATCTATGCGTTTATTTTATTTAAATGCAACATATGGATAAGCTTTTATTCTTTTAGAGCATGATTAAGTCCTTCAAAGCATAAAAATCTATTTGGATGTATAACAGATTGTTTATGCCTCCAACATGTAGGGTACGTTTACTTCAACGTGCAAATGACTATCCAAGAAGAGAGATATTGGATGTATAACAGATTGTTGCCGGGTCGAAAATGATTGACAGTTGAATTTATAGAGGGAGTTGAAACTTTCATTCAAGTTGCATCTCAACTGCCTTCCTTTCAGTTTGATAAAATGTTTAGATGTCCGTGTTCGAAGCATAAAAATCTAGCATTCCTAAAGCCCGATGATGTCAAGCTTGATTTATATCGTAGGGGATTTCTTCCAAACTATTGGATTTGGACATCACATGGCGAGTACGAGCCACATAGAGATGCTCATGCCGGTTCATCTACATGCTGGTGGATCTGTACCTCATACAGAACATAGGCGGCGACTGGTAAGTGTTTTGAATTGGTTTATTACATACATTTATGTTAATATAACTAAGCATCAAATTTTCAGAAAGAGCACCTGGGTCGGGAGCCAACACCATTGGAGCTGCATACAAGAACTCATCAACATCAAGCTGACCAGCAGTGGGTTGATGAGAAGTCTAAGAAGGCTCATGTGAGTAAAATTTTTTGGATTTTTAGAATAAAAATTTATTTTAATAAAACTATTTGTAACTCGCAGGATGATTTCTTACGAGCTAGAGAAAGTCGGCAGTCCACTGGCGAGGGATCATCTTCTGGATCGGCCCATATTTCTGAGTATCAGACATGGTCAGAAGTTGTTGGTGGAAGATAGAGGGGGAGGGTATATGGCATGGGTTCACAGGCTTTTGCTATTGAGGGCAGTTCATACACCTCTGCATTTCATGATCCAAGTGGAGCTGAAGAATCTGTAAGTGAGAGGGTTGCAGCACTTACTAGAGAGATTGAAGAGATGAAAAGGGTTCAAGCTAGAGAGATTGAAGAAATGAGGAAGGCTCAGAATGAAATGCAAGCAGAGTTGCAATCCTACAGAGCTGGAAAACAAAGGAAGAAGGACCAACAGGAGCAGCCATCTGCAGACAGTGAGGATACCGATGATGATTAGATATTTATTATGTTTGATGAATGTATTAATTAGAACTTGTGAACTTCTGAACTTGTGATTGTAACATTATCATGAATTATCTTGTGAATTTGTGATTGTAATGTTATGATGAATTTTTGATTTTGTTTGTATTTTCTGGTTATGATGAATATAACGGCGTGTTGCCCAACATATATTGCTTTTTCTGCAGGTTTAGACTTTAGGGTGAACCTCCCTCAAATAGAGGGGATGCTATCAATTTTTTTTTCCAGGTGCTACAGGTTTCCGGCGGCTAACCGGCGGTTTGGCCGCCGGAAATTACGATACCGGACGGACAAGATAAGCCGTCGGTTGTAATATTACACCGCCGGTAATTACCGGCGGCTAACCGACGGCCGACGGCGGTTCTACGATGGACACCCGACGGTTTAAACCGTCGGTACGACCGACGGCTATAACCGCCGTCCATCGCCGGTAAATTACCGGCGGTCTAACGGCGCCGTCCGGCGGTCTACGAACCAGACGCCGCCAGTTTTAAACCGCCGGTAACGTGACCGGCGGCTTACCGGCGGTTTAAATACCGGCGGCCTAACCGCCGGCAAACCGACGGTTAAAATTCCGGTAGTTACCGGCGGTATGGGCCGCCGGAAAACCGCCGCAAAAATAAACCGCCGGTAACACGCCGTCGGAAATGGTTTCCTACGCCATTTTTTCCGACGGTTTATAAACCGCCGTTAGACCGCCGGTACCATTAAAAATCGCCGGTAAATCTAGACTAACCGCCGGAAAAAGCCGCCGGTTTTCAGCGTTTTTCCTGTAGTGCTTTTAGTGAGGCATGCATGTGTGCTACATTCACCAAAGCTTTTCTTTCTTTTTTTTTCCGAAGTATCCAATTTCAACTCAATCAAAGACTTCGTTGAGACAACTTTTTTACTAACTTTAAACCAGCTTTTTAGTACAAAAATTTCTTGAATTGAAAATTTTTACACAATAAATTTTTGTACTGTAAAGTTGTTTTGAAAAATAGTAAGAAAGTTGTCTCAAATGAAGCCATAATCTAATTCAATTAGCTAGCCATTCAGTCTTCCTATTTCTTTCTTTGCAGGTCACATTGATTCCAGCAAAGGAACCAAAAATAAATAAGATCCAACTCAAAAACTTTTATTTGGCTAAGCATGCACATTAACAAAATGAAAAATTCTTATTTGTGAACATTTATTGTCGAGGTTCATAAGCCAACAAAAACAAGCATGAATATTTTTTAATGAATAAACATCATGATTTTCTGACTAAAACATCTATTAACTAACTACAGATCTTAAAAGCATTGGGCTGCACTTGGGACAGTTTTCGTATTGTTTTATTTTTTAGATCATTATCATAATTTTTATTTGGCCACTATGTTTTTGCTATTTTCAAAATATTTTTATACTAGAAATCTACTTTCTACATGCAACAGCTTTTAACAGTTACTTTTTTGTGAGAGTTTTATAAAGCAGTAAAAAAGCTTTATTTTGTAAACAACATAGAAAATCACAGTGCTATAGATATAAATATGCCAAATAAAGACAACTCAACAAAGAAGTGATCGAACTCCTCATAAAATCCTCCATCTTTCTAGCAGTTTCCCTCTCTTCTTAATCCCTAATTATTTTTCACCTTTACACACACATATACGTTCCCCATCTCAGCTAGCCCACTTTCTCTCTTTTGTGATTCCATTGTTCAAGGATGGCTAGCTAGCTATTTCACCAAGGAGTAAAAAGAACACCACCTCACTTTCCAACACTAGCTAGATTCTCAATTATTGAAGAGAGAGAAAGAGTGATAATTTACCTTTTGCAAGCTATAAAAACCCACCAAAATTCTAGCATTCTTCCACACCTTAAACTCACCTAGCCTTCCTCACATTAATATTGCCTTGATCACACAATGCCACACCTCTCAAATTTTCCAAGAAATTCTAGCCACATTTTCTTGTAAAATATTGCGATAAAATATTTTGAATACATAGATATCTTTGATATTTCTATTAGGTGTAGAAGTATATCGGTACTGTGAAGAAGATGAGCAGGAAGGCAGGAGACTGGGACTGCAGGTCATGCCAACATCTCAACTTCAGCCGCCGCGACTCGTGCCACCGTTGCGGTGAGCCGAGGATCGGCGGTGGAGAGCACGCCGGTGGCTTCGTGGCCGGGGCTCGGTCCCCAGGAGTGATTGACGTGAAGCCTGGAGATTGGTATTGTGCATGTGGTGTTCACAATTTTGCGAGCAGGACCAGCTGCTTTAAGTGTGGGGGCTTCAAGGATGGAGGGGTAGCTATTGGAGCTGGAACTCCAGTTTTTGGCTATGGAAGTGTCCTTCCAGGTTGGAAATCTGGTGACTGGATTTGCACCAGGTTAGAAGCAATTTTTTTTTTTAATATGCATGTAGCATGCATACTTTCTATAAGCTATTTAATGCATATAAAACTAGCTAGCTAGCCTTACATGATACAAATGGTAGATTTAAGGGGCTTGTGCCCTCACATTAAAATTTCATGATTTTCTTTTTTATGTATATCTATATAATTTATGTTTCTTTTAAAATTTAAGATTTAGAATTATAAATATTTATTGAAATTATAGTTTTAATGATCTTTTCAAAATAATTTATGTTTCTTATTTTCACGCATGCAATCTTCGAGCCAACAATTTTCTTAAAATATGAATAAATTTAACCCTATAATTAAGCAAATTCATAAACATAAACTAATCACAAACTCGTAACCCTAATGATAGAGCCAAAACTCTCAACCAGTAAACTAAAGTTGTTGAGTAACAAATTCACATCCCTACTGTCAATGTATAACTATAAAGATTATGCACTTTCCTGCATTAGTGTTTAAGCTAATTAAGGCATTTCAGCAAAATCGTCCATCACCGGCGATAATTTCCCGGAATTTGTAAAATTTCCGACGGTTTATAAACTGCTGACATTTAGCAAATTTCTTGTAGCGAGGGTGGCAGGTCACATGCAACATGTAACAATTATGATATAATTTTCATGTCATTGTATCACACATGATTTAGTACTTATTGTGGAAGGCTTAGGACTTTAACTTTCTTATAGCTTTTCACTAAGTCATATAGAAGGTATTATAAATATATACGTGCAATATGCATTTCTTTCTATTGATCATCACCAACTAAGTATGTGTGTTAGCTAAAAGATAGAATACTGGCTTAATTGGTTTCAGGTACGGGTGTAATGAACACAATTTTGCTAGCAGGCTCGAGTGCTATCGATGCAATGCGCCGAGGGAATACAATGGTAAAAACATATATAATTTGCCGTTACTGATTTAGGGTTTGTTTGAGATAGTTTTTTTATTACTTTGCTTTCAGACAACAACCACAAAATTTATTTGGTTATTGAATTTTTACTGTTTTTCAAAAAAAATTGTGATTGAAAGCTGTTTTTACAACAAGAGTTGTTAAGTACTTACTTTCCTCACATTAGCTTTACAATCAACTTTATAAAAAGTTGAAGCCGTCCCAAACAGATCCTTAATCACTTTTGTTCAACAAATTTAAAAATTTATAAGTACCATAAAGGTAAAAGATTATTATAGTAAAACTTTATATCAGGATATATATCATATTAAAAAATTATCATGATTGATGCCAAAGATTTTTTATTTGTTATGAGATTAGTGTAATACTAATTATATGTTTATCACACTCAAATCAAAATAAATATAAAGAATTTTAAATTATTTTAAACTAGGTTGAGCTTTAAAATTCTTGAATCTGTAATTATTTGAATGCAATACATAAATAATTTATACTACAAAGATCTCAAAGTAGAAAAAATGAATATAAAATTTATATATATTATGATAAAAAAAGTAATTAAGATGAATATAAAATTTATTGAATTTAATTCATTAAAATTTGTGAATTAATTATAGTGATTTTTTACAGTATTATCTTCTAAGCAAACTTATATTACAGGAATGTAGCTGTGGGAGAAAGTTTGAGCACTTTGAAGAAAGAGATAAAATGAGAGATTTCATGACAAGATGTTTCTTCTTTTCCATGCTATTTTGACATCTTATGTTGTACTTGTTACAGTTACCTCCTTGAGAGGATATTAATTAGTCCTATTTGGTGTGTGGGTGTGTGAGTTTCTCTTGTAGGCTGTTGATGCTACAGCCACTTATAATAAATAAATCTTAAGTCTTGGTATTAATAAGAAGTTAATTATCTTATAATGTTGGCTTAGTATATATATTTTTTAATCTTTTGAATAATTTTAGTGTTAGTTGTATGTTATAGCTCATTTGACTGATTTAAGGGGAGAAAAAAAGCTATATTTTGAAAGGAAAAGGTAGAACTTTTCAAATTTATTTTCAAGTTGAAAATTTGTCACCCAAAAAAAGGGGAATTCCATGGCAGCAAAAGGATTGTTTTATGATAAATTGAAAAGGTGATTCATGTCAATGGGAACTTAACTTTGAGGGAGTCCAAAGGAATGGCCTTTTGGTACTCCATATCAATGTGGACATTTGGCTCAATCAAATGCTTCAACGAAATGTACAAACCCGTTCGGATCCAACTAATATACAATGAGATCTGGCCGATAATAAGATTGGCAACAGAGGTGTTACCTTTGTTGTGGTGCGTGAATATCTCTTGTTTAATCCCGCCAAGCATTCGTCGCCCGCAACGCAGTCGCGCAGCTTGCGCACGTACAATTGTGGGTTCATAGGTCGGATCGGGTCAACCTAATGGATTGGGTTTAGGACTGGATTTCTGACCCATTTATACAACCAAGTCGGGTTCGAATCATCTGAATTGGACACGAGTCAATTCCGAATTCGACCTGAACCAAACCTGAATACCCATTTTGATACCCTTACTAACATTCCTCAGATTAAAAAAAAATCATTATAGAAAATCATTCAACCAATATTATAATAAATACTTAAATAGTAATGTAGTCTATTTATTTAAAAAAAAAAAGAATCTTTTATAATTTAACATTAGTATGATGATCATATCAAATTATTTGATTTGACGAGTCAATTAATTGAACTTATTGATTCGGGCTTTATTTGATACAACTTTCTATAGCAGTTTTTTGGTGTAAAATTCTCTTGAAAGCAACGAAAAAATAGTAGTAAAACACAATAACAAACATAAAACTAAAAATAATAATAATAATTGAATTGAAATAATTTTTATTTTATTTGAATCATTCAGACCGACCTGAATGGATTTGCATAAAATATCTCTGGCAGAAGAAGATGAGTTAACACGTCGAGGTGATGTAAATTTTGCCTTAAAAATATGAATTAATAATTATTGATTGTTAATTAACCCTTATCTCACGTTTGATCAACATTTAAAAATAGTTTATGGCTGGTTGGCTTTGGTCAAATGTGCCAAATTAGTGAAATCATGAATAAAAAAAAATTAAGAGGGAAATTACATATATGACATTCAAATCTTATCTATTTACAAAATTAATATAGATGCTATTTTATTAAACTATTGAACATGAGTATTGGCGCATGTCAAAATTACATTATTAGAAATTTGACAAAAATAAAAAAAGAACGAGTAGGAGATTTACTGTGATTTTTGATATTTTAATGAGAATTTGAAATGGAGGTAGGAGTGTGATAGTTTTGTAAATAGTGAAAAAGTAGGTGTTATGTATGCAATTGCCCCAAAAATTCAAAGTTTTATTAGGCATCTTTTTTTTTTTTTTTCCAAAAAATTGTATGTGAGGTACGAGCGCATCAGGCATTCCTCTAGTTTTGAAAAAATTATTAGGTGTGGAGTCTGAATCATCCGGATTTTTTAGGGTACACAGTAAATGTATATTAAATATATAGTTTTGTATAAAATTGTGTATTTATTTTGCATTTGCTATGTACTCTCAAAAAATTTGGACGCATCTTGTGTCTGGACTCTGCACGTAATAATCTCTCCTATTTTTGAGACCATCAAGCGATCTAATTTTTATTTTGTTTTGTTTTATTTTATATCTTTATATGAATAAATTTTTGGCTTGGATATATATGAGTTATGATGGAATGATATGGATACAAATACAAAACATACATGGGATGCATCTATTATTGAAAATATATGACACGAATATACTTTTTATACCATATAATAATTTATATATTTAAAAAATTAAAATTTGTGTACAGTAATTGCATGAATTAAATAAACATGAAAAGAGCGCTAATAAAAGATAATTGATTACGCAGCTCATCTTAGTCTGTTGGTTGAGAGCTTTGGTTACTAACTTGGAGGTCTTGAAGCTTGCATATGCGATATGTGTATGAATTTGACTTAATGACTCAAATGTCTTAAAAAAAATTAAATTGACAATTATAAAAAAGGCATTTCCATATAATAAAAGGATCAATTCTCTAACCAAACTCCATGAATTTCATTATTTTTAATTGACTACAAAGATATCACCCTTTTAAAATGTAAAACAATTGCTCAACTTCAAAGAAATAAAAGAAACAAATATAAGTTATCATGTTTACTTCAAGAGAGGAGGCGGCTTGTTGGGGTGTTACGAGCCTGATGCGAGGGGGCTAGGAAGGTGGTTCACATGATGTTGTGTTGTATACTTGTGTTATTCAAGGACATTTATTAGATTTGTTTTTCGATGTTTATCTTGATGGCATGCATGACATGCCTCAAATATATGTCACATAAGTTTTCTCTTTTGAACATGTCGCATACGAAACATATACTATTTTCTAATAAAGCGTTGGTGCATCATAACATATATAGTAGCCATTTTGGTGATGCGATTTCTTTTTTTTTTTTTTTTTCAAGCTTTTAGGGGATTACTCTTTCATCATAGCATGCTCAACCTTTTATATGGGATGAAATATTGTCAAAAACCTAATCTTCTAAATCTGCACATTAGGATGAATGTGCCTATCATTAGTCATTACATTACTAACAATAATTTACTTCAATAGGATTGTTTCAAAATCAATAACAAAATTTCTTAGTTGCTTAAATAGTTTTTAACTTCAATCTCTATTATGTTTTCAAAGAATTCAATCAGGTGGCTAATTATATGGTTAATGCTAAGAATTCATTTTAAATTTCTAAAGCTTCAAGGGCAAGCCATTTAATGGTATGTTGTTGGTATTAATTAATAAGATAAGTGGTAACATCCTTGTCTTGGAATTTGTTTATTCCTTTAGGGTTGTTTTCTTATTTACTTCATTTTTTGTTGACTTTGTCACCTTGTGCTTTTTTAATCCATTTTTCCTTCCTAGTGTCTCCTTAGGTTCTAAGTTGAAGACTGGTGGGCTCTTAGGAGTTAATTGATAGACTATGCCAACTCTCTTTGTTGATTGATGATTATATTTCATGCATTGTTATCGTCATTTTTATTTTTATTTCTTCTTCTAACTTTTTTTTTTTACATATTTAGCTCGAACTCCCACATGTCCTTAGTGTGTTGCTTCTTTTTCTAAATGATTAGCTTTCATTAGTTTTGCTATTCTACTTATCTTTAATGTTACATATATTTACACTTCTAGTGCCTTAACTAGTGTTTTATATATATATATTGTATTTTGGCATGATTTTTCACTCATGTGGCTTTTGGTTAGCATTATTCTTCATGAATCACTTATTTATAAAAAAAGTAATAAAAAAAAACTTATCATATGAGCTTGTGCAAAAAATTTCTTTTATTGGAAATTTTAATATCCTATATGTAAAATAAATCATGTTTAACTTATTTTTCTATTATGAAAAATCCTTACGACATCTATAGTTAGTTTGTCTTTCAAAGATAATTAGGATATCTGACATGAGACATTTTTAAGCCATAATCATACATGACTTGAGTTAGTGATCATAATCTTCACACTTAAAAAAGAAGGAACTATATGGAAGGTCTTAGGTGGAACTCTTTATCAACCAACTTTTTATGTTCACCAAGAAAGGAATTTAATTTGTAATATACATAGAATGTAACTCAAGTTGTTAAAGGATGATGACATAAGCATTCACTATCATTTTAGCAAGGATAATATTATTTTCGATGATATTAGTAGAAAGTCACTCCTTAGCTCACTAAAGAGTTGGTCAAGTGTGACCTCCATTATGCCAGACTCGTAAGACTAACTCATGGAGCTCAAGCAATATAATAGTTGCTAGCTAACTTGATGCATTATGCCTAAAGATAGACCTAACTAGATTTTTTGTGTAAATGATAGAGCATGCACCCTTTGAGGCAAAGTCTGTGTGATGATAACTTTAAAGAGAGTCATCATGAAGGTAGCCATACTACACCATCCACCTAGAGTTCACAAGATATATTAAGAAATGAAGACTCCATTTTGGTGATTTGAATTGAAAGTATAACTTCAAAAATATCACAAGCATCTTTGAATCATCACGGTCCTACATATGGCATTCGTCGACCCTATCGTTAATTCATACCTATTGGCAAACTCATTGGTCATATGTTAGAAGATCATCAGAGTAGTCATAAATGAGCACTTTTTCAAATGAATGCATAATTTTTTTTAACAAAGTATCTCAAAAACTTATTATAAGTGATGCTCAGTTTCGCTCTTAATTTGAATGGAAGACAGAATATGATCAAAGTATATGAATAAAATTATTTCGATGAAGGGTTGCAAGATGTGAGTCATCACTTACATTAATGTATTTGGGCGGTGTGAAGTTTATTAAGCCAAGTAACATTGCCAACTATTCATATAAACCATCTTTTGTCTTGAAGGTTGTCTTCTATACATCTCTTTCTCACACTTGAATATGATGGCATACGCTTCAAAGAACAATCATGGACAAAATCACTATGCCAACCGTCATATATATCACATCATCAAATCAAGGAATAGGAAATCTATATATGATAATGATTTTGTTGACTGTATGATTATCTATACGTATATGCTATGTGACAACTATTTTTGGAGTAAGGAGGGCAGGGATTGTACAGGAGATAAACTTTTCCCAAAAAAAAAAAAACTCTAGATTATAAATTATTGACAAGCCATTTAAGCGCAACATGTTCATCTAACTTCATATAATTATGAGGCAAATTAAGAATGAACATAAAATCAAATATTTGAAGTGATGCATGCGCCAAAAGTTCTTTAGGATAATTATCCTAGAACTCACCTAAAATGAAAGGGATTAAATAGTAGGTTGGCTTGTGAAAATCAAGACAACTTGAAAAATGATATTCCCACTAAAGTCTAGTTGAAATTGACATTAGATAATAATATGAAGGGGCATTTTTTACCGGAATAGAGGACTTCTCAAGTAGTTGTGGAGTAACATCTTTTGACTTAACAGGATTTAGCACAATTCATTTTCTCCAAAATTTATAAGTCATATTTGTTTGAATGTTCTTAATTTATGATTTTTCATGTCAAAAAGTTAAAGTCTATGTAGGATTCAGTTGGCAACATCCATAGAAGAACAATATACTAAATCTTATCAATATATTTTCCTAGTTTAATGGGTATAAGATAATCTTAGGGGATAAAGATGAATGTCTTATCTACCCAAATGATCTTATAAGGTTATAGATGAAGCTCTGAGGTGAGCTTCATCTTAATCAAAATGGAGGTGACAATAATGTTCATGGAGGTGCCACTATTAATAATCAATATACACATTTTCACTAGTTTAAAATAATTATGAAAAACTAGTGTTTGCCTTAGTCGATATTAGCTCATCATAGGTACTTAATACACAACGCATAACAATAATATGAGATATGCTTCTTTAGCATCACTTGTCTCCTCATAATGGTCCATTGTAAACTGGTCATCAATATAAATCAATATATTCAACAGAAGAAAATCTATATAGTATATACATCAAAATATAAAATTATATTCATTTCACAAAATCATATTTATACCATTATAATCAAAACTCTATCTCAACCTCTTGATTATAAGAAAATAAAAGAATAAACAAAATATAAAACTGACAAAAGGAGAAACCTAAGGATCTCAATCAATGTTATTTCACAGAGTCCTGACCTCTTCCCTAACTATAAATCAATAAAATCACATAATAAGCTTACAAAGCATAGCAGAAGCCAAAGCTTTCACTACAAAATTTAAGAATTAATATGCATGCTCATTTCAATCAATAAAATCAATAACTTTCACTATAATCAATGATCAGTTATCAATAGTACAAATCAATATGACTAGTAACAAAATGCATGAATTATTACATTTAAATTTACAAATCAATAGGCGGTGCAAAAACATAAATACATCAATAATCAATAAATCATTATTGTAGGGAATAATACATTAGTACTCTAATCCTTCAATGTTATCATAGGAGTTGTATCATTATGATATTTATCAGTAGTACTGACATATATTTGGTATAGCAGTCTATAATCTAGAAAATCATGAAACTATATATGCAGGAATATGAGTAAAAAATGCATGAATTAGTTATATACTATCAATATCATATAGTTTAGCAAGCCACACTCTCCTCACCCTCATAGATGAAAGTTATTTCAAGACATCACAATCATAGGAGGAAGGTTTATCAAGGTTCTAGAGATCTAAAATAAAACAAATTGACTTTCCTCTAACTAAATATTTTATGACATTCCCTTATAGGAGGAAGATTTATTAAGGTTGATTAGTATGAATTAAATCTATCTTTTGTTGGCCACTCTTTGATCACCAACAATCCAATTTAGCCCGCTCAAAAACTATAGGAAAATAAGATTTTTGCAGTGGAAATATCCGCCGCAAAATAAGTCAAATCCATCGCAAATTTAGGTTTACGGCGGATTCAATTTTGACGGCTAAAATCGAGTCGCAAAAGTATTTGTGACGGACCTAATCTATCGCAAATATTTTATGGCGGTTTTATAATGAAATTATATTGAAGAAAACGACAACTTCATTTTTTGCAAAACTTCTCAAATGCTGTGGCAAATTATGACAGATTTGTGACTGATTTGTAGCAGAACAACCGCAACAAATTGTTGTGGAAATGTCATCGTAAATTGCGGCAGATATTCCACAGCAAATTCGTAATAATTTGCGACGGGAGTTTCTGTCACAAAATACGATACTCGTTCATCATTTTAATGTTTACGACAAAAATTTTGCCATAAATATGCTTGAATAATGTAGCATCAATAAAAAAATAGTTCATACAATCTGTTATTGAGCTTTTCAACAATAACAATTCAAGCAGTTTAAAGTAGTAGTTAATAATGCTAACATTTCAAAAAAAAAATAATGTTAAAATAAACATAAGAAACATAATTTTATACAATCACATTCAAACTGCTCAAATAGACAATCAGATTCAACAGAATTCCACAATTACAACACTGTTAAAGTATCAATAGTTTTATACATCAAAAATAAAATAAAATGCATCAAAAATCCCTACACATACAATCTAAGCAGAATCTGTATCCTCACTCTCCTACTTGATTGATGCAGGCACAGGCTGATGTTCCCCAATCTGCTATCTCAATCTTTTAAAGCTCATTATGTATCTAAATGTTAATTGTCGCTTGTGATTTTCAGATATTTTCTAACTCTGTTGTCAAATTAGCCACCTGTTGGCCATACAGACTTGATCTGCTGACTATTTGCAAAGTAGTTGGAGGCAAAAGAGGATTGTGCCTCGTACGAGTAGGCCCGCGAGCCTAATCCATAAACTCGTCCTTTCTACATTACGCCTATCGTCTATGACCAAGTGCGGTAATCAGAAATATCTGCGAAACCCTTAGAGGATCCCTTTCCAGGTGCAGTCTGGCTCTCTCGAAGCCGTATATAGTGAGCTATAAAACCTTAGATTTAATAGGTCTTACCTTGTAAATTGGAAGGGGAGTATTGTTCACCTCTGCATCACCTAAGAGCAAAAGATCATCAGTGGATGGCTCTTGTTTTTTTTTTTTTTTTTTTGGGAAAATAATGGCTCTTGTTAGCTACGAGATGAAAAAAGATGAGTTAACAAGTAATTAATTAGATTGATTTGATTTGATTTGACCCACAATTTAACTTAATTTAATTGGCTTTATTTAGATTCCCTAAGTTAGGCATGCTTAACTAGTGTTTTTCAATATCAAATTGAGCAACAACTATAATCTATTATGGCCAATAGACCTTGCCTTGAAACCACTCTTAAAAATAGATCCCATCACTTATAAAGTATGGTGCAATTATGATTGCTTATTGTATAAATATATTAAACCTATATAAATGCAATTTAGATACTTCAAAAATGCATAACTAAATAAAAAAGAAAATATTTTGTAAAATCCTATGGATAGCTTTAACCTTTAAACTAATCTAAAAATAACCTAAAATGTTATAAATCTCTATTTATTAGGGTTAACTTGTTCGCCCAAAATCATTATCCTTCCCATTAGACTGTAAGATTGAAATCTACAACTCAGGCTTACATTCAACTCAATTTCTAGTCTTATCAACAAAGAAGTAATCATCATCAAAATTCATACCTTGCGGCTACGATAGGGTTTGAACAAAGATGCGTGCAAAAAGAAGAAAGATGGATACATTTGCAACAACCAAGCTCCCTTTTGTTCAAATCCAGCTGCTACAGAAAAATGGCAAGGGGGTGTGAGTTAAGATGTGACATTTTGGACGAAGAAGCGCACAAAAGGAAGAAAGATGGATACCTTCTCAACGAGCAAGCTCTGTCTCGATCTGACTTCGACTGCGACCAGAATCTGGAAGGAGGTGCGATGACTGCGAAGAAGAATGTGGGAAGAAGAACTACAAAGAAGAAGAATTGCGGAGAAGAACGGCTACAAAGAAGACGGCTACAAAGAAGAACAGGGAAGTGTGACCTTGGATATGGCAGGAATGAACATTGTCGAAGGAGGCGATGCCACAGGGAACGTCGTCGAAGGAGCCGAGCAAGGTCGCGGTCGTGAATAGAACGAGTGAAAGTGTGAAACAAAAGCTCAATCAGTCGGTTTAGATAGGGTTGTTTGCGCCGAAGTTGCGACGACATTCTTCTGACGAAAAAAATGATGAAATCTTCCATCACAATTTTCAAAAAAAAAATCGCCGCAATGGCCGCTGCAAATCAACCGCAAATTGCAAACTTTCCTGTTGTGAAATCAACAACAATAATAGAAGAGGTAGACAAAGTCTACCCCATTCTTCTTGCACAAAAGAAAAAAACAGGCAACACAAAAGTAGAATTGTAGAAACCCGCACGTGCCCCCCCTAAAAAAAAAATTCAAGAACAAGGAAGAGCAAAGGTTCACATGTACATTTTTATATGTGAGAAATGGATTATTTTTTCTTATATGCATGCTCGATTTAAGAGAAAGAAGTAAATGGATTAATTTATTTTTTTAATCAAGAATAAGTTATTGATATATCATAAAAAAATTATCTTGATCGTACACTAATCTAGAGAAAAAAATCACGTTAGAAACTTCAAAAATTAAATCGGAGACTATTTAAACTCCGATTTCAACAAACTTATAGTCGAACTAAACGTCTCGAAAATATGAACCGAACAACACCAAATTTGACTCAATCCGAGCCCAAATGAGTCCAAATCAAGGATCCGTAGCATATTTGGAAGGTTCAAAACATAATTTGGATGATCAAACATTTTTCAAAATTTATTTTCTTATAGTCGAATTGAGCGGCTCGACGAGACGAATCCAACAAGCTAAAGATCATTGATTTCTGATATCATTAAGCTATATTTTTATTCAAATTTATGCTATAAAATTAATACATTTCCTTTTTTTATTAAAATCTCAATCTCTCTCTCTCTATATATATATATATAAAGTTTTAGCGAAAATTTTTGGCATTTATTTGAAACTTTATTTTAAAGAATCTCGAAAAAATTTTAGCTGAAATTGAAACTCACTTAAATTACCTGAAATAAAAATATTTCAAAGAATGTTGAGTAAAACTCATTTAAATATCTGTCGCTCCTCTCTTGCCTCCAAACGGAGAGCCCCCCGATAATGAGTGAGCAAACAAAATTATTTTAATTTAGGCCCCCTTGAATAAAATTTCTGGCTCCGCCACTCATTTTGTCCCTTAAGTGGTGTAAGCAGGACAAATGCAACACATAATACGCATAACAACAACTCTCAACCATGCAACAAAAAAATATATTTTTCAAATTTTATATCACTGGCCTATCTAGAAATCATATAATACTCAAATGACCTCGCATGCAAAGGAAACTTGGGATCCTTAATTGAAATAGGAACGAGGTCCTACCTAAGTTCCTCATTAAAAATATTAATATACATTATTTGACCGAATGTACAGTTTTCCCCTATCAAACTCTTATAGTTCATTGATAGTATCGCTCTCATTAAACTATGTCCTTAAAAAAAATGGCAACCAATCGAGACTTGGCACACAACAGGCCAAGAAGCTTCCCATAATAAAGCCAAAACAGCTAATCATTTCCACAACTGCTAGCACTATAAAACTCTTTTCTCCCCGCTCCCCAGTTGCACCAAAACACCCACTCCTCCAATTTGAAACTTTCCCTCCTAAGAAGTTTACAAGTAGGCAACAAGCCAACCCCTCTTAAACTGGAAGCAACAGATCAACTCTGGGTTCTCGTGGGCTGTTCATGGAATACAATTACCTGAAATTTAACAAAGCTTGAATCTTTATAAACTAGGCAAGAAGATTGCAAGTGAGAAGCTAAGGTGGAAGAAACATGGAGAGTACTATGAGACTGGCAAGCGTGAGAGGGAGCATGAGGGGGAGCATGAGGAGCATGAGTCGAAGTGCCTCCTCATGGAGAACAACAAGCACTGTCTTCGGCAGATCTGGACGGGAGGAGGACGACGAGGAGGCCCTGAAATGGGCAGTGCTCGAGAAGCTCCCCACCTATGATCGCATGAGGAAAGGAATTCTCACCGGAGCTGGCGGCCCGGCGCAAGAAGTTGACATCCAGGACCTTGGAATTCTGGAGAGGAAGAACCTGCTTGAGAAACTTGTCAAAACTGCAGAAGAGGACAATGAGAAGTTTCTCCTTAAGCTTAGAGACCGCATGGAACGGTGAGTATCATAAAAAATCCAAGAGTAGAACAAAGTTTACAGATTCTCTCTGTTTATATATGCCTTTTTTCTCTCTGTTTCAGTGTTGGAATTGATAACCCAACCATTGAGGTTCGATTTGATCATCTTAACATAGATGCTGAGGCATATGTCGGGAACCGGGGTGTTCCAACGGTCCTCAACTTTTTTGTGAATAAGATCATGGTAATAAGCTGATCTTTTTAAATTGGAGAATTTGTTCATAAAGAGGATCATAAATGTATAGTGTAAAACAAGAAGGTTTTTAACCAGTCCTATTTGTGTTTCTTCTTTTTTTCATTTTAGGGAGTACTAAGTGCACTGCATATTGTGCCAAGTGGAAAGAGACCAATATCTATCCTTCATGATATCAGTGGGATTGTAAGGCCTTGCAGGTGTGAAGGCCTTTTCCTCCCTGGTTTAAACAATAAAACTTGGTTCTATCTGTTCATAAATATCTGATTAGTGCTTCTGATATGCAGAATGACTTTGCTTTTGGGCCCTCCAGGCTCCGGGAAAACTACACTTCTACTAGCTTTGTCAGGAAAGCTTGATTCAACACTCAAGGTACACAATGAAATTTTCTTTTTCAGAAGGAAAAAAAAAAGTATTACTCTTATTGAAAAGTTTGGTGGAGATCTATGCAGCAGGACACTTCAAAAAGTCATATATATATCTATGTATGATCTTATTTTTCCCTAAAATTAGTCAAGCAAGATCATGGCACTGGCTGAAGCATACCTTAACACAACCTGAACACACAATAATTATAAAGTTTTTTTTTTTTAACAATAATAGTGAGGGTTATATTAAAGAGGAAATTTATTTTAGTGACAAGAATGATTTCATTGACAACTATGTTGGTCAAATCAATATATTCATATGTATTTTTGGTATTTTGAATATTATATATATTTTTTTTATTTTATCATTTTATGAGGACAATATAATAATAATATTGACACAGTCCATGCCTAATAATTCCTCCTAATCTTGGCATAATGTTGACAATTAAATACAATAATTTAATATAATTATAATTAAACAAATATTTTTTTATGATCCTTAAGCTTTCTATGTGCATATGATATTATATTTTATTTTTTATTTTTTTTAAGAAAATATAAACGTTAGGGGTTTTGATTGCACATTTTAGATTAATAATTTCTTTAAAAATCATATCTAATGTGACATCTCCTACTTTTTATGATTATGTTGATGTTCATGCTGCATAGGTGGAGACGTTTGGATTGAAGATTAGAGCATGCTAAAGAAATTTTCTACTAGTTGAATTTTTGGAGAAAATATTTTCTTTAGAGAATGTTACTAGTGTGGAATAAGGAGAACAAAGATGAACTTAGTGCACTACTGAATAAACACCCATCATCTAAAATCTTCAAATCAAAAGGATAAGGGGCACCATACTATATTTAAAATTCAAAATTTTGTTATGCTTTCAATATGGGACTCTCTCCAAACCCTGTGCATCCAAAAAATCTATCCCTAACATGGGACTTAGACTTCGTTTGGAATGGCTTTCTTAATGTTTTTTAAAGCAGTTTTTTAGTACAAAATTAAAGCTTTAAGAAGCATTGAGAAAGCCGTCTCAAAACGAAGCCCTAGTCACAAAAGTCATCACTCCAAATCCAAAGGAAGTTTCCAACACCAAATATTATGTTCAAGTACCCAATAAGTCGCACTTTGATATCCATTGTTAAGAGGTAGGAATGCCAAAGGTCCAAGTACAGCCCAATACTCATTTGGATATACATCAATTACAAAGCTTAAATTAATAAGGGTCATCATTAATATATTAAGAACTTAACACATTTTTTATTGTCTGAAGTGAGAATAAGGTCCTCAATTGCATCTCTAAACATCAGGAAGCTAATAAAAAGAATTCTGACAAAACTTATCAGGTTTCTGGAGAAGTTACCTACAACGGTCATCGAATGGATGAATTTGTTCCTCAAAGAACTTCTGCTTACATTAGTCAGCATGACACACACGTTGGAGAAATGACTGTGAGAGAAACCTTGTCTTTCTCTTCAAGATGCCAAGGGGTTGGAACTCGCTATGGTAGGCTAGCAAAAAGAGTTCAATTATAGAATTGCCTTGCTGAAACTTTTCAGGCCTTCAAGCTCAGTTATTATTTTCTGAATGGTTTGCAGATATGCTAACTGAGCTATCAAGAAGGGAGAAAGAAGCAAACATAAAGCCTGATCCAGAAATTGATGTTTACATGAAGGTCAGTATTACAAAATAATAACAACAACAATAAGCCTTTATCCCACTACGTGGGGT
The DNA here is from genome assembly GCA_022539455.1 of Dendrobium nobile. Classification (NCBI taxonomy): domain Eukaryota; kingdom Viridiplantae; phylum Streptophyta; class Magnoliopsida; order Asparagales; family Orchidaceae; genus Dendrobium; species Dendrobium nobile. The sequence goes on from CM039735.1 coordinate 9,413,630, forward strand.
CGGCTACATGAATCCTTTTTTCTCCATTGTGTCCTGTTAAAAGTCAAATTCTCGTTTAAATCTAATAGAGAAAGATCATTTCTAATATTTTCTAATATTTCTCCATCAAACCTTTTAATAAACATATGGCTTCCATAGTTGACCTACCCGGCATGAATCCAAATTGATTTTGAGAAACATTAGTATCATACCGTAACCTATGCTCCATAACTCGCTCCCATAGTTTTAAAGTATGACACATTGACTTAATTACTCTATAATTCACACAATAATAATAATAATAATAATTTTTATCGCAAGCTTACAGTTTAATTTGAGAGCACTGAACTGATAAACAGAGATGAAAATGTTGTACCCGCACATATGTAGACATAATAGAAATGGGCTCTAGCCCCAAGTATTGAAGATAAAACATATTTTTCTTTCCTGCAGATTTATTTTTAAATTAAATTTAATTGTTTAACTCTCAAAATTAAGATCTCTAATAGGATAGATCAAAATCAATAATGTTGATTTAAACATGAAAGCACTTGACAAATTTCTTCCATTCATAAGAAATTTTGTTCTTTGTGCGTCAAATGAAGAAAAGAAATTTCTAAAATTGATCTAAATAGTCAGGATAAGATCCATGGCGATAATGCTAATAAGATATGTTGGAGCTTAAAAAAAAAAAAAGATATGTTGGAGCAGATGCTGATCTAATAACATAGCATTATAAATTAAATATTATATTTTGCATGCAAAGTTACTGAGGTAAATTGCCAGAACAAAAGTTGATTAAATTACATATTTTATTGTACAATGCCAGGCAATATCAGTGGAAGGGCAGGAGAATGTGGTGACAGATTACATTCTTAAGGTAAGTCTCCAAACACAGATCATTTCACATCAAATCTATTTAGGTTTCTATGAACATAAAAAATAATACCTTCTTTGGCATCTCCTCCTGTTAAAGATCTTAGGATTGGAGATTTGTGCCGATACCATGGTAGGAGATTCAATGATAAGAGGCATTTCAGGAGGACAGAAGAAACGTGTAACAACTGGTAAATTGGCATTGTGACTTGTCCCATCTCCCTAAGAAAAAGTTCTATGTATGAGAGTAGAGATTTGGTATAAAAACAAACAATTTGATATTAAAAAAAAAATTAAACATGAAAGCGAATTTGATATGGATATCCTAAGCTAATTTTTAGTGAGAATGCACTCACCTCTTTATGTCATTTAGACAAGTTCTTCTGCTTCACATGATAAAGTTTTTTATCTTGCAAAAATAACCATCTTAGATGTTGCACAACAGAAAGGATTTTCATTCTAATTGATGAAAAATATCATGCATTTTAATTTAAGTGAACATTTTGATTCACTTTATGCCATTGAACTTAATATCCTGTTCAGGTGAAATGCTTGTTGGCCCTTCAAAAGCACTTTTCATGGATGAAATTTCAACTGGTCTCGATAGCTCCACCACATACCAGATTGTGAATTCCCTCAGGCAATCTGTTCACATTCTTGGGGGAACAGCAGTGATTGCACTGCTTCAACCAGCACCTGAAACATTCGAACTCTTTGATGATATTATACTTCTATCTGAGGGGAAAATTGTGTACCAGGGCCCAAGGGAACACGTTTTGGAGTTCTTTGAATTAATGGGTTTCAAGTGTCCTGAGAGAAAAGGAGTTGCAGACTTCCTGCAAGAAGTAAGTTGCAAAACTAGATAGAGATTTGTTGTTCAATCAACATGGTGATTCTGATTGGGTCATTTTCTTTGCATCAATAGGTCACTTCGAGAAAGGATCAACATCAGTATTGGGCTCATAAGGAGGAACCATACTGTTATGTTTCTGTCAATGAATTTACTGAAGCCTTTCGGTCATTTCATGTCGGGCTAAAGCTAGGGGTAGAGCTCAGTACTCCATTCGATAGGAGTAGGAACCACCCTGCAGCACTAACAACTTCAAAATATGGAATTAGTAAAATGGAACTTCTCAAAGTATGCACCTCAAGGGAATGGTTGCTGATGAAGAGAAATTCATTTGTCTATATCTTCAAAGTAGTCCAAGTGAGCAGAAAAGCCTGAAACCTTACACATCAACTATTGAAGCTATAGAATTCACAAATAAGACATCACTTGCTAACTTTTTTCTTCCATGACCAACCAGCTTATCATTCTTGGATTTATTGCAATGACGGTTTTCCTGCGAACAAAGATGCATCGCCGTGACGCAGAGGATGGAGTCATCTTCTTGGGTGCGATGTTTCTTGGACTTGTCACTCATTTATTCAATGGGTTTGCTGAACTTGCAATGAGCATCGCAAAGCTTCCCATATTCTACAAGCAAAGAGATCTCCTCTTCTACCCCTCATGGGCCTATGCACTACCTACTTGGATACTGAAGATACCAATATCATTTTTGGAGTGTGCTGTTTGGATTTGCATGACCTACTATGTCATTGGCTTTGATCCAAATATCAACAGGTTAGAGTACCAATCAAGATGATATCTCATGGGTAGCATACCTTTGGTTAAAGTTCTTACCGTAAACAAGTCACCCATTGTTTTGCAGGTTCTTCAAACATTATCTGTTGCTTGTTCTAATCAGTCAGATGGCATCAGGACTCTTTCGGCTCCTTGCTGCACTTGGGAGGGAAATGGTTGTGGCTGATACTTTTGGATCATTTGCACAAATTGTGCTATTGATCCTTGGAGGCTTCCTCATTTCAAGAGGTATAGGAATTTTACCAAATGACTCTAAAGTTGAAATACTATTGGTGGACTCTTCTCCTTCAGCTTTCTGAATGACAATGAATTGGACCACCTACCCTACAGTCCCACTTGTGATCCACAATCCTTTAAATGTGTCATAATAACTTTTGATGTTATACATCAATATTTACTTGCATAGTAATTTCATATTGCAGAGAAAATCAAGAAATTGTGGATATGGGGATACTGGTCCTCTCCCTTGATGTATGCACAAAATGCAATTGCTGTGAATGAATTTCTTGGACACAGTTGGAATAAGGTGAGCATATTTTCCTCAACGAGCATCACTTCTTTCACTTCTCTTTGGAGATAATACTTACGATATCTTTATGGCACAGTATGTTCCTGAATACACTGACACTTTGGGAGTTGAGATTCTAAAGATTCGTGGGATCTTTGTCGATGCTAACTGGTATTGGATAGGCGTGGGCGCACTTATCGGATACGTCTTTCTATTTAACATTCTCTTTATTTTCTTCCTTGATTGGCTCGACCGTAAGTATCAAAACATGAAGCTTCATCTTTTAAACTTGAATATTATTGTACTAACTCAATATATTCCTGCAGCATTTGGCAAAGGTCAGGCAACCATCTCTGAAGAAACATTGACAGAGAAGCAAGCAAATAGAACAGGAGCAAGTCTTGAACTTTTGCCTTCAAAAGCTGAATTATTACCTTCACGATCTGATTCTTCTAAGGGTGCAGGCCAAGAAGGTGAACGAACAACCTGTAAATTTCAGCCATATTAATGTTAACAAGCAAGAAAAGCTTTAAATCAATTGAAATATTTTAAACACTTTCAGAAAAGATTTTCAACGAGAAAAAGAAGCATGGAATGGTACTCCCATTTGCTCCTCTTGCAATCACCTTTGATAATGTCAGATACTCTGTGGACATGCCCCAGGTAGTTGATAAACTATTTTCTTAATCTAAAAACAAAATGTTTAAGTTATTTTTCTAATTTTTATTTTTCACAGGAAATGAAAGACAAAGGAATTATGGAGGATCATTTGGTCCTATTGAAAGGTGTAAGTGGAGCATTCAGGCCAGGAGTTCTTACAGCTTTGATGGGTGTCAGCGGAGCTGGAAAAACAACTCTGATGGATGTTTTAGCTGGCCGAAAAACAGGTGGTTACATAGATGGAGACATTTGCATATCAGGATATCCCAAAAAGCAAGAGACTTTTGCTAGAATTTCTGGATATTGTGAGCAGAATGACATCCACTCTCCACATGTTACTGTCTATGAATCACTCCTTTACTCTGCTTGGCTACGTTTGCCTGATGAAGTTGATGCTGAAGCAAGAAAGGTTAGCGAACTATAAAAAAAAAAAAAAAAAAATCTAGCCAGAGATTTAAAGAAAATCTTATTTACTTTTTCTTGGAAGTAACTTCTATAAATAAATTACTACAGGTGTTCATTGAGGAGGTCATGGAACTTGTGGAACTGAAGGTATTGAGAGGGGCACTTGTAGGATTACCTGGAGTGAATGGCTTATCAACAGAACAGCGAAAGAGGCTAACAATTGCAGTAGAGCTAGTTGCCAACCCTTCTATAATATTTATGGATGAACCAACCTCTGGGCTTGATGCTAGGGCGGCGGCCATTGTGATGAGAACGGTAAGGAACACTGTGGACACTGGTAGGACAGTGGTGTGCACAATTCATCAGCCAAGCATTGATATCTTTGAAGCTTTTGATGAGGTAACTTGCCTGCAATAATTTTAGAGAAGAAGAAAATTTCGCTTTATGTCATGTCCTTATTCTAGGATTCATATTGCTCGGGTCTGTTAAACTGCAGCTTTTCCTAATGAAACGGGGTGGAGAAGAGATTTATGTTGGTCCATTAGGACGCAATTCATGCCATCTAATTAAGTACTTTGAGGTGAGCATCATCATAAAGGAATAATAAAAAAAAACAAATCCTATCAGAGAGAAATGTTCATAAAATGTTATCAAAATCTCACTTTCTACCTTATTATTCAGGAAGTAGAAGGAGTTATGCCAATCAAAGATGGCTATAACCCAGCAACATGGATGCTAGAGGTAACAACCCAGGCACAAGAGGGCATTCTAGGTGTTAACTTTGCTGAGATCTACAAAAACTCTGACCTCTACGGGTACGTTCACCAACCATACAGGGTTCATTTGGGACAGCTTTTTTGTTATTTTCTAAAACAGTTTTTTAGTACAAAAATTTGATGAATAAAAAACTGTTTTAGAAATCAACAAAAAATTATCCCAAACTAAGTCATAGTCTCAAATCCTATAAGCAGCTTTAGGTTAACTTAAAGCATTTACTCTATGCAGAAGAAACAAAGCTCTGATCAATGAACTAAGCGCTCCCCCTCCTGGCTCAAAAGATCTTTTCTTTCCAACCAAATACTCGCAATCATTCTTAACTCAGTGCAAAGCTTGCCTATGGAAGCAGCACATGTCATACTGGCGCAACCCCTCTTATACAGCCACACGAATCTTCTTCACTACCATTATTGCATTAATTTTTGGGACAATTTTCTGGAAACTTGGTAGAAAAGTGTAAGTTGACATAATACTTTTGCTCCTGCTTTCTTGAAAAAATTTGAACATAAAACAAAATAAAATAAAGTAAATAAATAAACTCTATGATTATATACTGCAGGAGTACGCAGCAAGACCTGTTCAACTCTTTGGGCTCCATGTATGCAGCTGTTCTATTCATTGGAATACAGAATGGTCAAACAGTGCAGCCCATTGTCGATGTTGAAAGAACAGTATTCTATAGGGAGAAGGCAGCTGGAATGTATTCTGCACTTCCTTATGCATTTGCGCAGGTATGTTCATTGATTTCACATTAAATAAAGGCAATGCAACTTTGATAGTTCAGATTGCAGTATTCATGAACCTCTCACCTTATCCTCTGGCAGGTCCTCATTGAGATCCCACACATCTTTCTTCAGACCATGATTTATGGTCTAATTGTCTACAGCTGCATTTCTTTCGACTGGACATTAGTGAAGTTCTTTTGGTACACGTTCTTCATGTTCATGACCTTCATGTACTTTACATTCTATGGCATGATGGCAGTGGCCATGACACCGAACAGCGACATTGCTGCCATAGTCTCCACTGCATTCTATGCAATATGGAACATCTTCGCAGGCTATCTAATCCCTCGGCCGGTAAGTTTACTTCAATCTCAAAATAAGAAAAGCCTTGTTTTTTAATTATGTAATATTTGACCTTCAGCAATAAGCACTAAAACTATTTCTGGCAACTTACAGAGGATTCCTGTGTGGTGGAGATGGTATTCATGGGCATGCCCGGTTGCATGGACTTTGTATGGATTGGTTGCTTCACAGTTTGGTGACTATACAACCACTATCGAAACAGGTGAAACTGTCCAGGAGTTTTTGAGGAGATACTTCGGGTTCAGACACGACTTCTTGGGAGCGATAGCCGCAGCCATAACCTGCTTTGCTGTGCTCTTCGCCTTCGTCTTTGCATTTTCAATCAAAGTTTTCAACTTCCAGCGAAGATAAAAAAAAAAAAACTTTTGAAGTTTTCCTTCCACAATTTATTCATTCACTTTGGAATTTGGGTTGTTGATGATTTCTGTACAGCTTGGTGTTTGTAAAACCTCTTTTGTTTTCCATTTAGGCTGCTGCTCTTATAATGAGTGCAACAGGCGAGAAAGAGTGTGTTCATGTAATGGGCATTCCTAAAGATTTTCTGTTTTTTTTAACAGTGCATATAAAACACTCATTTCTTCACATTTCAATCGATTATATGAATTGCGATTATTTTATCATGCCTGTCAAGGTAAATTGGCCAAAACTAGTAACTTATACAGAGAAACAACAATTTATGTAGTTTATCAAACAGTCTGTACAAATATAACCGACAAAAATTGCAGAAAGGGTTGCGTTTACCTGATGCGGATGGATGGAGAATTTTATCGAACAGATAATGTGCAAATCTCTAACATAAATTGTAACCATTTAATCTGGAGCAGTGGAGCCAAATTGGGGTGAAACAGTAGTAAAACTCAATGTAGAAATTTTTAGTTCAGCCAATAAAAATGAGGTAATCCTCAGATAAGATTTTAGTCTCTCTGTGAAATTCTCTCTGCACCACACCAAAGAGAAAGTCCGAAAACAATAGAAATACAATACAGAAAAAAAAAGATATTCACTTGGTTTTCATGAATGCTTTTGAGCTTACCTCAGTAAACAGGCCGAACATCAAACAATATAGGCTCTGTTGATCCATCCTCCAACACTTCCAATGGCATCTCGCTCTAATTAAACCCCTAATTCCATCCGCAAATAAACCCAGTCCTCCCTAAGCCGAACAAAAGGATTTCAAAACAAAGACTAGAAGTTCATGGATGTATGATAACGTAATCTTCCACGCCTGACGCCCACCTGGGAGTTGACCGCGCCGGTGTGTGCTTGGCTGGATGAACTGAGCTCCCTACGCAGAACCAGGTGAATTTGACGAAATTTTTAGCTCAAGCGTAGTGAGCGGCTTAAATAAGTGATTAAGCTCGTTAAAAAAATTTAAAACTAGACGTTTAACGGGCAACTTTCCCTATTTCAATTTGTTTAAAAAAATAGAATTGAAAACATAGCCATTAATGAAAGAAAGCAAGTTAAATGGGTTTGAGAATGCCCAAGTTTTGGGCCTTCCCGAGGACATCTCTAGGGATTCAATGGGTCATCTCATGGATTTAAATGGGTTTGAGAATGCCTTAGTCGAAGGGTTTAAGAAGGGTTGAATTGTATGTGAACTTGGTCAAATTTGGTTCATTAAGTTTGGATTGATGAATTGAATCTAATGGGAGTGGTCCCAAGTGGATAGGAGTTCATTTGGGTTGAAATTAATCTTTGAATTCGTAAAAGGCAATCTGGTCAACAATGTCAAACCAAGGCTAGGTTTGGGTCCAATGCAATCCAAATGATGCTTGGGATGCATTAGGATAGATCTTAGGGCTTGAAATGGTTGAGCCATGTTGTACTTTGGGGAAAAAACCAAAAATTTCTTTAAAGAGTATTTTGATCATTTTGACTCCTAGTCAAACATGGATCAAACTAAGCTCAAAAAAATGGTTTACTGATCAACATGTCATAATAGAGGCTATGAGCATGTTCAAAGGTTTTGGAGAAAGTCCCAAAGTCAATTTCCACTAAATGGCAAGTCCAATGGCATAGAATGTAAATATTTGAAGGTTGTGCAACCTTTGTAAATAAATTTAGTTTATAGGGTAATAAGTGTCAGATTGGGCTCAAATCTGTAGAGTTGACCCTAGGGACATGTCTGATTAATATGCAACTGAGAGATCATGAATCAGTGATTATTTGACTAAACTTCAAGGGGACTAAAAAATCATCTAGAAAAGGTTTCATGATCTGGGTCCTTAACCTTAGGATTTTGACCTGGGATTATGGATTTTGAATGTGATTGACTGAATCGTGAGTTGTTCACACCAATCACAATCAAATGAATGATTGAGATTGATTGAACATGATTAGGATTTTATTAAGAGTTGACCTAGAGTATGGGATTGAAAACTGGACTGGAGTTTGACTATGATTTATATGTTTGACAAGTGGAGAATTGTCAATCATCATATCAATGAGGAGGAGCTCAGATAGGTCCTGATGACCTCATATAAAAATGAGGTCAATAAAAATCATTAGAAATCTTTCTGCATATAAAAAAGATATAAAATATAATATTTTTATTAGCTTAATTAAAATATATAATTCTTTCTTATACTGTTAATAACTAACCTCAAACTCCATGAACCATAAATTGCACAATTCCTTTGGGATTTTCCTCCAAGAAATGTAAGGAGCATTAAACTTGCTTCGTATTATCTTCCGTATCTTATGCATGGACTGCTTTGATTGATGAAACTTGCATAAAATGTGTTAGTTTGAAAAATATTTCTCAAAATATCTTAGTAATATTAAGAATATAGTAAGTGTGTGTTACCCTCATGTGCAATTAACATACGCCCATCTGACACCTCTTTTGTTGTAGTCGGGATGGAACACCTATAGAGGGTTGAGGGGGTGGTGGGTGCTAGAATGGTGGAGCATATTTTGGATAAGCTAACTTACCAGAAGTATTTCATTCTGAAAGCATATAGTATGCAGAAAAGCCACCAATTATCTAAAGTAATATTTTAGTTGATATATTATATGTACTGACTCATTCTTCTCACAATAAATTTAAATTTCATTAAAGATTGCTAGAATACATTGATCTTTACTTTTGAATTATGTGGCCCTCGATGAACAATCTTAGAAAATGTATGACAGAGGTATGAGTAAGATTAAGCAGATTGACTAAATGAAGTAAAATCATCTGTATATAAATCTAATCTTATATTTCTTGATTATACGGTGAAGTTATAATATGTACGATTAAAGTGTTTCCAAGCTTCTGCTTCTGATAGATGTGTCAAGACACCATTTAGTGAGATATGTTCGTTATGCAATCTCATGTGTTCAGCGAAGCTCACTGATGAATATGAACATTACTGTCTATGAATTATTGTTAAGTAAAATATCCTATTGATTAGTACATTCTTCTTATTTCTATTTTCTCAAACTTTGATTTAAATCTTGGTACATTACAATGGTGGCATGCAATGCTTGATAAATCATTTTTATAAAACAACATGCATTCATTAACATAACAACCTATTCTTAATCTGATATAAATCTGTTAGAATTATGTTATTTGTCGGGTTGGTCTCCTTAAGTAGCCCAATGAATTAATTAAAATATTTACTATGGGACAATATATTTTCTCTTGATGCATATGCTTAGCATCTTCACAGTAACAGATAACTCTAAGTGAATAGTGCACCCCTTTCAAATTGATTGTTGAGTAGCATGCAACAAATCATAGAAGTTTTGTGTCTCCTTATTTAGTGACTCTTCTATATGTTAAATTAAGTCCTTAAGCATTTGGATAATTTTTTCCTTAGCTATATTAAAACTTATAGACAGATCATATCAAGAGTCAAAATATGGCTTGTATTCACCATGAGAAGTCCAATATCAATATTTTAGCATGAAATATCTACGATGTAGATTAATAATTACCTCATCTAATGTGAGGTACACTTAATTTTTTATGTTTAGAACACAAACAACAAAACCTTCCATCCAAGATAAAATAAGGTAGTTGATAAATTGTCTGAATGAAAAATTCACCCCATTAATGAACTCATCTATTAATATTTTACGTCCTTGCATTAATCGGTTATACATCTAATATCTTTGATTCATAATATCCATAATATGAAGTTTTTTTTTTTTTTTTTTTACAAAACTAAGTCCTGAAATATAATATGAAGAATTTATTCTACACATAATATAAATGTATTAGAGATTATTTTTGTAGCTTCTGATTTAGAGATAGTACTAATTAGAGTTAGCTATTCTTATTGAATTTTATTGATTATTTTTTTTATGAAGTTATTAAAGAGTGATTATAAATATTATGCTAAAAATGTTGTTATGCCTTTCTTCATAACTAATTAAGTGAGGGTTCTTTCTTACACCTCTCATGCTTCAAGCATCACCTTCCATCTCTTACCACTTGGTGCATGACTTTTGATATTGTTGAAATTTTTTATTTTTTGTTAGTGAGAGTGCTAGCTAATACGCACATGTGACATATAAGGGGGAAAGATCGTTATCCCTCCTTGTACATCCCAAATAATGCCTAAGGGGGGAAGAGACCTAACACTAGATAAACACCCTCTTAAATGCCTAATCACAAGAGAAAACTTACGGACAATGAAGGAGGGGATGATCAATCTCAGAGAGCAAGTTGGATGGATGATGAATTGCATTGGCAAACATAGCACGAGAGTTGGTGATTTTCATGAATGGGAGCGAGAATGTGAGGAGAATTTGTGTAATAAAATGGAAGATGGGGCGAGGTGGAAAATAGGGCTTTTCCTACGTATCATCCGCCAGAACTGTTCTGACAGCATTTTTGCCCAAATTAATTCACTAGGTTTAAGTAAGTAGGCGGACATTTTGTTGGCACATCTGCTAGAATGATTCAAACAAAATTTTTGTGAGAACATTTCGCTGACTTTAAGCAGACCTGCATATTCCCTAACGAACTTTTTGCCAAAAAATTTTCAGCGGCTCAAACTAGTTTTTGTCAAAAAAATCCACCAATTTTTTTAGCAGTCTTCTATCTATCAGAAATTCTTTTGGAACGAACTATTTTTTTTTTTTTTTGTAGTGGGTGTACCAAATAAGCTTAACATAATTTTTCTTGATTAAAGTTGCTTATCATGGTCAAGTCAAAGGGTCCTAAAGATTCAATTGTGTATGAAATATTAAGTGATATCTTAAGGAATATTAAATTAGATTTAATTAATTAAATTTGATTGAATTGATTCAATGGTTAAAATGTATGATTTTTTTTTTGAGAACCCACGACGGGGTCTACACGTTAATCATGATAAGAAGTACATGTTCTTAGAGGATTAGAAGCTCACTAAAAGAACATCATTTGAAATAAAACCTAAGAGCTTTAGATCCTACATAATACAGAAAAAGAAAAGACTAAACCCAAACTGCTCAAAAATAACTCCAAGTAGAGGAAAGAAATAATCCAGCAGTCACCGTCATAACCAGAGCAAAAGTGACATCCAAATTCAAAGACCAGAGATCCAAAAAGTGGCACCACAATAGTAACCCCAAGGTGCCAAAGTAGCAGTCACCAAGCTAACCACAAAAAGCTTTTTTTTTTTTTTTGATTTCATCTTTCTTCATTTACCCACCCGAATGATAGTATCTCGCATACCACGATCATGTTCAAATACTTCTTCTTAATCAACATCAGAAGGAGAAGATGAAGAGCCTTCAAGCCAATCAATTTGCGCCTTAACATTTTTCCCCGATCTAATGCCCACATGGGTATCCAAGGCGTTAGCATAAAGTAAAGCAACTGGAACATCAACAAGCTGCTCATTCACTCTCAATCCCACAGAGGAAACTGACACAACCAGATCAGCCGGTGTCACATGAGAAGCAACAAAAGGATCCAACTCACTAGAATCAATGTTCATCACCCCCATATTCATAGCACAAAGTTCATTATCACCCATATTCATCAACTTATAACCAAAATTACCTTGAGCCACATAAAAGTTATTCGAAGAAGAGTCAACAACCACAACACCATGAGACACATTACATTCATGCGGGGATCCATCAGGCCCATCAACTAGAGGCATGACCTTCACCACAACATCATTAAGAGCCAAATCATTATAAGAACCCCAACCTCAATCGGCAAATCCAAAGTACCCAAAGGGAAAACAACATCAGTCCTCAAAGGAATAGATTCACAAGCCACAACAACATCCTCACCACCGCCATCATTAGTATTAGGGGCCGAAGTAGATCGGTCTAAAACCAAATTGTCACCCTCTCCATTCTTAGATGACAAAGCCAAAGGTGAGTTAACACTAGACGGAACAATGCCCCCCATAGTGATCCCACCAGCATTTTACTAATCACCACAGCATTTTACTAATCCCACCAGCATTTTATATCCAAATTTTTCAAGGAACGAATACCATTCTTATCAGGAAAAACATTAACATTCCAAGAAATTAAAGCATCAGAAGTATTCAATACCTTCGCAATACCCATATCCTCCGGAGCAGAATCAGAAGCCTTTCCAACAGTCGTAAATTGCTTAGAAACATGGAGAGAGGACTTATTGAAACACCCCTAGCATGCCTAATACAATTATAACTAGCACAAAAATGAGGAAATTCCTCCATATCAACAAGTTGAATATACCCATACTTTTCAGGTATGAGTCAAACTTTGTCTGGATATTTTTTTGTAATGTCAAGCTCTACCAAAATCCGCGCAACAAATGGCCGAGATCCAATGGAGGTGGCATTGGAAACCTTTAAAGGACGCCCAAATAATGAACCAAGGGCATGTAGGATATGAAGAGAGAATATGTGAGGTCTTAAGTTAGGGAATGAGATCCAAATAAGAATAACTGGCGATTCAACACCAATATCAAGGGCGACCATTTGGTTAACTTCATATAGCAATTATTGACAAAATAAGATATATAAGAAAAAACTCTGCTATAGTCCAAATCATTCATCAACTTAATCAAAATATGTGACATGTTGAGCAAAGTGACAAAAAAATCGGCATTAAGCTTAAGGTTGAAGAAAAATTTTTAGATAGAATCTAGGCTAGGGCGATGGCTAGGAAAAAAAACAACCAAAGCAAATTGCAAAGGAGCTGCTAATGCTAGTATTTCCTCTTTTGAGATCCATAGAGAGGGCATCCCACGAAATGAAGATGGTTTAAGCTCAGGAAAACACACATCCAAGGAGGAACTAAATAAAACATCTAAAAAAGATCTTGATTTCAAAGAGCCACCCAAAAACCCTAGATTAGAAATGTGATTTCACGCTATGTGGCCAGGAATGGTAGGAGGAGGGCGAGACTAGAGAGCCAACCAAAAAAGAGCAATAAAATTGAAGTAACAATGCAAGGAAAAAGACTTCCCTGTATCAGTTAGGGTTTTGTTATTGGTTGGAGGATGGGGGTTGCAACATCTAGTGTTCTAGGACCTCGACCCGTCAGGGATCTGTAAGCTGGCGTCCTTCTCTCGGCTCCTTATTGTGCAAATGTTTGAAATTCCTCTAAGTGAAGTGGTCACTTTAGGGAATGTGTTAGATTAGATGAATTAGGTTTATTCATTGCTCAATTAAATTCAATTAGGAGTCAACCAAGTGATTGGTAATAATTTGCCACATTTATTTGATCTAATAGGATTGAATTGATTAAATTGGTTCAAAGTATCCCTACATGATTATTTAGACTTAATTGAGATCAATTAAGATTAATCAACCTAACGGAGGGACACCCAATTTTTAATTTATATAAAAAGTTCATTTCAATATTTGAGCTTATTCTCTAAGAAGGTCAATGAGTCATATTGGATCAAGGGATCCTGGAAAGTCATCAAAGACTATTCTATCTTATGATTTTAATAATAACCTCATGGTATAAGGACATTTAATCATAGTTTATTCTAATGTTTATAAACTTGAATAAAATCTCATAATCAAAAGATTGATTGAATGAGAATATGATGGATACTCATGTCGTTGTTTGTACTAACTGAAACCAATCAATGCTGAGTATGGAAAAAATTCATCTTGATAGAAGAAAAATTCATTGATCAATGGTTCCTCGTAGGGGTGTAAGTGAGCCGAGCCGGCTCACGAGCCAGCTCGAACTCGACTCGATAACGAGCTCGCAAGCCAAGCTTATTGAGCCGCGAGCTCAAGCTCGTTTGTTAAACGAGCTCGAGTTCGAGCTCGATGAGAGCTCGGCTCGTGAGCTCGCGAGCTGAGCTCTATTGATTATTTGAATTAAAAAAACTAAAATGACCGAAGGCGACAATTCCAAATGACGAAGGTGGGGGCATCATGCGGGAATTTCAAAAATGGAAGCGGCAATTCCAAAAAAAAAAATGATACTATTTCAGTATTTCCTACCATAAAAATATATATAATTTTTTTTAATTTAATCTAACCAATAAAAATTGCTGACAACTGCTATTGTTTTTTTTTTTTTTTTTGTGGAAAAGGAGGAAAGCTGCATCTTGCTTTTGCTTTTTTTTTTTTCTTTAATATCATTAATTATCTCAACTCCTCTCTTCTCCCCATATGAAAAAAAATATATTTTTTATTTTCAACGCTCAACCTTCTTCTCCAATGGTGAGCTCGACGCGGACGAGGAGGACGACTCGCTCGAAGGCTGCCCAGACCGTCGAGGCTCGCGAGATGGCTTGAACTTGTTAACAATGGGACGAGCTCGACTCGAGCTTGCTTTCCGATTGACTAGCTGAGCTCGATAGTGTATCAAAACTCGACTCGACTCGACTCGTTTACACCCCTAGTTTCTCATATGGTTTCTTCAGTTCAAAGAAATCCTATTATCATCTTAGGATCTCTTTCTATCGGTCTAGCATAAGATGGAGATTAGAATAGTAGCTGAGTTGAGCTAAGGAAAGATCATAAAAAATGATATAAGATTGTGAGGTATAAGTAGTAGAGGAATAATGGTTAATATCTTATGAGTGGGCTATGGATGTAAGCAAAAGAGTATTGTGTTCAAGTTTATCAGAGTAAGCTTGCTTTAGTGTGGTAACATTTCTTTTAGCCAACGAGTCCTCCATCTAATGTCATTGTACTACAGTCCTTCAACCATAATCACCCAATAATATTCCTTTGACCATTAATGCTTGATTACAATCATCTAAATCATTGTCTGACTATGATTCTCCTACCACCATTGCCTAATTATGGTCATCAATCTTTCATAGCACGATTAGGATCCTCCAATCACCATCACTCAATTAAAATCATCTGACCTATGTCACCCTATTACGTATATCCCCTTTAATGTAGGCAATCCTGTCAAGCAAATGAAGAAAAAACAAGAAAGTAATAAAATAGAAAACTAACTCTTAGAATAAATTGTACTATTAGTATTCAGTCTTCCTTTTATTACCGCTTTTCCTATTAAGCATCCTCATACTAACAAACATTCTCCTATAGGACAAAAAGGTCAAAAGGTTAAGCAGGTACCATCATACTAACAATAGTAATCAAAGTAGTGGAGCACAAATGTAACTAACATAATAAAGTATAATGATACTAAAATAAAATGTTCATCCAAGCTTATAAAAGTAAAGATGCACCGCATCACCTTTGACCACCATCGACCGACTACAATCCTCCGACTCTTATTGGCCTACTACAATCCTTCAAAATATGTTATATCCCATAGGGCCAATACATACTATTGAAATTAATTTTAACTATTGACATCAATACTATAATTTATACGACACTCACTGGTCTTTCGTCTCCCCTCCTTAAAGAAGAATGATCAAATACACAACAAATAATCTCTTAAACATAACTCATATACTAAAAATTCTTTCAACTTTCATCTTAAAATTTATTCTATATAGCTTATATGTATTGTACTCCCCTAAAAAATGAACATTATTTATAGCTAACGATAAATAAAAGTATAATCATTTTAATTTTCCAACCCTTATTTCTCTGTGTCTTAAATTTTCACGCAAAGTGTATATACACACACTTCCTTCACATCTTGAAAATCGAGTCTCTGAAATTTTATAATGGACGTTGGAGAACGCAAATGATGTCACGACCTTCGAGAACTTATATAACAATCTCAGCTTCATTCACACCGATAAAAAGTTTCATTTGTGATAAGATTAAATAATGATAATGTCATCTTATATCCGATATTGATGGATATCAAAAACAAGCTTACTTTTTCCTCTAAACATAATGCCCACTAAGCGTAAAAATATATATGATATAAGCCCATCAAGTTGACCTCCACAAGTTCCATCTTTAGGAGAAATTATTTTATGCGGATACCAGACGGTCTAGAGACCAATCAAAAACATGTCACGTCACCTGATACACAGCAGTACCGAGCATCAGTATTAAGCAAAAAAATGACGTGATGCGTTATGGTTGGTCTCGAGAGACGCCGTCCAGCATCCGCACATAACAATTTTTTTCATATTTAGAATCTTTATTCTCCTTCTAAAGTCACTAATTTGGCTCCAAAGTCTAAGAAAAGCCAAATCACTAAAGCAAAAACAATCTCTTTACAGGCGTATCATTCACAAAAGAAAAGAAAAGAAAGGAAGCCACCTTTGAAATCTGATGAGAACTGAGGAGGTTTTATTTGACTGATTCGATAGAACTTTTGGCATTCATTGCTTTGATTTCAAGCTTCTGAAGTAGGAGCCGACTTGGATTTTCACTTTCATATTTGATAGTGGCAGCTCATATATATTTTTATTAATATATAGCATTGGAAAGGAACATCTTAACCCCTTTAGATAATTAATGTGGCTATGTTTATATGTGATATGTTAGCAAGCAAATATGTTTACTATATTATGTGAACTAAAAGGCAGACAAAGCTTGAGACAATATATAGTAGGTTTTTATTAATTTTTATTTTATAAGTTTGATGAAGATGATTGTTGGTGGTCTATTTTTAGGTAGATTTTGTGACTAAGTTGCATTACAAGACAATCTAGAAGCTTCTTTATGCACAAGCAACATTTTAGGAAGTTAATTTTCATACTCAATGGCTCATTTTGCCTTTTGTGAATGAACCTCATGAATTTATCTACAAATTAGGCATTTGTTTGCCTAGATTACACTTGTTTTGTATTATATAGAAATACTTGTTTATCTGAAAAATTAGAAATAATTATGGAGTTTTTAATTCATGACGTTCTAGCTCAAGAATAAAAATATTTTTCCGTTAAGTTGATCAAATAAAAATGAAGAATTTTATAGTTATTTATGTTAAATTTTTTTATTATTAATTTTCCCACTAATAATAAATTAAGCTATCACAGCACTTTTTATAACTTACTGTTGTGTTTTAACATCTACTAATATATTTGTAGTGATTTAGGAACAGTTGCATATCTGTTGTATTTGTGTTCGCTGAAAATACTTTAGCAGTGGTTTGCAAACCGCTTCTATAATATCTGTTGATTTTGGGGGTCTGGCCGGAAATGGACTTGGGATCAAGTCGAGCCGGAGCTAGGGCACTATGGAGGGTATAAACCACTGTAAAAATCTAAAATTTCTTATAATTTTTCTAGCAACGGTTACCTATATCAATATATAGCCAAGGTTTAGAAACTGGTGCTAATAAGTAATAACTATTGTGAAAATGCTATATTTTTTATAGTGGCTTTGAAATGATTGTGATACATAATTAATCAATTAATATTTATATGATATTTCTCTTAAAATAAATGTAATAATTAATAAGTATACTATAAATAAATTGAATTTTGACCTAATTTTTTTCCAAAGAAAATAACTGCCAAACTCTCTAAGGAATTATACTTGAAGTTGCATCATGAATGAAATATAATTAGGAGGGTGCCTATCTAGCTTGATTTGACAATAAAAAAATGGTAATAAATTAGGTTCAAAATTTAATAAAAATAAAATTTAAAATTATTAAATTCTTATAAATATGAATGCAATATAAATTTAATTGATTATTTATATGTATGCTAATTATCATCATAATTATGGTATCTAACCCAATTTTTCTCCATTTAACAATGCATCTTTTTTTATTATTATTATAAATCTCATGTCACTATTTTTATTTATGAAAAAAATGTCTAAAATATCAGAACCCCTTCCACACCTTAAGCTTTGTCCAATGCATTAACTAATCAACTCAGTGGTCTTTGTGAAATTGTTGCAACATAAATTAATATGAAATATAACATTATATATTCAACATAGGCTGTTACTTATACAAACCAGATTATTATTTGAATTGATTTAGGTTTTGTTTGAGACGGCTTTTTTATTATTAATAAAATGTAATTTTATTGTACAATTTTTTTAAAAAAATTAAAATTTTTATACTAAAAAACTGTTTTAAAAGCAGTAAAAAAGTTGTCTCAAATGAACCCTTAATTAAAGATTTATTTGGGATAGCTTTCTTCTTACTTTATTTTTCAAATAGCAAGCACAATTTTGGTTGGCCGCTACTTTTTTGCTGCTTTCTCACTGTTTTTAAAAAATTGCTGTTGTGAAAAGCTAATTTATGCAACCATAATAGTAAAGTTATTTTCTCCATAGCATGTGAATATATCAAAATTGGCTAAACTAAATATTAGGGGTGTCAATATTTAAAACGACCCGAAAATCTAACATGAACCCGACTCTAAAATTCCAGGTTAGGGTCAACCCAGACCTGAAATGGGTTGGGTTTGGGTTCAATAAATCAACCCGTTTCAAACACCGGGTCGGATTCGGGTTGACCAAGAAACCCATTTTTTTACACATTTTTTGCCTGAAAATTTAAGATTGACCCGTTCTTTACTGAAAACTAGCAATTTTTTGTCAACCCCGGGTCATTGAGTCGTGGCTGGTTGACCCAAACCCAAAGTGGTTCAGATTCGAGTCCGAAAAATAGACCCGTTTGTAAAAAATGGGTCGAATTCGGTTTGACCTGAATAGTACTGTGTCAGTTTCGGATTCGACCAGAACCCGACCCGTGACCCGAAAATTGACACCACTACTAAATGCACAAGAAATGCCGCACAAGCATGTTGAATTGGAATAAGAGTAGCCTTATTAGGCATGAATTAAATGATAAATTTCTTATTGCTTTCAAAAACAATTTGTAGTAAAAATTTTTTTATTAGAAAGTTATTTTAAAAAACAGTAAAAAAATTGTCTCAAATAAAGCCTAAATCAATCCCCTTTTTTTCGCTAATCCTTAGAAAGTAGGGCAAAGTATTGTTTGTGATGATATTCATCTCAAAATAGGCATAGGGAAGAGCTTAGTTGCAAATTAAAGTTATAATGGAATAGTCTATTGGTCACAAATTAATTTTTGGATGGATAATCTGTGAGAAAACAGTTGCAATGTTTCAAATAGAGCTATGATGGATTTGCAACACAGTTGCATAGCATTAAATTGTAATAATGTTGACTTGCTAATTATAGGCAAGAAATAAAATTATGATATATTATTATGACATAATTTTGACGTTTAAGACAACACTTAACAGCAGTGGTTTGAAAATCATTGTTAATTCTGATATTTAATTGTAATAGACTTAAATACTTAAAATATTATTTATTTATTTAAGAGTTTAAATGAAAATTTATTTTCTTAAAGAGAAAATACAATAAAGCATGAAAAATGTTTTGATAAAAATTAATTTATCGGGAAAGTAAAACACGCTACAAACACAAACAAGAAATAGAAAATTATAGCAGAAATAAAGAACATCAAGGTTTGACATGGAAAATCCTTAAACCGAGAAAAAATCAGGGAGCCACACCGCACCAAGAATTTCACTATTAAATTTTGTGAGAAATAGTATAAATCTTTTTTTCCCTCACTATCTATTTGTCTCTCTTCACCCTTGCACCATTCTCCCACTTTGAAAAAATAAAGAGAAACTGTGAGACCTCGTTCCTTTGCTGTAGCTGCTGGAAAAGTGATTTTCTCCTAGGATCGGCCAGGACGATGGGAGGATCGTCCAGGCCGATCAATGCATTGAAAACAGCTGATTTCTGGAATGTTCTCTGGATTGATTTCTGGACTGGATCGTCCAGGCCGATTTTGGATCGGCCGGGGACGATCAGATACGACAAGAATCCCGAGCGCATCGTCCTGAGAAATCGTCCAGGGCCGATTGATTTTGTTCTGATCGGCCAGGACGATTAGGTGGATCGGCCGGGCCGATCAGCTTTATGTTATATGGAAATCAGCTCGATTTAAGGAGAGAGAAATTTTAAAAAAAATAAAAATATCTTTTCTGAGAGAGACAGAGGAAAAAGGCAAAGGAAAGAAGTCCGATTTCGGGGCCCGCGGAGCGATTTTCGTCGTCCGTTGCTGTTGGATAATTTGTTTGTCTCGCTGTAAGGATTCCGAACCCTACTTCTGTTTTCGAAGATTTTGAGGTTTTGCAAATTGGTGCTCAGATTTGTGTTTTTGTAAGTGATTTTCGTACCTGGTTTGGTACTGGCGAAGATTTCACCGCATAACTTTTGGTATGTTGTAGAGATGATTATTCTGCACGTTTTAAGTATTTTCTGGAAGATTTCGTCCGGTCCGTTTTGATTCTGCGGGGTTTTATTTTGACTGCAAATTATTATGATGTCCGAATTGGTTTGAGCAGTAGAAGAATAGTCTTATAATGTTGCTGTGCACGTTCTGTATTAATTTGGTGGATTGTAATTTCTGGAGATTTCTGTGTAAATTCTGTAGACTGCCGTTACTCTGCCCGATTTTCGTACGATTCCTGATTTTCCCGAAATTGATAGATTGAATCGATATGCCTATGACTATTGATATGATTGTTCTAGATTTCTTTAATATTGCTTATTGCATCGATTATTGCATTGATTGATTGTGTCACTGAAAGACAAGTGGGAACCTAGTTGAACGTTGGTGAAGATAGTATTGACCTGTACAGGATGGTGGGCCGACGGGCTTTCCTTTAAACATCGATTATGGATTTCTACAACAGCACTATAGATGGGAGTTATAAGGAGTTTTATATGCCGACGGGCGGCCGACGGGCAAAAAGAGTGACGACTCTTATTGATAGACCAACGTGTATTAAACGGACTACAACAGCAACGGATTCTACAACAGCACTATGGATAATAGCCAGTGAACCTGGTTGATCATGACTAGTGTTTGTGCTTGTCGAGTAAGACCATTGTATGGAATTGTATGATCTTGCATCGTATGGATTTTCTGATGTGCATCGATTTATTGGTTTCCGATTGATTTATCGATATTGACGTGGATTTATAGATTTATTGATATTGTATGGATTTCATCGACGGATTTATTGTATTGTATTGATTCCTCGCTATCGATTGTATCGACTTGATTTATGGATTATCGATTATGGACTATGGATTATGGATATGGATTGTATTGACTCATAGATACCGGCACGGACATTGATATGGATTCGGTATATTGATTCATAGACATTGACATCGACATTGATATAGATTGTATCGATTGATAGATATCGACATCGACATCGATATGGATATGATATGGACATATGGATACTATGGATACGACAGATCCTGATGTGCTATTGATGCATTGATACATTGATTCATCGTGCCGATGATTGATTGATTGATTGACTGGATTGATCGACTGGATCGACTTTATTGTATTGATTTCAATTGACCTGACGATTTCATTCTATGAATTTGATTTCGATTGTTTTGTCGATATGTTGATTTGATCGATTTGATCGTTCTATGGATTCCCAACTGATTGATATAATTGACTGGAAAGTGCTCTATTGACTTCGAGATGATTCTCCTACTGTAGCATCGTACGTCGTCATGATTGAATTTGCCGTAGTGTTATTGAATATTGCATATTGACATCGAGTAAATCATATAGAATAATTGGATTGACCGATTGGCAGTAGTATTGACTGATTTGATAGATGATATAGATACAACGAATTGACTAGACGACACGGTTAGACGACACGATTGATTGAAATGATAGTATTGATTGATAGACACGGCTACGATGGATAGACATTGACTGAAAGCACTTATTGATTTGATTGCTGGAGTATTGATTTATCGATGCTTTTATCGCTGTATTGATTATTGACTATTGACGTATCTGATTCGATTTGATTTCCGTACCTGCATAGATTCATTGATCATAGTCTTGATTTGATTTGATTGATCAGCATATTCTTTTCAGTGTCGTGCTTTGATTTCAGTTGTAGGCTTTGGTGACCTGCTGGGCTAGTAAGCTCATTATATGTGGTTAATAATTTCAGGTGCAGGGCCTCCAGCTTGAAGATCTTTCTGCCGAGTTCTGTAGCTTTTAGTTCTGTAGCTCTTTGTTTTGTAGCCTTGGTAGGCTTTCTTTTGTAGCCGGTGCGGCTATTGTATATGACCTTTTTGGACGCTTTTTGTCTGTACTCTGTTGTACTATATGTGAATTATAGTATCCGCTGTTGTTTCTTTTTGTAATGTAATTATCTCTGGCTCTGGATATATGTATGCATGGACTGATATGATAGAAAAGAGGCAATAGAACGATCAGATGAATCCTTTCGCTACACGGATCTTGGGGCGTTATAGAAACACACTAAAAAATCACGGCCAAATGACACAACCCTTAATGAAAAACGAGAAAGAAAAATGCCCATCTTGTTTGAAGAGATGTAGTCCTTCGATCCCTGGCAGTGTCGGGGTTTGGAGCGACGCAACACTCAACTCTCTATCTGTCTCCATGAAAACTATACAGTGCCGCGACGCTCCAGTACACAATGCCGCAGTGTTGTTTAGTTGTATGAGGAAAAAAAGTTCGTGCCCGAACACAAGCAGGAGTGGGATCCCCTGTAAGGTTGTAACCCTCCGCCCTCCGGAGAGCTCAACGGGTGAAATTGAGGCCCCATACAACAGTATGATTGATCAACTAAACCCTAAATCCATACAAAACTAACAAAATTTGATATATTTGAATTTTGAAGTCATTATATTTATTTTCACACGAGTATAAATCACTAAATTATAATCAGAATTACCTGAGACCATTTTCTCCATAAATCACTAAGGCCGGCCGCTCATCTAGCAAAAATCATTTTTGCAATCTAAATTTTGTCTAATGTCTTATCATGGTCAAATGTCAATACAAATTTCATTGCACTCTTTTGCCACTTGAACTTTTTAGAAATTCAAAATTGCCCAATCTTGCAATCTCTTTTGTTTTTATTTTTGTTTTTTTTATTTATATATTTAACATTAAATTAAATATATCTGACTTAAGAAAATATATATTATTTTTTTATTAAATATCAAATAAGTTGATTTATATGATAACAATAATGACCGTCACAAAACAACTACTATAGCTAACAAGGGGCGTGCAGTGACCTTGCAATGTTTTTTAAGATGACTTTATTGTTGCTTTTTTAATACAAAATTTCAAATTCAAAAGATTTTTTTACTAAGAAATTGCTTTAAAAATTAATAAGAATGTCGTCCCAAATGAAACCTAAGGTTTTATTTGGGACGGCTTTTTTATTGCTTTTTAAAAGATATTTTTTAGTATAAAAATTTTAATTTTAATATTAAAAATTTATTTTAAAAAATAGTAAAAAAATCGTCCAAAATTAATCATAATTCAAAAAATGGAATCACAATTCCAATTAGATTTGTTGGCCTTCGTACACATCTCACAATTCAAGCAAATTTTTTATAGTTGTTTTAAAAAATAGTACTCAAAGTTATTTTGAGTATTTTTAAAAATAATTTAATTTATTTATAAAAAATAAAAGTGAAAAACATGCTAAACAAATTTTTTTTTTAATCAAAAAAAAAAAAATAAAGCAACGAAATGAGGCTTCCAACGGTTAAATTTTTAAATCGGGCTCTTTGTTTTTATATTTAAAAAAATAGACCTTTTACCTAAATTAAGAAAATCAATAAATGTCTGATACATCATCCGCCATGTTGTACGGCTCTTCATAGCATAAGAATTTTTCTAAGAGGTGTACGAATCATTCGTCAAATCAAAGTTTTCTAAAATATCCAATTAAATAGAAAATATTTTGAAATTCACTCACAAAATTATAATATTTATCATCAAATTGAAAAGATATTTTTATGGACTATATATAGTTTTTTTTTATTATTATTATTTGAGTAAACTCTTTTATATCCACTGTTGTGAGCATAGAGATTAAAAAATACAAACACTAGAATTTGTTAATTTGATTAAAATTTTGATTGAAGGCGATCTTTATGTGGGTGTCGACTAATTTAAATGATAAATATCTTTAGAATTTATTTTGAAATTTGGTATTTGAATTCCGCCAAGATAGGAGCAGTGAGAGCACGTGCCCTAACTAGCTAAGACCCACCTCACGGTGTAAACGAGTGGAGTCGGGCTTGAATTACCTCTAGCTTGCGCTTATGCTTCATTAATTAATCGCGCCCGAGTCCGAGCTGACTCACGAACCGGCTCATTTATTAGGAAAGAGAGAAAATGATTATGATTCAAGTAATCATCATAATAAAATAGTAAAAAAATGAAAATCTATAAGAAAAATAGTAAAAAAATCACTTAATATACAAAAGTGAGATATAACTTTAAAACATTTTTAATAACTTTATATTTAAAATCATAAATCCTAATATATATATATATATATATATATATATATATATATATATATATATATTAATCGAACCAGCTCGCTAGCTAAAGATTCGAGTCAAGGTTGGCTCAAACTTGACTCATTCGCTTATCGAGCTCAACTCACGAGCCATTTATCGAGTTATCCCATCCATCTATTCAGTTAGCCTCTCAACTCTTCTATTTTATGCCTTAGGATTAAAATATTAGTAAAAAATTCAACTAAGAGAAAAAAAATTAGCTAGAATGCAAGGGGGAGGAGAAATCTAAATCCTATAGGCATCACAATCATAGAGAGATCATCAAAAGAATTTTGGATTCCTTATCTATATTTCGCTGACTTTCAACTTGTACAACTTGGACTAAAAAATAACATCATATAATTGAAGCTTCAGTGTTAAAAACTTGTCCCTTTAGGCAGACAATCGTGGAAGGATTATAGCTATACATTCGATAATTTTTCCTGGCCTCTGACAGCCTTTGCCAGATTCATTGGAATCCCTCTGAAAATCCTTAAATTAATTATATGAATCATTTACCGACACACAGTGAAATTAACAAGAAGGAACTCCTCAGTCCTCACAACCATTCGGTCATACAGAGAACCAAAGCTCTTCCTTCTGTTGCCATCATTTGCCATTTGACAAGCATAGAAGATGTGAAAGCTTTTTAACACAATTCAGGAAACTATAACGCTAGCTAGCCAAATATATAGCCAATACAAGGACGACAAACCCAAAAGAATAAAGCTTCAAGGCACGTCTTTAATCAAAAGAACAAAAGAAAAAACAAGTAGAGTCCTATTAGGACTCAAATTCCTCAATTCAAGCATGCTTACACAGTAGGAAAGGCCCGGAAGCAAGTTACCAACCTATCATTTCACATCAATCACTTAACTTTGAAAAAGAATATGTGCTGGAACATGTGTGAAAATGTGTTGGAAAGGAAATAAAACAAGTTAATGGTGATGAAAAGTATGTTATATGACAATGATTTTGGCCTTCCAAGTTATGTTTCACATGATACTCATGCATTATAACTGGTGTACACAGTATGATAAGAAGAAAAAAGTTAATGAAATTAGCCTCCCAAGCTCAGAATTCTCACGCTTGTCGGCAGAATCATATAAAGGAAAGTGGGAGAAGGATGGAAGAATATGGCAAACTCTTCTGCACACATGCACAGATCATCCATAGCCGAAATAGCATCTTTTAAATTTCATTCTCTGTTAACTTTTATTTCTGTAAGTTTTATGTATCAGTATTGCTATATGAACATAGAATAATACAGATAAATTTAGACTGAATTAAGAGATTGCAATAAAATCCTTTATATTTAAACAAAATGAACATAGAATTCGAACTGTATAAAAAGGAACAAAGTGCTATAAGGTCTTATGGAATTCCTGGTAGAAATTATATGATAGGAGTTCCTACAAACTGATATTGTGATCGATCTCGTTTTAAATCATGATCAAAAGCCAAGTTGCTCTACAAAAAAATTTCTATCATTAGGAGAATTCAACTTGTGCTGAAGAAATATTTAAACATGAATAAAAAATATTCACATGAATATTTACTTGTTCATCTAAGAACAATTAAGGCATGATCATGATCTTGTAAGGATAGAAATTTGAAAAGAGGGAGAAATTAAGAATGATTGCAATGATATTTCTATCATTGGGATCTTGAAAGGATAGTTAATGAGTTATGCGATGATTAGTTCTTATATTGATCGGTTAATTAGAATAGATAATTTGCGAGAAGCTAATTAGAAATGAATTGATAATTCTTTTACTAATGAATACTCCTATTAAAGACTAGCTATCTTTTTTTCTTTCTCTATTGTTATTCATTCAGTCTACATAAAGTTCCTTAACCTTAACAAATCTCTTTTTAAAATTTTGTCTCTAATTAACAATGATTACTGTTAGTAAATCAGAATTAGTACACTAACTCAAGTTTGATTCTTAAAATTCTGAACAACAAAAAAACAAAAAAACATTTATAGATTAATTCAGCTTCCCTCTACTGATGAATTGTCTCGAAAACTAGAAATTGATACAGATTTCTTAAGATAAGCAGGAGAATATATATACCTCAACTGTAGTAATAGAATCTAAACTTGCGAGTTATACATATAGCTCGCCCATGTATACGTTAGAACACACATCATCTTCATGGCTGACTGCTTTTAACAAACGATGGCATGATATCTTGCAGAAGAGCTCCATAGTAAGGTATCTGAAGCTGCTGTGAAGGAGCCGCTAGGTTCTGCAGAAAATTACCATATCCGGAGCTCGCCGACGGATTAGCCAATCCCAGTTGTGTGAGTTGCCGGCCGAACAATTCGGCTCTGAAGCTCGGCATCGCCATTGCAGAAGACTGGTTAGCGAGCAGGTGAGAGCTTCCTCGAACATTTGCAGGACAGTGATGAGTATGCTGACCTTCATAAGTCGTAATCACGATCGAAGGGTCTTGATGAGATCTCTCCACTCTCTTCTTCACCGTGCACTTCTGCGTAGTGCAGCGATAGTAGCTCCTGTAACATATTATTTAATATTTGATTTCTGTTATATATTATATGTATTATGATTTGAAATATCTACCTTGGATAATTGCTGTTTTTGACGGCCTTTTGACCGTATTTCCTCCATCTGTACCCATCTTCAAGGTGATCGACTTCACTCTTTGTCATGAAAGCGAAGCGGGGTTCTCTTTGCCTCTTCTCTCCCTTCTTCTTTTGCTTGGTTCTGTGAGTTTGAAGAAATTCAAACAAAATTTTCACTTAGATAAGAAAGAAGGAAATGATAATAGATCTAGCTTGCTACAGAGAAAAGGTTAGTTATTTTAAGAGTTCAAGAATCCAGATCTTTGAAGTTGTTAAATCTATAATGCTAAATAAAGAAGTTCAACTTAATCAAAGAAGTAGATCTATATAGATCTTGTTTGGATATAGAGGAAACCCTAGCTTTAGAAAGGGTTCTAGATAGTTAGTTCGCAAGCCTATTCTTTTAGGAAAGGTAACAAACCTTAAAAAGTAGGAAGAGAAATTCAATTCAGCTATATCATTAGAAAAAAA
Source organism: Dendrobium nobile (assembly GCA_022539455.1). Lineage (NCBI taxonomy): Eukaryota > Viridiplantae > Streptophyta > Magnoliopsida > Asparagales > Orchidaceae > Dendrobium > Dendrobium nobile. The sequence continues at coordinate 9,441,315 of CM039735.1, forward strand.
GGATTTTGCAAAAAGGATGATAAAGAAACCTACATATTCTTATCCTTTTCTCCACCATTTTCTTCTTCACCAGCTTCTTCATTCTTTTTCCTATCCTTTTCACAGGCGCCGTAGTCTTCTTCTCCGGCGACCTCAACCGAGGAAGAAGACGGCGAGGAGTTAGCCGTCACTGACATAACCCCCACGCCGGCCATAACAGAACTGTTCTCATTTGTACTAACGCCGGCTATCACTGCATCCTCACTTTCCAACTTCTTTTCTTTACCGAGTGCTGGTACTCCGAAAGCTTCTTCCTTTGTTGAGAAAGACAAGTCGAAGGCTTTTGAAAGCATGCCATAGTCGGCAGAGCTCTGCAAGTATTCTGTGAAACCTCCATAAGGTAGCGGTGGAGCCTCAAAACCTTGAGGATCGCCGGAGCCTCCGCCCGAGTGCTGAGAGAAGAATGGGTAATTATGATCAAAAAAGCTTTCATAATGAAAGAATTCTTTATTATCACCAGACATGACGTTGGTTTGAAGAAGAAGAAGAAGAAGAAGAAAGTTGGAGGAGAAATAAAGAGAGGAAAAAGAGAAAGAAAAAGGATAGGCTTGGAGAAGGAACTTAGAAGTCTAATGGCAGCCAGAAGGTGATTTTTTTTGGTCTATAGATTTGGTGGGTGGAAGGGCAGGCAAATACGAGGACTTTAGCGTATTCATTTATTATTTATTTTATTGATTTTTTATATTTTATACGTTGAGTTTTATTATTTCTGTATATAAAAATAAAAGGAAATACAATAAAAAAAAGAACATGAGAATGAACGGCTAGTAGTCTACCTAACGCTACAATAATTAGTTCCCACCAGTCCACGGTCGCATAAGCTGCTGGCAATGACAACGATTAAAAAATATATCAATCATCAACGTGATTTAATTTATATAACAACCTCTTCATCAAATTTTTATCCCATTGGATAGCATTTTTTTTTCTCTATTATGCCATATCAACAATTAATAAATAAAAAAAAAATCATTTCTAATACTTTATAACAAAGTTTTCGTAGATCTACATCTAACTTTCTTAACATAGATCAAATCTAATACATCTACTTTCTAATTGGATCATCAAAAAGTCGACATTTTATGTGACCAAACGTCTAATATGACTCTCCCTAAAATATTTGTCACCGGAACTCTACCATCCTATGGATTTAAAATTAAAGTAATCAATATAGTTCGCCCCGATCTATTGATTGGAAGTTTTAGATATCAACCAAACCGTCTATGGGGTGCAATCGAGTCAAGCCAACTCGGGAGCCGGCTCAAGCTTGACTCGTTAACAAGCTCGAGCGTCGAGTTTATCGAGCTATTGAGTCGAGTTCAAGTAGAATTTCAAGCTTGGTTGGGTTTATCGAGCTCAAGTTTGAATAGACGTCCGCTCGACTTGATTACTCATCGAGCGGCTCGTAGAAAGCAGAATAACGTGGGGCGGGAGGCCAAACAATGAGGGCAAAATGCTGAATGGCGGGAACAAATTAGAGCCCGTGCACTGTGAGAACCTCGAAGGGGGAGAATCGAAGCTCGTGCGGCATGAAAACTACGGCTGGGGACAAATCAGAGCTCATGTCATGGCGGGACGTATAATCTGAAGCTGGCGTGTGCAAACCATGTTCATGACGGAAGAGGTGAGCGCATCTTAACCGTGTTCGCGACGGACGAGAGCGGCTCGACGAGCTCGATTTTTTGTGGCGAGTCGAGCTGAACTAGAGTTCGAGCTCATGATTTGACTTACGAGTCGAGCTCGAGTTAGGCTTGACTCATTTGCACTCCAAAGATATCTGAATTTATCTTAATTAACTCAAAATTTTAAAAACTAATAATATAATGATGAGATAAATCCTTTAATATAATAATAACGTATTTAAAATAAAAAATAATAAAACTCATTATTAAGGTTTTTTTTTTCCCATTGACTAAGGTGACTGGATATCGTCGGTCATGTAGAATAAGCGGCCAGGATATCAAAAGGCAACTCTTTTCCTTTGCGATTCAGCCAACACGTGTCAAGTGATATGCACCGTCATTTGACCAGCCCACTACACGTGGAAAAATTACCATGTATACGACTAGTATTTAGCCCACGAGCCACATGGGGAAGAATCTCAGCGGCCGGCGATGTGACGTTTTCCGGTCATCGTAGCCGGAGCTATCATTCGGGGGCCGTGTGATGGCGATCAGACGGTGGAAAGATCGGGTGGACGGTGCCGCGCATTACGGCGGCGGCTTCTCGGCGTCGAATCTCTGTAGTGTGAACTGTCGAGTGGATTCAGCGGTGGAGACCGCGGAGGGTGGCGGGTCGCTGTAGCGACGGTGTTTGGGTTTCGGCCGACCAATTTGCGTTTTATCGTGTGCGTTGTGCTGTGGCACGGAGCAGTGAGAGCGGGCCCCACGTGAATTTGAACGCGTGACGTTGAAGGAGTCAAATCGTGTAAGGAATAATATTTATAAAAAAAAAAATAAAAAAGATTTTTGAGATGAAGATTTATTTCTATTCACTCAATATTCAAATGTAGGTTTAATAATTTATAAATCTTAAAAATTTGGCAAAAATCTGAAAGCTTGGCTCATAAGAGAGTCAACTTATTTAAAATGTTAAAATTTTTAAATTTTAATATTCATTTAAAAACTAATGAGAGATGAATCCAAAATAGTTACCTAACTCCTAACAAAAATAATCTTAAACTATTTTAAAATTTCATTTTAGTTTTCTTACTTTTTAAATTAGAATTTAGGCTTCGTTTGGGACGGTATTTTTACTGCTTCTTAAAGCAGTTTTTTAGTACAATAATTTTAAGCTGTTTTTAGAAACTGGAAAAAAACTGCCTCAAATGAAGTCGTAAAAATATTAAGCTTTCATTTGGGACTGTTTTTTTATTGATTTCTAAAGCATTTTTATAGTACCAAAATTTCTTCAAAACAGTGAAAAGTAGTGGTATAAAACTGTCTCAAATGAAGCCTAAGATTTTGTCTGGGACAACTTTCTTATATTTTGCTTTTCAGACCGTAACCACATTATCTATTTGGCCACTACTTTCAGGAAATTTTTATGCTCGGAAGTTACTTTCTACAACATCTTTCAAAATAGTTTCTTCTCCACAGCAGCTTTCAATCACCTTTATAAAAATCTATAACCATCCCAAAATAAACCCTAAGTTCGTCCCTATTTGAAATGTCAATAGATCATTTGGTTCAACTTTATTTTATCGATATTCGAAAATTAAGTGAATAATATTCTCAATTAAAATAGCCATTATTGCTTGCCTAAAACTCTTGATAATACATTATTTGAAATTATTAAATCATGTGAAATAAAACTAAATTGATTGAAATGTTAAAACTCTTGTCATGCAAATAGGCAATAATTCTTTGTCTAACATTCTAAGCTAATGAGTTAATAAGCTTTATTCTTGAAATGATACTCTTGTAATTTAGTAGCAATCACAAAGGTAATTTTGTAATTTCAAAAAAATGTTCTCTTTGACTTGTTCTACCCCGCCGTATTTGGCCAAATTATGCTTTTGTTTATAGTTTGAATAAAAACTTACATGATTTTGTTTATGATAATATTTTGATAAAATTTTAATTAGAATGATTTTTTATTTTTTTATTAGTTTTCATCTATATATATATATATATATATATATATATATATATATATATATATTTATTTATTTTATTTTCTTTTATCATTATTGATTGCTTTGCTTATTCATTATTATATATCGATCCCTTAGTGGCTATGATTGGCTTGTCTTCATTCTTGCTCATTCAATTCCCTACAGGAAAATCACCTATTGCCAGTGAAAATTGACCATTTTCTAGCGTTTTTCCGCCGGTAAAACCTGCATATAAAAAATATTTCCGACGGTATTTTTAGGCAGCAAATAGTTTCGGTAGGAAAAGGCCGCCGTAAAATAAAAAAATTTAATTAAAAAATGAATCTGCATGTCGACCTGCTTGCGCTTCCTCCCACGTTGCATGCCCACCTATGCGGCCTGCCCATGATTCGAACTGAGTCTAAAAGTTATTCTAAAATTTCAACCATTTTGCTGGAAGGGCAAATGCATTAAAATGCTTATTATTATTTATTTAAACTATAATTATATAAAAATTATAATAAAATTTTAATTAAAATAAAATATTAAAGTTAACAATTAGATAGACTAAGTCAATAAATTAATAATTAATTAAAATAAACTATAAATTATTAATTAATTAAATTACCAATATCTGATTTTTCAGAAATTATTTAAAGCCGCAGAAAATTCTTCTGAAAAATTAGGCCGCCAGAATACCGGAACAAAATAGTCAGCCAGAAAGCCACCGGAAAAATCCGTCGATAAAGAACGATTTTCCTGATTCTTTATTCTATATTTTGATCCTTTTCTAGCTATTAGTTCATTGTATTCTACTTAATGTTGTCTATTATCAAACCGTGTTCCTTTTTTTGGTTTCTACCAAATAAGATGGCATTCTCTCATTAAGCCTTAACTTATTTTTTTCTTATCTATCAAACTAACTCGATGTTTGATTTTCTTACACATCTCATAATGACCTATTAAGGCTTCATTTGGAACAACTTTTTTTGCTGTTTTTTAAATCAGCTTTCTTGTACAAAAATTTTAGCTCGAAATTTTTTTTGTTCAAAAAAGCTGCGTTAGAAAGCTTGCCCAAACAAAGCCTAAATGATCGTCAAATCATCTCCTATACCTTTCAATCCAATTAGAACATTTAGATGGTTGATCAAAGCAAGAAATATACATTTTCAACAACATTAATGTTACTATATTTTTCACAAAAAAGCCTATTTCTTTTCTATTTTTATTTTATAGCCCTACTTAGTGTAGCACAATCCATTAAATTTAGTCTTTTAGAGCAATTTTGAGCTTAATCCTATGAGACTGGGTATGCAAATATCACCTCAAGATGCAAAACTCTTCTTTATAATCTTTTTTTCATTAAAAAAAATTGCATCAATAAAACCTGAAAAAATAAAATCCTATTCCAAATATCATTCATAATACAAAAAAAAAACACATAATTTTTAAAAGATTTACAGATTTACATACATAACACAAAATTTTCATATATTTATGTATATAATATCTAAAATTTTATATTTATTTAAATGCCATTTTATATTTTTAAATAAATTAATATTAATTATATTTTTATATGTTTCAAATATTGAGCATTATATAAATAAATAAATAATTTTAAATATTATATATACATTTATAAATTTTTTGTGACATTTATGTAAATGCCCCTAATTTTTATTAGTCATTTACCAAGGCATGAATTGCCACTTCACAATGTGAAGACTGAAGAGAAACAATCGATCTCTACAATCATACTTTAATTATTTCATTGCAAAATGACTTATCAGGATAGGGAAGTCTCCTAGTTGATGAGGAAATTTGAAACATCTGAACATCAAACTTGTATTACAAAGAACACTAAGGTTGTGTTTGGGAAGGCTTTCTTATTGCTTCTTAAAGCAACTTTCAAATATAAAAAATTAAAATTTTTTAATTAGAAAGCTGTTTTAAGAAGCAGTAAGAAAACCTTCCTAAAACAATACCTAAGTATATGAGCTTCGTTTGGGGTAATTTTCTTACTGCTTCTTAAAATAGCTTTCAATAAAAAAATTAAAATTTTTGTATTAAAAAACTATTTTAAGAAACAGTAAGAAAGCCGTCCCAAACGAAGTCATAGTAATAATATAACTTATAACAATGAAGCAAACAATACCTTCATGATTGGCTATAATAATAATAATAATATGTACATCAATATACATTTAGAGCATGCATGAATTTTAAATCCTTAGAAAATACAACCTCCATAGACATCTACTGTAAAAACCAACTCACAAGTACTATGAGAAAATCAACCAACCAATCAATTACCTGTACTCGATCTTCTCATTATGGACTTTTGAATCCAACCTTACAGCTGAAATATTCCAAATAAGATTTCACATACAATAAGGGAAGTTGTCTCCTCCTAGAAGTTTGGTGAGAACAAGCCAAAGCAGCACCCTAAGAATAAACCAGCACCTGCAAGGCCTAATCCAACAGCAAACAGTAAAGCATATTTACATAATCTGCATTTCTTCTGCTTCTTTCCTCTTCTTCTTGCATCACATTTGTCTTTAGTAACTGGCTTGTTCCTTAATGGCATCCATGGAAGGATGGGAAGGACAGAAGTTATCTGATGGTCTTTGATTCTCAGCTGGAGGAAGAGGCTCTCTAACTGTAACATTTGAATCCATTGCTTGTATGCAAAGAGATGTGATGCTTGTTTGAGGAAGAGCTTCACAATGTGCTCTTTCTCATCATAAGCTTTTTGTGCAGCTAGTTCGGCTTTCCGCGCTCGAGTTTGCGAAAGACAGAGGGCTTCCAGTAGCTTAGCCCTGCTTGGATCACTCCCTGAGTCTAGCTTGCTTTCTGATGCAATGGCAGCTGCAATATTGGAACTCCTGGCTTCCCTGCACATGATTTAGTTGTAAGAATGATTAATGGGAAGAGAAGAGCAATGGAAGCTAGGAAAATTTGCCAAGGATAAAAGAATTGGAAGAAAATTATGTAAAAGAACCGACTGTTGTTCTTTTTTTATAATAGAAACAAACAACTTCATTGAAGATATTCAACACAATTATAGATTTCACTTCATAGCATATTTTGGACCGTTTATAAAAGAACAAAATAATCCAGATGGAGACGATCACAGAAACTAATTACTGAACTGAGTCAAAAGATTGAAAAGTTCCATTCTAGTACACTAGTAGTTAATATAAATAGTCTATATTTAACTTGCAAGATTGAAATCTAATTTAAGAACATCATACTACAAACATATTTATTGTGATTTAGCTTCAAACAAAACTATTACTTTATTTTGTCGATTATGTATGTTATTTTATCAAACAGTAAGAAGCAAAAAGTTTCCATGATGTGCTTAATTTTTAATTAATTGATAGTGGGTCATGGTAGATCTTAGGATCTAATGCGGCGGAGTGAACTCTTCTATCATGTTCATGTTACATTTTCTCTGGCAGCCTAGCAGCACCCCCTCGATCCATCGTACTAGAGCGATCCGAGAAGAACGATTAGGGTCATATTCGATCCTTTCTACAATGCCCATAGATGAAGTACACCATTTTAGGTCATTTTTTCATAGCAATTCCTTCGATTAAATTATTATACCTATACAAAATCCTTCTAGAGATCAAAGATCATTAACTTTAAGGTTTTGTTTGGGACGACTTTCTTACTGCTATCTGAAACAACTTTTTTGTACAAATATTTTAGTTTAAGAAATTTTTGTATTAAAAAATTACTTTATAAAACAGTAAGAAGTCGCATTTAAAACAGTAAGAAGTCGTCCCAAATGAAGCCTAAATCTCCTTGGCATGAATTAAATAAACAATTCCATAATAAATACTATGATCTGTATTTAAATATCCAAATAGAAATCTCAAAACGTATTTCCACAAGCAATCATATCCAGAAGTCCAAAATAAACTGCTGAAACCTAAGAAATTGTGATGAAATATTTGAATTTTCACAATTACATCCTTCAAATTAAATGTCCTCTAACTATTTTGTCAAAATATTAATATTTTTTATCAAAACATTTTCATTCTTATTTTTAGAATATGTTACCATCAATATAATTTGAATTACATTTATTTTACCATTCGTCAATTTTTTTTTCTTTCAAGTCCCTAAATTTTAGAATCGAGCAAAGCAATCTATTTAAAAACTTTTTTTTTCCATTCTATGACTCGAGATCTGTTTGAGATTTTTTTCTATTAAATGCTAAAACCCAAATTGAATGTTTCTCAAAATCAAATTGGGTTCATGCCGGGAAGGGTCTATGATAGAAGCCATACATTTATTGTGAGGTTTGATGGAGAAATATAGAGAGAATAAGAAGGATCTATATATGATATTTATTGATTTATAGAAAGCATATGATAAAGTTCCAAGAGAAGTGCTATGTAGAGTTCTTAAAAAGAAAGGAGTTACTAACGCTTATATTCAAATCATTAAAGATATATGATATATATGCATGAGCTATTACTCGTGTTCAAACACAAGGTGGTTTGACCAAGTATTTTCCTATTTTCGTTGGATTACATCAAGGATCAGCCTTAAGCCCATATTTTTTTGCTTTAGTCATGGATGTTCTCACTAGACATTTGCAAGAGGATGTATCTTGGTGTATGCTTTTTGCTGATGATATTCTTTTTGTTGATAAGACTACAGAGGGAGTTGAAGGTAAACTTGAATTATGGAGGTCAACCTTAGAGTCTGAAGGCTTTCGCTTAAATAGATCTAAAACTGAATATATGTAGTGTAAGTTTAGTAGTAATAGACCTAGTGAGGGGATTGTAACTTTGGGCGATCAAGTCTTTAATAAGAATACACGTTTTAGATATCTTGGATCTACAGTTCAAAGTGATGGTGAAATAGATGGGGATATTATCAACAGAATTCAAGTTGAATGTTTGACGTAAAGGAATGTATCGGGTTTGTTGTGTGATAGAAAAGTCTCCCTCAAACTTAAAGGAAAAATTCTATAAGATGGTAGTGAGACCTGCAGTGCTATATGGTGTCGAATGTTGGTCATTAAAAGAGAAGCATAATACTAAATTAAGTGTTGCATAGATGAGGATGCTCAGGTGGATGAGTGGCTTTACCCTTAGAAATAGGATACAAAATGAGCATATACGTGAAAAGGTTAGAGTAGCGCCAATGGAAGATAAGATTAGATAGTTTCCTTAGATTGTTTGGTCACATAAAATGGCGGCTTTCCGGTGACCCGGTTAGGAAAGTAGAGATATTATATTTGACTTATGTTAAGAAAGGTAGAGGTAGACCTAGAAAGACTTGGTTAGAAAATATTAGAAATTATCTTTCTTTATTAGATTTAAATAAGAATTTGACTTTTAATAAGACACAATGGAGAAAAAGGATTCATGTAGCCGACCCCACGTAGTGGGACAAAAGCTTGATGTTGTTGTTGTTGCATTTCTAAAACCCAATATAAGCTTAGACGAAAGCATATTAGGACTCTTTTCTCTTGCAATGAACTATATTATTTGTTAAACAAAGAATAATTTGTAGGACCTACTGGGTATGCAGATTATAACTATTGCACTAAAAGAGAAGAAAGCAATACAATCATTGTGCGAAAGTGTAATATGAGCATGACAAGAGAACAACGCTACTTTCCTAAGAAGGAAGGAGAAACCATGTGTATAAGATAACATAGGAACATCCTAAATAAGGACACATCCTGTCAATCGACCAATTCATGTTTCGTCTATTAGATGCAGCAACAGCAACAACAACAACTTCAAGTCTTTATCCCACTACGTGGGGTCGGCTATATGAATCATTTTTCTCCATTGCATCCTGTAAATAATCAAAATTTCATTTAAATTTAATAAAAAATATCATTTTTTAATATTTTCTAGTCAAGACTTTTAGGTCCACTTTTACCATTCTTACCAGAAAGCCAAATCCAATACATCGATCTACTCTCCTAATCGGGTCATCGGAAGGCCGAAATTTTATGAAGAAAATTAATGCCTCTTTAATGGGCTTAATAAAAGATTCTAGATGAGTATGGGAGTAAAACATGTGACACATGAACTCGAGGAATAGATTAGTTAGATGAATGATTGCTAATGATGAGAACTTAAAAGGAAGTAAAATATGCATGCAAACCATCATGAACATTACATTGTTAACTTCAAAAGTCACAGATTGAACCTGCTCAACATATAAGTCAATTTTTTTTTTAAAACAAAAATAACGTAGACAAATATGTCAAGGCAGAAGAAATTATAGTTTCTGCAAGTGCCAGCTAAAATAAGATGGCTAATTCATGCTGGGAACCTTAGCACCGCATGTCATTTACGAATAGAGAAGTGCTTGGTACACTTGAAACACTTCAGGGACAAACTTTCAAACATAAAAAGAACTAGGCTTCTAATTGCTGTTTATCAATAAAGTGGTCCATAATTTTTTTCAATACCTATGGAGTAAATACATTGTTCTTAACGAGAAAAAATTAGAACTACAATGTATGGCAGGTCAAATAAAAAACAGTAAGATTTTCCATAACTGCATCATATTAACAAAGATGTAATTGGAATGCTTAAATTTTAATAACTTATAACTTAATCAAAGCCACCACTGAAAGCTTAAATGATAAAATTATATTTATGCATTTACAAGAATATACAAGTATGACGAAGCCAATTTGAAAAATATATAAAAGTGCACATTCCTAGAGCCTGTGTGATTTGTGCACAAATAATGCTTGTAAACATGATAGGCTCTATAATGGAGATATCCATATAAATCAACCTCAATAATGATAGGAAAGAAATGCCATAACCATGATTATGGAAATGAGTGTCCAACAAAATTACTTCTATTACAATGAAACAAAGTAAAATAAATACCTGTCCCATTTTTCACTTGCAACAGGTCGATGTGGTTGATTTGAGTGTAAATAATTTCCATCCATGTCCATAACTGCAGAACTTTGCTCAGGATAATCAACTGGTAAGCACATGCCAGCATTTAAATTGCAACCAAGCGATTTAGACAAAATTTTGTTACCCTCCCAACTCTCAAGACAAGCAAATGGATTCCTACATATATGGGCAGGTCTGGGGAGATCACAATTCTCAATATTCTCTAGTGACTTCTGTGCGACAAAGGAAGCCAATTCTTCTTTATCTGAAACACGCCACCAGGGTTCACACTTATTACTTCTTTCCCATGGTGTTCCCAAGTCCAAATTAGCCATCTCTGTCTTTTTGGATGATAAGTGATCAATTGGTTTCATGTCTAAAAGCTCTTTCTGGAAATAACAGTCCCTGGTGTCCACCGTATGCTTAAGTGTCTTCTGTGAGAAAGTACTATTTAATTCCTTTATCTCCTGAATCCTACTTTCAGAATCATGGTTCACTGAAATTGCTGACACCACACAGGAAGACTCCATAGGACTATCCTTATTCCCACCATCTATGTATCCACCATGCTTTTCCTCATCAGTAAAAGAAGCTTGGTTTACTGTTTCTTCTGCCTCTAAATGCTCATCTGATAAGCCTTTCAGTTGTTCATACATGAAATCCTTCTTGTAACCAAAGTTAGGCTGCATCTGGAGCCACCATTTTGTGTCAGATGGAAGATTAGAATTCATGAAGTTCCAACTTAAGGGCATAAAGCTGGATGCACATTGATCCTGTCCATTCGTTGCATCCGTATTGTTCGAGTCGTTCTGCGGAACAGACGATGATGGGCAGCAGGCTAATTTTGGAGCTCTTTTAGCATCTTCTTGTACTAAGCAACGATTTGCAGCTCGCTGCCAAGCAGTCCTAGCTTCCGCCGCTGCCATTATATCCTCATTCTCCAAAATCATTCATGAAATAATGTTCATCTATCCCAAACAAATAAAATATATTAAGCAAGCTTTATTCTCTTGACAAAAAAACAGCCATAGATTTCAAAGAAAAGTGGCATTTTAACTTTCTAACAAGTTTGCATTACAACTAAACGCTCTCTAAACAGCAAAAAGGAACAGTGCTCCTGAAAGCTAATTTAGCAAAAAAGTATTTCTAACAAGTGTGCATTACAACTAAACGCTCTCTAAACAGAAACGCTCTCTTCTGAGGATATTTTGTTCAAGATACAGGAAAATAGGAGCTAATAGATGGATTCATAAATCAGGAAAGAATGGTGATTAAAAAATATTAGGAAGGGAGTGCTCAGTCATATGTGACATATCTTGAGTTAAAACACAAATTTAGTCCCTAGTTCTAAGAATTGACACTGTATGTCTTGTCATTATCCCTTTCCTACCAAGTAAGACAGAAATGGCTGATCTTCCTCATTAAAGAACTTATTACCAGTTAATTTGAAAAGCGGATACTGCTCGATACGATTTCTAGAGTTTCCTAACAGGAAAAGAAATAATATCTTAGATAAGTATCATTTATACATCAAAATCCATGGTCAACTCTCCTCATATGGCCAACCTGCGTGAATGTGCTCACATGATCAAACCTGGAGCAAATGTAAGCATCCGATAATATTGGCCCTTTTGGGTCTGATTGCCTCAATCAGCTCTCTGTATATCACATGACTTTTTTAGTCATTCTACACAACAGGCATTCAATGAAGGTGTCAACAACCAGTACCACAATGGCCTGCATATACTTCATTTCTATATTATAAATTGAATATTTCTTACCGTGTCTTTAATATTTAATTTTTTAAGCATCTAAAGATCACGTGTAATTAAACTAATAAAAAAATTTTTGACTATAAATAATCACATTGGTTAAATTAAAAATAGCTAAACAAATATAAGAAGGCATATTTACATTTTAATTTAATAAGGACAACACCATTGAAAATATTTCTGAAAATACAATGACAACTAAATATTAAAATGGATAAATTTTAACTTTGAATCGATTAGCAACTATTGCATTTCAAAGTTACCCAATCTTCGACTGAGTAGCATATTCAACCTTCATTGAAGCTGTGATTGAGTGGTACAACAACCAATGTAAAATTCGAACTGAGGTTGCAATTCATGTCAATCAGCTTCACTCAGAAACTTCACCTTACCTATTCTTGACAATGGAGCACTAAGTTTTTGTAGACATCTAATATAAAATCATCTTCCGTTGAGTCTCAATTATCATAAAGTATAACATCATCTACCTTAACCTTCGTCTTGTTATCATCAACTTGAAGATTTAACTTTTCAAGGAGAAGCTCATGGTACCTCATTCGGAGGACTTGATGACCAACAAGATGAAGGCCTAACTCCATAAATTTTTCTTCAATAAGTTTCCAATTATTGCTAGATAGAAACTCTCTCGCCTCATCACTGTGTGATGTCATAGCCGCTCCATGCAATCTCCATAGTAGTAACTCACCTCGCTTTGACGTCTACTGATGCATACAACAATGATATACCTCATTCAACGTCACCTTTAACTCTAGAGTGTTAGTAAAGCATTCCACACTCTTCTCTAAATCTATGAAAAGTTTTACCGATACGATATCAAATAAGGCCTTTCACTATCACTATAGTGTCTATATATGACAAAAAGTTAAATGATGGTCAATTTAATGAGAACGGGCAATTTACCAATGAGTTAAGGAGCTACACCTACATGTGGTGCAACTTCTCTACGCAGCCACAGACCTTATAATAGCACCACCCGTTTATTATTGCTAATGTCACAATAAATAACTATTGCGCCATAACGTTTGATTCTCTATTCTGTAGTAATTCTGAATTCAGCATGTTGCGCTGCAGCGCTGGTGTTTTTATATATATTAAATTATAAAATCTAAGCATTAAGACGTCACCTCCTCCCTTGCGGCCTTGACTTGCTCAGGAAGGAAGAGAGGGAAAGGGAGAGGAAAAGGAGAGAATGAGGAGAGAGAAAGTAATAACTTATCGCACTTTATTCTCTCATAAATTGATAAAAATCTATTTTCTACTAATTTATCGCACTTTTATGGTATAACTTTTAGTATACGATAGATCTGATATTTATGAACATTTGTACTGTAATATTATTGAATTTCACCAAACAAAATAAAAATTTTGATTTTATGAAGGTATAGACTGGTATATATAGATTTTCTTTCATTTTATAACATTGAGCATTTCATACATTAAAATGCATTTTATGAAAGCAAGGTGTTGACCTTGATTTTGTCAAATCACTAGGTCTGGAGAGTTTGACTTGGTCAATTTGACCAAGCCAAGATCCAAGACCTCTCCCACTCAGTTTCTTGGGTCAAACTGAGTCTGCTGAGCTCAGACCTAGGCCCTGGGTCAACCTGGTTGACCAGGTCAACAAGGGTTGACCCAAATTGCCCACTTTAGCCTATTTGAGCCCAATTGAATTTCAAATCAATTTCAAACCCTTTTCTTGGACTCAAACCCCCACCCCATTGGGCTTAATTGACTAGGTTGACCAAGTCAACCTTTGACTTGGTCAACCCAAGTCTTAATAGGTTAATTCGACCTATTTAAGCCCAATTAGAGCCCATTCAATGCATTTGAAGCCGAATTAATGGTCACTAATTCAAAAACCACGGCCAAAGCTTTGGTTTCCCTCCTAATAGGCTTTGGATGCAATCTTGGCCGTTGATTTCAAGACTTAGCCTTTAAATACCCTTTTTAGGGTTCCAAAAAGAGGACTTTTTGCTCTTGCTTTCTCCCTACACCTCCTTAGGCTCTGAAATTTTGTGTGAGCACCCCCACGACCTCCCTCCACCTTTTACAAGCAAATCCCGCCACCAAGACCTCGCCGGCGGCGATCTTCCAGCCAACCGAAGCCAAAAACGTCCCTAGACGATTTCCGATTGATCCAAGGCGTTTCAAAGCTCGTGTTCAACTAGGAAATTGTGTGTGGACAATCTACAAGTGCAACAAGCCTAAGAACGTGAAAATCCAACGGTTAAATCTCTCAAAAACCCATAGAATAGGTCACTACACATAGGGTAAAATAGATTTCTAAAAAGCTACTTTCAAGCCAAACAAATACCACCCCATGAAATTTCAAATTTCACTAGATTTGGTTGAGTAGATCGAGAGAAATCACCAAAATACCATTCTAGGGTTTCGGTTTGGCTGAGGTTTCACAACCTGCATTCTGGACCGTCGGTCTTGTGATCAACGGACCAGATTTGGCCTAATAGCGGATCCATCCAACTGCTGTGTAGATCCCGCAAATCTGTGCATCGTCCGACTCCATCATGACCGTCCGTTCGAAACAGCGCAGATCAGACGGCCAGAAAACCACACTGATGTGGTTAAGTGAAATCGCAATGATTGCCTCAATCATTGGCAATCATTGTCGGCGGCGCAATCATTGCCGGCGGCGCAAAATGCGCCGCCAAACAATGATTGCCCGCATACCGCAGAACCAACCTGTAGCCGCCAAGTGTCATTTTCTTTATTTTTTATTTATTTTAAATGATTTTAAGCTATTTTAACTTTAAAAAATTATAAAAAAATTCATTTTTATCCAAAATATACGTATAATATATCAAATTGATCGTATTTTCGTCCTCTTTAATTTAAAATTATTTTAAGTTAAAAATATTCAGTATATTTTAAATCCGGGTTGTTGGCAGTGGTGCTCGGCCACTTTACTTTTCTGCGTACCCTGGTTTATAATTAAAAGGCAGTTGACCTATGGGCATTTATTAATTAGTTTATTTATTTTGATGTGTTTTATTTCTGCTGTGTGCCTCTAGAGTTGCTTGATTTTATTAGTTTATTGGCGAGCTGCATGTCGATTTTGCTTTAGCCTGGATATCGTTAGGCTCTTTAAGGACTACAAAATTTTTCTATTCATAACAAAAATTTAATATCTAAGGTTTAAATAATTTAGGAATTTAACGAATCTAGGGAACTGCCGGAATCGTCCGGGGACGCATGCATATCAATGCATTCTTCTCTCTCCTTCTTATAAGACACCTCCCCGCCTGCGGGTAAAGTCCGGATAATCTGATCTATGAGGATGAAGTGCCGGACCTGGGGAAGCCCGATCTTTTCTAAAAATTATTTTATAATAAGCCTATTTTCAAAATCTCAAGCATATTTGATTTGAAAGCTTCAACCAGCATGCATTGCATTAGTAACTAATTAAATAAAATTTTAATCGCATAAGTTAGGGGCATTTACCCAACATAAGTACATGACCAATTAGGAAACTCTCTAGATGTCGGTCCTACTTCCAGAAACTGTACCACATACCCATCAATCTTTCATAAATGACTAGACTATATGGTTTTAAATCGATTATGTGGTTAGCTGGCTCCCCAATCCAGGCCGGAGTAAGTCCAGGTTTTGTACTGCATTAGTTATGACACGAGTGTTAGTGTATGTAGGACACTAAACCCAACCTAGATTTAGGATTTGAGGCTATTACATTCGGTCTCGTAGTATGCCTAAATAGTGGGTAGGTGCCTTCTTTTAGGGACTATAAATCCTACTTATCTGCGTCACATGGATGACGCTACTTCCATCATTCTCTCACGCGTGTGTCGATTGCCTGACTTTTTTTCTCCAGTTTCTTCTTTAGTACCTTAGTACCTCCGAATGTTGGTGTGAACCACGCATGTTGACTGAGCCAAATCGGACATTTCTTCCTTTTGAGTAGGACTTCTTAGTCTATATCATTGTGTCAATCTCATTTTAGAAAGGGATAATGTATGATCCTTAATCGAGAGTCTTCTTAGGTTTCGGCATGGGATATAATTAACCGCGGGGGCTTGTGCCAGTGGAAAACTTGATCCCACATCTAATAAACCTTACTCGAGTTGTTGTATCGGGTGGGGGAAACCCATTTTGATCAGGTCGTGTATATTACTACCCATCGGAGTGCGCTGGCGAGAGTCGCTATCCTCAATGGTTAGTCGTATGTAGGATCTAATCTGCCCTTCTATTGACCTGTTAGTGTCTAGTGTAAAGGCCTACGATCGTTTTGTCATACGGGATGGTACGGTCGTACCCTTTACGTTCGAAACCCACGAGCGGTGCTCTTTCGGAGGTGCACACAAGGAAGGTTGGCTGTCAACACTATAAATTAATACGGTTTGCCTCTTAAAATATAATAACCTATGTAGCAGGATGGACCGACGGACTTTCCTTTAAAGATGGTTTGTGGTGTTAACCTGGTTGTAACCTGTAATTGATAAACGATTATGCCGACGGACAGAGAGTGACGACTCTTTATTGATTTAAGGAAAGCCACCTGTAATGAAAATGATAATATTAATGATATAATATTATGATATAAATGAACAGATATAATGAAGAAAACACACATTAAAATTAGATGTTCTGCATTGTTGAATTATATGCTAAATTAGATGTTCTGTAACGAATTTATTAATTCAGGTATCGACTATTGATTCAGTAAAATAATTTATTGATTTTGTTATTGCTCATTTTGAGCTTTACAAATGGTAACTGATCAATAGATTGATGTTATTGATTATATCGACTAAACCGAGCATGCATATTGATTCTTTAAGCCTTGTATTAAAAGTTTTAGTGAATTTGAGTTATTGTTGAGCTTTTATGCTCATTATGTGGATTTTAATAATTCCAGGTCAGGAAAATGTTCAAGACCAAGTGGAGTGAGATTGTCAAAGATCCTCAGATTTTTCTTTTGTAGCATGAGCTATGTATAGATTATTGATTTTACTGATCTTCTGACTATTGTATATGATTTTGAGAGAATGAATATAGTGAAATATTATGATTTATATAATTTTAGATGCTTCCACTAGAGTAATTTATATTGATGAATTCATAGAAGCTCTTGTTGACTATTAAAACCATTAAAAATATTGCAATTCTTCCAAATTTGATCTTGTAGCATAATAAACACAACATGACAGTTTTTGTCTCGATTTATAAAAGAGGGCGCCACAACAAAATGGCAGCCTGTAAGGAATCCAATGTTCTTTCAATTATAAAACGTTATCTTTACCAATATTTATATGTTAAAATAATTTTTAAAATATATTGATTTGATATAACCAACTATAAATACAACAACAACATCATAATCAAGTCTTTATCCCACTACGTGGAGTTGGCTACATGAATCCTTTTTCTTTCAATTGTATTAATATATCTACTCCCCTAACTGAGTCATCAGAAGACCAACGATTTATTTGACCAAACCATCTAAGGCGACTCTCTCTAATCTTATCTGCCACTGGAGCTACTCTAATTATTTCACATATATACTCCTTTCGCATTCTATCTCCAAGAGTAAAGTCACTCATCCACCTAGCATCCTCATCTATGAAACACAACTATTATGCTTCTCTTTTAATGGCCAATATTCTACCCATAAAGCATTGCAGGTCTAACCATTATCTCATAGATTTTGAATTCGATGCATACCTCCACTTCAACCATCAAATTTGAATTCTAATAATATCCCCATCTATTTCACCATCAATTTGAACAATAGACCCAAGATATCTAAAATGTGTACTATTTTTAATGAATTGATCGCCCAAAGTTACAATCCCCACATAAGATCTATTAATATTAAAATTATACTCCATGTATACAGTTATAGATATTATCAAACAAAAATCTTTACACTATAAGGTTGACCTTTATGATTCATGTTTTCCTTCAACTCCCTCTCTAGTCTTATCAACAAGAAGAATATCATTAGCAAAAATCATACACTAGGTTACATCCTCTTACAAATGTCTAGTAAAGCATCAATGAATAAAGCAAAAAGATATGAGCTTAAAGCTGATCTTTGATGTAATCCAACTAAAATAGGAAAATACTTGGTCAAACCACCTTGTGTTTGAACACAAGTAACAGCTCCTGCATACATATCCTTAATGATTTGAATTTAAGAATTATTAACTTTTTTTTTTCTAGAACTCTCCAAAGCACTTCTCTTGTAACTTTATCATATGCTTTCTCTAAATCAATAAATAATATATATAGATCCCTACTTATTCTCTCTATATTTCTCCATCAAACCTCTCAATAAATGTATAGCTTCTATAGTAGACCTACCTAGCATAAATCTGAGTTAATTTTGAGAAACATTAGTATTTCGTCGTAATTGATGCTCAATTACTCTGTCTCATAAATTAATGTATGACATTAATTTAATTCATCTATAATTTATATACTCTTATGAATCACTTTCATTCCAAAAAATAAGAACAAACACACTCCTTCACTCATCTAGCATCTTTTTTGTCTTTAAAATAATATTAAAAAGTTTAGTAAAACAAAAAAATTCCCGGCTTTAATTTTGCCATAATTTTTTTCCCCAATAGGTAGGAACCAGCGCTTTGATGCCAAATTATGATCCGAAATTGAGTGTATGGAAAACTTCTAAAATCAATAGGAATTTTAAATAGGACAAAAAAAAATGTTTCCTATGAATTACTTGAAAGAATAAAAGTTTAATCTATTGATTTTTACTTCAAAAAAGACAACAAGCATGATGTTGTCCCTACCTTAGATTTGTTGAAGATAGCAATCATCATATGTTGTCACTGGATTTCACATCTAAATTTGTTGACTACAACGAAATCCAGCAAAGGATGTTTTCTATCCAGCATCCATAATAGGCTAAAATAGCAAATTTGGACTTCATTGTTGTTGAAAACTGCAGGAGTAAACAAGAGTACAACTAACTAGCCGCTATAGAAGCTTTCGAATGCCATGAGACTACAACAGAGGCAGGAGAAAGCAATGCCCAACATTGGATAAGGAGGCAGCTTTTTAAATGCCCTAGATTAGACAAATAGCTAGGCGGAAAAGAAGAGAGAGAGAGAGAAGGATTAGCAGTAATATCTGATATCTTTCATTGCAGGATTCATCTCCACCTATTGACTCCTAATGACTTGAACTTTACCTTCAATGGTAAGATTTTATAACATACACACAGAGATCGTCCTAGATCATTCCACCAAGACTTATTATTCTTTTTTCGATGACAAAAACTGATAATGCAAAATCCAAATAGTCGTCAGGATAAGGCTAATGAAGATGATGATGTTCTGCTTGTTGTTGAGTTCACAAATTGCTACAAGGATTTTATCTTTAAATAATGCACCTAAAATTATTATACTAACCAATAGCACAGCACTAGTTTTTCTGAGCTATATCATCACAATTTTTGTGAAGCGCAGATCTTATTTCCAAACTTCCCTCCCGTTCCGACAAAAGCGGAGAAAATCCTCCTACACAACTCAACTGGCAGAAAATTCAAGTAAGTAGCTTCTAGTTAACAGTCATACTTGTACCTGAAAAGAACTGTAACCAAGTAGGAAAATCAAGCAAAACCTCGTTCAGATATGAGGCCGCCAATCAGAATTTGCCCTCATGTTAACCTCACAGATCCATAAAATAAGAAATTCAACCAAAATAGACGAAACTCAGATCCAAAAAATCTAATCTCTATTCCACAAAACAGCAAGAAAATTTCATTTTTTGAAAGTGGTACACAAGGAATCCCTAAAATAAGCAGCGATGTAAGAGATGCCCTAAACCTAAACAACCAAGTCATGTAAATCTCCCAAAAGCTCACCTTTAATCAGAAAAGTCAAAAACAGTGAGCTCAAACCCGCGACTCATCGGCAATCCGTCGAATGCGTTGCAGCTGAATTCAGAACACAGTCAAATCCGATGCTTTCTTCCGTGGTAGTTGGATCCCAATCGGAATCTAATTGATTACGGGGGATAGAGTTAAGAGAAAAAAAAACAAAGATCCACTCTTTACAACCTCCAAGCTCCAAATTCTAATTTTTTTTTACCAAAACTCCTTTTTTTTTCCTCTGCTGGTGAGACGATGCTGTTCACGTCCTTATCGTTTTATCCGTTGATACATCATTTCTGGTATATCTGATCTCACTCGCGCTGTAACTACTGTATTCAATTTTGCATTCGTATTTAACACCCCAAACGTACCCACATAAGCCTAGGGTGATTGATGGGCGAGCACGATTGAAAGCCCTTCATCCCAAGGTTCGAATCCCCTATGCTACAGCCTTGCCTCTTCAGTTGGGCAAAGTAAGTGTGGGCCCGATATTGACGGGTGGCATCCCTATATTCCGTCGAACGATTAATTACGCTGTCCACTGTTTCTTTTAAAGTGACAGCGATAGATATCTCGTTCCAAAAAAAAACACTCTAAACATTCTCATTTTATATTGAATAACCAATTTTTAATATTTACATAATATATCACTTTTCTAGCTCCATTAATCCCTTTACCTAATGAGCACTTTCTTATATAATACATTGCCTAACCAATATCAAAAGTGGTAATGCTTTGCCTTAATGAGCTCCATCACAAATTTATGTTTCATCTGTTGCAATGATAGATAGATGTCATGCCGTAGCGAACACTCTTGTGACTTCATCAATGAGGATTTTGATAATTATTAAGGCGGGTTGCAACAAGACCAGCAATATGCAAAGTGGCAATGGAGTCATAGTTGTAAGTTGTATGTTTGTTGAGAAAAATTATTCTGTGCGGACACTCAATGACATTCGGAGATCAATCAAAACGTGTCATGTCATTTTTTTGTTCGATACCAGTGCCGGGTGACGTGGTGCATTTTGGTTGATCTCCGGACCGTTCAGCATCCACATAGAATAATGTCTTGTTTGTTGACATTTAAAATTTTAAGTTTTATGTGAGAAATAATAAAGATGGCAAGCTAAATATATAAGAAAATATTGAGCCTATGCATGTAACGAGCTTGAACGAAGCATCACAATTTTCCTCTAAATTTATCATATTTTATTTAAGTCTCAACGCAAATTGTGAATATTAAAGTACTATGCCTAATTAAGATGGAAAAAAATCTCATATCAAGACGCCAAACAAGAGCATAAATTTATATAATTTGATAAATTTTATTTATATTTCTAATCACATAAAAATTAATTAATTTCACTAAATTTAAAAAAAAAAATTATACTTCATATGAGTACCAATAATAGTTAGGATTCCATTAATAACTTTTTTTCTCTCAATATTTGTAAAATAATAATAATAATAAAGATAAGAGAGAATTGGGTTATTGATGTGCTACAAGTCAAACAGATTGGGGTGGCTCAAAAAAAAAAAGATTTATTAATTATATAGAATATATTAATTTATCTTTAGATTATCTTGAAATCATATATATAATATATAAATTTTATCTTTTTTAAATAAATATTTTAGACACCTTTCATTTAAAATAATAATTCAATCAATTAAATTATTAATTCTTTGACCTCACCAATTAAATAGAGATTTTTTTTTCTTTCGCAGTGTATTTGTTTTATGTTGAGCTTAAATTTAGGGTCACATTAGTTTATTCTTGTGGGTTAGTAATACTCTATGATGACCTTCGTTTAACTATCCAACACTCTTGATCAGCCTGATTCAGCCAATAGTGGACTCAATCAAACCTTAGTGTAATCATGCTCTAAACCATTATAGATTGTTCCTAAGCTAATCCTCTAAGGATGCACTTAGGATCTTCTAGCTAACCTTCACATGTCCATAAGTTATTATCAATTGTAGTTGAAGATTATAAACCCTTCCCAATCAATCTTAACTTGTCTTGTTGACCTAAATCAAATTTCAATAATATACTCCTCAAGGTTGCTTGGATTTAGCCAAGCATACCTAGCTAATGGACTAATGACCTACCTCTACACATGATCATGGGCAAAAGTTAGCCTTAGGTCACCCATAAACTTTGATTGATCCCAACATTCCTTGATCAAACCTTAATTTAAGCATGCTATGGGCTATTATAGATTTTAAGCATCTAACTAATCCTCACAATACACAAAGTGTTTTCAAACTTATTTGACCATTATTCATGCCAATTGTTTGCATCTTATTGACCAACATATACCACTTGACAACCTTAAATTATCTCATTGGCCCAAATCAAACCTCACTTGACATAATCCTTGTGGTATCGTAGACTTACTTAAGTATGCTTGGATGATAACCTAGCGATCATCTTCCACATCTTCATAGGTAAAACATAGTCATAGATCACTTTGGGACCTGCCATTGGTTTATTTAACTTAAGTTTGATCAACGTTAAAGGCGT
This sequence comes from Dendrobium nobile, assembly GCA_022539455.1. Taxonomy (NCBI): domain Eukaryota; kingdom Viridiplantae; phylum Streptophyta; class Magnoliopsida; order Asparagales; family Orchidaceae; genus Dendrobium; species Dendrobium nobile. The sequence goes on from CM039735.1 coordinate 9,464,050, forward strand.
GTTTGGTTGGCTAAAAAAAAGAAATGCAAAGTAAAAAAGACTGCAATATAAAAGAAATACTTTTGAGTTATTTGGATGAATGAAAAGTAAATTCAGATAAATGATTTTTTTAAGTAAAATGAATATAGTGTAACGTTTAAAAAAGGTGGTTGGCGGCAAGGGAGGGTGGTGATGGAAATGGCGACTAAGGGTAGGTGGTAGCGGTTGGAGCTTGGTAGTGGTGGTGGCCACCAGAGGCCTGTGGCCGATGACGGTGGTGACCATGGTGGCTGGAGGGAGGCTAGAAGTGTAAGTGAGTCGAGCTGACTCGTGAGCCGGTTCGGACTCGGCTCGATAAATGGCTCGGGAGCCAAGCTCGATGAGCTAACAAGCCAAACTTGAGCTAGCACTGACTAGACTCGTAAGCTCGCGAGCCAATTCATTTAAAAAATATTAATATAATATACTTAAAATATATTAGAATTAAGAATTTTAAATACAAAGTTGTTAAAAATATTTAAAAGTTATATCACAATATCTTATATTATGTAATTATTTATTATTTTTGTTATAATTTTTCATTATTTTACCAATTTATTATAATAATTACTTCAATCATAATCATTATTTTATCTTTCGTAATAAACAGGTCGACTCATGAGCCAGCTAGAACTCGTAGAATAATGCTCGAACTTGAACTCTATTAATTAATCAAGCTCAAGCTCAAGCCAAAGGTGACTTGAGCTCTACTCAACTCGTTTTACTCCCCTAGTGGTGGCCGACAAGCAATGGCTAAAGATGGTGATTGGTGCCCGACTAGCGATTGCGATGATTGCTGGAGGGTGGCGGCGGTGGCCTCCACGGGCGACAGTGGTTGCAGTAGGGTGGCCGCGGTGGCCACCGGCCAGTGTGGTGGCCCGCAATTGTGGCCTGAGGTGGGTGGAGGTGGCTGCCAGCAAACTGTCGGTGGCGGTCAAGCGAACTTGCTTGTGATGTAAAATGTTCTCTCTCAAAACTAAGCGAGTTTGCTTTACCTCAAAAATGAACTATAATGATTTACAATACATTTATTTTATGTTACTTTGAATTCTTTTTTCATCCAACCCCAGCTCCAAAATTCTTAAAACCTATGCATTCATAATACTTCACACCCTAAAGTATTCAAACCAAACAAGCCCTAAGCTTTATCAAATATTGACCCAACCCTTTAGTCAAATCTAATTAAGGTGATCTAATGGCTCCACCACAAGAAATTTAATCCAAGTTCTGAAAGTGTGCGTTCATTGGATAAAATCAAATAACTAAGCTGAATCAATCTTATTTGATTGGTCTGGTTTGATTTAATCCAAGTTATTAAGGTATTTCCTTGGTTATTGGTTGTAAATTTGACTTTATCTTATTTTTTTATTATTGGTTAGATATTTAAGCTTAATTATTTAATTTAAATTACAGATTTAATTAATCTAAATTATTAATTAAAACCCCATATTAACTAGATCAATCATTCAAACGTCGATTGAAATAATTTGCAATCTTAAGAGGATTTTCTCCCATCATTTTTTTACTCCATGGAGCATTTATGAAGCATGAGTTTATTTTAATAATGAAATTTTTTTAATAATTAAGATTTTGCCTATGCTAATCTTAATTTTATAATAATTCCCATAGTAGAAAATAAGCAAAGTGATGATTACATATCAACTTCATGTCATATTTTATTTAAATATAATTGAAGGACAGTTTGGTTTAATAAAAAATGTGTGTAAAATATTCTAAATGTAAGAATTTTTAAAATCTTGATATTTAATTTGATAAGGAAAAATATATGCAAAATTCAATTTTGATGAATTTTAAATTTACTCTGTAGTTCATTTTTATGTATTTTAAACTAATATGTTTACGACCAAACTCTAAAATATAATCCAAGTTGACTCCTCTGTTGCCTTCTACTGTCAGTCGCCACTCACAATTAACGTCCGCCAAGTGCCAGTCGAAATCGAATGCCCACCTTATTAATTATTCTTAATTAAATCTTGATTAACTAGGTCTTATTGATTAAAAAACATTATGCATGCATTTGATTTGTGTAAAAGATTTTGATTTAGTCAATTAATATGAATTAATTATTGCCATTGCATCATCACATCATCAAGCACATATGAAGTTCACATTTGTTCACATGAAATTTTTTTTTCTTTCATAAACTTTATTGCAGGGTAGAAATGCAGGTGAGAAATTAAGATTTTTTTTATTATTTGAATGAAGAAATTTAATATTATTTGAATGTATTGGGTGAATGATTAAGGATTCGTCTGAGACTGAGATAGTTTTCTTATTGCATTGCTTTTGAGATCACAACAATAAATTCTATTTGACCATTGATTTTTTGCAACTTAAAAAAAATTTGTACCATGAAGCTACTTTTTATAACAACTTTAAAAAGTTAATTTCTCTATACCAGCTTTACAAAACAGTGAGAACGTCATCCCAAGTTAAGTCTAGGACTTTGTTTGGGACGACTTTCTTTCTGCTTTTTGAATCAGCTTTCTAGTACAAAATTTTTAATTTTGTACTAAAAAACTGCTTCAAGAAGTAGAAAGAAAGTCGTCTCAACAGCTTTTAACCACTATTTTTCTACAACTTAAAAAAAATATTACTAGAAAATTATTGTAGAAAGTTGTAAGAAAACTATCCCAACAAAACCTAAGGGTCTGTTTGGGTTAGCTTTCTCACTATTTTATTTTTCATATAACAATTATAATTTCATTTGGCCGTTACTTATTTTTTTGTTATTTTTCATACATTTCTCTATGAAAAGTTGATTTTTTTTTAATCTGAAAGCAGTTCTATTTTTTAAATATATAAATATATATACGTGTAAGTAAATTACTATATTATGTGTCTGTATATCTTTTTAATTATTTTATTAACGTATAAAATAATATATATAACAAATCATTTTTATGTACAAATATATTTTATTTAATATAATGATGTAACCGGCCGGCACAGCGAGCGTATATTGGCATTAACAAACCTGTAACCTGTAAACGACAAAGAGGTTTGGAGCAGGTAGCAAACTACCTATATGCTGCCGTTGGACAATAGAAAGATCCCACAATGGAGAATAAGCGATTCATAATGACAAGAGCAAAATCACTCAGCCCGTTTAGAGCATCTGCACATTTTTATAAAAATGATTATAAAATTAGCGTAAACATAATTTTTTTACAAATTAATGTAAAATTATAAATAAATAAATAAAAATTTATATAATTTGGCTACTTTTTTATAGCTGTCATGAATAAGGTTCTTGTTGCGTCCTGGAATATTCGCGGCGGTAGAGAAATATATGGTTTAACGTCTTAGCATTGTACGAAAATCCGGCACGCAATCAGATAAGGAGAGAGGGTCTAGCATTTATGAGACACCAAGATTTTTACGTGGAAAACCCCTAAAAAGGGGGAAAAACCACGGGGCCTGGCCCGGTTTGAATGAATCCACTAGTATTTGTAGTCGATTACAAATGAGGCCCTTCCTTAGGAGAAGGCCTTGGATTGATGTAGCAAATGTACATCATATAGATTGTATTACATGGTAGAAGTTAAATATACAGGTTTGTTTGGCCTGAAGGATCGTAGTCAGCAGGAGACCGTAGTCGGCAGGAGACCGGGGTCAGAAAGACCGTTGTCTGTTGATGGAGGTCGGAAGGACCATAGTAGGCGACGGAGGCCTGAATGACCGTAGGCGGTAGGAGACAAGGAGTTAGGTGTTAGACTCAGGGTCACTTGGAAGATCGGGTGTTGATGGTCTGGCCTTGAGTAGGATGTCGGGTCTGAACGTCGGGCCTTAAGCAGGATGTCAGGCCTTCAGCGGTACGTAGAGACTAAACGTCGGGCCTTAAGCAGGACGTCGGGTCTTCAACAGGACGTAGGGATTGAACGTCGGACCTTAAGGCAGTGGTGCAATGAAACTACGACGAGGCTTCGGTGGTGGTCCGGCGATGTTCCTGCGGTGGTCCGGCGAGGTTCCTGTGGTGGTCCGGCGGTGGTCCGGCGGGACTTCTGCGGTGGTTCGGCGGTGATCCGGCGGCCGTCGAGGAGGAGCTTCCTCCTTCTCTTCCTCCTTCTCTTCTTGCTTCTCTTGCTTGGATCCCCTCTCATGAGAAATGAGGGCTCTATTTATAGATTTTCTGGAGTAGCATGGCTTGTAAATAGGTGTGAGATCAAGGGCGAATAAGGAGTGGTCGAATGGACGGCCGATGCTGAATCCTACGATTGTACACCGTTCGTTGGTCATTTGAATGCCTTAGTGATGTCGGAATTTAGTGATCTTGGGCTTGTTGGATTCATCTCGTCGAGCCGTTCGATTCAAGTATAAGCTCGTCAAAATCAGAGTCCGTTTGGTAACTCAAATTGTGGTTTGAACCTTCCAAGAGCGCTTCGGGTTCATGATTTGGACCCCTTTGGGCTCGGATTGGGTCGAACTTGGTGTCGTTGGGTTCGTATTTCCGAGATGCTCAGTTCGATAGTAAGCTCGCTGAAATCGGAGTTCATTTGCTCCCGAATTTAATTTTCGAAGTTTCCAACAGGCTTTTGCCTCAAGATTCGTGCCCAATCAAGCCAATTTTATGACGACGTATCAGTTGCCCCCCTATTTTCGGACGTCGAAGCTCAAGGAGTTCGAAAATATTTGTCACGAATTTTAGAGAATTTTTCCGATTGAGTCAGAATTGATCTTGCGTGTGGGGGCTCCGAAATGCTTCGAAAGTGTCAAAATCGAGTCCGAAACGTCGAAATATGTGTCCGGGGACCCCAAAAATGTCGAATTCGGACTTGTCAGGACGAAAAACGGGCCCAAAAACGGACCGGGCGGCCGAACCGGCCAGACCGGCCGACCGGCCGCCGCCGCCGCTGGCGGCGCGGAACAGCGGCTGCCGGCCACTCCGCGCGGAACCGCCGCTCGCGCGGGCGCGCGCGACTCGCACGCGCGGTCGCCTGGCCGCTCCGCGGCCTCCCCTTGGCCGCTCCGCGGCGCCTGCTGGCCCGCCTGGCCGTGCCGCGGTCCGCCTGGACCGTTCCGCGGTCCGCCTGGACCGCTCCGCTGCGGTTGCTGCCGGCGGCTTTGGCTTGCCGTGATCCGCGTGATTTTCCACGCGGATCGGTGCGCTGTCCGTGGTTTTTTCGGGAGAGAGGCGTGTCGGTTCGGCCCACCGACATTGTGGGCCCCACATGCACGAAAATAGCATTTTTTTTGCTATTTTTTGGTCCAAAAAATTTCGAAAAAATCCCAAAAAATTCTAAAAAATTCTAAAATTTTTTAGAAAAATAGGAAAATTCTGAAATGGCAATAACTCCCCTCCTTTCTCTCCAAAACCTATAAATAGCCCCCTTAGGCCTTTAGAAAACTTGCACCTCTTCTTCTCCTCTTTTTTTCTCTTTTTCTCCCTCTGTCCTTCTGATTGAGGTGTTTCCTTGGTCTTCCAAGGCCCCTCTCTCTACAAGGAAGTCCAGAGATTCTTTCTTCTCCCTCTTCTCCCTCTCTACTTCGAGAGATCAGGTGGAGTTTCGATGTTTGATGGTTAGTGATGGAGGTCGGATAGGATAAACCGTTGTAAGGAGGGAGGTTGAAATAACGGACATACTTCCATCGTCGGGGAGAAGTATGACGACAGGTAGAAATTCAACGTCGGATAGACATACAGCGTCGGGCAGAAGACCAACGAAAGACTATTAACTGGTAGAAGTCCGACATCCGGTAGGAGTACGAAGTCGGGTAGAGGTGCAGCGTCGGGTAGAAGACCGACAAAGGTTTGTCGATGGGCAGAAGTCCGACGACGAGTAGAAGTCCGCTGCCGAGCAGAAGTCCAACGATAGGGAGAAGTCCGACGTCGTGTAGAAGTACGGCCTCGAGCAGAAGACCGATGAATGTTCGTCGAAGAGGAGAAGTTTGATGACGAGTAGAAGTCTGCTAACGAGCAGAAGTCTGGCGTCGAGTAGAAGTCCGCTGACAAGCAGAAGTCCGACATCGGGGTAGAAGTTTGATAAAAGTCCATCGATGGACAGAAGTCCGATGACGGGTATTAGTCTGGCAGTAGGAGGAAGTCTGGCGTCAGATAGAAATACTGAGTCGCGTAGAAGACTGATAAAAGTCATCGACGGACAGAAGTTCGACGACGGGTAGAAGATCTATGTCGGGTAGAAGACCGACGAAAGTTCGTCGACGAGCAGAAGTCCGATGACGAGTAGAAGTCTGCTAACGACCAGAAGTCTGACGTCGAGTAGCAGTCCGCTGACAATTAGAAGTCCGACGACAGGGAGAAGTCTGATGTCGTGTAGAAGTATGGCCTTGAGCAGAAGACCGATGAAAGTCCATCGACAGATAGAAGTCCGACGAAGGGTATTAGTCCGACGACAGGAAGAATTCTGGCGTCGGGTATTAGTCCGTCGAAAGTCCTGCAAGGCAAAAGTTCAGCGACAGGAGGAAATTTAAAATCGTGTAGAAATTTAATTTTGTGCAGAAGTCCATTGACGACATTTTGATGACGTTAACCAAGGATGTATAATCTATCCGAGGTTGTTTGTCAGAGCCTTTGCTCGATGATGTTAATCTATATTGGATCCGCCAATGATGTAAGACCTATCCGAGGTTGTATGTCGGAGACTTTGCTCGACGACGTTAACCTGTGTGGAAGAGGTCGGGAGAATCCACCAAGGATGTATGACCTTTCCGAGATTGTATGTCAGAGCCTTTGCTCGACGACATTAACCTGTGTGGAAGAGGCTGGGAGAATCCACCAAGGATGTAGGACCTTTCCGAGGTTGTATGTCGGAGCCTTTGCTCGACGACGTTAACCTGTGTGGAAGAGGTCGGGAGAATCCACCAAGGATGTAGGGCCTTTCCGAGGTTGTATGTCGGAGCCTTTGCTCGACGACGTTAACCTGTGTGGAAGAGGCCGGGAGAATCCACCAAGGATGTAGGGCCTTTCCGAGGTTGTATGTCGGAGTCTTTGCTCGACGACGTTAACCTGTGTGGAAGAGGCCGGGAGAATCCACCAAGGATGTAGGACCTTTCCGAGGTTGTATGTCGGAGCCTTTGCTCGATGACGTTAACCTGTGTGGAAGAGGCCGAGAGAATCCACCAAGGATGTCGGAGCCTTTGCTCGACGACGTTAACCTGTGTGGAAGAGGTCAAATCGGATCCCCCTGGGATCGATTTTGCCTTGATTGGGAGAGGGCGTATGCCACGTGTATCCCGAATCAAATGTTAAGAAGAGTCTATCTTTAGACCATTACTGTCTTTTTGAGGTTGAGATCAAGACCTTGCCCATGGAGTAGAAGTCCAGCAAAGGACTGTATATGGCTTTCGGAAGTATCATTGCATTTGCCAGGAGTTCCTTGAAGTATCATATTGATATTGAAAGCATTTGAGGGATCTTCTTGATCATATTTGGAGTCAAAGTTGCCCCCCAATCCATATCTAATTTCCATGAAATTGATGAAGCAATGACTGATGACAAAAAGTTGCCATGAACGTCCTTTTGAGATTGGAGCAAAATTGTGCCCCCCAGTTGGGAACTAGGTTCCCACAGACGGCGCCAAACTGTTGCGTCCTGGAATATTCGCGGCGGTAGAGAAATATATGGTTTAACGTCTTAGCATTGTACGAAAATCCGGCACGCAATCAGATAAGGAGAGAGGGTCTAGCATTTATGAGACACCAAGATTTTTACGTGGAAAACCCCTAAAAAGGGGGAAAAACCACGGGGCCTGACCCAGTTTGAATGAATCCACTAGTATTTGTAGTCGATTACAAATGAGGCCCTTCCTTAGGAGAAGGCCTTGGATTGATGTAGCAAATGTACATCATATAGATTGTATTACATGGTAGGAGTTACATATACAGGTTTGTTTGTCCTGAAGGACCGTAGTCAGCAGGAGACCGGGGTCAGAAAGACCGTTGTCTGTTGATGGAGGTCGGAAGGACCATAGTAGGCGACGGAGGTCTGAAGGACCGTAGGCGGTAGGAGACAAGGAGTTAGGTGTTAGACCCAGTGTCACTTGGAAGATCGGGTGTTGATGGTCTGGCCTTGAGTAGGATGTCGGGTCTGAACGTCGGGCCTTAAGCAGGATGTCAGGCCTTCAGCGGTACGTAGAGACTAAACGTCGGGCCTTAAGCAGGACGTCGGGTCTTCGACAGGACGTAGGGATTGAACGTCGGACCTTAAGGCAGTGGTGCAATGAAACTACGACGAGGCTTCGGTGGTGGTCCGGCGATGTTCCTGCGGTGGTCCGGCGAGGTTCCTGCGGTGGTCCGGCGGTGGTCCGGCGGGACTTCTGCGGTGGTTCGGCGGTGATCCGGCGGCCGTCGAGGAGGAGCTTCCTCCTTCTCTTCTTGCTTCTCTTGCTTGGATCCCCTCTCATGAGAAATGAGGGCTCTATTTATAGATTTTCTGGAGTGGCATGGCTTGTAAATAGGTGTGAGATCAAGGGCGAATAAGGAGTGGTCGAATGGACGGCCGATGCTGAATCCTACGATCGTACACCGTTCGTTGGTCATTTGAATGCCTTAGTGATGTCGGAATTTAGTGATCTTGGGCTCGTTGGATTCATCTCGTCGAGCCGTTCGATTCGAGTATAAGCTCGTCAAAATCAGAGTCCGTTTGGTAACTCAAATTGTGGTTTGAACCTTCCAAGAGCGCTTCGGGTTCATGATTTGGACCCCTTTGGGCTCGGATTGGGTCGAACTTGGTGTCGTTGGGTTCGTATTTCCGAGATGCTCAGTTCGATAGTAAGCTCGCTGAAATCGGAGTTCATTTGCTCCCGAATTTAATTTTCGAAGTTTCCAACAGGCTTTTGCCTCAAGATTCGTGCCCAATCAAGCCAATTTTATGACGACGTATCAGTTCTATTTATTTTTCAGATAGCAATTATAATTTATTTGATTAATATTTTATGACAATTTTTTCACTGCTCAGAAATTTATGTGATTGAAACTATTTTTATATCCAAAGTAGCTAAGGGTCTATTTAGAGGAAAATTATTTTGTATCATCACCAGACGCCTTCTGGAAGCGAATCAGGACCCGCCACGTCACTTTTTTGACGTGTACCGGTGTTGTATACCACGTGATGTGTCACAATTTATGTGATTCGTCTCCAGACTGTTCGGCGACGGCACATAATAATTTCACCTATTTAAGGCTGCTTTTTGGTTATTTTAAGTTTCATATAATAATCATAAATTTATTTTGCCACTATTTTCTTAATATTTTCTTACTATGTTTTTTAAAAAAAAATTATGGTGGAAAGATATTTTCTTCTGTCATAATAGTAAAGTTATTTTTTCAATAGCAACTTCATAATTAACTTTATGAAACATTGCAGCTATCCCAAATAATTCTAAATTACTCTTTCCATAGCGACTTTATAAATAACTTTATAAAACCAACAAGAAATTAAAACAATGAAAAAGCCATGCAAAATAGATTCCAAATATATTTTTAGCGAAAAAAATTGCTCATAATTATTAATTGCTTATAAGATAATTTTGTAAATTTTATTATATATATTCATGGGCGGATCCCCCTTAAGTCTGGGGGCAATTGTCCCCCTAAAAAAATTTTAATTTTTTAATTATATAATTTTTTAGGTAATTTGTCCATTTATATTTATTTTTTAGTCTTTATTACAAGGATTTTTAGACAATTGCCCTCTTAAAAGTTTTAAAATATTATGATATTTAGGCAATTGACCCCTAACATAATTAAACACATTGTGTAGAGGTGTTATTGTTAGGAAACGATGAACCAAACACAAAGAGAAATAATAAAAGAGAATTCATCATTTTATTTATTAATTTGAATTCCAAAAATATCCTTACAACCAAAATTTGTTTTGGGGACGTTGTGTTAGGATTTAACGGAGACAGAAAATAACAATTCAATCGTCTCCGAACGACATGCCAAATCATCGAGAAGAATTTTCGGAAGCGTACATGAATCCATTGAAAAGCAGAATTAAGGTCTTTCGATCTTCCACGTTTAGAGCGGTGTTCTCCAAGAGAGCGAGAGACCCCTTATTTTCACTCAAGATGGGAAATGAGGGAAATGAGAACTTCACCGCTTAAACTGGGGACCATGACCCTTATATACTTTAAGTGTAAATATTTTATTTCAGCCCATCATTAAAATAAAATAAATACCCGGCCTCAACACAAATTTAATTCCATACAAAAATTAAATGAGATGCCACATAAGCCAAATAATAATTTAATACTTAAATAGATCACGAACTTAATTGGCTTAATTTTAGATAGCTTATAATGTATAAAACTTTATTTATATGTATAATAATATGGGTCCACTTATAGAAATTTCCCAACAATCTCCCACTTGGACCACATATATATATATATATACATATAATTATACATTCTGAAATAACCGTAAGAGCTCAATTTTGCTATCTTTCTCAAATAACATCTCTAGACAATCTGATCCATCAATCATATCAATTTAGAATCAAAGCGACCTTTGTTACATTTTTCGTAACAAGATCCATCAATGGTCACTATATTAATATAATTAACGACATAGATCAAGTATGGATGTGTAGCATGAAAATTTCATGTAATGTGGTCTCAAATCATGACAATTTTCAACTGGTCCAATTTTATAACTCAAAAGAGTTATAACCAAAATTCAATACTTTATGCTAAACTGCAATTGAAATTTATTAACTGTATTTCAGAGTTTTCAATCACCAAAATAACAACACTTTAGTTTGATCAGAAAATAAGTTCATAATAATTGAACAACACAAACAAACTCCCACTAAGCTAGCATATCATCAAAACAGATTACACCCATACGAGTCACATGCTCATGAAATACTTTAGGTGGTAATCCTTTTGTAAGTGGGTCTGCAATCATAAAGTTTGTACTAATATGTTCAATACAAATCTGAGAACTCTGAACCCTTTCTTTCACAACAAGAAACTTTATGTCAATATGTTTTGATTTTGACGAACTCTTGTTGTTTTTGGAATATAACTCAGCTGCTTTATTATCACAATTTATCTTTAATGGTCTCTCAATGCCATCAACAATGTGTAGCCCTGTGATAAAATTTCGCAACCATATTCCCTGATTTGAAGCCTCATAACAAGCTATAAACTCTGCTTCCATTGTTGAAGAAGCTATAAGTGTCTGCTTGACACTTTTCCAAGAAATAGCTCCTCCAGCCAACATGAAAATATAGCCTGAAGTGGATCTCCTGCTATCGAGGCAACCAGCAAAATCAGAGTCGGAGTACCCCACGATCTCTAAATGATTAGATCTCTGATATGTGAGCATGAAATCTTTTGTCCTTTTTAGATACCTCATAACTCATTTCACTGCTTTCCAATGATCAATTCCTGGGTTACTTAAATATCTACCAAGCATTCCAACAATGTACGCAATATCCGGACGCGTACAAACTTGAGCATACATAAGACTCCCTACTGCTGATGCATAAGGGATCTTATCCATCTCTAGCTTTTCAACTTTATTTCTTGGGCATTGAAGCAAACTAAATTTATCTCCTTTTGCAATGGGTGTATCCCCTGGTGCACAATCCTTCATGCCAAATCTGCTTAGCACTTTATCAATATAGGCTGTTTGTGATAACCCAAGTATACCACGGGAGCGATCCCGATGAATTTGTATACCCAACACAAAAGATGCATTTCCAAGATCTTTCATTTCAAATTTATTTGAAAGAAATCTCTTAGTTTCATGCAATAAGCCTATATCACTGCTTGCTAGCAGAATATCATCGACATATAACACCAGTAAAATAAATTTACTCTCATTGACCTTCTGATAAATACATTGATCAACAGTGTTTTTCTTAAAACCAAATGAAGAAATCACTTGATCAAATTTCTTATACCATTGACGGGAAGCTTGCTTTAAACCATAGATGGATTTCTTTAATTTGCATACCAGATGTTTTGAATCAGAAGATTGAAAATTTTCTGGTTGTAACATATATATAGTTTCCTCAATGTCTCCATTAAGGAATGCAGTCTTTACATCCATCTGGTGTAGCTCTAAATCATAATGAGCTACAAGTGCCATAATGATTCTAAAAGAGTCTTTCGAAAAAACTGGAGAGAAAGTCTCTTTAAAATCAATGCCTTCCTTTTGAGTGAAACCTTTAGCAACTAGACGTGCTTTATATCTTTCAAGATTGCCTTTTGCATCCCTTTTGGTTTTAAAAATCCATTTACAACCAATAGGTTTTGCTCCTTCAGGCAATTCAGAAAGATCCCAAACATCATTGTCTTTCATCGATTTCATCTCATCTTCCATGGCTTTTATCCACTTTTGGGAATTAGAGCATTGTTTGACTTGACTGAATGAGATTGGATCATCTTCTAATCCCATATCAAACTCATGCTCTTGGAGATATACAATATAATCATCCGAAATTGTTGTTCTCCTTTCCCTTGTGGATCTCCTTAATGGCACTTCAATTTGAGGTTGTTGTCCTTCCATATGAGTGAGAGATAATTCAAGATTATTTTGATTATCTGGATTTACAATTTGAATAATATCAAGCATAGTTACTTGATCATTTTCAATTGTAACAGTAGGAATAGTAACATATTCCTCCTCAAAATCAAAATCTTTAATTTTATCACTCCCGCTATATTCAACATCCTCAATAAATTTAGCATTGCCCGTCTCAAAAAAGGATTTACTTGAGGAATCATAAAATTTAAAACCTCTTGACCTTTCAGAGTATCCAACAAAATAGCAGCTAACAGTTCTTGAGTCCAATTTTCTTTCATTAGGCTTATAAGGCCTAGCCTCAGCTGGACATCCCCAGACATGAAAATGCCTAATACTAGGCTTCTTTCCAGTCCATAACTCATATGGGGTTTTAGTTACTGCTTTACTTGGAACTCTATTGAGAATATAAACTGCAGTCTTTAAGGCTTCTCCCCAAAGTGATTCTGGTAAAGAAGAATGACTAATCATACTTCTAACCATATCCTTTAAGGTTCTGTTTCGTCTCTCAGCTACACCATTTTGACTTGGAGTCCCCAGCATAGTGTATTGAGGAACGATGCCACATTCTGCTAAATATATCGCAAAAGGGCCTGGACGTTGTTCACCTGATCCATCATATCTACCATAGTATTCACCACCACGGTCAGATTTGACAGCTTTAATCTTCTTACCAAGTTGATTTTCAACTTCAGCTTTGAAGATCTTAAATACATACAGATATTCTGATTTTTCATGTATTAAGTATAAGTACCCATAACGAGAATAATTGTCTATGAAAGTAATAAAATACTGATGACCATTCCAAGAAGCTGTAGGGAATGGGCCACAAATATCAGTATGTATTAATTCCAAGACATTTAAACTTCTTTTGGCACCTAATTTCTTAATATTTGTTTGTTTTCCCTTAATACATTCAATACAAATTTTAAAATCTGTATAATCAAGGGAATCAAGAATTCCATCTGACACAAGCCTTTCAATTCTTTGTTTAGAAATATGCCCTAAGCGCTTGTTCCATAACATAAAGGAATTCTCATCAGTCAATTTTCTCTTCGTACCAAAATTATTTATATGCAAAGTTTCATTTATCTGTGAGGCAGAAATATCTAATTTATATAGATTATCAATTAAAGAACCTGTGCCAATAACTTTAGAAAATTGAAAGAGACTAAATTTTCAATTTCCAAATGAACAAGAGTAATCAGATTTGTCCAAACATGAAATAGAAATCAGATTCCGCCTAAATGACGGTACATAAAAAGTCTCATACAAATCCAAAGTACAACTAGATTCTAAGTACAATCTATATAAGCCTACAGCCTTAACAGGAGCTTTATTGTCATTTCCTACATAGATGAATCTTTCAGCATTAGTTGGCATTCTGCTCCTTAGACAACCCTGCATAGTTACACTTATATGAGTAGTTGCACCTGTATCTATCCACCAAGTGTGATTTGGTACTAAGGATAAATTAACTTCAGAACAAACATAATTAAGAAGTTTACCCTTTTTGACGAGCCAGTTAGCATATTTTGGACAATCCTTCTTCACATGACCAGTCTTCTTGCAGAAGAAACAAGTAATAACTTGATCTTGCTTCTGTTGCACTTTAGGTTGTGAAGTCCCTTTATCTGCAGCTCCTTTAACTTTATAATTCCTTTTCCTTTTGGTAGCAAAATCATGAGAGGAAGAAGCTAAGTGAGCACTTTCTATCTTTTCTTGTTTCAATCTTTCTTCCTCTTGCACACACTGAGCAATGAGCTCATTAAGAGTCCATTTTTCCTTTTGAGTATTGTAACTTATCTTAAAAGGACTGAATTGTGCAGGAAGAGAGATTAAGACTAGATGCACAAGAATGTCATCAGACAATTCTAACTTTAATGCTCTTAGTCTTGTAACAAGATTAGACATTTCCATAATGTACTCTCTTATATTCCCTTTGCCTTTATACCGCATTGAAACAAGTTTACTAAGAATAGTACTTGTTTCGACCTTTTCAGAGCCTACGAAACGGTCTGCTATTTGGCTTAGGAATTTCTTAGCATTTTCCTCCTCAGGCATTGCACCCCTGATGGTATCTGGAATTGAGTGCTTCATGATCATTAGACTCATGCGGTTGGAACGCTCCCACTTTTCAAAATTTGCCCTTTGTTCAATAGTGCTTTCCGCAGTAAAGGCAGGAGGGCGTTCAGTCCTAATCGCATAGTCCAGATCCATACACCCAAGAACTATATTAATGTGCTCTTTCCATTTCTTAAAATTAGAACCACTAAGCACTGGAATGTTATTCAAATTGGCAGATATAGAAGAAACATTAACTGAAAAAGAACAAAAAATAATAAGCTCACAATTAGTAACAGCATATGGTGGGCCCTTTATAAGATACCTAAAACAACATCATAATTTAGTCTTTGGACAGAATTATAATTTGTAAATGGTACTCTTAAAATTAAAGTTAATAAATATTGATAATAAATTCTGCCAATAATAAGCCTTTCTTTGGACCGACTTACTATATGCATGAATAATTTTAAAATTATCACATATTTATAACTATATCTTTAGAGTCCGGCCAAAAAATTAATCTTCCTTTGGGACGATTATTTTTCGCATAGACTAGAAAAATTCTTTAGCATTATTCAAATAATTTTAAATTAAATAAATTGATTTAATAGAGGTCACTTTGGTGACATATTATTTCAATTTAATTTAATTTTGAATTAATGAATAATTATATCAAATGAGAAATATTCTCATAAAATAAGATATAAACATCTCACATTTATTTTATCTAATTCCGTAAACACAACAGGATAATTAATATTCTATGAAATAAAAATTCATATGAATATTAGTAATTACATGAAGAAAACAAAAGCCACTAAATCAAGTACAGGAATTATAATATAGATATATAACAAATTATATAATAATGACTTGTAACGTTTTCAGGAATCATCAAAATTCTAAAAAATCATATTGGGAAACGTGCAGTTATAAGAGCATAAGCACAGTTTCAATTCCGATTTAAACAATTTCAGTTATACATTAAATAATTAATGTATATATAAGAAATGTCAAAATTTAAATGAGACGTTAAAGTAACCATAATTTTTCAATAGATGCGACGTTTCACAATACACTAACCGCAAATATTAAAAATAACTAACTGTTCATCTTCATCGATGGATTTAGAATAAATCGATAAATAAACTTGATAATGAACAGTCAAGAATTAACAAACGATTGAAACACTATTCAAATAAAAAAAAAATTCTGAATTTCTCAAAACTGATTGAATATCTTAAACAAAATAGTTTTGAAAAAAATTTTTTGGCAACTGATCATTTACACAGGAAAGCAAAATCTGTGCAAATAAAAAAAAAACTTCAAATGATGATTTCTTTTGATCGAAAAACTCAAATCAACATCATGATTAGCGAAAACTATTTCTCATTGATTCAACATGACAATCGGGCTCTGATACCACTTGTTAGGATTTAACGGAGACGAAAAATAACAATTCAATCGTCTCCGAACGACATGCCAAATCATCGAGAAGAATTTTCGGAAGCGTACCTGAATCCATTGAAAAGCAGAATTAAGGTCTTTCGATCTTCCACGTTTAGAGCGGTGTTCTCCAAGAGAGCGAGAGACCCCTTCTTTTCACTCAAGATGGGAAATGAGGGAAATGAGAACTTCACCGCTTAAACTAGGGACCATGACCCTTATATACTTTAAGTGTAAATATTTTATTTCAGCCCATCATTAAAATAAAATAAATACCCGGCCTCAACACAAATTTAATTCCATACAAAATTTAAATGAGATGCCACATAAGCCAAATAATAATTTAATACTTAAATAGATCACGAACTTAATTGGCTTAATTTTAGATAGCTTATAATGTATAAAACTTTATTTATATGTATAATAATATGGGTTCACTTATAGAAATTTCCCAACACGTTGCCCCTAGAAACCCCTGCAAGGGCGCTACCCTTTGACCACGCGACCTGATCGGGCAGGTTGAGCCCCGCCAAGAGGTGCTGTCACTTTGGACCCCCGACATATCTGTGAAGCGTATGGCGATCAAGGATATGAAAATATAGGGGTCGAGCCACACTTCGACATATATTTTGTAGAAATTGAATGATTAATCATCTTTAACGATCATTTTCTTTTTGTCTCTATTGTTTAGTCGTTATCGACCCATTTTTTGTAAGGAAAGGTTGAACCAAATTCGAGGCAACACTAACATTTACTTATAAATTTGCCCATCCTGAAAATTAAAGCTCGGTCCGGGTCAATAGGCCAAATAATACGGTCAAAGAATTCCTTAATAAATTTTTTATGCTGTCTTATTAATTGTTTAGACGACCGTGTCTCAAGAAACTTTTGACCCAAGTTGTCATACTATTTTTTTTTTTCCTCCAGATAAATATTTAAAATAAATTTTTTCTTAAGGATAAACATGTTGAAAAATTTTTATTTAAAAATTATCGAAATTTTTATGTTTTTTTAATTGTGATTAAATTAGTGGTTATCATGATCAACTTCAAAAACTTTATAATATAAAAAGATCGAAAACTCTTTACAGAGAACATTGTTAATTTTATATATAAAAAAAAATCAAAAACTTCATATTTATATTTCAATAGTGAGGGTCTTTTTGGAATGGCTTTAGCTTTTAATAAAAATGATTATAAAATTATTATGAGAATTTAAAAAAAAAAAAAAAGTTGTAAAAAACAACTTGTTAAAATAGTTAATTAATAGTTAAATATAAATTATAATTATAAACTAAAAAATAAACCAGCAAAAAGTTTTTGGGAACCCACCAAAGCTTAGTTTGGTTGGTGGGTGAGTACGGTTGGGAACCCCTCAACCCGTGCTTAATTCCTCTCAAACGGTAGCGCCTCTTAAGTAGGACGCAATAATTTGCCCTCAAGGCGAATTATTGCGTCCGATCACCGGATGTCCGGACATCCAATCCAGTGACGCCACGTCACCCAAATACATTGGGTTTCGATGTATTTGGGTGACGTGGCGACACCGGATTGGTGTCCGGACGAATCCGGACACCGGAAGCAATAATTTGTCCTTAAGTAGGATCCAATCAAGTGCAGACCATGAGGTTTCAGGGGTGAGTATCTCTTCTAGGTCAGACAAGAATTAGTCACGCCTCCAAACACCCTTTCGAAGATGACATGATAAAAAAAAAGTTTTTGGGAATGAAACCTCAATATGCTTCCATGAATTTAACGTTAGATATTAATTAGATACACATTATTTTCAACATTAAATACTCCAACATAAACACTTATCTCTCTCTCCCTCTCTTCATTATTAAACAATAATTCCTCTCTTCAATCTCATTGATTGTGGCTTCGTTTGGGACGGCTTTTTTAATGCTTTCTAAAACGGAGTTTTAGTACAATTTTTTTTATTTTTTTACTAAAACTCCGTTTTAGAAAGCAATAAAAAAGCCGTCCCAAACGAAGCCTGTATCTCCCTCCCTCGCCCTATAAATGCAGGTTCCTCTCTCTTCTTCAACCAAACCAGAATCATGGAAGACAAGAAAGCTGGCGCAATTGTGAAACCAGGCGACGAAGGGATGAAGCTCGCCCTTTCAGTCATCGAAGAATTCGACATCCCGCTTGGCCTTCTGCCCCTCTCCGATGTCATCGAAGTAGGCTTCGTCCGCGAAACTGGCTATATATGGCTAACACAGAAGAACAAAATAGAGCATAATTTTAAACTGGTGAGTAAACTGGTAAGCTATGATAGAGAGATTAACGGCTATATAGAGCCCAAGCGTGTTCGGAAGCTCAAAGGGGTTAAGGCTAAGGAGCTTCTTCTATGGCCTCCTGTTAACGAGATCACAGTGGACGATCCTCCAACGGGCAAAATTCACTTCAAGAGTCTTGCTGGTATTACTAAGACCTTTCCTGTTGAAGCCTTTGCTGCCGGCCAGTAGTTTTATCTGTTGAAGCTATTGTTTCTGCAACTTCTCTTGGACTCTGGGTTGGTTCCTGATAATGAAGTAATTTTAGGGTTTTTAGGATCTGTTGTACTGTGCAAGGTGAAATAAATTGGAGAATCCTAACTAATAGGTCTGATTTGATTAATGCTCAGCTTGTCAAAATAATTAAAATAAAAAAAATAAATAAAAGATGGGGAAGAAAGATTTCATAGAAAATCAGAACATGTAAACGTTTGGGATTGCCTTAATATTAAAGCAATTCAATACTTTTTTTCTATTTAGGTTTTTTTATATTTAGGTTTTATTTGAGATAGCTTTATTATAAATTTCTAAAATAATTTTTTAGTATAATTTTTTTTTAAATGATTAAAAAAAAATTGTTTTAGAAAATAGTAAAAAAAATTGTTTCAAAAGAAGTCTTAGATTGGAGAATTAATTTAAGTTTATTTGTTTTTTATTTTAAAAGCTCCGTTCATAATCTTTATAAAAATAGATTTTTAAAGACAAATTTAGAATAACTGTAGAACAAGAACTACCGAAACAGCATAAGGAACCGAGAAGATGATAAAGGAAATTGTATATTATTTCATCTCCTTACCCTAGTACTTACAGTTCTATATATAGCCAATATAAATACAAGTGACCAATGATTTACATCCACGTGTAAAGTAATATCAAGAAATATTTATCTATTATTTACATGGTATAATACGCCCCTGCAAACTGATGGATTCTGTTGCACGGTCAGTTTGGTTCTGAGCGAGGTAAATCTTGGTGTTGATAGAGCTCTGGTGAAGATGTCAGCAACCTGATCGATGGTACTAATAGGAAGAATGCTGATGTTTTTGTTGAGAATATCATCTCTAATGAATATTTGGTCGATCTCTATGTGTTTGGTTCTTGCATGGAACACTGGGTTGTTTGCCAAAGCAATGGCTGATGTGTTATCGCAATAGATTTGTGTCGGTTGATCTTGAGCTATACCAAAATCTGCTAGGAGTCGGCGAGTCCAGATTACGTCTGAGGTTAGAGCCGCCAAGGCTCTATATTCCGATTCTGTAGATGATCTAGCGACCGTGTGTTGCTTTTGGACTGTCCAAGAGATGATCGAATCACCCAAGAAAGAGCAGTATCCAGTTGTAGATTTACACGAGATAGGATCTCCGGCCCAGTCGGCATCTGAAAAACATCAAAGAATAAGATTAGATTTATTAATTGGAATACCATAGTTCAGCGTACCTTTGATATAGCGCAGAAGACGTTTGAGTAAGTAGAAGTGTTCGGGCAGAGGTTGATGCATATGTTGTGATAAGAGATTAATACTATATGCCATGTCCGGTCTAGTCAACGTCAGATACTGCAACGAGCCTACCATGCGTCTGTAGTCGTGAGGGTCGGAGAGTATAGTTTGTGGAGGAATTTCAGACGGAAACTTGGTACAGGACGTGTTTGCAAGAGGGTTGCAATCCGTGAGATGTGCCTGTTTTAAGAGCGATGCTGCATATTTTTTGTGATGCCCCAAGATCTAACTTGGAAAGAATGTCAATCAATTTCACAACAATTTACCAGAGTTATCTATAAACCTTCAGTAAGCAATCTATCAAACATCTATAAAATTTAAACATCAATATACAAGTCGATTCACATCTCAAAACATCATATACAATACTCAGGAACTAAACTACCAATACAAGTAAAGAAACTATCCTGTCCTGAGTACAAAAGAATCATCTATCGATCAAAAGACAAAAACCTGAAGATCTGGATCAATTCCTATCTCCTGCTCCCGAGCCCTGACCTGAAAATATCAACCACATATAATGAGCTTTACAAAGCCCAGCAGGTCACCTAATACCTATAACTGAAATCAAAGCACGGCGATGCTATCAATATGCATGTCAATCTATCAATCCGAATCAATCAAGGGTCAATGAGTTTATGCAGCGGAAATCCATAGTCAATAAAACCAGTCAATGCAGCGGCAGGCAATTCGATAAATCAACGCAATCAATCAATATCCGTCAATCAAATCAATACGGTCAAATCAATACGATCTATTTAATGAAATCAATCGAGGAAAGCAATACGATAAATTTCAATCCATTCTGACAAGAAATCTATACAACAGTCAATACGGTGTAGAACAGTAGCAACAGCGAGTCTATAAAATCTATAGGCAGCAATATCAATGAATCGGTAGGCAGTAGTCCAAATCCACGCTATCAATGCAGTATCTATATCTATCAATGTCTATATCAATGCTCAGTAGTTAATCGATGAAATTAATGAAATCGTACTATGCAGTAAATCTGATCAAATCAATAAAGTAGAAATTGATAAAGCAATAGATCCGTGAGTCAATACAGTAAACATGCATTTCAATACTATATACTGAACAAGTACAAACTACTGGCTATGTTGCTGTTGTAGATTCTATATTGCTGTTGTAGATTCGTACATTGGTTCTATCAATAAGAGTCGTCACTCTTTTCGCCCGTCGGCATATCAATAAACTCCTTATGTCTCCCTTCAATAATCAATAATCAATGTTTAAAGGAAAGCCCGTCGGCCCACCATCCTGTACAGGTATCAATATCAATCTCCAACCAATGTTCAACCAGGTTCCACTTGCGATCAGTATCAATAGTCAATTCAATCAATAAGCAATTCAATAGTCAATATTAAAGCAATCATATCAATAATCATATTCATATCGATTCAATCTATCAATCCCAGACAATTCAGAAATCATACGAAAATCGGGCAGAGTAACGGCAGTCTATCGAATTTACACAAAAATCCCGCAAAAGACACAAATTCCAAATCTTTCCAAATTACAGACGAAGATCCACGGCATCAATACAAGACTATCAATCTATAGAGTCCAAATCAAATCAAGTCCTGATAATTTTCTATTCAATTAAAATCGCGTAGAATCAATTCCGACCGGTAAAATCATCGCAGAAAACACTCAAATCGTGTGTAATAATCATATCTATAACATATCAGAAGTTGTGCGGTGAAAGTTGTGTCAATATCAAATCACGTCAAAAGTTCGACTACGAAAACACAAAACAGATCTCAACTCGGTCAAAACACAACATCTTTGAAAACAGAAACAGGGTTCGGAGTCCTTACCACGAGATCTTCACTTTTCCCAACAGCAGCGTCGGACGAAAAGCGCTCCGCGGTCTCCGAAAACCAGCTTTTCTCTTTTTCCTTTTCTCTTTCTCTCTCCTCAGATATTTCTCTCTCTTCAAAATATCTCATTTCTATATATATCCAGACTGATCGTCCTGGACGATCGAGCTTCGTACCGGACGATCCATGAAGAGAAGAATTTCGTCCAGACGAAAAATTACATATCGTCCCTGGCGAAGGGTTCTCTGACTTATTTTCGTCCAGATGATCCTGATTTCGTCCAGACGAACCATACAGCCAAACATGATTTTTCTACACAACCTGCACCGATCGTCCCGGACGATCCAACTTCGTCCAGACGAACCTGAAGCAAAAACTGATATTACATTTTTGCTGTGACAGAAAGTAGGCATCCTTATAGAAGTCTATTTTAATACCGAGAAAATCGTTTGCATTACCCAGATGCTTCATGTTAAATTTATTATTAAGTTGGGAAATGATGTTAGAAACTTCCTTAGAATTATTTCCTGTAATTAATATATCATCCACATACATGAGTAAGTAAATTTGAATGTTTATTTTGCGAAAGATAAGAAGTGAAGGATCAGCTTTACTATGAAAGAACCCGATTGAAACAAGGTATGAGGTGAACGTGTTATACCATTGACGCAGTGCCTGCTTTAATCCATTAATAGCTTTCTGGAGATGACATACGTAATCAGGGTGAGTAGAGTCTTCGAATCCTTTGGGTTGTGCCATATACACTGTCTCAGATAGTTGTCCGTGCAAAAATGCATTGGCTACATCTAATTGATGAACTTGCCAATCTTGTTGAAGGGCCACCGTGAGCAGGATCCGTATGGATGGTAGTTTGGCTACTGGACTGAAAATTTTCGTATAATCCAGCACGTATTCTTGATTGTTTCCTTGAGCAACTAAGCGGGCTTTTTGTTTAGCAATGGTACCGTCTTCATGAAGTTTTATTCTATACGTCCATTTGCATCCAAGCACATGTGTTGTAGATTGCGATTTGACTAAGCTCCAGGTTCCTTGATTCGTTAATGCGAAAAATTCGTCTGCCATCGCCTTGCACCATTCAGGATGCTTGGCAGCTTCAATATATGTGGTTGGAGCTATTGTAGGATCTGAGTGACTGTCTCTGTGAAGAAGATTTAGACGATTTCGAGTCTTAAGATTACCTGACTTAAATCTTGTCACCATCGGATGACTGGAAGGTTGTGGCATGTTAGCTGGCTGGAGTGCAGTTGGAGGTTGAAGTTGCAGTGGATTTGATTCAGCGTCACTAGAATGATGTGTGACCCGAGGTAAAACCGGGACAGATGTTGTTTGAGGTGGCGTGATGATGGTAGATGATATAGGTTTGGATGTGGAAGCAGATATGGGTTGAAGCAGTAATGGCAGGGTTGTTGACTGAGAGTTGTTGGAAGATTGTATTGAGGATTGGAAAGGAAAGACAGTTTCTGTGAATGTTGTGTGGCGAGAAATATAGATTTTGTTAGTAGTCAAATCTAGACACCTATATCCCTTGTATTGATCAGAGTACCCAAGAAACACACATTGTGTGGATTTTGGTGAGAATTTGTGACGATTCTGGTTCGGAAGCAGTGGAAAGCAGGCACATCCAAATGTGCGTAGGTGATCATATTGAGGTGGGGTTTTGTGTATTAATTCAAATGGTGAAATCTGACTGGTGTGTATGGAAGGCATTCGGTTGATTAGGTAAACCGAAGTTAAGACAGCTTCAGTCCAGTAGAGATAGGGAACGTATACAGTGTGAAGAAGCATTCTGGATGTTTCAATAATATGACGTGTTTGCGTTCCGCAACACCATTTTGTTGCGGAGTATAAGGGCATGATAACTGATGAGTTATGCTGTGGTCGCGAAGGTAGGATTCGAATCGATTGCTTGTATATTCCTTTCCACCATCCGTGCGAATCATCTTGATAGATCTTGAAGTGTAATTCTCTACCTGTTTCTTGAAGTTTAGAAATATTTCAAACAGATCAGATTTAAATCGCATTGAAAATATCCAAGAAAATCTAAAAAAATCATCCACAAATAAAGCATAATAACGAAAGCCTTACGTTGAAATAACCGGGGCCGGCCCCCAAATGTCAGAATGAATAAGCTCAAGCAAATTTCTACTATGATTCATAGATTGTTCAAACATGAGTTTATGACTTTTGGATTCTTTGCAAGATGTACAAGAACCATTATTACTAGGTATACTAAGCTGCGGATTACTTCTGGAAATCAATTTGGTAACTCGTTCATGCGGGTGACCAAGTCTCTGATGCCAGCAAGCGGCGGAGGTCGTGGAGACAGATAGCGCCTTGCTGGATTTATTTTGCTTCCCTGTTTTAACTGAGTATAATCCATCATTGCACGGACCTTGCAAAAGGACCCGCTGTGTCTTCATATCCTTCAAAATGAAGCCCGAGGCATCAAACATAATAGATATAGGATTATTGTGAATTTACTGAGAAATAGATAACAGATTATAACGTAAAGCATGTGAATGAAGAATATGGGAAAGTTTTAGCTTACTAGACGGAGTTGGTAATAATCCAACTCCGGAGTTCGCAATGCTTAGAGCTCTTCCGTCCCCAACAACTATGCTGTCAGATCCATGGTATGGTATGGATATGGTGAGATTATCCATCGAATTTGTGAGATGCGATGTAGCCCCCGAGTCTAGGAACCAGGATGTGTTCGTATTGTCGGGAGTTGCCACAAGAGCTTGAGCAGAGTGATTTGGTGCTGCGGGAACGTAATTCGCATTGTGATGATGCCAACAGTTCGTGGCTGAGTGACCGCGTTTGAGGAAGATCTGGCACGTTATGACTGGATGACCAGTTTGCCTGCTTGACTGGCCGGAAGTAGACTGCTGGCGTCCCCTGTTTCTTCTGCCTCTGCCACGGGAGGCATATAAGGCAACGTGAGGGTCTGCTGTCGGAGCATTTCTTGCTGCATCAGATGCAAGATTGATTTCCTCACTGAGTAAAAGGGGATAGACATGATCCAAGCTAATTGGTGTTAGCATTGTCCTAATGGATGTTTTAAAGGATTGAAAAGATGTGGGCAAGCCATTGAGGATATACAGGATAATATCCTCATTGTCTACTACAGAGCCAGCAGACGCGATTTGATCCACTAGGTTCTTGATTTCTGAGAGATATTGGGTCATAGTCATGTTCTTGAGGGAAATATTGTGGAGGGCATTTTTGAGTTGAATGACCTTGGATCTATTGGTAGCTTGAAACCGATTTGCGAGCATCAACCATATAGCCGCAGTGGTTTCACGATTAACCACATAGGGAAGGATAGTAGAGGAAATGGTAGAGCATAGCGAGGCGACAAGATTTTGATCGTTGAGACACCATTGTTGAAAAAGAGGGTTCGGTCGAACCGATCCATCAGATGTAGTGATGGATGGGGAGGGAGAAGAGAAAGAGGAATCAAGAAATTTGTCGAACCCGTTGGCACGAAAGACCTTCAAGATCTAATATCGCCACACAGAGTAATTGTCTTGCGTCAGCTGGATTGGAACAATATGTTTGATGTTTGAAACGACAAACTTGAGCGTGGAGGAGATGAGTTGCGAGTCTCGCCGATCGGACTCAGTGCTCTCACTGAGATTGGAGGAGACGGAGTTCGTCATTTGCCCGAGGCAAAACCTAGGTATCTGATACCATGTAGAACAAGAACTACCGAAACAGCAGAAGGAACCAAGAAGATGATAAATGAAATTGTATATTATTTCATCTCCTTACCCTAGTACTTACAGTTCTATATATAGCCAATATAAATACAAGTGACCAATTTACATCCACGTGTAAAGTAATATCAAGAAATATTTATCTATTATTTACATGGTCTAATAATAACGATGAAAAAATTTATTTTTAAACACACTTTATTTTTTTAAATAGCTTTTCTTAACACGAAAGCAAAAAAATTGCGAAACAAAACCTTAGTACCACTTTTGAAAAGATGGATGTAAAATTAC
Source organism: Dendrobium nobile (assembly GCA_022539455.1). Lineage (NCBI taxonomy): Eukaryota > Viridiplantae > Streptophyta > Magnoliopsida > Asparagales > Orchidaceae > Dendrobium > Dendrobium nobile. The sequence goes on from CM039735.1 coordinate 9,489,748, forward strand.
TATTGAGAAAACTAATTTTTAAAAGCTATTAACAAAAAACTTATTAACATAGAGTTTCATTGAAAATAACAAGAAAATAATAATCAGTTAGAATTATGATTTTTTTTATTTTTATTTGGCGTTGGACTGTATTATACTCTTATGCATAATTTAACATACTTTTATATTTTAATAAAGGTAATATATCATCAAAAAATTACCTTGGTTAGACACGAATCTCGAGATAAAATCAAGTTGGAGACTTCAAAAATTAATTTGGAGACCATCTCAACTCCGATTTCAGCGAACTTATAGTTGAACTGAACGTTTCGGAAATAAGAAACCAGCAATACCAAATTCGAGCCAAACTGAGCCCAAAAGGGTCCAAATCAAAGACCCAAACCGCATTTGGAAGATTCAATCCATAATTTGGATTACCAAACAGTTTTCTAACATGACATGCTTATAGTCGAATCGAGCGGCTCGATGAGCCGAATCCAACGAGCTCAAGATCGTTGAGTTATGATATCATTAAGACATTCAAATGACTAATAAACAGTCCATGATCAAGGGATTCAACATTGGTCGTCCATTCAAACCACTCCCAATTTACTCATGATCATCTTCCTCCTATTTACTGGTCATGCCACTATCAGAAAACTATAAATAGATCACTCATTTCTTATAGAAGAAGGACTCCAGACTAGAGGGAAGAAGGATGCCCAAGCAAGAAAAGAAGAAAAGGAAGCAAAGAAAAGACTCCTCGACCACTGCATGTCGAACTTTCACCTAGTAGCCTGCCGACACCGAAGTTCTGCCAGAATTTCATCTAACGCTGGAGTTCTGCCCAAAGCCGAACCTCCGTTCGTCACCGGACTTCTACCCAACGTCGGACATCTACCCGACGTCATACTTATGCTCTTCGCCGGACTTTCGATAGACTTCTATCCGACGCTAGATTGCTGTCCACGACAAACTTCTACCCAACGTCGGACTTGCACCCGTAATAGGATTCTTATCCAACATCGGACTTCTACCCCTCACTGGATTCTTACCCAATGCTGCATTTTCGCCCGTCGTTGGATTCCTGTCGGACGCTGCACTTCTGTAGGACCACCACACGAGGCCCAGACTTCCATCAGACCACCACCTGAGGCTTAGACTTCCACCAGATTACCACTTGAGGCCCAAAGTTCCTCCGAACCACCACCTGAGGCCCGGACTTCTACAGGACCACCACCTGAGGTCCAGACTTCTACTGGACCACCACCTGAGGCACTGACTTCTGTCGGACCACCACCTAATACCTAGAGTTCTGTCAGACCACCACCTAAGACCCGGACTTTTGTCGGACCATCACCTGAGGTCCGGACTTCTATCAGACCACCACCTGACAACCAGAGTTCTATTGGACCTCCACCTGAGGCTTGAACTTCTGTCCGGCCACCACCTGACTCCTAGAGTTCTACCGGAATACCACCCTACTACTATGGTCTTTCGAACCCCTGTCTCCTGCCGACTATGGTCCTTCCGACCTCCGTCGCCTACTACTATCCTTCTAACCTACATCGTTAGACAATAATCTTTCTAACCCCGATCTCCTGCCTACTACGATCTTTCCGACCTTTATCCTATCGACTATGGTCATGTTGACCAAACAAATATGTCTATGTTTATTATTGTAACTCCCATCATATAAATATATAATGCACTCTATATGATGTACATTTTTGACATCATGCCAAGGTCTTCTCCCAATGAAGGGGATCATTTGTAATAAACTACAAATACTAGTGGATTCATTTAAACTGGACTAGACCCCATGAATTTTCCCCTTTATCATGGGTTTCCACGTAAAAAACTATGGTCTCTCTTATGAACGTTACACCCTCTCTTATTTGTGTGCGTGTTGGATCTTCGTATAACGCTAAGACGTTAAACTTCATATTTCTCTACCGTCGCGAATATTCTAGGACGCAACAAAAGGTATGTATTTTAACCTGAAACATACATTTATTTTCAGTGATTTTGTATTTGGTGAATTTAACCTCCCCCAAATCGATACATATATATTTTCGCTTAATATCAATTTTTCATTGTGTAATCTTATATATATATATATATATATATATATATATATATATATATATATATATATATATATATTATATATATATATATATTATTTTTATGAGTATTTTGACTATAATACTATTACATTTTATAACATAAAATTATAGTTATAATTTTTTGAAGTTCATTGATAATTTACAGATTATTTTGCATTTCATCCATTAAAAATAGATTTACTACATATTATTATATTTTATACATGATATTGTGTTAATAAAATAAGTGATACAATTGATATATGATAAATATAATATTTATATGTAAGTAAGTAAGGCTCGTTATTAACACTATAATTAATACATGTTAACTCTTAAATTGATGATATATTGTACAACAGGGTGAGTTGATAGACTTTCCTTAAAATAAATATTTGTGGTGTAATCATAAATGATAGCCTGTAATTGATTGACTAAATTACTTGAACAGCTAGAGAACAGCTAGGTTAGTTTATTATTTTGTATTTTATGTTATTTTTTTGCAACTAGAAGAGGTATAATGGATGGATGTTATAGATTGAACTTCTGATTATTGTATAAGAATTTTGATTTGTGATGTATATTGATGAATGACATGAAAAATATAAAAGCTTTCGATGTTTTAGATTAATATAAAATGAAATTAGAGACTCTGATAGATTAATTAAAAATAAAAAAAATGCAATTCTTTCGATTTAAATCTTAGGGCGTCACATGTGGCAAGCCGCCCACTCAAAAAGAATGTTGTTTTTATAAGCATTTATTTATTTTTTTAACAAGAGATATATTCTACATTTAAAAATAAAATTAAATTTGTGGAATAAAATACATTTATAGTTTACATTAATTCATTTAAAGGTATATGTATTTAATATTTCTAGGCATATTTTTAAAATTTTATTTTGCTATTCTAAATGATTTTCCTTAATTTGATATTTAATTTTTAAATTTCGTTCACCATAATGATACTTTTTTTGTTTAATATCTCATCAAGATGTTTGCTTCTAACTTTAAATTTGTGACATTTAATATCTCAACAACAACAATATCAAGCCTTTAGCATTGTCATTGTAAGGTCTCAAGTTCTAATCGTGTTGGGTTAGATAGTCAACAACCAGCATAAAATTTATTATATAATCATGACATTTTATATCTCAAACTAAAAATAATTCAAAACAACCTTAAAATGATTTTTTTAATCATAAAAATGAATATTAGCCATCAATTTCAATAACTCTATTCAAAATGTTAAAAATTTCGTTGATATTGTCAATATTAAAAAAAATACTTATTTGCAAATAAAAATAAATGATTATTCTTTTTAAAGTTTCTTATTAATATTTTTTCTTATACAAAAATCTTGAGTTACTTCATCAATATTTTTTTACATTGCTATTCTCTACAACTAATTTCATAGAAATAAATAGAATTAACAGCCAAAATGATCCTCCGACTCTCTAAGAATGATCAAAATAATCTCCTATTATTTAAAAATCCTATTTTAATTCATTTGCACATAAAATGATAAATTTGATCTTTTAATAAATACTTTATACAGTTGAAGATTATTTTTATTCATAAAAAAAATTTGGAGCCAATCCGATCTTTTTTTTTAATAAATATAACGAAACTATGTTGATATTTTTTGCTTATCTATAATTAAAAACTCATAATTTTAGACTTATTTTGGAACGACTTTTTAAAGTTGTTTTCTATTATAAAAATTAAAATTTTTTGACTAAAATTTTATTTTTAAAAACAGTAAAAAAGTAGACAAAATCTTAGTCTATTTGAGATGACATTTTTATTGTTTTTTAAAATAGAATTTTAGTATTAAAACTCTATTTTAAGAATCAATAAAAAAGTAGTCTCAAATGACACCTTTGGGATGACTTTTTTCTTCTTAAAACAGCTTTTGATACCAAAATTTTAATTACTTTAAGAAATAGTAAAAAAATCGTCTCAAACAAAGCTTAGACTTCATTTGGGATGACTGTTTACTGTTTTTTAAAATAGCTTTCTAATATAAAAATTTTAATTTTGGTATTAAAAAATTGCTTAAAAAAATAATAAATTTATCCAAACTAAGCCTTAGTTAATAATTACAACACGTAACAATCTCCTCTACTCGACGAACAATTTGTTAGACAATACCTTCTGGATGTAACCTGTACCGTGCTCTTATTACTTCCCTGCCATTACTATTTCTATATTTTTGGGAAGAACCGGGGCAAAGCCCATTTTATTAAGATAAATAAGGTACAATAAAACAAGACTTACAGGAAAGCAAAAACAATTCTAAGACAAATGATCAACTCAAGCAAAAAGCCTCACAAAGAGCAAAATAAAACAAAGACATAAACACTACATATCAAAAAACACTAATAAAACAGAAGCTTCACAGCAAGAACAGCAAAGTAATCAAGCAGCATCGGGTGATCACCCGCTCCAGCCAGACAGAGGAAAGACCAAAACTTCAGTAGAATTGAAATTTTTCAAGAAGATGTTGATAATGCTTCCAGGTACAAGTCTTGACCCGAATAGCATTTTTAATAGAAATGATAATGTACTCCAAAGTATTCCATTTGTTATCAAATTTGCGATTATTTCTTTCTCTCCAAAGATGATACACAGTGCAGCCAATAGTAAGCCAGCAGAAATTCTTTTCCCATTTGGACATAAGCAGCTGGTTATCCATGTAATCAAATACCTGAATCAAATTCGGTCTAAGTAAGAAAGAGTTTAATTCAGGAATTAGCTTGTTAATGACATTAAAAGTAAAATCACAGTTAAAGAAAAGATGGTTGTGATCTTCCTGGGCATTGTTGCAAAAACAGCAAACCGGATTGACCTGGATAAATTTTTTGATTAACAAATCAGCCACTTTCAGTTTCTGCAAAATGGTCATCCAAGTAAGAATAGAATATCTAAGAGAGTAAGATTTATACCACACATACTTGTGCCAGTTAACCTCCTTTAAATGCGCATAATAAGAATTCAAAAAATTTTTAAAATTCGGGTTTAAAGAGCCGTCCCAAGCCAAAGCCGGTTGCTCTTTAATCTCAATGGCACAAATAACCTGTTTCATATTAGCGGGAATAAAGTCTGGGAGAGCCCAAACCTTTTCCCTAATACAACAATTAATAGATAACCCCGAACACCTTTGATTTATCTGAATAAATTCAGATAAAGTCTTCCCCTTTATCCAAGGATCCCAGCATAATGAAAAATTCGAAGTAGGATTAATATTGAAAGAAAGATGATTCCTAATTTTAAATGCAGTGGAACAAATACTTTTCCAGAATTTAGAGGCTTTGGCAACCGGAGGCTTCCAAGGTGAATAGTATTTTCTTTTGAACCAAGAATAAATCAAACTATCCTGAGTAAGCAAATTTCAAATGAAAGTGCATTGATAGCTATAATAACATGCATCAATAGAAACAATACCTAAACCACCATTTTGCTTGGGGAGAACCGTATTCTCCCAAGAAATCATATGCACTTTCTTACCTTTAATGTTCCCATGGTAAAGAAATTTAGAACACAGCTTGCTGATAGTCTTACAAATACCTTTAGGTATAATAGACCCTTTGATCCAATAGGCAAGAGTATTTGAAATAGTGAATTTAAGAAACTGAACTCTACCAGCTAAAGAAAGAAATCTCACCTTCCAGCCTTCAAGAAGAGAAATAATTTTATCTAAGAGCACTTGGAAATGATTAGCTTTCAGCCTTTCTGGAGATATCGGAATCCCCAGATAGGTAAAGAAACTACTCCTCTGCGTAATTCCCACAATGCTACAAAATTGATCAGTCTCAGCAGTGTTATTAGAAAAAATAATAGAGCTTTTAGTGGGATTGATGTTAAGACCGGAAGAATCCGCAAAATCCGTCAGAATATTCATAAGGTTAGTAGCATTTTGAACTTTGGCCATCCCAAAAACCAGAAGATCATCAGCGTACATAAGGTGATTAAAATTCTTGCCATTAATATTAAAAATAGGATTATTATTCCCCAAAAAATTCGTCGAGAGACTGCAAGAAAGAGCATCCATAACAATACAGAACAGAAGGGGAGATAAAGGACACCCTTGTCTCAATCCAGAGGAGGAGTTAAAAAACCCCTCCAAGGACCCATTTAGGCAAATAGAAAAATGCACATTAGAAATACAGCAATTAATCCAATTAATAAACATATCAGGAAAACCCTTACTCCTCATCCTATTCAACAGAAATTTACGAGAAACAGTATCAAAGGCTTTCTTAATATCAAGCTTAACACAAAAAAGATTGCTATTAAAATTAAATTCTCTAAGAATTTCAGAAGCAAGCAGAATGTTATCAGTAGTGCACCTATTATTAATGAACCCAGCTTGGCTCTCGTGAATAATAAAAGGTAAGACCAACTTCAAACGATTAGCCAAAAGCTTCGCAATAATTTTATAAAAAACATTACATAACGAAATAGGCCTGTAGTCATTAATATTAGAAGCATGCGGTTTTTTAGGAATTAGAGTAATAGCCGAAGCTTTCACCCCTTTGGGAAGGTGACAAGAAGTGAAAAAACTTTTAATAGCTTTGCAAAACTTATGCCCAATGATATGCCAAGATTTCTTATAAAAATCAAACGAATAGCCATCAGGACCAGGCGCAGAGGAAGAGGACCCGTTAAACACCACATTTTTAATATCTAAATCAGTAAACGGCAAAGTTAAGGAGTCAACCAAATTAGAGGGAATAATGTTACCAACAGGAATATTGAAACCATTCTCATTAAGAGGTCTGGGAGAGTTAAAAACCTTTTTAAAATGATTAATAATAGCATCAGCAATACTGGCCTTGTTATCAAACTTACCCTCAGAAGTGGTGATCTCTTTGATGACGTTAATATTATTTCTAGATCTAATATGAGCAAATAAAAAACCAAGATCATTCTCCCCATTCCTGAGCCATTTAGTCTTTGCTCTTTGGTACAACCAAGAGGACCAAGCTCTATTAAGAGAATTCAGATTGTCACAGGATTGTTTATAACGTAAATTTAAATTCATGTTCAACGGATCCTGCTGCAAGTCCACAATATATTGTTGTTGCTTATACTTCAAATCATTCATAGCATCTAACAGGTAGCAAGAAGATGACCAATTTTTACTCTTAAGAGACGTTTTAAGAATCTGCAACGATTTATAAAAAGCAGCAATAGAACTACAGTTAAAATGCTGATCAAAAGCATTTAAAACAGTCTCCCAGAACCCTTCCATGTTAACCCAAAAATTTTTAAACATGAATCTAGACGGGTTTTTATCACAATTAGAAACAATTAAAATTAACGGGGAATGATCTGAGCTGTGTGTAGGAAGAACTTTATAATAAGCATCATGAAACCTATCAAGCATAGCATTGTTAGTAAGCATCCTATCTAATTTAATATGAATAGGAGACTCAAGTCTTTGATTATACCAAGTATAGAAAAGACCAACTGATGCTAAATCAAGAAGACCACAGTCAAAAATAACTTTGTTAAGCTCACCCAACTGACTATTCTGTGTACTCTGTCCACCGGCCTTCTCATCCTCAGATCTATAGCAATTAAAATCACCCATGATAATCCAGGCCATAGAGGGATCCGGCACCAGATTATTCAACTGATCCCATAAAATATTCCTATCATACACGTTATTAGCAGCATAAATAACAGAAATTAAAACAGGCGGATGATTACCAACAGTGACAGTGCCATGGATGATTTGAGAATCAATAAAGAGGGGAGAAAAGGAAATAATAGACGGATCCCATTTAATCCAGATTCTACCTGGATTCGAATGCTCAAAATTATTAATACTTTCCTCAGTATTAAAAATCATATGCGATTTTACGAACCAGGGGTCATGAATAGACTCCATGTTAACTTTAGCTTCTAAAATGCACAATAAACCGAGATTATTAGCAGTAACCAGCTCTCTACAAGCTTTAACTTTGTTAGGGTTATTGAAACCCCTAACATTCCAACAACCAATATGCGGAAAAAACATTAAAATTTAGAATTTTTCCCCTTCCTGGCCGACTTAGCTCTAGTAGTCATCGAGACCGGTGAAGTTTGATTTTTGTTTCCAGAAGAAGAGGGAGAGGAGGAAACTTCATTAACTAAATTAAAATCATGTAAATTACTTACAGAGTCGGTCTCCTCCATCACTAGGTCCGGAGGATCATCTGTTTGTAGAGCCGAGAATTTGTTTGACAGCATAACCTTAGTTGGAGGGATTTCAGCGGGAATAGAAGGTTGCCCAGAAGATGAACTTTCTTCAATAGGAGAATTCAGATTAGGAATAATTGCATCATTATCAATGCAATTATTAGGAATCCGGGAAGAATTTTCCTTTTCTAACATCTGAGATAATTTTGGAAAGGAGTTAACGTTCAAGTTATTACTTTCCATAATTACCTTTTCCGTATATGAGGGCTTCGCCGGAGCTAAACTTTCCTTATCCGGAGAGGTGGGCTTCGCCGGAGCCGGAACCGAAATTTGGGATCTAGGGTTTCGGCTAAGACTTCTACCTCTGTTTTTGGATTTAGGAGGGGGAATAACAACCTGCACAGGGTTAGGGTTTGACTTACAAGCAGCATAATTGTGAACCAAGGATCCACAACCTTCACACCGACTTGGCTTCCAGTCGTAAATAACTTTGAGCATTATATCTTGTCCTTCAATGTTGATGGGAATTTCATCCGGGAGAGTTGAATCTTTAGTGATAGAAACGCAGACTCTAGCATATGTTAATCTAGCTCTTTTAGCAGTAAGAGAATCCACAGATAAAGGGTTACCAATATAACTTGCTATAGTAGATATTCCCTTTGGGGTCCAAAGAGCCAAGGGAAGATCAACTATTTTTATCCAAAGAGGAATAGAAGAAAGTTCATCCCTCTTTGGTTGGAATTTAGGAGACCATTTTTGGAGAATAAATGGTTTCCCTAACATGAACCATGGTCCTCCCGACCAGACAAGATCAAAATCTTCTTGATTCGAGAATTTGATCAGGAAAAATCCATCCGCTAACGAAAGTAATGAAAACGAACCTTTCAGTATCCAAACCTTTTTCATTGCGGTGAGAAGACGCTCATAATACGGCCTTGGCCCTAGAGAATAGCCGATCAATGAAAAAGACCATACCGAGATGCCTTCAGATAGATCTTCTCCCTTAAAAAAGAGTTTTTGATTTGGGCGAACAAAGGAGACCGGGAAATCTTCCTTAGACACAGAAGGATTTGCCAGGTTTTTAGCGAAGGAACCAGTTTGAGATGCAGGAATCGGACCCAGGATGGAAGAATGAAGAGGGGGGAATTCGTTAATCTCCATCAGGGAGAGGATTTACCTCTCCCGATCGGAGAACGAAGGCGGCGCGGAGGTCAGAGCGGAGAAAACCCTAGGATCGCCAAAATATCCCAGAGCACTCAGAGAGCCTAAGCAGCCAGATTTCTATTTCTATATAAATGTACATGTACTCACTTAAGACATAATAATACAATTCTATTTTCTCCTCCTTATGTCTGCTTCTCTGCTCCACGGGTAACACCCGTGAGTTCTTCTCTTCTTCCTTTTCTTGTTCTGACATGGTATCAGAGCAGTGATGGGAGATCAAGATTCGTCTTCCTCTCTCCCTCTTCCCTCCTCTACTCTGGCCGGCAACACCACCACCGATTTTATCATTCCAGCTCCTCTCAAATTTCTTATATCCAATATCAAGAACCTTATTCCTCACCCCCTAACCTTAGACAATTATGCGATATGGCGGATCCAAGTGCTTCAACAAGTCTCTGCAAACAACTACGCCGTCATCTCACCGGCTCCACACCAAAGCCGACGAACAGCAACTCTCAAGAATCCACCGCCTGGGCTCTCGTCGATAGCAACCTAATTTCTGCCCTTTTCGCTACAATATCGCCGTCTATTCTTCCCTGTGTCATCAACGCCACCACCGCTCATGAAGTCTGGACAACTCTCGAACGCCGCCTTCAACCAACCAGTCGTTCAAGAGTTATTCAACTCAAGAACGAACTACATCACATACAACTCAAGAACCAGTCTATGCAACAGTATCTCACTCAGGTCAAACAGATTGTTGACAACATAGCAGCATCAGGATCCACGATGGATCCAGAAGATATTATACATTACATACTCAATGGGCTTCCGGCCATGTACAACTCATTCAAGACTTACGTTCGAAATTCCCCCCTTCCCGTCGATCTGGACTTTTTATACGCACAGCTGTGTAGTGAAGAAATTCACATCAGTCAAGAGAACCTCAAAACTCAGACCACTGATCAAACGGCGTTCTATTCCACGCTGAAAACTCAGCAATCCGACCGGACTCAAAAGAGGTACACCAAGAACAAGAACGGTAACTCCTACTCCCAATCCTCTAAACCTGCACCTCCAACCGTCTCCTCCATGCCCACTACAAGATCGTTGTGCCAAATCTGTGAAAAATCCAGTCACATTGCGATAAATTGCTGGCATCGCTGTAATTTTAAATATGCTCCTACCATTCCATATCAACCAAGAGCCATGCTAGCACAACCTATAACCTATCCAAGTCAAGATTGGATCCTTGACACCGGAGCCTCAACGCATCTTACGCCGGACAACAGTCATCTTCAGCATCCGACGGCATACCAAGGCCAAGAATCTGTATCTGTGGCCAATGGATCCTCACTGCCGATACAACAATCTGGCCAAGGTCTCCTTCCCTTGCCAGATACCCCTCTCTAACGCATAACTTACTGTCGGTATCTAAACTTACTACTGATAATTTCATTTCAATCACTTTTGATTCTAACGGGTTTGAAATAAAGGACTCTCAGGATCATCAATTGCTACTTCGTGGCCATCTTCATAAACGGATTATATCATCTCCACACTCCGCCGGACGTCAAACCAGCAGCCCTTCATGCAGCACCAACCACGACGTCTCTGTGGCATGCCCGTCTTGGACATCCGAACAGCAGGCGTCTCTCTACCATTGCAAAGACGATGTCTCTATCTTTTTCACCTTCTAGCAATTTCTTGTGTAAATCTTGTAATGTGGCCAAAATCCACAAGCTCAAGTTTAATAAAAGAACCTCGGCTACCACCTCGTCGTTCGAAATAATTCATTCGGACGTATGGGGTCCGGCGCCGGATCAGTCGCTTAATGGCTTTAGATACTATGTTATTTTTACGATGATTATACTCGTTTTTCGTGGATATATTTTATGCATACTAAGCAGGAAACTTTCTCCAATTTCAATAATTTATGCAGCCTCATACACACACAATTTAAAAAAACTCCGAAAACGCTTCAAACCGACGGAGGAGGAGAATTTATGAGCGCAACCTTCAAATCCTATCTTCAAGATCATGGGATTCAGCATCATGTCAGCTGTCCTCACACTCCCGAACAAAACGGCATTGCAGAGCGCAAGCACCGTCACGTTTTGGAACTGACCCGTGCCCTCTTCACGCTTCCAACCTTCCTACGAAATTCTGGTCCGATGCTATCGCCACCTCCATACATCTCATCAACCGTCTACCCCGCAAAAACACCCCCCACATCTCACCCTACCAACTTCTCTACAATAAAACCCCCAATTACAACTATCTTCGTGTCTTTGGGTGTCTCTGCTATCCCTGGCTCCGACCCGATGCCGCAAACAAACTTGCTCCGCGATCTCAAGAATGTATCTTTCTTGGGTATTCTCCTCAGCACAAAGGTTATATGTGCTATAATCTCCATACTCACAAGACTCATCTATCTCGTCATGTCGTGTTCTGGGAACAAGAATTCCCCTATTACACTAATTCTCACTCTCTGGACACCTCTTCATCTCACTACATACCGCCTCCTCTACTTGTTCCTCCATCCCTCATTAAGCAGACCACCACACATACACCTAATAGGCCCGTCCATCTCAACAGGGACTCAGCGCCTATAGTAGACGTTCCGCAAATGCCCTCTTTCTCTAACATGACTACCTCCAATCCCACCCCTCAGTCCCAAAAGCTCACCGACTTTCTACAATCCAGAGGATTCCGGTTCAGTCGTTCTGACCCATCTTTACTTATCTTTACTAAAGATAGCACCAAGATATTTTTCTTAATTTATGTTGATGATTTACTTGTCACAGGTAACGACCAAACTCTAATTCAAACTCTCCTCACCGACCTTCGCTCCGCATTTGCTCTGAAAAACTTGGGGGAAATCTCACTATTTCTCGGGATCCAGGTCAAGAAAACTAGACAAGGCTATTTTCTATCCCAGACTCACTACGCCAGCAAACTATTACAAGAGGCCGGGTTCACGGACTGTAAATCCTCACCCACGCTGCTCACGCCAAACTCCAAAGAGCAACCGAACAACAACCAACCCTTCTCTAACCCGTCGCTCTATCGACGTCTCGCCGGCTCGCTTCAATATTTGACCATCACCCGCCCGGATATTGCGTTTGCAACAAATCGTGTCTGCCAACAAATGCAAACACCTTCCATACAAGACTTTCAAGCCTTACAACGAATCCTCCGGTATATCAAAGGTACGCTCTCATATGGACTTCCGCTCATCGCAGGACCTCTGCAACTTCAAACCTATGTCGATGCGGACTGGGCGTCGGATCACATGGATCGGAAGTCAACATCAGGTTTTTGCTCTTTTCTCGGACCGAATCTCGTCTCCTGGACCGTCAAGAAGCAAGCCACTGTGGCTAAATCCTCTACCGAAGCCGAGTATAGATCTCTATCAGCTGCATCGTCAGACGTCATTTGGCTTCGTCGATTGCTCTCCGAACTTCACACAGATCAACTAACTCCGACGCCAATTCACTGTGACAACATCTCGGCCATCGCTCTTGCCAAGAATCCAATTTTCCATGCTCGGACGAAGCACATCGAAATTGACTATCACTTCATCCGGCAACACATCAACAACGGCAACATCATCATCAAGCATATTCCGTCCAAGGAACAAGTGGGAGATATTCTTACTAAGTCATTTCCCACAGCCCACTTCAATGAACTTCGCTCCAAATTAAACATTCAACATCAGAATGCTTAATTTGCGGGAGGATGTTAGACAGTACCTTCTGGATGTAACATGTACCGTGCTCTTATTACTTCCCTGCCATTACTATTTCTATATAAATGTACCTGTACTCACTTTATACATAATAATACAATTCTATTTTCTCCTCCTTACGTCTGCTTCTCTGCTCCACGGGTAACACCCATGAGTTCTTCTCTTCTTCCTTTTCTTGTTCTGACACAATTATTAGGTCAAGTGACCTGACGTAGCTCTACGTTCGGACGCCAATAACATGTCGCCATGTGGTCTTCCTCAATACCACGCGGCCCGACGACTTGACCCGGGATTGCTATGTTCGCGTATTGCTTGGTATTGCTCTAGCTATTGCTAGGTATTCCTTGGCAATAATGAAAAATATCGCTATGTGAAGAGCAATACCGAGCAATACCGAGAAAATGTCGGTATTGCTCGGTATTTCTCGGTTTTGCTCGGTATTGGTATTCACAGAATGGTATTTCTCGTTATTGTCAATCAAAATCGATTAATACCGAGCAATACCTAGCAACACGCGAACATAGCAATCATGTCTCCATTCCGGGTCGAGTTTGTCGGACCACGCGGTAAATAGTGAGAAGACGTGACAATATTTTACTAACGTCCGAACGTAGAGCTACGTCAGCTGACCAGACCAAATAAAGTTCCACTCGACACGGATAAATCTCTATATAGCTGCAATCATTACATTTTCGTGCGGACTTGAACGCGGCCACGAATTAACAAGACACTTAAATTAGCTTATCCAAAAATACCCACTTTGAATTATCTATTCACACATGCCTGCTTCGGCTCAATCGGCACCGCTCATTTGACCCCTGGGCCCACCCGCCTTGTCAAACGCGGAAGGGAAACTTCCTCGTAATAGCACCAAACAAACTAAAATTAGATTATTAACCTCAACCGGGTCTGTTAGGCAACAAAAGTTGGGGGTTTTGTTGAGCTTTATTTGTTTTAATTATTTATTTGGATTTGAATTTAGCTTTAAGTGTTTCTTAAATAAATAAATAAAATGTTATATTTGGTTTATTTGAATTCAGCTTTATTTGTTATATCTACTCGAATGAATTTTCTTATGATATGCAAATCTCATATAATAATCACATATTTTGTTTTGTTTTTTTTTTTTTTTTTCAGTATCTTAATTAGAGGTGCAAGTGAATTAAGCTAATTCATGAGCCAACATAGGCTCGGCTATAAATGACTCATGAGCCTAACTCGATAAGCTAACCAGCCAGCCTGCACCCAACCTCAACTTGAGCTCGGCTTGGACTCATTCAAACTCCTCTCCTCATAAAAATTTACCAACACTTTCTCATATTATACTTTCTTATGGAACTTAGGTGCATGGATATGGCTCACTTGTATTGGACTATTCTATAAAGATTTGATTGAACATATTCGAGTTTGAATCATGTAGTTCAATTGACAAATTGAACTCAAACTTTAGAGCTTTGATGAATTTCCAATATAAGTTTTTGGTTCAATCTTTTAACAGCTTCAAATTCTTATGATTTAATTAAGAAAAATAAAACATTTAAAAAAATGTCCTAAATAAATCCTAAGGGGTTGTTTGCCAATAGGATTTATGGAGGGTTTAGCGTAAATCCAGCTTTTGCAGTAATTTCGAATTTACTAAATTTCGGAGTTTGGCGGATTTATAGGATTTGGTTGAAGAAGTGCACATAATGGAGAAAATGGTTACGTTCGCAACAAGGAGTTCCCTCCTTCGTCATCGTTACTTCTGATCCAAGAGAAGAATGGCGAGTTCTTTTGACTTCCGATCCAAAGGAGGCGAAGAAGTTTTTTAGCGGCTCGTTTAAAACTCTTTCCTCTCACGCAAAGTGAAGGCGAAGTTGAACTGTGAGAGAAGAGGAAAAGCAAACCTAGGCCTACGTACTGGTATTGCGAAACAACAGAGAAATTCTTAAAATTGGCAGGCGTCAACAATAGGATTAATTAATTTAATTCAACTAGTTTAATTAAAATTAATAAAAATATAATGTAATTAATATATAATAAGTAGTATAATTAATAATTAAAATTAATATAATCAGCTTAATTAGTATAATTTAAAATAAAAATAATTAATGATATAGTTATAGTGTAAATAATAATTAAATAATTAATGAGTAATAGAATACTTAAGTGATTAATGAGATAATTAATAATTGAATCAAATTAAATAAAATTTAAATAACTAAATAAATTATTAGTAGGAGTATTAGTTAAATAATTATTTATTTTAAAAAATAATTAACTAATTAATTATACATCAAATACTTATTAAATTAACTCTTAATTAAGTAATTTGATAATTAATAATATAATTGGTAATTAAATTATTAGTTAAATTATTTGATAATTAAATTGTCTTCTAATTATATTATTTATCATTATAACTTATTGATAGTAATTAAAATTAGAATTAATAAGAAATTCATATTTAACACGAAAATTAAATTCAAAATACAATCAATTTAATTTTTAAATGAACTAACCGTTTTAAATCCTGGATTATTTTAAGAAATAGTTTCGCAGGATTTAACATGATTTATCACCTATCTTGCCGGTTGCCATACAATTTTCAGAATTTAACAACTCTAAGATTTACTAAATTCGAATTTACAGGATTTACTAAATCCTATAAATTTAAATCCTACTTTGTTGCCAAACAGACCCTAAGTTTATGCTCAAACCGAATTGATTAGAACTTCATTTCGGACAACTTTTAATTGCTTTCTAAAAATTCTAATTCAAGACATTTTTTATCAGAAAATTGCTTAAAAAATTATAAAAAAAAAGCCGTCCGGTGTTTCATTTGGAATAACTTTCTTATTGTTTTATCAAACCTCTTTCTAATTCAAAATTTTCAAATTAAAAAAAAAAATAATACTAAAAAATTGCTTTATAACAGAGTAAAAAAGCTTTCCCAAACGACGCCTAAGCCAATCAACCCCAAACCAGAGAGATTAGAGCTCACTTTTACATTCCCGTATCCCATCCTACCACTCTGTTCCAGATATTTTTGGTAAACGATAGAAGAACTACTATAAAAGCCCAGTCTTTAGGTACTCCCTGTCCCCTTTCTCCTCACTGCCCAAGCGAATAGCTAATCAGTCCAAGGAACCATCTTAGATCTTTCTTCCTCCTTGTCCCCTTCGAATTCAGAGAAAAGTGAAGGGATGAAGAAGGCGGAAACGGCAACAGAGGAGGAAGAATACTTGGCCATTCGAAGAGCAGTGAAAGGGCTTCACTTTGGCCGGTGGGAGGAGAAGGAGGCAGCGGCGGCGACCATAAGGGATTTGGCGAAGAGAGATGCGAGCAAAAAGAGAGCTTTGGCTGAGCTCGGTGTCATTCCGTCGCTCGTCTCCATGCTTGTGGAGGCTAAGGAGGGCGGCGCTTGCCGGCGTTTGGCTTCGGAGGCTCTGGTTGAGCTCGCCAATGGCTCTTTCACGTATGTGCGCTTTATTTTGCATAAATTAGAGTATAGATTCATGGAAAATATACATGCTTGATTTTCTGGGTTTATTTTGAGCATTTCATTGGTTATTTGATCTGAAATCAGTAGTTTTTGAGAAGTTATTTTGTGCGGAGGCGTTAAGCAGCTTTACATCCGGAGACGAATCAGGTGCGCTCACATCAGCGGTACTGAGCAGTACCGAGCCGCTGTACAAGTGAGAGGTGATGTGGCGCATTCTAATTGGTTCCGGACGGCGTTCGGTGTCCACGCAGAATAATTAATCGTAGTTTTTTAGTGAAAAAAATTTATGCTAAGATCAATGCACTCTATGACAGGAAAGAATTACACTAATCTCAACACAAAATCAACGGATATAAAGCGCATTCTAATATAATTTATATCAGGACATTTTTTTTATTTTTAATTTATATGGATGGAATAGTAGTTAATTACTAATTAGGATGATAATTATTTACTTAATTACATAAGAAAAGTAATTATTAGGAGATGGCCATTTTCCAAATTTAATTGCCAGTAAAATATTCTGACATAATTATTCTTCATATAAATAAGATATATATTAAGAAAATGCTAATCTTAAAGTATTAAAATGTAGCTCATTATTGCAGTTTTTAGTGAAATAAAGTGAATAGGGAATAAAAATATTTTTCCTAAATTTAGAGGATATAATTTCAGCAACATTTATGATTAGAACTTAGAAGATAATTTATATGCAAAAATTTTTTTTTATATAAAAAATTTCATTATATCTTAATTCCTTATGTAGCATTAATTCAAAATAAATTTAATAAAACTTTCAACTTTATCTTAAATTTTTTATAGGTTATTTTTATAATTTTAATGCAACTATGCCAAATCTTTTGAAGTGCTGAATGATTTGAAGGGTGAGCCTTCACAATCAAACAAAAGTCTTACAGGCCATAAAGTCTTCCTGCAAGTATTCAACTTTTGACTATTTTGCCTTCACTCTTCCTGCTCTTCCTGCTCTCATTTGACCATTAGATTCTTTTAAGAAATAGTTATAATAGAAAGAAAATATAAGTCTTTCATTACAAAAATATACATAATCTAATGATATCAATCAGCAGCTTATCCTCACATACAGATTTGCTTTAGATTTTGTGGTGTGAATTTAGGGGGTGTGAACATGGCTTAATGGGTCGAGTTTGGGTCTGAATCGAAATTGATCTGATTCTAGTCGGCGTGTTTAATAAATTGGTAAAAATATGGATCTAAATCCGATCCGCTTCCAATGCAGATGACCCAAACTCGACCTGATTATTCTTTTTAATTTAAATTTTTTTATATAGGGTTTAGGATATAGATTTTAGGTTAATTGAGGGGAAAAAAAGAGTATACATATTAGCAAACACTTTAAGGAAAAAATAAAAATAAATGGCTTATTTTTTAGGTCAAAAGCGGGTTCACGGGTCTACCCAACTCATTTATTAAATAGGTCAATCCAAACTTGAATGTTTCGGTTCATATGGACAGATCAAATCATTTATTAACACCCGTTATTATTTAATTCATCGCTTGAAAAATATAACTTATTGCTCAACATAAACTCTCATGAAATAAATGAGATTGATTTGGCCATTTCTACTCTGCAGTAGATTTATGAAGAACATGAACTGTAAATAGGATAAATTTATTGTACAACTTTAATAATATAAAAGGCTTTTTTTTTCATATTAGATATTTATTAAATTGATTTGAACATTCTCCTATAAAGCACTATTCACCTAAACTTTGACATTAAGTGTCGAACCATAAATATTAAAAAAGATGTGTGCATTCCATTAATGTTATTTATATGTTGACTTTAGTTTTTTAAATTTATATGATTAAATTATTTTATATAATTTTTTTAGAAAAGTAGAAAATCCTTTGTTAGAGTTTGTGCAATTTAGGGTATATTACGTATGGAGTCCGAACGTAGCTTTTCGTCCGGACTTTGCACGTAATAATTTTTCCTATTTAGGACGAATGCAATGTTTTATAAAGTTGGTAAAGAAGTTACTATAAGAAAAGTAACTTAGTTATTCTTGTTGCAAAAAGAAAACTTTCCATCAAAAAAATTTTTTTTTTTTAAAGTTGTGATAAACACCAATAAAATAATAATCAAATAAAATTATGGTTGTTGTCTGAAAATTAATTGAACAAAAAATATATCTCTGAATTGGAGAAATTATTATGTGCGGAAATCGGACACAGAACGCTGTCTGGAGACCGGACTCAGAACGCTGTTTGGAGACCAACCAAAATGCGTCACATCAGCAGTATCGAGCAATACATAACATTACCGAGCACAGAGGTGACGTTATGCATTCTAATTGGTCTCCGAACAGAGTTCGATATCCGCGTAGAATAATTAATCCCCAAATTGTGATTTGTGGTGGTGAAGAGATTTGATGGAATCTCGAATTATTTTTACATAATTTTTGTGATTATATTTTGCATGAATTATCACTATTGTTTGTACCAATTTTAGACATACTAAATTCTTCTCCTTTGCTCATATTTTGTTAACCATTAGTATTTTGCTTGATTTATATTTTTGTTAAAATTAATCATTGATGGTTATATATTTGAAAATAATTTTATATAATAGAGGGATTAAATTAGAAAAATATAATCTTTTTCCCTCATGAGACTAATCGAAGAATTATTGTGATGTTTTTCCCTTAAGTTAAACAACATGGCTTCAATTCTCTTCTTGCAGGAACAAAGTCCTAATAGTAGATTCCGGCCTCCTCACAAAACTTCCCCAACTCCATTCAAAAACAAACCTTTCAACCATACAGTCACTGACGCCTCTCCTCCACTCCATCTCCTCCCTCGCCAAAGCTCAATTCCCCATCAACTCCCTCCCCATCCTCTCCTTCCTCCTCCCCCTCCTCCGCTCTCCGTCACCGCCCACCGACACCACAACCCTCACCTCCACCACCACCACTCTCTACAACCTCTCCACTCAGCTCGACAACTCCAAATCCATCATCTCCGCCGGTGCAGTACACCTCCTACTCAATCTCTGCTTTCTCCAAACCAAAGCAACAGAACCCGGCCTCGCAACTCTAGCAAACCTTGCACTCACCGAAGAAGGCAAGAGAGCCATTGAAGAAGACTCATTAGTCCCCGAAGTGTTGGTGGCTGTCATGGCAAGAGACGAGGAGCCAAAGTGTCAGGAGCTGGCGGCTTATCTATTGATGGTTGTTGCGAGAAGGAGTGTGGAAAAGAGGAGGAGAATGGTGGAGGTGGGGGTTGTTGAAATGTTAATGGAGGTTGGGCTGATAGGGAGAAGCAGGCTGGTGAGGGAAAGAGCGATTCGTATGCTTCGGTGGCTTAAGGATGGGAGGAATGGAGAGATGGAGGAGGAAGGAGATGTGAAGAGTTGCAGAAGGGAGATTAGGTGTATGGTGAAGCAGAGCCTTGATAGGAATATGGAGAGTATATTGAGGAGGGGTGGGGGGAAGAAGAAGAAGAAGAATTGTTCTGATTTGAGAGATTATTGTGTGCGGGCACCGGACACAGCTTACCGTCTATAAACCAATCAGATGTAGCCATGTCATCCAATACCGGGCAGTACCAAGCTCGGTACAGAGCAATACTGAGCCACGGTACCGAATAAGACGTTACGTGGCACATTTTTATTGGGCTCTGAACGACATTCGACGTCCGCACATACTAAGTCATCATCTGAGAGAGGTGTATATTTACTTTTTCTGATCATGTCTGTCACTCTCATGTATTAGAGCAGGTATTTATTAGTGGACATCAATGGTTTGTTGAGTTTTAACAGTCAGATGTGCAGTGATTAATACCTCAGTGCCGTTAACTATTGACAAAAGAGCTGAGCGAAGAGCTTACTCAGCTTAGAAACAAAATGTGAAAAGGAAACAATCAAGATTCTCACGCAAATAATTGAACCTACTTTGTGATAGATTATGAGTAAGTATTTTAAGCTTAAACAAATCCTTTTTCTGTATGTTGAAGATTACAGATATCCGAGTTAAACCACTAGTTGTTGTAGCCGGATAGTTGTTGTAGTGCTCTCAATTTTTTAAAGATTTATTTCTTTCTTCTTCTATGCTAGACCTTAAGTATTTTATTATCTTGATGATGATTTTCTGAATTGTTCATCTATTATTGACATTGTTGTTGTGCTAACTTTGAATCCAAAAGAATATATTGTTGCTTAATACTTCCATCGTTATGAAAAATAGCCTTGTCCTCAAGGTTGAGAGCTAGAAAAGAAGCAAAGAGAGCTTTTCACACGTAACCATTTGTAACAAGTAGTCGTAGGTCCTTCAATATGAAAGGAGGCTATTCTAATACGATGATAATTGGGAGTGTTGTGTTGTGCTTTAAAGGATCATGATTCGACCTTGGATCCTTTAAAACGAAGAAACTCAATTTTTCTTTATTTAAGAAAAGAGAAATGTGTAAGAGAAGAAACCATAGATGTCAATGAAAGAGGAAGGATCTTATCAAAGAATGCCTAAAATAATGGAATTGCTGAAGTGATGAGCCAATGGAGGCAAATTGAACATTGGCTTGTTGTAGAGATTTTTTTATTTCAAATTGAACAATGGAGCCAATGACTGGCTACAAATGCTGGTAAGTCCTTCGGCTGGAGATGATCTTAGTCAACCAATATGGACTTAGTTACAAGCTCCCAAGCTATTGTAATCTATAAAACCGTATCAAACAATTATTTCCCAAATGAAGCTTAGTATAATTTTTTTTTTAAATGAGACCCAAAAGCCGTCCATTTAAAGGAAAAGTCTTTTGTTTCTTTTAAAAGAAGATTCCTTAGTTTAATAAAGCAAGTTCCTATGTAGAAGTTGTAAATTAACTTGTTAGATTGACTCCTCTTGCTATGAGTTTAGGGAGAGCAAATTGTAAGTTTGGAAACTACTTTCTTTTCAAGTGTATCTATAATCTTTATATTATAAAGAAAAGCTTGATTTTTTGTTAATTTTGTATTATTTTTAACATTGTGGTTGCCAGGTCTCAAGTACTGGATAAGCAAAATCGATGATTGTATTAGGTTGTTGGTAATTAGCGTAAAATTTGTTGAATAGTCATGGCATAAATCCTCGATAGAATGGAAAAAAAATATTGTAGTCAACCACATGTAGTGAGATAAATACATTGTTGTTGTTGTTGTTGTTGTTGTGTTATTTTAACTCTTTTAACTAATTACCTAATTTTCTTTGATATTTTAACCCTTATAGATGATTGCATTTGATATAACTAATTACCTAATTTGTTGAATAATCATGGCATAAATTCTCAATAAAAGTTAAGTCTCAATTAACTATGAATACCCTTGAGTAAAAGAAGTAAAACTCTTTAGCATCGAAATATCTTTTGATGTAATGGTTGACATTTCATTCAGAAACTCTGCAGTTAAGTATACTCATCCCGGAGAAATCTTGAGATGAGTGACCTCCTAAAAAGTTACACAAACAAGATAAAATCGTGAGACCCTTAGGCCAAAACGAACAATATCTCAATAGTTAAGAACTTGGGATGTTATATTAACTCAACCGAACAAAGCATTAGAACATGAGGTGCAGGAAATTCCTCTTGCCACAAGACTTAACTAATTTTATTATGATAGAAATAATCTTATTAAATTAATATGATAATTATAACATTAATCCTCCCTAAACACTACATAAATGATATTTAGGACATTTCCTTTCCGCGCATAAAATAAACTATCATAGAGAAAACTATTTTGACTAATTAATTTTATAGAAATTCTAAACAAAAATAATTAACTCCTTTATGACTTTATAGAAAGCTTTTCGTATAGAAAATTCAAAATGAAAAAAATCTCGGACTATTTAAACAATGAAAGAAATAATTTCTAAATAAAGTTCCTTTATGACTTTATAGATGGTGGGAATAATTTGGTCATGACCTAACTATACTATCACATCCCATCATAAAAACTTATAATTGAGAAGTTGAATCAAACCCCAAAGATTTCACTAATTTCCTCCAACAACATTATTAAAGGCCAATTCCTCTTTACTAACGCTTCGTTTGGGATGACTTTCTTACTGCTTTTTAAAATATCTTTTAGTATAAAAATTAAATTTTTTGTACCAAAAGCCTGCTTTAAGAAGCAGTAAGAAAGTCATCCCAAACGAAACCGTAGACTTCATTTGGGATGACTTTTTTATTGCTTCTTAAAGCAATTTTTACAACAAAAATTACTAGAAAACTATTTTAAGAAATAGTAAGAAAGTCATCCCAAACGAAGCCTAAATTTCAAATTCCTTCGTATGGTCATAGACTAATAATATAAGAAGAGACTATTTGAATGGGATTGCATTCAAAGACAAAATTGATGAAAAGTAAGATCAAATGAAGAATGAAACATGCCAAAGCTGCCTTCTACTTAAAGAAATCTGAGAGATTCTTTATGGAGAAATATGTGCATAGAGGAGTGAATTAAAATAAGCAAATGATGATGAACAATTATTAGAAAGATTCTTTGAATTCAAAAGCACCTCTATCATCAATCATCCAATCATCTAAAACAAAGATGATATGAATCATTAGTTGGTAAACTTATAGTGGGCCTAGAGTAAAATTTTAAAAATCGAACTAGACTAGCCAGTTGATGGGTTCAAGTGTTCAATTGTGAATTAACATCCTCTCGATCATTTCAGTTTATAATCAAAATCATTTATACTCAGAATCTGATGTTACCGAGAAGAATTATAAGTGAATTGATTGGGATTTTAATGAATCTATTGGTTTTATCTCTTGATCAATTTATTGTCATTTATTTTAATTAAATGGGTAGATATAAATATTTTAGTTGATATTTAATTTGTGCTATCTTTCATGTGGAGAATGTGAATAATCCAAGCTAAACTATAACTATTTTGAGTTGAATTAATCAAAGTGTTAACAAAAGCATAAATTATCACATTCATATGCCTATGTTCAAATGGTGATCACATTCACTACACTTGTGATCAGTAAATGGTCATTGTGTTAGTCGTTCATCTGCTACGCACATACAGTTGCTTCGTATTACCATCTAAGGCATTTGTACAACTGCAAGACATTTTGGCCGGTTAGGGCTACTAAGTGGCATAGGGAACACGACTATAAAATGTTACTCAACCATGTGCTACAATCAATCATTTTTTAATAGAAGAGTTCATCAACATACCATCAATGGAGCAAAGTGCAATCTATATGTAAGAGCTAATCATAATTTCATCATTTCTTTAGCAATTCAATCGATGTAATAAATGGTAAGCATGTACAAGTTGTTGTCAGTCATTGCTTGCAAAATAAATATCGAAGCAGAAAGGGATTCACTTCACTAAATGTAATAGTTGTTGCCTCTTTTGATTGACAATTCATCTACATTGTTTATAGCTATGACGGGTTTGCATCAAATATAAAGGTGCCACGGTGGTCATTGGAGGAAGGAGAATTTATATATCAAAAGAGAAGTATTACTCGGTTGACTCAGCCTATGCAAGCAATGATAAACTTATTGCATAATATATAAGGTATTGGTATAATCTAAGTGAGTACCATGGATAAATATCTCATAAATATTCAGTGTCATATGAATCTTATAACCATCGCAATGTACAACTACATAAACATATTAGGGAGGATTTTTGGCATTTGGAAAGTAACAATTTCCTCTTAGTGTTTCGGGTTGATTCTGTGAATACTTGTGTAGTGTTATACAATTTCATAAGTCAACACCACAGAAATAAGCTATATTTTAATATATCTCAAATTGATGTGCAAAATGGTAGACATTGAATAAGGCAGTATCTGATGACAAAGATTCTCACATGCACACAATTGTTGGGGATAATTCAAGGAGATGCTACGAGACATAATAACAACTAACAAATTAGAGCATGTGTAAGACGAACTTTTATTACGTCCGGTGCAAGGACGTAGAGGAACGTCAGGTCGGAGGCAATTTTTCGTCAAAAAACTAGGTATTTGCTCGGTACAACTAGGTATTATTTGATAATAATGAGGAATACTGTTCTCTGAAGACCAATACCGAGTTATACCGAGCTGTACCGAGAAATACAGAGTTGTACCGAGTTTTTCTGGGAAAAACTCGGTACAACTTTTGTATAACTCGGTATTTGCTCGGTAAAGCACGGTATAACTCGGTATTGGGTCTTCAAATGATGGTATTCTTCGTTATTGTTTGGTATTGCTCAGTATTTGCTCGGTACAACTCATTTTTTGACAGGAATTTGCCTCCGACCGGACGTTCCTCTACGTCCGGTCGGAGGACGTAATAATTGTTCGTGTAAGACATTAGGTTTATCAATTTTTAAATAATGTAATTTTTTGTGGAAAATTAGGGGCAAACATGCTCAATTATCATTGAAATTAATAAAAATTAAAAAAATTCAGAAGATATAAGAAAAACAAGAAGAACTTACAACCCATGAAAAAAGAAGAAAATAAATAACAAGGACAAAGAGCTACTTAAACATGAGCAGCTAAACAAGAAAAAGAGTCTACCAGCAATTTGGCCAGCAAAACCCAGAATAACCAGCAAAAATACAAAAAGACAACATAGCAACAAAAAATTTCTTCTCCAAGAATAGCCTAGAATTATCTAACAATATAAATAAGAACAGTAGTCCTGCCAGTAACAGATCAAAGCCCAGAATCCTCCTTAAACAGCAGCAGCAAAAAAAAAAAGATAGGAATCTACACTAAGAAGAGATAAAATAAATCGCATCTTCAGCAAACCACAACCTTAGGAATCTACACCAACCCAATTCAACCCTGAGTGAGCGCTCCAACCTGCCAAAAGAAAATAAAAAATAATCAATATCAAGCTAGACATAAACCAACAACAAGGAATAAGGACCCCATCAACTAGCCAGGCAAAAAACCAGACCAAGAAAACACCAAAAACAACCTCACCAGCAACAAAAAAAAAGACCAAATCAACCAGAAAGCTTCCAGGCAAACCCACAAACAAAAAACACCCCAAACCAACAAATAGAAAGAACAAATAACTAAAAGAAACAAAAACCAAAAACCAAAACAAAAACAAAATATTAATGTCCATCCAAAATAAATTTGGTTGACAATAATAGCAAAACCCCAACCAAATAAAAGATCATCAACCACCTAATAAAAGAACCAATCAACCAGAAAGCTGCCAGCAAAATCCACAAACTAAAAAAACACCCAGGCCAACAAATAAAAAGAACAAAAAAAAAAAAAAAAAAAAAAACAAAAAACCAGAATCAAGCTATTAATGTCCATTCATAATAATTCGGTTGACAATAATAGCAAAACCTCAACAATTCAAACGACAAAATAACTTGAGATCTCAATGAAAGACTTCCAAATAGAGATTTTAGCATAAACCGCCTGACAAATAAGACCAACAATATAATCTAAATTTTTACAATTACCAGAAAACTTTCTCTCATTCCTTTCTCTCCACAAATAATACAAAGAACAATAAGCAGTTAAAAAGAACAAATTTTTAACATTGCAAGAAACATTAAGCTCATCAATAAAATCAAGGACTTGAAAAGAAATTGGGTTTAAAAAAGAAATGATTAAGACAAGGAATAAAAGAGGATAAAATGGAAAAAGTAAAATCACACTAAAAAAATAAATGATTATGAGTTTTAATGCAGAATTGCGAAAAACACAACCTGAAGAAATATAAATATAAATATTCCTTTTAGAAAGAATATTCACAGTTTTAAGATTGTAATAAGGCCATCCAAACATAACATGAATAACTCATAGCATAATGCTTATGCCAAACAAAAGGAAACCAAGAGACTTTAGCATGCTCAAGAAAATAAGCCAAATAGAAAAAACTTGAAATTCAGAAAATTCTAGCCATCCCATTGAATACGGGAAAAAGAAGATTTCTGAATAGGAATAGAAAAATTTAAATTGTGAAGACAAATAGATAAAGACCATCTACCTTCCGTGATAACATTCCTAACAACAATAGACTGCCAATGAGAATGAATATTTTGAACTAAATCATGAAGAGAATGACCATCAATCCACGGACCCCAATAAAAAGATAAACCGCTATATACAGTAATAGTAAATGAAATTTTATCCTTATATGCAAGAGTTAGCTTACAGAGATTTTTCCAGAAATTAGAGGCCTTAAAAGATGACAGCTTCCATAAAGAGAGATAATTCTCTTTAACCCAAACAGCCAAAAGACTTTTAGAATTTAAGATTCTGCAGATAATAGAATAATCATAAGCAGAATAAAGAGCATTAAGATCCGAAATACCTAAACCCCCATAACATTTAGGCTTGCAAACATCTTTCCAAGCAATAGTATGCATTTTCTTAGAATGAATATTGCCATGAAAAATAAAATTAGAACAATATTTCCTAATAAACTTTAAATAAAATTTAGGAAAAATCATGCCTCTAATCCAATAAACAATATAGTTTGAAATGGAGAATTTCATAAATTACACTCTACCATCAAAAGAAAGCAATTTAGCTTTCCAACCCGAAATTAAATCAATAAACTTTCGAAATAAAGGTTGAAACTCAGCCTCACTCAGCCTTTTAGTAGAAATTGGAATACCCAAATACTTAATATAATTCTAAGAAGTATAAATCTTTAACACTTGACAAATCCTATCTTTTTCCAAAGCATCTTTAGAGAAAAGAGTTACACTTTTATGATGATTAACATAAAGACCAGGGCAACTAGAAAAGTAATCCAATATATCGTGAAGCTTCTTGGCATTACAAATCGTTGTTTTATCGAAGACAATCACATCATCCGCATATAAAAGACGAGAAACATGAGAATTTCCCACTTTAAAACTCTCAAAATGACCACCAAGAAATATGTTACCAATCAAGTTTGATAAAGCATCCATCACGATACAGAATAAGTAATGTGATAAAGGACATTCTTGACAGAGACCGACGAAGAATTAAAAACCCTTCCAAACAACCATTGATCGAACCAATAAATTTATCCGGAAAACCTTTTTGCGTCAATCTTTTAAAAAAATATCTCTAGAATCAGTATCAAAAGTTATTTGAATATCCAGCTTGACATAAAAATATTTCATTTTGCAAAAATTAAAATTTCTCAAGATTTCAGAAGCTAATAATATATTATGAGTGAAAATCCTCTTTTTAATAAATTCAAATTGACTAGGATTAATAATGTGAGGCATGACACCTTGCATATGATTAGCCAAGATTTTAGCCGCAGTTTTATAATAAACATTGCATAAAGATATATGCCTAAAATCAGAGATATGAGAAGCATGAGAACATTTACGAATAAGAGCAATTGTCGTCGCTTTAGCATCATTGTTCATATAACCCGTAGAGAAATAATATAAAACAGCTTTACATAAAGAAGGCCCACCAATATCCCAAGCATTTTTAAAAAATTCAAAAGTGAAACCGTCAGGCCCAAAAGCATGAGTGGAAAAAAATCATTTTTTTTAATTTCATCCAAAGTAATAGGAACAATAAGACAAAAAAAAAAAAAACAGCATAAGGAATGTAATTGCCCACCGGAATGTCATAATCAAAAGCTAAAGAAGACTTAGGAGAATTAAAAAGACTCTTAAAATATTGAATAAAAGCATTCAAAATATCCTTAGGATCAAAAATTAATCCAGAAGAAGAATAAATGGCTTTTATATAATTATGATTATGTTTACAACGAATTTTGCAGTAAAGGAATCTCAAATCATCTTCATCATTAACCAACCATCTAGCTTTAGATCTCTGAACAATCCGTGAATTCCATAAATTTTGATAATGAATTAAAAGAGAATTCACATCCTTTAAATCAAAATTTAACTTTGTATCCAATGCATTATGTTGAATTTTAAGGAGAAGCTTGCTATGAGAAGAATGCAAATCTACTAACCCTTTAGTAATAATATTGGAAGAGGCCCAATAATGTCTTTTAATTAAACTTTTCAATTTAATCAGATGATTATAAAGATCATAAATCTGACAACTAGTAAAAGAAAGAGAAAACATAAGTTTGCAATGTAATATTAACTAATTACTACCTTTATCACTCAACTTAAATATTTACTAATAATTAGGCTGGCGATTATATCATATATCAGTGCTCATTATTATAATTGTATAAAATTTTAAGATCATCCATTAATATTTTTATTAAAATTTGCAAAAAATGATCAAACAATATCCAGAAATTTAATAGAATATAATTACTATAATGCAGAATAATTTTCAGAATTTAATTATATCAGTATTTTTAAAAATTTAAAAATTCAATATTTACCGCATCTGCTTAATCAAAAGGGCCGAATAGCCACTCCGGCTTTTGACCCGCGTCTAAAAAAATCTACCCGGTTTGTTCTCTCACGACGTTGTTCTTTGTTAGGGTTTCCACTCTCCCCCTCGTAGGCGGCCATGGAAAATTCCTCCAAGAAGCGCAAGGTCGACGAGAACGGCGCGGCCTTACCATCTCTGGCGGCTAATCTGACCCCTGAAGATGCCCGTAAGATCATCGAGTCTTTTAACCAGGAGCAGCTCATGAACATCGTCGCGGAGGCCATTTGCCGTGACGAAGCCACCCTGGACTTCGTGCGCCAGATCGCTGACCGCGACCCCGTCCAGCGCAAGCTTTTCATCCGCGGCCTTGGATGGGAGACGACCACTGAGAAGATACGGTCCCTCTTCTCCAGTTATGGTGAATTGGCGGAGGCCGTGGTCATTCTCGACAAAGTTACCGGAAAGAGTAAGGGTTACGGGTTCATCACTTTCCGACACATCGATGGCGCGATTCTTGCCCTCAAGGAGCCCAACAAGAAGATTGATGGCCGCGTGACTATCACCCAGCTTGCCGCCAATGGAGTTTCCGGCCCCACCGCTCCCACTCCTTCCACTTCCGATGCTTCCCTGCGGAAGATCTTTGTTGGGGGTGTCCCTGCTGATATGCCCTTTGATCGTCTGCGTGCCTTCTTTAGCTCTTATGGGGAGATAGAGGAAGGGCCACTGGGGTTTGATAAGCAGTCGGGCAAGTTTAAGGGCTATGCCTTGTTCATATACAAGACTGTGGAAGCAGCTCAAGCGGCTCTTGTTGACCCTGTAAAGAGTATTGATGGGAATACCTTGCAGTGCAAGCTGGCCACCGATGGGAAGAAGGGGAGATCTGGGACTGTTATTCCAGGTGCTGGGGTGCCAGGGAAACCACTGGTAGGCAGTGGAGGTGATGGCCATGGTGATGGGCTCGGGATGGGTTCTCAGTCCTCAATGCCTGGCTCGTTCTCAAGCCAGTTTGGTGGCCCTGGTGGTGGCTTGCCTTCATATGGTGGTTTCTCTGGCAGTGGTGGGTTCCCTGTAGTTGCGGCAGGTATTGGCCAAAATCACCATCTGAACTCGGCTTTGCAATCATCCACTGGCTTAGGAAATTCCAGTTTGTCATCTCTGGGTGGTCAGGCTCCTCCTTCTCTGGGGGGATCAGGAGTTGGGAGCTATGTGGGAAGTGGTCTAAATGGCGGGCCATATGGTTCTTCATTGCAGTATCCAGGCTCTGGTGGCTATGGAGGTTTGGGCATGGGTTCTTCATTTAATCGCATACCAACAAGCTCTGGTGGCATGCCTTCTATTGGTTATCCTGATGGCGGACCATATTCTTCTTCTTCTTCCATTTACCAAGCTCAACACCATCAGCCCGCAGGGTCATCTCCTGGAACTCGGTTTCCACCTGGTGGGGGGATGTATCACAACATTCCCCATTATTTTTAAGGTAATTGGCTTTCCTCCATTTGTTTTCTGATCTATACTGACATAGCATGGTTCAAATGGTTTTGGTTATCTTGTTGATTTTGAAACAACTATTAGATGACTTGAAGGAGAATTTATAAAATGGAGCAGATTTTTAATTTAATTAAGTAGAAGAAGTATGTTTAACGGACAATTTAAAAAGGAGCAAATACGTAGAACTATTTTTTGCATGCCTGGAATACGTGAAATTGTTTTTTGGGTTTCGTAGAATGTGGAAAACAGTTTTTTGCATTATTGAATGTGGAAAACAGATTTATGCATTCTATTGAATGCAGAAAACTGTTTTGCGGGTTCTCCTTTGATTGAAATTTTTTGTTAATTTTCCTGACTTTGCCGTATAAGTTGTTATTACAATTATTAAATAATAATCTTATGTTATTCAGTCTGTTTAACTAACTTCTATTATATATTTATGTATTTAAAACTAAAGTTTTTAATTATGGAATATATGTAATATATTACATTATATATGTATTGAATATTAGATATATTTATATGAATAACTAATATAGCATGAATTAAAGAAATGAGTAGGTATTTATTGTAATATTATAACTACTATTTAAATTTATATTATATACTAAATTTTATATAATATATGATGTTAACAATTTCATTAAACTTACTAATTACATTGCAAAAATTCTATTCAACTAATGTGTAATGTAATTTGTACGTATTTAATGAAATTTTTAATAAATAACTAATATAGTATGAATTAAAAATGAGTAGATATTTATTCTAATATTTTAAGTACTTATTTAAATCTATATTATATACTAAAATTTATATAATATATAATGTTAAAATTTAATTTAAAAAATACTAACCCTATAATAATTCTAAAATAAATCTACTCGCTATAAAATTATTAAATATAATTGATATATCATAAAAATTAATCATGATCAGACACAAATCTCGAGGAAAAAATTGAGTTGGTAACTTTTGAAATTAAATCCGGGACTATCCGAATTTCAATTTAAGCAAACTTATAGTCGAACTGAACGTCTTGAAAAGTCGAACCCAATGACACCAAATTCGATCCAATCCGGGCCAGAATGGGTTCAAATTGAAGACCCGAAGCGCATTTGGATGGTTCAAACCATAAATTGGATGATCAAACGATTTCCAAATGTTACGTGCTTATAATCGAATCGAGCGGTTCGACGAGATCAATCCAATGAGCCCAAGATTGTTGAAATTGATTTTACGCATTCACTTTTTTAGATTATTTCTCAAAGATGCTTCTTCCACTTAATTAAATTAACAATGTGCTCCTTCTTATAAATTTGCGATGACCTGAATATGGAATGATATGCACTGTTAATATATTTAATTGCCAATATTTTGTCTGACTGTTGCTAACTTTTGAGTGCCAATTTGCCATGATTTGACAGTTTCCCGTCTTTTTTTCTTTTGCATATTCAATGATTCAGATTTATCCTTGTATTGAATTTTATATAGTTTATTTATAGAAATTTTTTTTTTTGAATTTTTCCTTGATGTTAAATTTTATTTCAATTTTAGGTGTTAAAAATTTTATGTACACGTCCATCTTGTCATACGGTAGATGATTATATTTCTCATTGAAAGTAACTTTTGCTAAATTGTGTGGATTCCTATCTCTTTTTATATTTATGTCATGTAAGTAGCCCATAAGCAATGACACAAAGGTCCATAATATCCAAAATCTTTTGGGATTCTACTCAGGGAGTGTAGCAATACACTCTTTCATTTACATTTCTGTAGCAGGGTGTTTGAACTTTCTGTGGATGTAAGTATTAGATTTTTAGTCCTTATGTACTGTTTGCTTTCTTAAAATAACTTTGGTGGTAACTACAAAATAAATTTTCTGCTGCTTGACGTTTGTACCGTCTTAGAATAACATATTGGCCCAACCACGCGTAACTTACTATTTTTATCTTTAGTTTTGTCAGTGATGCTGCATTTCATGTTTTAATGCATATCAATTGGTGGGGCATTGCTTTCAAGTTTTGATTGTTTTCTTTTATTGACCTTTTTATGTAGCTAATGTTCATTCTGTCATCGAAGTCAAGGTTCACCTTTAATTTCTTGTAATGTTAAACCTATTAAGTAGCACCCTAATTTTTGGGGAAACTTTCAAACATTAATTCTCATTTAAATTTGTGCAATTTTTTTCTTCATGAATGTTATATGTTTGAAAGTGAAGTGGTTTTGTTACACTGTAAAATAAGAGGTACCTTGGTTTTTATTTCAACAAATTAATTCTGAGGTTGTAATGCCAGAAAGGGGTTTGTGATTTGTGGCATGCAATGTCATTTTTTAGATTGCATGTTGTCTTATACTTTGGCATGAATTGTTGGTCATGCGAATATGATTTAGTTTTTAGCTTGTATATTCTTTTTAGATTCTATTTTCCTCTTCTTCATTTCCTTTTGATTATTAACTTGTGGTTTAGCTAAATAGATACTATGACATCGTGCTTCTCCCACTAACCTTTTGTGCTCTGCTAAATTTGGAGTATATATGGAGCTGTCTTAGCCATCTATCAATCATTTTGGAAAGCTTTGTAATTTACAAAAATCTGAAGCTTTTGATAGTCTTGAAGCATGCACTTGGATGTTTTTTCTTGGGTTTCTTCAAAATAAATGCTTTTTTGCTAATTTCATAGTGTATGCATGCAAGATTAAAATATGACTTCTTTGATGCCTTATTTGAATTCTTTCTTACACTGCGAGAGAATCTTATCTATTTAAAACAATCTTTTGTGTATGTTGATGTGTTTTTGCTGCCATGTCTTCTTTTTTTGTCCTCTAGGGAATTTTTGGTTGGTAGGCACCACTGCAAGTTAAATTGCAATTAATTAATCACTATATGTGATGCATTAACAAGCTATTGTAAATTTGGCTTTGTTTTAGGTGTATTTGGTTACACTTTATTGCTGTTATTGTTCGAGTGTTATTTTATAACAGCTTATTTTTTTTTGCTTCGCAATTGTATTCTTTCTTTAACTTTATTTATAATTGATTCTATATTTGGGACATGAATGTGTTGTGAAGTTTTCAAATTTCAAGTGTAAGTATAAAAAAAAGGTACGATGTCTTTGGTAACTGTCAAAACACAGATTACTTTCTACTTCTAGAGATGTTGTTTTTGTGGAAATTAAACTTTAAATGTGATGCAGAAGGCAATGACAACAAATCCCTTCTAATATGTATAGTTCTTTGTTCATTTCTAAAATAAAAAAGAAGATATATAAATATAATAAACTATCCCTTAGGTGTTTAGAATACGTATTGGAGGTTTGTTGCATGGAACGTTGACATGCTAATTGGCTTTGCACTCGCATTCGTCCATTAGTTGCTTTCATATAGTTCATTGGAATAATGAGGCAGGATTTCAATATTCAGCTATAAAACGGAAATAGTGCTCTTGTTTGGCATATTTCAGAAAATTTTCACATTTCGTTATTGTAAAGAGGCTTGTAATACCTTAATGGAGTGGGAATTTGAGAAGTCTAGCTCTCAGTAACTAAGTTTGCTTATTCTTCTTTGATATTTTTTTCCTTTCTTGGTGAATTGCCCCTTTGTTGCATGGTGTTATAGCAGTAGCGTGAATAATATGGTGCCAAATCTGCTTTTTTTTTTTAATCGTGACAAAATAAAAGAAGCCATTTATGGGAGTTAAAGTAGTAGGTTTTTATCATTCTATTTATGACTGCAAACAAATGCATCTTTTATGTGTATTTTTGAGGAGTTTCTTTTATTGGTCAAATTTATTTCTAGCAAGATGTAATATGACAAACCAATGCTAGAAATTATAACTTAAGAGTACGTTCTTCCTTGAAAGATAAGAAGTATGTTGTGTTGATACTTTTTTTGGCTTCCTGTGTTTTACTTTCAAGAGCTACAATATTTGCTAAGGGTTCACTTTGTTTAGGATAGAACAAGTAGATTTTAGTTCGTTCATTAAGAGGTACTAATGTAGGATGTTCTAGAGTTTAGGATTTCTAATGTATATTTGGCATATAATACTTATTTTGATGCAATAAACTAATGTGATACAAAGTAGATGCATAACTTGAAGGAAACCTTTGTTGAATATTCAATTTTAGCAAAACAGAAATTGATAACAGTAAGCAATGAACACTCCAAAACACTTTTTATTGGATTATATATAAAGGAAAAGACAAGATACAAGTGATCTACGATTAGAGAGGTAGATCGGCAATCCCAAACAACCTAGAAGCCGCTAGGAAACCCTCAAAGAAAAGAATTACATCAAAACACAAAACTCAGCAATAACATATCAAAAACCCTAGACAACTCCACCCTAAATAGTCCTAGAACACAAAATCATAAATTTAATTATCCTATTTAATTCAACTTCATATTTATAAAAAATAAATAAATAGAATTGTCCTAAATGATTAAATATGATTTAGGAAATTTTCCTAAATAATTAAACATGATCTAGGAAACCTTCCTAAACAATTAAACATGATTTAGGAAATATTCCTAAACAATCAAACATAATTTAGAAAATCTTCCTATATAATTAAACATGATTTAAGAAACCTTCCTAAACAATTAAATATATTTTTGAAAACATCCCTATGTAATATTCCCTCTCTTATTTAAATTCAAATTGAAAATATTTCCCTAAATAACTCTCATTCGTTGTCGTGATCACTCCATGTTTTTCTTGTGTATCAAGGGTGGAATCCTACATTTCTTCCATCTGCCTCACATGACCTGATCCCCATTATGCAGCCCGTCCCTCTCCTTCTCTAGTCATCTATTCCCTTTGCCCAAGCAACCTCTCATAGTGGTAGGTCACCCTACCCTCCTCACCATAACACTCCCTGCAGCCCCCCTTCCCCTTCCGAAAATCCTATTCAGCCCCTTGTTGGAGCCTTAGGAGGTGACTCTTGTTGAAAGGAGCTCTCTTCATTAAACTCTTCACGTCTGATCTCTTTCTCTTTAGATTTAGCCAAGGGAATTCCGATCAAATCTTGATTAGGGTTAGCAGTTGGAACTGTCGGTGGGGTTTTAGATCGCATCTCCATGAGCTTTCTCATCATCTTCTCCAGAATTTTCTTTCCCTTTGGTTCAGCCCTAGGAATCGTCGGTGAAGCTTTCGGCTGCATCTCAATTATTTTCTTCATCATATCTTCCAAGTTTTCAAAGCGGTTTTCTATGGATGAGTACCTTTCTTCCATGGTCGAAATCTTCCCGTTGATGGTTGAGAACTTTTCCTAATCCGGGATTTGCTTTGCTCTACTTTGCCTTCCAACGCATCAACCTTCTTTGCTACCATCTCTCCAAATCCTCGCTTTGATACCAATTTGATACGAATTTGAAACAAAACTTGAAGAAGACCTTTGATGAATATTCAATTTTAGCAAAACAAAATCTGGTAACAAGTAAACGATGAAGAAGAACACTCCAAAACACTTTTTGTTGAGTTATATATGAAGGAAAAGACAATACACAATTAATCTACGATTAGAGAGGTAGATCGGCTCTCCCAAACAACCTAGACACCTTTAAGAAGTCCTTAAAGAAAAGAACTACAACAAAACACATAATTCAGCATTAGCATACCATAAACCCTAGACAACTCTCCCTTAAGTAGTCATAGAACACAAAATCATTAATAGAATTGTCCTAAATAATTAAGCTTTATTTAGGAAACCTATCCAAACAATTAAATATGATTTAGGAAACATTCCTAAACAACTTAATATATTTCAGGAAACATCCTTAAATAACATTCACTCCCTTTTAAATTCAAATTGAAAATCTTTCCCTAAATGATTCCATCCTTATTCCTCCTAACATAATGAATCACAGCTTTGTTGGGTCCCACAAGGGGGCCTAAATTTTCACTGCTTTTTGCTCAAGGTTCTACCCACCCGGATGGCTGGGCTGCCACCCCCTCCAAACGTGTCATAATGCAACAAACTTGCATTTTTTGTTTAAAGTAAGCTATTATCTTATAGCAATTAAAATGAAAAACGAATGCTAGAAATTATAATTTAGAGTACTTTCTTCCGGTAAAGATAAGAAAAATACTGATAATTTATTTGCTTCTTGTGATCTGTCATGATCTACAATATTTGCTAATGGTTATGTACCTTTGTTTGAGATAGGAGTAGTAGATGTTAGTTCAATCATGAAATGGAAGTTCAGAAGGAGAGGAGTGATTCGCACATTTAGAACAAATTCTATTAAGCCAGGAAAAGTGTTTTTTTTTTTTTGGCCAAGAACATGCCTCACATTCCTTTTTTATAACGTATAGGATCAAAGAAAATCACGAAGGAAGCATCCTCAGTAGGAATAACTAATAACCCACTACAGGCACCCACAAAGAACTGATTTCAGATTATCCCGATACAGTACAAATTCAAAGGAACTGCTGAAGCCTGCTACAATCCAAACTTACAACTCTAAAGTGAGCTTCTGAAACAGTTGCAAATGCTAGAAGCTGCAATATTTTGGCACCCGGAGGAATCAAGCTGAATGAATCCTAACCTAAGAATAGAAACAATGTCAGCAGCAAGACACTGCAAAGATAGAAGCTGCAGAATCATATCCGCCGAACAGCCTGCAGCTGAAGCCGCAGTAGAAGTAGAAATAAGAAATATTGAGGGTGTATGATTAGGAAGTAGGGCCCTCTGGAGTAGGATAGCACCTCAGTCTAACTGTAGAAATAAAAGGTGCATCAAGTACTTTGTAGACTTGTACAAGCTATAAGTGCAAATACTAGGAATGGTTTGTTTTTGCTGTTTAAAACACCGTACAGTAGTTTTATGTCGGTAGTCAGTGATTGGAGTTTCTAGGCACAGGAAGCTTAGTTTAAATTTCAATGGTTTTGTGGTCCATTGTTGTCCTCGGTTATGTTGGTTCGGGAATTGATTTTTATTATTGGCGTGGTAGTATTACTTTGGCCACTGCAACCATATTTTAGCAAAAAAGCTGTGTGAATCTCTTTTTAGCTTTTCGTCTGAAGCTATAACTGATGATTTTATATTCACAGTGCTTGTTTGTGATGGTACCATGACCTGTGATAGCTTTTATTGATGATCCAAAGATAACATATGAAATATTGAAGTGGATGGAATTTAGTTTGGTTTGTGACTTCAAAAGTTTGAAACTCTGAGTGGCAAAGCCGTACTTATTTAGGTCCTAGGTCCTTGGTTCCTTTGTGCGCTTCAGGTGATTGGGTAGTGTAAGCTACCACCTGATTGCCTTTTGCCTTCACTTTATTCATTTCCAAAAAAAGGAATGCCTTATTAGGGCCTTTGGTCAACTCCCTTCTTTTGTAATTTTAGACAATTTGGTGACGTCATTCCTTCATTTTTTTGTTTGTTTGTTTGTCTTCTGTAATGAAAGATAACGTGCAATTAATTTAAAATAGTTTTAATCCACGAAATTTACTTCATTATCTTCTTGTTTTTCTTATTCTTATTTCTCCTTTACATTTTGGTACTTTTTTTTTAATTGATGCTGTAATCTTCATAAACAAACCATTCTTGCCCGTATTATTATTCTTCTTTAGCTTCTTGGGGGTGATAATGTTTTTAGATGCAGTAAACTAATGCAACAAACATGCATTTTTTCATTCCCGCTGGTCATCTAATCCAATATTTTATATGACTTCTATGTGATTAATAAGATCATATATTGTTCTTTTTTATCTTGCTGTTCATCTTATATTTTGATTGGTGCATATCTAATTATTTGTTGTATAATAGGTATTTTAAAAGAGTTTTTTCACTGTTCATCAGTTTACATATTTTATGCTTTTGGAATGATAGAGATGTGACGGTTTGTTATGAATTTGTTGTACATGTCAAAATTTATTAGCTGTGAAGCACTCTCTTGCTTAAATATTATTTGTGATATATTTTTCTAAATCGATCTTAGTTTACAAAGGCAAAGGCCTCTCCCATCTCTCTTCTCAAGCAATCTTGGTTCTTAGCTCTTGAATGATTTCTTTGGCCTTTATGTCTAGGGTTATCGCCAAAGATAGATCTGAAGTTTTGAATATCATCTTTGTGTCAAGTGTCGTCTAGTTAGTTTCTTTAGTAAAAGTGTTTAGAAGTATTTTTCTGATATTATTACTTTTTGTTGCAGCCTTTCCAAAATGTTTGCTATTCATGATTTTTGTGTAACTTCCTTGTTTTATAAGACATGCAGTTAGAATTGCAATATTCCTGCTCCCTTATTTGTTCATTGGTATCCTGCAAGAGTATTTTGTATGTAACTGTGCATTGCTCCCTGTGCATCTTGCAACACATTGCTCGTTATATTGAACCAGTTTTTTTGTCTGATTTTAAGTTCTTTTGTTATATGAACTTCTAATGTTAGGGGTTATTACTGACGATTTGCTTGTTTACTTTGCTTTCTGCTGTTAAGATTATAATTTTTTCTATTGATGAAAACTTATAACATGGTAGTGTTTTGTTTACTTTATTGCTATCACTCTCTATTTTTATTGTCAGGCATTCAGTTTGGCACTTACTATTAAAAGTACAATATACTGGAAACTGGACCAAAGGGTGGATAGCATTAAGTCAGAGGGATAGGATGAAAAGGGGTTAGATTGATTGTGTCAGCTAGAAATTGCAAAAAGATTTTAAATAAACTAGAGTTAGGAAAACACGCATCATTGTATAAGCCTGAAACTTGATGATGATCATGATGAGATTTTAATGAATGTTCAACTAGATAGCAGTCATGGAATATCTTGCACTTTCTTTTTGTTTTATTTCACAGGTTAGATGCTTTTTTTCCTGTTATATTGACTAATTGTAATATTTGCCATTGTTGCTTTTGTATCTATTTCTTTTTTTTTTAATTGTCAGTCAGTTTCTTTTAGCTTATTTTATATGATTATGCGCCTCCTTTAGCTTATTATATACGCTTGACTTATTATTTATTGTATTCATCATTTTATTAAATGAGTTATGATGGGTGTGCTATTCAGGTGTCTGACAACTCTTGGGAGCAAATGCTTTGAATGGTTTTGCTGAATGCTGCTTTGATGATGTTTGCAAAATCTTTGATGATGCTTCTGCTTATCTGCTCTGCAGTTCGGTTTACTCTGCTTGTTGTTTGGATTCACTAGAAATAGTATTTTGTGAACCAGTGAACTTTGCTGTGTGGAATCTTTTCTATATTCTTTTGCACTTGTTGTTCTTAGATATATATAATCTAGTAGATGAAGTTTGGTATGTTTAGTAGGTAAGTTAACCGCTTGCTACTTCCAATGTTTGATGTTTCTGATTTCTCCAGCAAGGATAAACTTCATATGTCCAGGATTGTAATTCTAGTAGTTATATGCTCGAACATTTTACTGTGCGACTTGCCCACCCAATTTGACTATGTTTCCCATATGGTAAGAGGATTTCTGATGTGTTGTTTGTGATTAAATCTGAACTTGCGCTAGGAACACTGAAATTGTGTGTGTTTTATCATGCTTTCACCAGCGAATTATGGATCTGGGTGCTTGTTAATTAATCATGCCGGTTTGGATTCGTTTGGCTATGTTGTTTTACATTGTCTTGTGCTGTAACTTGGATGACCGTTTGATAAAGTCATGTGAAAGTAATCGTCTAAAGCGTTGTAAGAATTGTGGTTGTTGGGTACAAAGCTGTGGTGTTTTTGTTATGAGATGTTTGAATGATGCATATGATGTATATGATATGTTATTCTATTTTTATTTTGTACATATTTAATTAAATGGACGAGATTAATTAATTAGATAAAAAAACTAAAAACCGTCAAATCACTTCCCCGAGAAGCTACGAAAACTATCATAATAAGAAAGCTAAGTAAACTTTTTACAACTAAGGCTTCGTTTGAGACAACTTTCTAATTGCTTTTTAAAGCAGGTTTCTAGCAAAATTTTTGTCTAAAAAAACTGTTATAAGAAGCAGTAAAAAAGCTGTCCTAAATGAAGCCTTAATCTTTCTTAAAGATATTTTTTCGAATGTCTTAATGTTGCTTCGTGCTTATTGCATTTGGTTTCTTTAATGTAGGGAAGTTTAGTTCGCTTTAATGTATATTAAGTGGGGAGATTTGTTTGTTTCTTATTTATTGATTTTATTTTTTCCTGAAGCATGATACCAAATTAGCCTACATCATTCTTCCAATTTGTATTTAGAGGCTGTGATGAGCCATAGGAACTGTAGTTTTGGATTTTATTTGGTCCGGTGAACGTACGTAGAGCTACGTTCGGCCGACACTAAGATCGCAGGCACAAAACGAGAAATACCGAGCAAATACCGAGCAATACCAACAATAACGAGAAATACCATTATGTGAAGACAAAATACCAAGTAATACCAAGCAATACCGAGTAATACCAAAAAATACCGAGTTTTTTCTAGAAAAACTCGGTATTTAAGAACTCGGTATTTTTTGGGATTACGGTATTGGGTATTACTCGGTATTGATCTTCACAGAGCGGTATTCCTCGTTATTACCAAAGAATACCTAGCAATACCGACCAAATACCGAGCAAAAATCGAGTAACAATCCTCTGACCGAACGTAGAGCTATGTCTGGTCAGAGGACGTTATAAAAGTTTGTAGTTTTGAGCTGTCTTCCGCTTCATTTACTTTGCTTTCTGATTTTTTTATTTTATTTGGACAACAAGAGGCTCTAAGCCTTACAATCCTCGGTTTGCATGAACAAATAAAATTTGTTATAGGTTATTTCTCAAGAATAGAAAGAGAGAAAGTAAACCTAGTTCACATTGTGCTAGGCTATCATAAGAAAAATGTTAGTCCTCGCATCTCCTTCTCAAGGCCGCCTCTAAGTTCAATCAATATTATTTTATTATAGCATATTAATTAAAGGTGTTTATATATCATGCTTATTCATTATCAAATGATTTTGTTTGTCTTTTTCATTTTTTATGCAATCAGAATGCTTTTTCAAATGTACACTCTAATACGCTATTTCCTCCTATTCCTATTGCCGTTTTTCAAACGCTATTTCCTCCTATTCCTATTGCTGTTTTTCTAGTGCATCTATTCTATTTTTAACTATTTTTAGCTCCTATTTTCTTTTTTTATTATTGTGAATATGTGCATGTTTGCATCTTTTTATTCACACTCACACACACAAACCCATTGCCATAAAATGCAAATATGTCAAGATTTGTCGCTGTACTTGAAATTGAAAAGCTGAGCTTAAAATTATTTCCTCCTGCTTATCGGTGGATTGCAATCTTTTGAGGTTATAGATCTACTTTTGTTTTGCTGTTGCTGTTCTTGGTTCCAACACATAATCAAGCTGAGTGTATTTTGTCCTCTTTGAACATGCCAAACATGTTGAGCACAACCACTTTTCGAGATAGATATTAGACAGCCTCTTTTGGCATTCTTGTTGCGTGTTCTCTTCCTTGCCCTTTTATTTTGGGAAATTTACCGGCGCTTTACCATAGCCTTTATATGCTGTTAGGGAGGAGAGATACTGTGTGCCGTGTTTGGACCGTCCGGAGGTGAATTCGGATGTGCCACGTCACCTGGATGTACCGGTCCCCGGGTTCGCCTCCAGGCGAATCCGGACGCCGCAAGTAATAATTTTTTGTTAGGGAGGAGAGAGTAGAAGGTTTCTCGGTCTGAACTTGGTTGCGATAATCAATAATGGATATAACCGGTTGCATTCATTTTCTGGTTTTGTTCTGTATTAGTAAATC
Source organism: Dendrobium nobile (assembly GCA_022539455.1). NCBI lineage: Eukaryota > Viridiplantae > Streptophyta > Magnoliopsida > Asparagales > Orchidaceae > Dendrobium > Dendrobium nobile. The sequence goes on from CM039735.1 coordinate 9,531,956, forward strand.
GTTAGGTCCTTGAAAGTGTATTAAATATAATGACTTCAGGAAGTGGATAGAGACAGGGCAAGGTATAAATCTCATCATTAATGTTCAATATATGTACTACCAATCTGTGCGAACCTGGTTCCTTGCATTTCCTAAATTATCCTGTTTAGGGAGAAATTATTTTGTGTGGATGCCGAACGCAATTCTACATCTGGAGACTAATCATAATGAGCCACATCAACAATACTGAGCATGGTATCATATCGCAGTACCGATGTTGCTCATTCTGATTGGTCTCCGTATGCACAGAATAATTCTCCCTTTTTGGACCCATCCTCATACCAGATGCCAAATAAACAAGCCCTTTGGATCATTGATTGTTCAGATTCTGCGATGCCCAATATTTTAATTAAAATAACATAATAACTCTTATGAGAAGTATAGTAAGAAGGAAGGATACTCGATAACTGAATGAAAAATATATTCGTGATTATTAATTGGTCATTTAAGCTCTGCTAATCCAAAGAATGGTAGATCTGTGCTGTTATTTCCTGCAATTATATATATATATATAAAGCTTAGACTATAATGAGTAACTAATAGGTTTAAGATGTTGGGCATGTAAATATGATATTGGAGAGCTATATATATGAGTAAATCCTCGAGAACAGCAAAGAGAGGATGGATGTCTAATTAGACCTTATCTATCCTTATTCTCTCTTCCGTGTGCTAGTTTCTGTTCAGAGGGGGTAAACTTATAAATAATTATTAGTGTTGTCTCAAATTTGGCTCGACCCTTATTTGCTTATGATTATCGCACGCTTCATAGATATGTCGGGGGTTCAAGGGGGTAATGCCTTTCGCGGGGTTCGACTTGTCAGGGATATTTTTGGAATTAATTAATAAATAAAATGATGAATTTTTTTTACTATTTCTCTTTATATTTAATTCATAATTCCCTAACAACATAACCTTTATACAATGTGTTTAATTATGTTGGGAGCAATTGCCTAAAGATCATAGTATTTTTTAACTTCTATTGCCTAAAAATTGTTGTAATAAATGCTAAAAAATAAATGGAGGGGGATAAAATTTCTAAAGAAATATATATATATATATATATATATATAAAGTGGGGCAATTGAACCCTCTGAGCTTAAGGGCGATCAACCTGTATGCAAAATTACATCGTGTTTTTTCGTTGGAGCAAACATCTAGCTTATCTTCGTTTGGAACAATTTTTTTGTTGCTTTATAAAGCAAGTTTTTAGTAAAAAAAAAAATTTAGTCCAAAAATTTTTTGTACTACAAAACTATTTAAAAAATATATATATATAAAAAAAGCTATCACAAACAAAACCTTAATCTATTCTTTGCATGATTTTATTATATAATGAATAATTGTTTTTAATATGTTTGCATAAGTTACTTAATCAGCTATTATATTATCAAAACCAGTCAGTAATCACACATTTGAATGTTTTCTTATTCAATCCAACTCATCAAAGTAAAAGAAGAAGAAAAAAAAAAAAAAAAAAATAGAATACCCTGATCGTTAATACTTAAAACACCTGTGGGATGAAAAGAAAATGCTACTGTTATTCTAGAGTGACGATCATGCATCATCATAATTGGTTCTCCAATCATTTGATGTGGCGAAAAAAATTGCTATGCGAATTAGGCGTCTCGATCTGCTGAACAATTACTGAACTAAAAAATAACGCTAGAAGATCTTACAATGGAGGCATAGAGCAGATTGTTCCAGGTATCTGGAATTCCTGGCAGGCACCAATGGCTGCAATCGGCGAGCTGATCTGGGTTCTTCCTCTCATCTTCTGTAAGCAGCTTTCCCTGCCTTGTGGTGTATATGGATGTGTGGCCGTCTCGTCTCGACTCTGACAGTCCAGTAATGTTCAGATACTTCACATTTGTTTTCATATCCCCTATGGTTCTCTCCACTATGGAAACCATGGATCTTGGAAATGTCTGTATGTATCGTTCATGAGTAATTATTGGCTTGGTTTCGTTGTAGCACCAATGTAGGTTTCCCCTGCAATATCGAAAGCTTTAAATACCATATTTCATAGCTCTATGATCACGGGCGGAATTGTGTACTGCTGAGAGAGGCAATTTCTCCCCCTGTAAAAATTAAAATTCTTCATATGATAAGGATTATTTGTAAGCTGCCCCCCCTGAATTTTATTTTTTGCCTTCAGCCCAATTTTTTTTTTCACACAGTTTGTCTCTCCAAAAATTGGAAAGTCTCTTGGCCTCCTGTTAGTTTTATTCGATTATATTGAACTTTTCTAACATTAAGAAACACGTCTGTGAAAAAGTATTATGTTCAAAATGAATTATTTCTGCACTTTTCTATTTATTTTTTTATTTTTTATAAGGTTTTCGTTTGTCTATGATTACATTATTCAAGGTAAATACTTTAATGTTGAAAATATTATTGAATTATTTCAAAATTCTATCCACTTGAATGTAATTTATATAAAAGTAAATATGAATTATTAGATGCTATTTATATAAATGAATAAGAATTATTTTATGAATTTGAAAATTTCCACTTTATTTATTTTATTATATATATGTATCATGTATGTATGTATGTGTGACAAGGACGAACTAAATATTACATGTCATGTATTTTAGTAGTTTTTCTTTTTTAATTTATGTAAATTTCTCATTGTTTGATTTTGAGATAATTTAAATTTAACTTAAAATTAATTTGAAGTTAATTGATTTTAATTAATTTGACTTTAAATGGAAATTATTTTAAACTGGATAATTTATGTCATCTAATTGAAAATTTTGAAACATAAACAATAATATAGAGTGTGTTAAATATATTAAAATATAATAAAGATTAATTAAATCTTATTTTTAAATTGAATTTTTGTAAGTCATATTTATACATGGTAGATACTCTATTATTTTATGTTATAATTATATTAAACAAAACTTGGCATTTGTAAAAAAAAAAAAAATTTAATAATAAAATAATAAAAAATTTTAAATCTAATTTTTATAATTAGAATGTAAGAATTAGAAATGCATATAATGCATAAAATACATTATATATATAACTGATTTCTTTTTACTTTTAATTAGTACAAAAATATTTAAAATTTGATAGCTCTTTGAAGAACTTTTTAAAAATCTTCATGAAATAAACTGTACTTATCAGCTGAAAAATAATAAAAATTATAAAAATTAATTTCCATTTTATGCCTATGAGTAGTGTATTATATGTTAAGTGTATAGTTCTCAGAAATTTTAAATGTTAGATTGACAAAAAAGTAAATGCAAGATGTTTTGGGAAGAAAAAAGTGTATGTCAAAATATTCTAATTTAAATTGTATCTAGATGAGATTAATAATTATTATATTTGTTTTGAGGTGGTAGTGTATGTGAAGAGTTTATATTGCACAAATTTTAAGAAATTTAATGATTTTTTCGGAATGCCCCACTCTTGATCTCTTTTATGAGATATTCTCCTTCGCATGTTGTAGATCTAGCCGACGATGTTTCAGTGAGATCCCACTGAAATATCTTCTCCTCGCACATCACACATCCCATCAACACCTTCCTAGTAAGCTCATGTTGTAATGTATTCTCCTTCAGATGTTTAGATCCCATATTCAATGCTTACTCTAACAAGCTCCCATCGCGATATCTTCTCCTTTACATGCCTCAAATCCAATAATCAACGCTTGCCCTAATGACCTCCCATCATGATACTTGCCCATTTGCATAGCACAAATCCCTTCAACACAAGAAATTATTATGTGCGAGTTCGGGCGTAACTCGTGTTCAGACTTCAATGAGACTGCGCCACACGTTATTTGTAGACAGTAGTGTGTACAACTTATACATAGCATATAAGTTGTACACACTAATGTGTACAAGCGACGTGCCCCAATCTCATGACTCATCCGGAGTCCACACATAATAATTTCTCCTTCAACATATGTGCCAATTCGAACTCTTCTCCTTTGTACAACATTAATCTGATCAATGTCTTCCACATCAAGCTCTCATCGCCATATTTACTTCTTATCACAACCTCTTTCCCAATTTCAAAATTTTAAAAATATATTATTATTATTTTTTAATTATTTGCAACTAAAAAAAATTATTTTTTGAAATTTATGCTATATTTAAAATATTTAGTAACTTTATTAAATTTGAAATTGTCATTTACCTCTTGTGCTCTGGAGAAATGCTACGAAAGAAGACCGTTGTCTTGTCCCGGTTTACATGGCGATCAACCCATGTAGCCCAAGTCCGCATAGCTATCTCGTATGCGGCGTCCCGCTCCATATCCTCCACCAGCTGCCCTCTCCACTCATAGTATTTCCAACTGCATCATATTTCATCCAGCCACCCAACTTTTTCAAAATTACTAAAATAAATGCTTAATTACATCATAACACATGAATTTCATTTATATTAAAAAAATGAATATAAGTATCATAAATAATTAAAATTTTAATATTATTTATAGAATTGTCTGATATTGAGAAGGGATGTTTACGCACCTTCTGGTTCTGCCGCTATGTGTCCACCAGTGGCCGGTGTTGAAGATGAGCACAGCGGCGCTTTGCCACATGCGAGACTCTTCAGGCATTTTATCGAGCTTGAGAATTTTATCCCCGTCTTTGTTCTCATCCACTCTCACTAGGAATGGACTCCAGTAGAACTCCACTGAGCAGTCATAATCCTTCAAATCAAGCGTAAATTAAATTATTTCTACAAAAAAAAAAGTCAGGACATTCGAAACAAATTGTATTAGGATGATTTTGAAAGTCATCGGATGTACTTTGAGATTAGTGCAATATAAATTATTCATATGCAACACTAATTTCAAAGCAAATCCAATGACTTCTATCAAGACAATTTATTTCCATGCTTTTAAGGTATTTTATTAGAGAAAAATTATGTCAAAACTTATTAATACAATGGATTAGGATATGCATTTGAAAATTATTAGATTTGCTTTGAGATTAACGCAATACAAAACTCTTCATTTATGCTATTAATTTCAAAGCAATTCTAATAAATTTTATGACTTTCATGACATAATATTATGATATACTCACACAAATTTTTTAGGAGAATTTACATAGATAACACTCAAAAGTATCTTATTTGCAAATTTAACATGTAAATTTCATCATCTATAAAATATAGCACCCCATTTGTGTTGCTTGACGAAGCCCTAGAAAATGTTGATGAACTAACTATGAGATCTCACTATTTATATATGTCCCTCTTTTAATTAAAAAGAAAATCATAAATTCACCGTTTTCTACTCAACCAAACACCCAAATCACCCTCTCGCCATTTGACCATTCTCAAACACTTTCTTGCTCTCAACCTAACGAGAAATTATTTTGTGCGGTCAACGAATGACGTCCAGAGGCGAATGAGAACACTCAAGTTCATTTTTTTGTTTTATACCGCTGCTATGTAACGCTTTGTACCTGATGACGTTGCGAGTTTTAATTCGTCTTTGAACCATTCGGTGACCGCACAGAATAATTTCTCCAACCTAACCCTCTCTCCCTTTTCCTCCAACCATCTCCCCTCCAAGTCCTACCCCAATTCCCAAAACTCTCTATGAAAAAGAAACAAAAAAGTCATAAGAGCTTAATAAGACTAATAACATGCAAAGACAAAACTACGATGGGTTCTTGCGACTCCATCATCGGAGAGATAATTAGGTGCAGAGTGCGGACGGAGAGAACCATCCGCAACAAGCATTGGGGGTGCTCGGTACCGCTCGGCACCGAACGGTACCGAGCACCCCCAATGCTTGTGTGGACGGTGCGCACTCCGCACCTAATAATTTTTCCCATCATCGAGGGTTTCGTCAGATCCATTAAAAGAGTTTTATTTTATAAATATAAAAAATAATATTAAATATCTTAATAAAATAATTTTGAGTGCTACATATATACACACATGTAATAAATCTCTTTTTTTTTTATCTATTTTCTTAGATTGCACTTGAACAAGTTGACAAGAACTTGATTGATTCAACGTACGATGGCTCGAAACAGCTTGTAAGAGCCCCGCAGCTTGATCACGGCACGCCATGGATGAACAGAAGAGTAGAGAAGGCAAGCAAGCGACTCCCATTGATTCCTATTCAGCGAGTCTCCCACAATAACCACTCGCTTCCCTCTCAACCGCATCAGCATTTCAGTTCCATTAAACCTTCAAGAGTTTTTGTAACTCCACAGTAAGTATATATCTGACTATCTTCAATTTCTTTCTCAATCAACTGCGTTCAAAGAGCTTAATTATTACCTTGGGATATCGCAGCCTTGGGCTTCCCATCTCCACCTCATATAGTCCGAATCCGGCCTCCCGTTCTTCTGGCAGCTCACCTGCTGGCTGAGGAAGGGACACTGCTTCTCTCTGTAAAGAGGATATTCTTTGGGATCGTAAACCCACTTGCCTTCCAATATGTTGCAGATCTTCTCTGGAAGGCTTGTCTGTGGAGGCAAGGCAGAAGAGTAAGCAATGGTGGGGAGAGGAGGAGGAGAATTAGGGGCGATATTGGCGGGCTGTGGTGCTTCGACGACTGAGTGATTGAAGTTAGGAATAATGGTGTTTAGGTTGTAAAAGCTGAGGTTTTGAAGGGATTCAACGGTAGGGGAAGAGGGGCTGTGTCTGCTGTTAAGGTAGGAGAGAAGGAAGAGGCCAATGAATCCGGAGAGCAAGCAGAGAAGCCATTTCAGGTTCAATGGAGGCTTGGTAGAGGATTCCATGAGAAGGAAGGAGTTTTGTATGATGGAGCTTCGAAGTTTTTGGTGGAGGGGAAGAAGATGGTGAATATTGAACTCGAGATTGATGCTGTTTTTGAAGTATGGAGCCTCAATGGATTAGGGAAGAATGCAGAATATTTAAGTTGTGCTCTTGGTTTGATAGATTGCTTATGCTTTGCTGATGTAAGAGAGGTAGAGAGGGAAGATTTTAAAATTGAAAAAGAACTGTGTGAGGATAGCATGATATAATTTGTTTAACATGGGCTCTAAAATTATTGGATTTGTTTTGAGATTAGTGCTATGCAAATGGTTCATATGTAACACTAATTTAATTTCAAAGTAAATTTAATAATTTTGAAGTCCATATCGATACAAATTATATGAGAACACAATGCTTTTAGGCTTCGTTTGAGACGGTTTTCTTGCTACTTCTTAAAGCAGCTTTCTAGTACAGAAGTCGCATGTCAACATTACAACTACCTTTATTAAAAGCTGCAACCATCCCAAACAAACTCTATACCATAACATCCCAACATAATTAATTATTTTTCGATTCTAATAAAAAATTTCGTGAGGGTCTCTCTTCATCAACAAATGGTAGATTAATTAATGATTTCAAGTGCTTGTATTTTTAGTCAAGTAGAGCACATGCAAGCTCACACTTCTATTGAAAGAGTGTAGATTTTTTTTTTCATATGATTACTTAATTTAATTTGAGTGCTTCTCTCCACAAATTATGTAAAAAAAAAAAATCTAAAAAAGAAATGATTCTCTCTTCTTCTACACTGATAGTCTAATTAGCTTTGTTAAATGGCTAACCACCAAGTGGAAGACATATATTTGTTCCCACATGATTGATAGGAGAGGGTGGGGAGCCTTTTGGTGCATATATTTTTTGTTAAGTCACAAATAGGAGGAGGAGGCCTTTGGCTTTAGGTAGAGAGTTAGTACAACAACTCCCTTTATAAACAAAATTTTATTGCTGTTTTACACTGTATTATATGTATATTATTAGGGTTTTAGTCAAACACACAGAGAAACAGGCCATAGTTTTTTTTGGTTTGAGCTTTACATAAAAAAAAAATAAAAATAAAATATGATTTTCACAGTAAAATTTGATGATTCACAAGCAATGGTGATAAAGATAAGCCACATCAATCAAAATCATTGGCCCCTTGGATATAACTAGACCTCATCAATTTGCTTTAGGGTTTGTGGGATGCTTGACTTGAATGCAGGTATTAGTTGGCTTTAGGTTCAATTTTAATGTGATTGGACTCGAATATAATCAGCTTGAAAGCGAATACTGCCTATTTAATGAACCGTTCGAAAATCTCAATCATCATGATGGAAGAACACGAGCATATTTGACGTCGGAGCTGAGCCATTAGTTGTGTTAACTTCAGGATAATTCAATCCATTTGGTAGCTTATCTGGCTACATAGATTTAGTGCTTTCATTTGTTTTGTGTAGCCAAGTATGTTCCTTCTTTTGGGCTATAAATAGGTAGCCAATGTCATGTAATAGAGATATATTTTGAGATGAATAAGAATTGAGTAGTTTTACTCTTGTTTTGGGTTTCTGTATCCTGAAGGATTTCAGGTGGTGATCCCTCTCCTCCGAGAAGTTCTTGGAGTTATCCGGCGACCGCCACCGGATCATCGACGTGGATTCGTCGAACCCCCTACCTGGCCGGTGTCAATATTTATCTGACAAAATGTGTAAACTTTGCTGAGTTACTGTCAGCCTAACTTGAAATAGACATGATTACAAAATTTATATATGATAAATTATATTTTTTGTTGTTGTTGTTGATGCAAACATGATATGATATAACTCAAATCTAACAAGAGTTTTTTGAAGACACTCAAGGTGACACTAATCTGAACTAAATATTACACGGGTGACAAGTTGGCATGAATTTGAAATTTTCATGATATGATTAAGGCTTCGTTTGGGACGGCTTTCGTACTGCTTCCTAAAACAACTTTCTAGTAAAAATTTTTCTAATTCAAGAAATTTTTGTACTAAAAAGATGTTTTAAAAAGCAAAAAAAAAAATCCCTAATGAAACCTAAATCAAATTTTCATGTTGAAAACACTTTTGAAACCTCTACATGCAACCTATTTGGATTGCTATCAGCCTATCTTAGGCTTCATTTGGGACGGTTTTTTTATTGCTTTCTAAAACGGAGTTTTAGTACAACTTTTTTTTTATTTTTGTACTAAAACTCCGTTTTAGAAAGCAATAAAAACACCTTCCCAAACGAAGCCTTAGTCTCTCTAACTCTAGATTATAAGCCTAATTAAATCTGTTTTAGTAGCTTCAAGTTGTCGATCTCTTATTCCTTCACCTTCCTAACCCATTGACCTAATTTTGTCCCTCCTATTTTCTCTCTATGAAGCCTTCTCTTTCATAGCTCCTTCCCAGCCAACCTGTCTGATATCATTTGTCTCATTAATTACAGGCTAGCTCTCTTCCAATTCAGCTCCTGTTGAGCCATCTAATCTAATTTAAATGATTAATCCCAAATTCTTAGATTACAATTGATATTTTTACTATTAAAATATATAAAATCAAATTAAACCGAACTAAAAAACAATAATTAAAATCGAAAGAAACCAATCTAAATGAAAATAAAACCGGTTTGATTTTATTTTTTGTTGATTTGATTCCGGTTCACTCAAAAACCCATCTTAGCCAAATTTTCATAATAATTTACATAATTTTTTTTATTTATAATACAAAGCTGGATATATTAAAAAATAAAATAAATGGATCATAGTAAATTTGTTCAGTTGTGTTTAGGAGATGATGCGTTTAAGGAGCATATATCACAGCCAGGGGTGCAAACGAGTCGAGCAGAGCTTGAGTCACCTCTAATTTAAGCTTCAGCTTGATTAATTAGTCGAGTTTGAGCGCAAACTCAAACTTATTCTACGAGTTCAAGCCAGTTCATTTATAATGAAAGACATAAAATGTTATGATTTAATCAATTGTTATAATAAAATTATAAAAAGAATGAAAATTAGAAGATAAATAATAAAAAAATAAGTTGATATAATAAATTTACATATAATTTTTAAATACTTTTCATAGCTTTGTATTTGAACTTATGAATTCTAATATATTTTAAGTATATTCTATATTAACTCATCGTGCTCTGCTTACGAGGCATTTATTAAGCCGAGCTCATACTGACTCACGAGTCTACTTGACTCACTTAAACCCAAACTTAGCTAATATCCCCCATTTGACCCATACGATGTTCGTTTCAAAGTGAACCTATAGCCAATCCTATCATTTGAAAATATACTTCATTTTTTTTTAAATTTCTATTTTGGTTCAAACTTATAAGAATTTATAGTAAAAATCATAGATAGGCGTGTACATATGCTGAGCTTGAGAAAATTTACTTTATATTCGTTTGAAATTATTCGTGAATATTATATATGTGTTTAACTCATTTGAATTCGAGCTTTATACGAGCATAAAATGAGCCAAATATGAACGGATTTAAGATAAATGAAAAATAAAAAAATTAAATAAATAATAGAAATATTTACTTATTTAGCAAATTATATAGGCATATAAAATCAATTTTCAATATGATTTATTGATTTACATGAATTTTAATATTATTAATATATTCACAATAATTCTGACTTCTAGAAACTTCCAAAAATCATCTTTAACATATAACGCCAAAAGCTTTAAAATGGTGGAAATATCATAGAAAAAGTATCCTGATCGGGCACGAATCTCAAGACAAAATGAAGTTGGAAACTTCAAAAATTAGTTCTGGGATCATCTAAATTCCGATTTCGGCAAACTTACAGTCGAACTGATCGTATCAGAAATACGAACCCAACGACACCAACTTTGTCTCAATCCGAGCGCAAATGAGTCCAAATCAAGGCCAAAAGCACATTCGGAAGGTTCAAGCCACAATTTGAGTTACCAAACGGTTTCCAAACATAACGTGATTATAGTCAAATCGAGCGGCTCGACGAGACGAATCCAACGAGCCCAAGACGCAATAATGGTAAAGAAAGTAAATTACTTCTCAAACATTTTCTCATACTTTCTTTTTTAAGAAACTTACTAATTTTTTAGTAATTTTATACTTCCAACTTATTGCTTACTCTAAAATTTCTTCGGGCAAATTTTAAAAGGGATCATCATTAAAGATTAAATTAAAAAAAGGAGCATTATTAAAATAAAATTTAAAAAGGATCATCCACGCAAAACAGCTTTGCGTTTTCCTTTGAAACTTTTTTTTTTTAAGTTTTCAGCTTTAGTGAGTTGGAGAGAGAGAAAACTAAGAGAGAGAGTCGGATGGAGAGAAAATGAGGCTGAGAGAAACGGAGAGAGAGAGAGCGAAATCCATTAACATTTAAATAACTTAATTTTATATTTTTAATATTGAATTAAATTTTAATTAACTTTAATTTTTAGTAGCATTTTAATTATATGTTAAATATTAAAAAAATTTAATAAAAGATATTAAAAATTTCAAAACGATGAATATTATAAATATTATATTTTTTAGACCATATAATTTTTATTAATTTTAAAATAAATATAATTAATTTTTTTTACTTAATTATAATTATAATATTTAAATTTAATAAACTTTAATTGATATATATTTAATATAAATTTTTAATATTTAAACTTTTAAATAATACTAAAATACGTTATTAAGTATTTATGTTAAATATTTTATTATTTAATTCTTTTATATATATATATAATTTTAATATTAAATATTATTAAATATATCTGTTGCGGCCTTGCGGGCTAGAATATACGAGGCGATAGAGTTGTAATTTTACATCTTAGCGTTGCACGGATATCTAGCTCACGCATAGAGAACACAAGATTTTTTACGTAGAAAACCCTGGCCTGGAAGGAGGATAAACCACGAGGCCTACCCTAGTTGAAATAATTTAACCCATTTTTAAAACAAAAATAAAATAAATTAATTTAAATATTAAAATATTTATTAAAATAGATTAAAAATTTTATTTTTAACTTATTTTTAAAACAAATGTATAAATTTTCTATATATAATGTTTTAATTTAAAATGTATTTCTAATTTCTAAGTATATATTTTTAAAACAAATGTATAAAGTTTCTACTTTTCAAATAGACTACTAATGACTCACTCCTAAAATTCATTATACAATATTAATAGATTACTCATTCATAATATAAAAAATTATAAAGTAACATACTTAAGTATTTAACTTTAATACTTTAGTAATGAATTTTTAATTAATTTTATACATAAATAAAGTATATTAAATATATATTAATTAAACTATATTAAATTTAATTGTTATAATTATGATTAATAATTTAATTTCAATTAATTTTTAATTTTGCATTAATAATTTTTTTTAAAAAATTATAAATGACATTTACAAATTATAATTTTTCTTATTAATATTATAATATAAATTTAATTTTTTATACTTTACATGCCCTGAAGAAAACGCATACTATAATTGCATTTTCCTGCAAAACGCACATCTGGATTGCGTTTTATGAAGAAAACGCAAAGTAGGATCGCATTTTCTTAAGAAAATGCGATCCTGCTTTGCGTTTTCTTCAGAAAACGCTATACATGTTCGCATTTCTGCTCCTTTTTAAATTTAATTACTTTCATGCTCCTACTCTTAAAACATTTAGCAACTTTGCTCCTTTAAAAAATTTTGCCAATTTCTTCACAAACATGTTGCCTGTGAGGCCTTTGCTGTAGCCATATATTATGCTTCTATTAAAAAAACTTATTATTTCATTTTTATTTTATTTTATTTTTTTGGTAAGCCATAAAAAAATTTAAAAAACCAGAAGAGAATACGTGCCCTAAGGGGCACTTCATGAAAACAGTTAGTACATGCAATCCCTCCATATATAAGCAATTCATTTAGAAAAATGTGCAGATGAATATCTTAGGCTGAAATCCATTGACCATTTCATATATTTAAGCTTATCTTTAAGTAAGCTATAATGGAGCTAACTTCAACTTTACATATACCATGAGAGAAATGCATGATACAATTACGACATAAAATATTATAATGTGCTCTGATTCTACGTTAAAATTAGTGCAGTTCATGATATCATGTAAGCACTAATTTCAATGTAATATCAGTAACATTGAAACTGAACATACTCTAATTTAGGTCAGGATGTACTTACACGAAGTTTTTAGTTAAACTAACAAGATAAAGAAGGTGTAAGTCATTCTACCTTGATTTGTTGGTTGTGAGTTTAGGCTACAAATCAAAAGGTTTTGAATTTAAAGTTTGTATATGTGATGCGTATAAGTAATGATTTCATGGTAAAGTTAGTGACATTCAAATTGATCCTATTGTAGTTTACCTCAGGATATCTAGGGCTGTAAAAATTGGGTCACAGGTCAGGTTCGGGTCGAGTTTGGAACTGACCTGATATTAGTTGATCTGACCCGAACCCGACCCGTTTGCAATTTTTCCAAACGTGTTAGGTATTCCAACCCAAACTCAACTCGCACGAGTTACTTGGTTCACCCAACTCAATCGTCGGACACGACAATGTTAGCAGTGGCACCGGCACAGGTGCACGACAGCGGTGTGCCGACGGCAGCGGCAACGACGTCACTCGTTAGGGAGCAGACTCGATGCGGGCAGGCGGGCAAACTCGACGTGATGACGACGGCGGGTAGATGTGATGCGAGCAGGCGCGATGAGGGCAGGAGTGATCATCGCGGGCAATCGAGGTCAGTGCGGGTCATTCCCCATTTTCAAGTTTCCATGTCATCTCAAACCAGACCCGTTTCTCAAATGGGTTTACCTTAAACCGAAATTTTTGGGTCGGGTTTGAGTCGAGTTTTTGGGTCGTGTCAAATATTGGCACTCCTAAGGATATCCTTGCACGAAATTTTCACTTAAACTAATAAGATAAAAATGGCATACGTCAGTCTATCTTAATTTGTATGTTGGGAGCTTAGACTGTCAACTAAGAGGTCTCGAATTTGAAACTTACATATGTGACGTGTGTGCGAGTTTGCATTCCCCGCTCCCTCCAACTATTCATCTCATTGTGAATGGAGATTCAATAAATTATTTAGCAATTCTAGAATATAAGGCTCTAAGAAGTTGCTTCAATCCTAATAATGCTTGCTTCAAATTATATTTTATTTCATTTAAAAAAAAATTAAAAAAAATATTTTATTTTATTTTCTATTCAGTCTAAGTCATCTCGAATCTTCGGTATGAAAGCCTTCTTTAAGAATTCCATTTAATAATGATAGGTTATCGTCTAATTGATAAATATTTTATTTTTTTATGCATAATTAAAGGTCTTATAGTTTCAGGTAGGGGTGTCAATTTCGGGTCACGGGTCGGGTTCGGGTCGAACCCGAAACTGACCCGGCACTATTCGGGTCAACCCGAACCCGACCCGTTTTTAAAAACGGGTCAGTTTTCCTGACCCGAACCCGACCCGCTTCGGGTCCGGGTCAACCCGACCCGACCCGAATGACCCGTTTCCAACAAGAAAATGGCTAATTTTCGGGTCAAAAACGGGTCAAACTACTCTTTTCGGGTCAAAAACGGGTCAAAATCGGGTCAATCTCGGGTTGACGGGTCGAAATCGGGTTTTCGGGTCAAAATCGGGTCACTTTCGGGTCAATTTCGGGTCAAAGGGTTAACCCGAACCCGACCCGATTTTTGAAACGGGTCGAAATGCTTAACCCGAACCCGACCCGTTTCGGGTTCGGGTTGACCCTAACCCGAAATTTTCGGGTCGGGTTCGGGTCGGGTTTTCGGGTCGTGTCAAATATTGACACCCCTAGTTTCAGGTATTATGATGGAGCAAATTTTTTATTGAAAATAATCCCCGATTTTGTGTGTGAAGAATTTCCGTTTTCTATCGAATACCGAAAGACGGGATGTCGTTTTCGAACTTTTATTTGGTCCGGTGAACGTACGCTCCTCTACGTTCGGCCAACAATATTTTAGCGCCACGTAGCATTAAGAAAAGTCGCCGACCCGACCCGCTGTTTTTTGGGTTCTCGCACATGCGTTTTTTTAATTCCTTGACGAGCCGAACAATATCCCATCACCTTTTGGATATATTTCAAATATCTAGCAAATACCGAGTTGTACCTAGTTTTTTCTAGCAATACCGAGCAAATAACTAGCAATACCGAGCAAATCCCTAGCAATACCGAGCAAATCCTGAGCAAATACTGAGTTGTACCGAGTTGTACCTAATTTTTTCTAGCAATACCGAGCAAATACCTAGCACTACCGAGCAAATCCCTAGCAATACCGAGCAAATCCTGAGCAAATACTGAGTTGTACCGAGTTTTTTCTAGCAATACCGAGCAAATACCTAGCACTACCGAGAAAATCCCTAGCAATATCGAGCAAATCCTGAGCAAATACTGAGTTGTACCGAGTTGTAGAAAAACTCGGTACAACTCGGTATTTGTATAGTTTTGGTCTTAACAGAGCGGTATTTCTCGTTTTTACAAAGCAATACCGAGAAAATCACGAACAAAGCATTCCCGGGTTCCGCTCCGGGTCAAGTTGTCGGGCCGCGCGGTAAAGAGTAAGAGCACGTGGTGACATGTTATTGGTGGCCGAACGTACCTCTACGTCAGGTCAGAGGACGTAATAATTGTTCGTCGTTTTCGGCCTTCCTTTGTAAAATTAATTATTTATGATTATATTTTCCATATTCTACTATATTAATAATTATTTACTTATTATTTAAAATTAATAATTAATTATACTGGAATACTAAATAATTATGTTTATATTTTAATAAAATAAGTATAATTACTGTAAAATTAGTTAAAATAGTGAATTTATTTATTTATCAAATTCGAGTTGACTCGTGAGTTTATCACAATAGTGACCTATTTAATTATTTTTTAATATTCTTTTGTTTGTTGATATGATCTTTTTTACTTTTCATCAATTAATCTTTTTTTTTTAAATAAAAAATTTTATTCCAAACAAAAACAGTACAGGTTACATCATTCAAAGAAACAACATGACAAGAGAGCGAGTAAAAATACAAGGAAAGAGGGCTCAGTTAAAGGCCGAGACTTCCAGCTTCCCTTAAGCCAAGCTCTGACCATCCAATTTAATGAAGAAACGCACCAGCCAACCCAAGCCATCATCAAAGGTTGCCATGAGCCAGCCGAAGGACAAGCGAGCCCCAGCCACATCATTGACCTGCCAAACGAAAAACAATCGGAGAGCTCCAACATATGCAATGGCATTAAGCAACAACAAAGAAAGGCAACCACCCTCACCAAAGAACCAATCAGACTAGTCAAAACACAATCCCAGAAAAATGCAACCCAGAAAGTAGCAACCAAAAGGCAACCACCACAAAAGCCACAGCCATTGCTGACCACATCTGCCCCTACCCGGCGCCTTACCACGAGAAGTAACAGAAACAACAGGTGTATCACGCAACAAAGCAAAAGGATTACCGGGATCGTCAACACCACTAGACTCAGAAGATGAAACAGACTCGGAATCAGACGAACCATGAAGCCAATCAATATGGTTTCTCACATCCATACCGAAATTGTTCCCCACATGAGAAACCAAGGCTTGAGGTTCAATAAAGTTCACCGGCTAATAGATCGGATTTGAATCAACTAGGTTTAGATTTGATCAATTTCTGATCTAATCCAAACCGAACCCCTTAGGAATTTTGACCCCCTAACTAAAGTAGACTACACTTAAAATTTAATTGTTGTTTAATTTCTCTCCCTTGTTTTAATATTTTGTAGGCAACACGATATCACTCTCTTTTTACAGAATATTTTGAGCTTCAGGGACCATTTCGTGGTGCTCAGAGATTTTAGTAAGAACAGATGCAAAAAATTATTTATATATATAAATAATATGTTGAAAGTACAGTATTAATTTTTTTTTTAAATTGCTTAATTTCCTTACAAATTTCGTAGTAAGGCTTCACGTTTGGGACAGCTTTTTTATTACTTCTTAAAATAGTATTTTAATACAAAATTTTTAATTTTTATACAAAAAAATTGCTTTAACAATAAGAATGCCGTCTCAAATGAAGCCTAAAAATTCAAGGCTTCATTTGGAATAATTGTATTACTGCTTTCAAAAATAGTTTTTAAGTATAAATTTTTTAAATAGAAATTTTTATACTAAAAAATATTTCTAGATAATAGTAATAAAGCCGTCTCAAATGAAGCATAAGGTTTCACTTATGATAGCTTTCTTGTTGGTTTTTAAAGTAATTTTTTAATACATTTTTTTTTTAAAATTAAAAATTTTTATCCAAAAATTTTGCTTAAAAATCAGTAAGAAAAATCGTCCAAAATGAAGCTTAAGATTTTGTTTGAAAAAAAAAACTTTTAAGGCTTTATAAAATAGCTTTAAAGTTGTTTCAAACGAAGATGGATTTCTTTTTGCTTCTTAAAGCAACTTTTCAGTAAAAAAAAATTAAAATTTTTATATTGGAATGCTACTTTAAGAAGCAATAAGAAAGCTGTCCCAAAACAAAGCCTAAGTCTTAATATAAAAATTATTTTTCAAAATAGAAAATATATGGTCAAATAAAAATCTAAAAAAGTTCTAAAAAATAAAATAATATAAAAATAATCTAATAAACCCTAAATTTTAATTTTATATGAAATAACTTTATAATAATTAAATTCCCTTGCTCATGCAATAGTACATAGCCAATTAATTTTTTTACTAAATAATTTTGTCGAATAAAAAAAAAAGAATCTATCACTGCATTATTGGCAAATTTTATATAAAATTCGTGCTAACGAAAATGGAATTTTTATTGCGTCCGGTAAAAAATACCGAGCATACCGAACGAGCGTGTACCGAGCGCCTGTATCGAGCACGATACCGAGCACTTTAGTGACGTGGCATTTTGTTATTGACTTACGAAATGGGGGGGCTAATTATAGAAGAGGACAAATCCAAGCTCTCTCTCTCTCTCTAGGAAAAGCAGGCCAAAAAGTACAAATGCATTATGGTAACCGGTTAGGTGGGCTAACCATAACCGGCAACAGGACCAGCCGGTCAATGGTGATGCAGAAGAGCTTGAAATTTTGGTTTGCTTCTTCAACATGTAGAAAATCAATTAGTCTCCTAAGAAAATATCATAGTCTATGAAAGTCTTTTCTTGTGTTTGGATAGGGTGAAATAATTCGGTTCGGATATGGGCGTCGTTCGGAGGTGAATCAAAATAAGTCATGTCACCCATTTATTGTGTATCGCGGCTGTGTACCGGATGATTTGATGTATTCTGATTCGGCTTTGAAAGGTCTGGGATTCGCGCAGAATAATTTATCTTTGATAGGAGCCCCAATTTATATGGAAAGCAGAGGATATTATAAGCATGTTTATGGGATTTTAACACTAATTATTAAGAACTTTCCAAGCTTCTAGAAGTTTTCTAATCACCAAATTCTAAAAACATTATAAAGAAAGTGATGTACTTTTAAACCCTAAACAAAATATTATTAGTGAGAAATATTTTTAAAAAAATTAAGGATTACACAATTATTTTGGTCCATTTGATTTTTTTTGGTTTATATATATATATATATATATATATATATATAATATATTATATATATATATATATATATATATATATATATAATATATATATATATAAATATATATATATCTCTGAAAAAGTGGTTCAAATTGACTAGTGAGCCGGCTCAAGCACGACACTATATATGCCTTATGATTTTAATTTGATGACCTAACGAGTTAAACTGGAATAAGCTGGTCCAAAAACTATAAATGTAACATATATTTTGAATATATTAAAATTCAAGAATTTAAGTACAAAACTATTAAAAATATCTAAAAATTAATTCATATATATATATATATATATATATATATATATATATATTCAATTATTACTTGAATCATAATTATTGGCCGGTCATGAGCAGACTCGAACTTGTAAAATTAAGCTCGAGTTAAAGCTCAATCTAAATTAATTAAACAAATTTAAGCTAGAGGTTACTTGAACTAAATTGGATGATATGTGGACTCCATAATCTTTGATTTGTGATAAGATTTCAATCAAACTTGTGCTGCGGCCCCTTAAAACATGTCATAAACTAAATAGCCCAAATATTTAAACTTTGTTTGGGACAACTTTTTTGCTATTTTCTATACCTAAAAATAGCTTTACAAAACACAAAAAAAAAAATTGTTCCAAAACCTAAGTAGCTAAATCAACACCTCTCTTACGGATTTAAGCCCTCGGAAGACGCATTTGATGTGAAGTTACCAATTTAACTATTAAAAGAGCTCACCTGAATTGTGGACTTAAATCCTCTTCAACTCGAGTAATTATTACGTTCGGTGGCCAGACCATTCGGACACCAATCTAGACGCGCCACGTCACCCGGATACACTGGGCCCGGGTGTATCTGGGTGATGTGATAGGCCTGGACTGGTGTCCAGACGGCCCGGAAACCGAACGTAATAAAAATTTTGCGGTATAATACTTGCCGGATAACAAAAATAAACACTAGAAAGTGAAAAACAAATTAAAAGCTTTTGATATATACCATAAAATTATTATTTATTTATATAATAACGCTTAAATATTTATATTTACTTATCTAAAACTAAACTTACTCATAAAAATATGTATTACTTCAAATAAGTTAATATTAGTCATATTTTTTTTTATATAATTTAAAAATATAAGTACAAGATAAGTAAATATATAAAAAAATTGGATTTAGATATGTGAGTATATTAGAATTATTTGCTTTGTACATAAATCCCCATCAAAAATGTCGGTGGAGATGCCACTCTAATGGATATGGCAATGACATTGCCTAATCCAACTGAGGCAAATAAACCTGACTGAGGAGATTCGACTTCCTTATCTTCACAGGTTGAGTGTTAACACTGCTGTATAAATTTCTATTATGATACACAGTTCATCTTGATCTGTTTGTTAGGAACTTTGACTATCAATCAAAAATTTTGAATTTAAGTCTTGTGTATGTAATGTGCGTGTGAATTTGGCTTGATTGACCTAAATGTCTCCAAAAAAAGTTTCTATCATGATCAAATTTGATCTACATCTAAAAAAAATAATGAAAAGAGGAAAAATAAATGTTTGGGCCAAATGGGCAATTGAAATGTCATCACTGAGAGTAATGGAGAAATTATTCTCTGTGGAGATCGGATGTAAAACGTTGTCAGGAGATCAATCAGAATACGTCACGTTAGCAATATCAAGAGCTGTACCGAACAGTATCGAGTTATGGTATCCAGCACAAGGGTGACATAGTGCATTCTGATTGATCTTCATACGACGTTCGACATCCGCACAGAATAATTAATCATAGAAAGGAGGTGGAATTGAGATCTCCCTCAAATTAGATGATGTAATAGCAAACTTAAGAAAATTAGAAATTGAGTGCAGCCCACCTTCATCTAAGGGATGAGAGCTTCAGTTGCAAAAGGTCACAGATTCAAAGTCTTGAGCATCCGCATGTCAATTTATGATTAAATTCACTCAAAAAATCCAAAAAAAAAAAAAAAACCTAGGACTTGAATGATGATTGGGAGGAAAAGAGCTGTCAAAAGCATCACGCCTAATAATCAATAAATGATAATGGCCCTGATAATAAAAAAAAATCAAACCAGATGGCTCAAAGTTTAGTAGGCACAAATTAGGTAGACCTAAATTTCTTTTTTTTAATTTCTATTAAAAAAAAAATTAGAGCTCTATATCAATAGTTGATGAAGGCTTCATTTGGGACGATTTTATCCCTACTTCTTATAGTAGCTTTCTGGTACAAGCAACTTTTGATAAAAAATTAAAATTTATGTACTAGGAAGTTATTTTGAGAAACAGTAAGAAAGTCGTCCGAAACAAAGCCTACATTTTGGCCAAACTCGACACAAGTTTTATTTGAGTCAGCTATCATTGGTCAGCTCATTATTTCAATATGAGCTCAAAGTCAAAACTCAAATCATTTTTTTGTTTAACTGCTCTCTTATGTTTGCCTCAAGTTAACAGCTGTGATAATAGTTGACTGGGGACCTCCTACACAAGAAGCCAAATATTCAAAGCATAGTGCATGTAATCATAATCATCATTGTCAGCCTAAAGAAAAAAAAAATTAAGTAAAATTCTTTCAAGGATTCATTGAATTAGCTTCCAATGTAGAGAATTAACAATCAATGGCAAGAAGCAAATCAATGCAAGATTTGAAAGGATGAAATTGGAGCAATAAATTTTCAACAAAAAGATCATTAGTTTTGAATGATATAATAAATCATTAGTTAATAAAAAGGTAAGAACTCACTAAACGCCAAGCACATTGAAATTGGCCCGTGTCTTGCTCTCTGTCTCTGCAAGTCTCCCATGCAGTCTGCCTTCCACACGTGAACCTCTCACCTTTTTGGATAGGTATTCGTCCCATTTGCCCAACTTGCAGCCACAAACATACCCCACAAATTGGGGAAATTATTCTGTGCGAAGTCCGAACGTAGAGAATCTTCCGGATTACTAGACGTACTACGTACGCTCTGCTTACACTACTTACACTTTGCGTATTTTTATATACATAACAAATAAGCAGCAAATCCTCATAATCTACAAATACGCAATATATACACAATAAATAAGCAGAGCGCACGCAAAGCTTATGCATAGGATATACAGTAATCCGAAAGATCCTCTACGTTCGGACTCCGAACAGAATAATTTCTCGACAAATTGACTACAAACACATTGAGAAGACATTTAAGACTATTTTTTCTTTCTCCTGTTTGGATTACTCTCCACAAGTATAATCTCCACCATTCGAGCATCAAAATCTTCAGGGGCAGGGCACTATTTTCCTAACCTGTTACAATGCAGGTCAAATCCCCTCTCAGTTTTGCCAAGCTTATAATTCTCATAGCTTCTCTTCTTACATGCCTTAGTGTTCAATCTGAGACTGCTCTTCTCAATACAAGTGGCGGCCAGTCAAAAGCCAGCAGCTCGAGCTGCGACTTCTTCCATGGAAGCTGGGTTTATGATGACTCCTATCCTCTCCATGACTCGGCAAACTGCCCTTTCATTGACCCAGAGTTCGACTGCCAGAAGTATGGCCGACCTGATAAGCTCTACCTCAAGTACAGGTGGAGGCCAACTACTTGTGAGCTTCCCAGGTTAGATTATCACATCCTTTTTGTTTTTCTCCTTGTGTCTTCTCAGTTTTTTATATGGAAGTATATGGTAATGAAGAAATGAAGTTTTGAATGATGGATGAAGGTTTGATGGGAAGGATTTCTTGACAAGGTGGAGAGGGAAGAAGATAATGTTTGTGGGAGATTCAATAAGTTCTAACCAGTGGCAGTCATTGCTTTGCTTGCTTCATGCTGCTGTGCCTGGCTCCAAGATTTCCACTAACAAGAAGGATCCCCTCTCTACTGTCACGTTCGAGGTACTTGCGTTATTTTATGGCATAAATCAGATTTCAAAATGCTTTAACTTTTTGTGAATGGATTCAAGGCCTAACTGCTAAAACATAAATTCATGAAGCCACAAATTTGAATTACATATTTTATGATTTATAGCTAATTATTCTATTAAAAAACTAGCTCGATCTGATATAAATTTGAGCTTGACTGGACTCATCAATTTAGATTCTAAGTTCACTTTAACAACAACATAATCATCATCATCATCAATCCTTTGTCCCACTACTTGGGGTCGGCTACATGAATCCTTGTGTCTTTGTTAAAAGTCAAATTCTCATTTAAATCTAATAAAGAAAGAGGATTTCTAATATTTTCTAACCAAGTCTTTTTAGGTCTACCTCCACCTTTCTTAACATAAGCCAATTCTAATACCTCAACTTTTCTAACCGGGTCATCGGAAGGCCTCCATTTAATGTGATCAAACCATCTAAGGCGACTCTATCTAATCTTATCTTCCACTAGAGCTACTCTAAGTTCACTTTGCATGCATAAAATATAGAAAAACATAAAAGAATATATATATATATATGTATAAATGCATTAATTTATATAATCAGATTAGCAGCTTCAGTGAGAATGAATCTCTGGTAAATTTTTGTTAGTCAGGTAGGGTATTATTTATACATTGGAGCGCTTCTAACTCAAGCAAGCATGAATCACGTTAATTCTGATAATGGTTGGGATGTTCCAGCAAGTTGTTTACCTTATTTTCCCATTCCATAAAGTTTAAACCTTTCTCTTTTATATTCCTACTTTAGAACAAAAATCAGAGGAAATTGGGGTGAACAGTGTAGTGATGAGCATTTCCCCTTATTCCAAAGTTCAAGGCAACCCGTGACCAAACGTCAGGCACAAAAACCTGGCAAAGGCCCCATGCTTTTACCTTAAAAACGCAGACTAACTTATGACCAGCTCATAGTAGCTCAATCATAGAATGTACAACTTAAATTGGAATCATCTTCTGATCTAAAATTGGAAGCAAGCTTCAGATTGAACTTGATTAAATAATCAAGCTCAAGTTAGGGGAAACCTGACCTAGACTCATATTCATTTACAACCCTACCACTGATGAGCCGATGCGCCAAAAAAAAAAAGAAAAATCTAACAGGAATTCCTTTCTTCCTGCTGCTTTCTTATTATCTTTTCCTATTTCATAATCATTATCCTTAACATTTTTTTTTTCTGCTGCTTTCCTATTTCAAACAAAAATACGCCACGTTACCCAAGAAATGTACTGCACTCAGTACTGAACTCGGTACCTGTGCTTGATACCACTCGGTATCGAGTGCGTAACCGGATGGGAGAACTGTCCAGTGTCTACACAGAATAATAGCTCAGTTCTATCAGATTATCACGGTAATTGCACTGTGTAATCACCCAATCTCAATCATAGAACCATTTGGATGATCGGAAAGAATCCTACTGCATCTACTATGGTTTAAAAGAAAAAAAAGATAAAATCACTCCAATAACTCCTACGTAAGTTAATTATTGAGTAAATCTCTATCAACTATAGAGACATTTAATAAAATAGGTCCACAATTCTGACAGAAATTTATCATGAAAAAAAAATGATGCAATATTTATGAATAGAAATTTTTGTCTATACCCTTCAAGAGTTTCCAACTCATGGAGAATCCCCAAGCACATGGCCGTGTATTCCTAACATCATGTAATTATTGCAAAAGGCCACAGCATCCATACAACGCATAGGTGACCAGGACATTCAAGCAAGTGGGAATTCTGCATAAAATAATTAAGCAAATTGTCTTAGGCTTCGTTTGGGACGACTTTCTTACTGCTTCTAAAAATAGCTTTATAATACAAAAAATAATTTTTTTGTGCTAAAAAGCTGCTTCAAGAAGCAATAAAAAAGCCATCCCAAACAAAGCCTTAGCCCTAAAGCCCCTGCCTACTTACCCAGCAAAGTCCAATGCTAAATCAAACACAAATCTTCTGAAAACATCACATGCGGTGGTGGGTGTGCATTTGATCTAGTTGATAGGTTTGAATTACTAATTAGCTAAGAAAACTGGTTTTAGCTCTATAATTCAAAAATCAAACCGATCAAACTATTTTCTAAATTTAATAAATCAAATTTTATTTTGGCTAGTTAAGGTTCATTCGGTTCAGTTTGGAATGAACTAAAATGTGATAAACTTTACTAATGAATCTAATTATCTTTAACCTAAATAGCATACATTAACAATAATACCAACTGTCATTTATTTATTTATTTCATAGGTTTTATATATTTAAGGAAATTAGTATAATGCAATTCTTAATTTAATTGATTTTATAAAATTAAAATCAAATTAATAACCAAAAAACAAATAAATTCAAAATTATAACTAATAACTGGACTAATATTTTAACAATCGAACGGAAACAATCAAATAAGATCAATTTGATTTGCCTTTTTGATTTTAACCAAAATGATGCAAAAAACGGCGGCCTCTCGATGACCCTGTTAGGAGAGTAGAGGTATTAGATTTGACTTATGTTAAGAAAGGTAGATGTAGACCTAAAAAGACTTGATTAGAAAATATTAGAAATGATCTTTCTTTATTAGATTTAAATGAGAATTTGACTTAACATGACACAATGGAGAAAAAAAGATTCATGTAGCCAACCTCACATAGTGAGACAAAGGCTTGATGTTGTTGTTGTTGATGCCTGTCCCTACAACCACTGCTTGTTTAGTGCTAATGAATACACAAACGGCATCTGTAGGAGTACACTGTGTCAGTGATGTATTACCGAAAACCCTATCTAGTTGACGTCGTCACAGAATCTATTGGCCACATCCTCAAGCTCGACTCAGTATCAAGTGGCAGCATATGGCTCAGTGCAGACCTGCTCATCTTCAATACATGGCACTGGTGGATCCACAATGGAGCAGCTAGCCAAGGGTAATGACACAGCCACACTTCTTTCTAGGCTTCCCTCCAGTGGTTCTAACAAATCAAAGAAGATGAATGAATTCGGTTTGTATTTTGCAGTTGGGACTACATCCAGGATGGGGTCAAGATTTTGAGGGACATGAACAGACTTGAAGCGTTCTCCAAAGGGCTAACTACATGGGCAAAGTGGGTGGATTCCAGCGTTGATGTCAATACTAAAAGGGTCTTTTTCCAGGGGATCTCTCCAACACATTACCAGTAAGTAGTTTGCAACATTATTTTGAAGGCATTTTGGGGATGACTCAGGGTGGGCCCAAAGAACAAGGCATAATTACCTAAAATGGAAACTGTGAAACATAAAGCCCACAAGACCCCCCTAGAAATATAAGGTAGCACGAGATTCTGAGTCTCACGTGTCTACCATTTCACCATCAAGGCATATTGACAGCGAATCGTATTCCATAAATTTGATATCTATCTAGTGTGATATATGGAATATCTGACAAAGGTGGAGTTTCTTGATCTTTGATTTTGAAATGAGATGGGTAAAACTATGATCAAATAAGCTACCCCAAACACAAATAACTTCTAAGGTGAAATAAGAGAACCCAACTTCAGAGACAGTTTTATTAGCAAAATAAAAATTCTTTGCCCGCCAAACATCAAATAAGCAAATTCACAAATGCCTCTCATGTTCTTCAATCCTCTTTACCGCTCCTCCCCCAATCATTGATGCTGTACAATTAACGTTTCTGGAACTTTATTCAAGTTTTTCAATTTTCTTAACATACAGAAAATGAAATATTCGTGGGATTTCTGTCCCACGGATCTAATCTTATGCCCCATTCATAGAGAGTTTTTAGTTATGTACAGTTCATGAGTTTTTTTCTTGTGTGTTAGGCTTTCATGTTTGCTCTATTATTCTGTATTATTAGCTTTTTGTATTTGCCTCGGTGTAGAATAAGATGGAGCAGACTACAGACCAAATGCATAAGAAATTTTTGACCTATTCTAATCTAAAAACCTCTCCATCTGATGACTCTCATTACTTTGACTTAAACCTCCCTATAAAACATTGTTTTGGAGTAACATTTTGAATAGAGCAAACAAACCTCTTTACTTGCTTGCTAAAATTCTTTGTGAAATCAGAGGCTTGGATTGGGGAGAACCAGGAGTTAAAGATTGTGGAAGGCAAACACAACCAGTAATCGGATCAACATACCTTGGGAGTTCGTTACCTGAGCAAGGAGTGGTGAAGAATGTGCTGAACACCATAGGCAAGCCAGTCTATCTGCTTGATATCACTTTGCTATCACAGCTGAGGAAAGATGCTCACCCATCTGCATACAGTGGAGGCCACCCGGGAATGGACTGCAGCCACTGGTGCATTGCAGGGCTTCCAGATACATGGAACACGATCCTGTATGCAGCTCTAATTTCGTGATCTAATATGAGAATGATAAAGTATTAAAAGATGGCCGGAAAAAAAAATCCATGGGAGCATTTCAGAACCATAGCCATTGTTCTTGCTCTTATTGCTTATTTGCTTGATATTTTAAATCATGTATTTTTTCTTTAGTGGTCAGAATTTCTGTCCTAGAAGATTCCTGGGATTGAGAAATCCATGACTTCTATTGCCATTGTATTCAGAATAATGATGTCAAAAGCAGGTTGAGCAAATTGTGTATTTATTCAAGAAAGTCTCAAATATAAACTTTGTTGTTTAAAAACTTTTCTGGTTTAGGGGCTATTTGGTTGGTTGTATAGTGAATGCAGTGTAAAGTAAATGCATAGTAAAAATAATATAGTGTAAATTAAATATTTTGAGTTGTTTGGTTGGATGTAAAGTAAATATAGGGGAACTGTTTTTTTTTTTTTTTGGCGTATGCAGAGTAAAGTAAAATAAATGTATTGTGAACCCCATACTCTACAACCATCGCTTCATTACGGGAATTCACAAAAGAAGTACGCGAAAAATGCCAGAATTTACCAGATTTGGCCAAAGTTGAGGGCGAATTGACTGTCGAGCAAGCTTTTCATGCCTTCCGATCCGAGAGAGGGAACGTCATCGAAGCAAAGCAAGGAAACTCAAATAAGCCAGCGACCGTGCCTTCCGGTCCGATAGGAAGGGAATTTCGTCCAAGTGAGGGTTCCGAATGTCGTGTCTTTCAATCTGAGAGGAAGGGAACGTCATCGAATCAGAGGAAATGCGATCTGAACAACAACGAAGTCAAAGTGAGCTCCTCCGTGCCTTCCTGCGAGCTTTTCTCTCACCTGAGCAGGGTGATTTCCTTTTTCAATCAAAACGAGTGATTTTACTTTACGCGGGATTTGAACTTCCACAGGGGATTCATTATACATTGGGGTTTTACTTTACTTTGCATTTTGTCCAAGCAAACATCAAAAAGTAAAAAATCAATGCATTTCTTTTACACTATATTCCTTATCCTCCAACCAACCAGCCCCTTAATGTATTCAAGTATAAAATACCTCTTTGGAAGAGTAGTTGAATATTGTATGATACATACAGCAGGATACATGTAAGCCAGATGTGAATTTCATGTTTCTAACTAGTTAGTCACGTATAAATTGTATAATTCTTACAGAACTTAACCATACAAGTCT
The DNA here is from genome assembly GCA_022539455.1 of Dendrobium nobile. NCBI lineage: Eukaryota > Viridiplantae > Streptophyta > Magnoliopsida > Asparagales > Orchidaceae > Dendrobium > Dendrobium nobile. Next base: position 9,559,775 of record CM039735.1, read on the forward strand.
ATGAATTTAACATCTCCCTAAAGAGTTTTGTTAATAACCACTAATTAATGCTTCCTCAATTTGCACACCAAAGACATATTTTAACAGGGATTAGAACTAATCAAACTTGTCAAATCAACATGAAAAGCATGTTCAGTATGGTCAAGCAGTTTCCCTATGAACAAGTTAAGCTGCTTCAGAATAGTCTGTACAACTCCTTTATGAATCAAATCCCTTGGATTTCATAATGGCTCATACCACCAGAAACTAGGACAGGTTAAACATTAATACCGGCATGTAAGCCATTGTTTTTCCTATGGATCGTACTTTTCTTCAACCATAAGATTTGTTTTTTTTATTTTTTTTATTTATAAAGTAAAATTAATTAATAACTCCTTTAATGTTTCCTCTATTATGAACTGAAGGCCACTAATTCAAATCCTGTAAATAAATCACAACAATGAGAAGCTGGCTGCATAAATGAAGCCCACCATACTCTACATGGGCAGCAGCCTCATGCAAGGGGTACACCAAATTCATTAGGTGTTGTCTGACGTCATTAGAAGATGTTGCCGTGTAATTCTCCTTGCTCTTAATTCACATAAGATGTTCAATCCATCGTATTAATCCACATGAATAGCCAAAAGATAAATACACGCCAAGCTGGTTTTACATTACAACAATATACAAACAATGACGAAATGACATGAAAATTTATTTTTTTGGGTATTTAGGCTAATTAAGGCAAGCCCACACACACATCGCATATACAAAACTCGAACCTAAGATCTCTTAATTGGTAGTAGCCTAAGCTCCCAATCAACAGATCAAGATGAACTGTATCATGACAGGAAAATTTGGGGTGACAAAAATAACAAAAACCAGCGCATAAGATTTTGGATGCCCGTGGGATTAGCTCACTAAAGAATAAACAAAATGGAGACAAGTAGGACTTTTATCTCCTTTGTCAACATCAAGGATGAGCGCACGGTAAAGTACCAGTTTCAAAAGAAGAATTCAACCATTATGTAAGGAATGTATAGGTAGAAAGAGAAGATACTTTTTCCTAAATTGACCTCTAAGAACAACAACACAAGACGAAGAGAAAAAGATGAAAATCAAGGCATTAATAACCAACATACACAGCAGCATTGACTATGTAGCAGTCATCATTCTTATCCCCCATTGCTTCCAGGCAAACACCACTCGAGCATATCATTCCCCCGTCAACAACTTCAACGTTAAGAATTTGACCACTGTAGTGAAATAGTGAGGGATACATTAAATTAGTCACAAAAACTTGTGGCATGATAAAGGACTAACATTCTGGAAATTATTAACAATTTTGGGCATGGAAGTTATGCATGACCAATGGGATCAAGTAATATTGCAGGCTCTTAGAAGTTAAACTAAAAACAAAAAAGATTTGGTGAAAGATGCATCAAGTTCAAAGCTTTTCAATACAATTTAGCATGATGAAATGAATGTAAGTCATACAAAATATAAATAATGCAAAATAAATATGAATTCTTAAATCAACGATCACTTATTACATAAGAAAATTTATAGGTGAAAACTCAAAATTTGTAAAATTCAAAATTAAGTGATACTAAAATCATCAATTAATCCAGAGAAAATTCAAATCATGAAAAAAATTAACAAGCAAATGTAAATTCACATCTTCACTAAAAACCCAATTGAACATAATTTGACTAAAATCGGAACTCCTGCAACACTAATAAAAATGCTGGAGAAATACCGAGATTAAGGAAAGAAATCAATATAGTTCAGATAATTCAAACATGGAGTTATTTTCCTTGAAATTTGTCATCCCACATCAAAACAGGCACCCACAAGATTAAATCTAAAAAGAAAAAAATTTCTAAATGAAATTACAAGCCTTGGGTATCTATTTATATATTCCCTGTCTCTAATTAATAACCAAATTTTAAGAAAATTCATAATTCCGTAATAATTCAAACTTTTCTTGTTTGTTCCATGTCAAAAAAAAAAAAACCCTTTCTTAATGTTAAATAAGCCCTACCATACAAATCCTAAAGGCAACATGGATCAACTCTATATCTCTATATGGGATAAAGTTGGAAGTGTTTCCACATTAGAGAACTTCAATGCTTACAACTTCAGAAAAGTCGCAGTAAAGAGTACAGAAAAAAATTTCTCATTAAAAATCCAAACTTTTCATAATAATAAAGATGTTAAAAGTGTGCATAATTTCGAGTCAGAAAGTCTTTAATATCTGTGAGCAATTAATTGTAACCACCATATTATATAACATCATCCTTTCGTTTATATCACAGATATCAGATCTCAGTGTTTGCTTATATCAAGCAATACATTTGGCATACTTTTCAAATTTTGACAAAGAAGACAAACAGGATCAACTTTAAAACCCAAAAAAAAAAACTGTGCACTACTACAGATGTTCCTAAATTTGAGTCATTCTCTCTGAAAAATAATGTTGAAGGCACTAGAAAAGGGATTAATGAGAAACTCACTATGGAAAGACAGATTTCACCCTTTCAATGTCAAGTGATTGCTGAACAGAGTGGGGAACTCCAAGCTTTATCTGAAGTTTCATTTGATCAGTGTTAACACCAGGAATCGACCCTGATCCAAAATGTAATTGCAATAAATTCATTTTTTTTAATCTCAGGTATAAATTTACAACCAAAACCCATTATTTCTTCAGGAGTAGGGAGGAGAAATCAGCGGTTACCACTTCGGAAAGCTGGAATTGAATTGGAAGAGATAGCATCCCTGCATGCCCTCATTGCCGCAGCAGTAATGTCTTGCCTGATCATCAATAAAACGATCAATAGAGCAAGACCGAAGCTTAAAATACCAAAAAGAAGCAGACAGAGCGTAAAAAGAGAAAATATGCAAAAAAGACGAAAGCACCCGTGCTGATCGTATCCGACACCCATCTCAACGAAGAGAAGCTTCATCGAAGGGGTCTCAACCTGCGCTCCCTTCTCTTTGCTCGTCATTTCCTTGGTCGATACAGCGGAAGATGACAGTGAACTCCGGAAAGAACGGAGTAGAGGACGGAGAACGCCTTTGCTCTTCCTGATAGCAATTTTGATTGGGGAGGAAGGCAAGTGGAGAGCGCGGTTCCTAGGGCTCCAAGACCTAACACTTCGAGAAGAAGAACACTCATGCGAGTAGAACGGTCTGGTGCGACTGGTAGCCGTCCTAATAACCTCTACGGTTCCCTCCATTCCCAGCCCTTGGTGCTCGCGTTAAGGCCGATTGTATATCGGCGCCTAGGTATCGCAGGGAGATTTGTACTCAATATAATTTTGCTGAGAAAATATAAAATTTATACATGAGATTAATGATATATTTCTGTTAAAAAACAATGATAATGAAATAAATATTTTAAGGAAAATATAATTTAATATATCTCAAAATATATACTATTAGCCAAATTTCTCCATTATTTATTTTCTTATATATATATATATATATATAATAACAGGTATATCTACCCGTTGCCACCACCATAAAAGAGGCGCTTGGCAGAGTAACTAATTACTCGGCGAGCCTAACGGCAACCAGCCTCGTAGGTGTCAGACCACACACTTATTTTATTCCCACTTTAGGAGTCACGCCGTTTTAGAGCGGAATCAAACGTGAGTTTGGGTTCCCAATCATGCTCGCCTACCAACCTAGCTAAACTTGATGGTGTGTAATAATAATAATAATAATATATCATTAATGAAGAGACACAATAAACTTTTTGTACAACAACAATACTAAAGTGTCTCTATTCTCAGTACCTCCTACCTCAAGTAATCTCAGAGCTTATATGATTGATTAAGATAATGCTTCATGGCATGATTTTACATTCCATTCAATTTTTTTAAGGGTAGTGATATTAGAATTTTAATTATTTAGGTTTTAATGTATTTATCCTTGGCATTTGTTGCTTATAATATAAATGAGACTAAATGAGAATGCTAGTCTAAAATAAATGAATAAGATATGATGAACCGACAATAGTTATTTCGAAGTTAGTTAGAACTTAGAACATTGTTCATATAATAAAACATTAATTCTAAAACGCGTATGACATTATTTTAACTAGTACAATCATGTTCAAACATTGATCAAATTAAGCTTCATGTGGGACATATTTCTTATTGTTTTCTAAAGCAACTCGTAAATATAAAATTTTCTTTTTCTAAAAAAGGTTTGTACTTAAAAGTTTGTTTAGAAAATAATAAAATAACTTTCCCAAATGATGCATAAATTCAAACTTTGTTTAAATCTTGTTTGTAATAAGTTTGATCCATGGTCGAATAGTTTCAAAGCAAGGTTCGGACCATATCCTTTCATTTTGTGCTATCAATCTTGTATGAAATTGATTCATTTAAGTTGGTTTGTCAAATATGTAGGAGTTCATTCTAATCATATATATATATATATAGAGGCATGATATTGTTCGAGTTATGTATAGAGATGGGATTGTGTTTGATAAAGTTATTAGACATGTTAATGCTTTTGATCTTTTTGTAAAGGCTAATGAAACTCTAAATTTAATGAAGAAGAGTGCTTGAATTTAATATTTTACAATTTTCAAGATTTGATATTAATAGATTTGAATACTTTATAATGATATAAATAAATATCCTAAGTGTTATGCTAAATATGAAGAAATTGGCTTTATTAGGAGTAACAGTCAAGCCTCATTTCTTTAGGATATCTTTGTAATATTAGCTGGTTATATTTTCTATTTATACCGTTGTGTAACACCACTTTATGTAATACAGAATTCCTTTTTCTATCTTAAGCTTTGTCTCGTTTCTTTCTTTCTGCCTTTCTCTCTGTTATATTAAGGTATCAGAGCCAAGTTGGCTTCATGGCTGATCAAGAATCTGCCGTGTCTCCCACCACCGCCCCTCAGCACCCCCTACCCAAACTCATCCCATGCAAATAAGAGCCAAATCTGGGTTTCACAAACCAAAACCAATATATGATCTCTCGGCCACTATTTCAGCATCCTCCACACCAACTACCTATTCTTAGGCATCAAAGTTACCTCACTGGCAGTCCGCCATGGCCACCAAATTTTTAGCCCTTCAGCGTCAAGGCACGTGGTCTCTCGTTCCTCCGCCTGACAAAGATCCCATCCTCGGCTGCAAATGGACGTTCAAAACAAAATTGCTGCCAAATGGTCAAATCGATCATTACAAGGCTCGTTTGGTCGCTCAGGGATTTAACCAAACTCTTGGAGTCAACTACACAGAAACGTTCAGTCTCGTCGCTAAAATGCCCAGCATTAGGGTTCTTCTCACTCTAGCTCTTCACCGGCAATGGTCAATTCTTCAACTAGATATTTCCAATGCATTTCTTCACGGTGAACTAAAGGAAACCGTCTATATGCGCACCCACCGGTTTCGTCGACACACAACATCCACATTACGTGTGCAAACTCCACAAATCCCTCTATAGGCTTAAACATATGCCTCGACAATGGTTTCACAAACTCACATCTCTCCTCCAACAATTTGGTTTCAGGTTCAGTCGTTCTGATCCCTCTCTACTTATTTTTCATAAACAAAATGTTCAATTATACTTTCTCATCTACGTGGACGACATTCTTTTAACAGGGAACGATCAACCAACAATCCAATCTCTTCTCCAACATCTCAAGTCTCACTTTGATCTCAAATAAATAGGGAACGTCTCCCTGTTTCTTGGCATTCAAGTCCTCAAAACGGACTCAGGCTATCTTTTGAATCAACGACACTATGCCCTGAAAATTCTGCAAGACTCCGGACTCACCGATTGCAGTGCCGCCCCAACTCCGATCACTCTAACCCGTCTGTGCAGCACAGCAGACAATAAGCCCTTTTCCGACCCTCATCTATATCACAAAATAGCAGGTTTAGTATCTCTCCATCACTCGTCTGGATATAGCCTTCGCCACAAATCACATCTGCCAACATATGCATGCTCCAACCGAAGGTCACTGTCAAACTCTCAAACGACTACTTCGCTACATTAAAGGGTCACTGCACTACGGACTACCGATCTCACCAGGCAATCTAACTCTTCAGACGTATATGGATGCTGATTGGGCCTCTGACAGCTCTAATCGAAAATTGGTCTCGGGTTTTAGTACCTACCTTGGCAACACTCTCATCTCCTGGTATGTTAAGAAGCAAGCGACTGTTGCAAAGTCTTCGACCGAGGCTGAATACTAATTCCTCTCCGCTGCCGCCTCTGAAGTTCTATGGCTCCGCCGACTCATCGAAGAACTCCAACTGCCTCAAACTGTCCCAACTACAATTTATTGCGACAATACCTCCGCAATAGCCTTGGCAAGAAATCGGGTGTTTCATGCTCGCACAAAACACATTGAACTTGATTATCACTTTCTTCGTCAGCATATAGACAGCGGAGCCATCTCCATGGAGCACATCAGCTCAGTCGATCAAATCGCTGACATTCTCACTAAACCACTTGCCATTGCAAGATTTCAAGCCTTACGAGACAAATTGACCATTCAAGTCCAGAATGATCAATTTGCGGGGGACTATTAGGAGTAACGATCAAGCCTCATTTCTTTAGGACATCTTTGTAATATTAGCTGGTTATATTTTCTATTTATACCATTGTGTAACACCACTTTATGTAATACAGAATTCCTTTTTCTATCTTAAGCTTTGTCTCGTTTCTTTCTCTCTGCCTTTCTCTCTGTTCTGTTAGGTTTCACCAATATCAAGTGTTGAAACACTCACCTGAGGCACTAGAGAAGAAATTTAATTATGTTCTACTATTGATTATATTTTGATGTATTAAAATTGCTATTGTAATTGTACACTCTTGTAATAAAGTTTTTGTATGTTATTTAATAGCTATTATGATTGAAATCTGTTTTATCAAAATTTACTATGTTATGTGATATATCATTAACAATTCGATCCAAATTCGATCCAATCGTTGCGGCCAACAATATCAAATTCGATCCAATCCAATAGCAAGTGGGTCCAAATAAAATTACCAAAGCCTATTTTGAAGCTTTAGAACATTAATTGAATTACTAAACGATATCCAAATTATGTCGGAAATTCGTTGAAAACAATCCGCCGGAACTCCGCCGGAAAATCCGCCAGAAATTTGTGACGAATTTACTTCCGCCGGAAATTCTGTCGGAAATGAGCTGTTTTCCTGTAGTGTCAAATCGAGCGGCTCGACGTGACGAATTCAACGAGCCTAAGATCGCCAATTCTAACATCACTAAGATAGTCAAATGCTTGATAAACAACTCATGACCGAGAGAGTTGATATCAGTCGTCCATTGAAACACTCTCAACGTATCCTTGATCTTCTCTCTATTTACTAGTCATATCACTTTTAAAAAACTATATATAAATTGACCCCTTGTTCTTCACTGAAAGAGAAAGAAGAAATAAGTAGAAAAAGAGGGTAAGAATCAGAGATCTCTTATATATTTTTTAGCACCGTTGCTGCCATCGACCGCTAGTCACTACCACCAGCAATCACCATCATCATCAGCGATCGACATTAAAAATCATCAACATTTCTAGAATATTGTCAAGATTGTATCCAATTGTTGTTTATCATTGTATTTTCCTCTTCTTCAATGGTAAAAAAAGGATGATTTTTATATCACTTGTTACATAGTGAATTCTAATTTTCCCTTTTCAATTTTTTCACTAAAAATATTCTCTGGTGTTATCCGTTTTATCTATTCATGCTGAATTTTTGTGCATTGCTAAGATGTGAAATTCAACCTCTATCGACTAAAATTTTCTAACACTCAACATTATGCTATATTTATTGTTATCACACTTTGATGTATTATAATCTACTATTATAGCTCGTTAGGAGACTGTTTTAACTATTTTCAAGTAGGATTCGAATATATGACTCAAGTTCGAAGATGCCTCAAATAGAGCTCAAACACTATTTGAATCTTAATGGAACCTTCTTAGAACATAATTCGATTAGAAACTTCATGCTTTAATCTCTTAAATTTTCTCAAAAATAATATAAATACAGTTACTCAAAAGTCAGCCATTTAAATTAAATATAATTCATAAAAATTATTACAAATAAGACAAGATATTAATTAGAGTCTAAATTAATTAATCCCGCACACCATCAAATGAACGAGGGTTTGTCTTAAATTATTTGGATTATATAAGTATGAATATTGTCATTGCCATTTCTAACAACGACAGTAGTATAATATGAAGGAGATAATTGAGAGATAGAGAGAGAAAATTACTAGAGAAATATTGGTTCAAACTTCAATAACAAAAAAAAATGAATATTATTATCTACTCATATTTTGGACAACTTTCTTACCGCTTTCTTACTGCTAAGACAAATTCAGGATTCTCCCTTGGATCCTAATATAAATTCGGCTTTGAAAGACACCAACCATAAGCTTGCTGAGAGGAACTCTGATTGGTCTAATTGGATTTTACAAAGAACAAAAGCAAAATGGATGTCTAGTGGGGAGGATGATCTTAAATTCCTCTACTCTCGAATTAATGCTAGACACAATTTCAATTTGATTAAAGGAATCTCCACCACATAAGGGATATTCACCAACACGACTAACATCAACAATGCCATTATTCATCATTTCCAAAAGCTCTTTAATACAACTCTTCCTCCCAACACCAATGACTGCGCTGCTCCTATTCAGCTCAAGCTCCCCACCAACCTTGCTCCACAACTGATTACCCCCATTACTGTGGAGGAAATTAAGAACGTTATCTTCTCCTTCCAAACTCTTCTACACCGGGACATGTTGGTTACACATTTGAATTTTACAATTCCACTTGGAATAATATTGGCAAACAGCTTTGTGAGGTTGTCCTCTCCTTTTTCTCTACTGGTTCAATGCCTAAGCATGTGAAGGCCACTGTCATTGCCCTTATTCTTAAAAGGCTTCATGCTCATGACATTTCTGACTACATGCCAATATCCCTCTGTAACACCTACAAGATCATTGCCAAGATTCTTGCCAACATGATGAAAGAGGTTATGTCGTCCATTATTCATCATAGCCAATCTGGCTTTATCAAAGACAAAATCATCTCGGATAATATTCTTTTAGCGGCTGACCTGCTTAAGGATTTTAATTTAAATGCTAAACACAAACTTTTTTGTGCAAAATTTGACATCGATAAGGCTTTTAATACAGTTTCAAGTGAATTTTTGCTTAATCGTATGATTGTCAAAGGTTTTCCTGATGTCTTTGTTTCAGGGATCAAAGGTTGCATTACTGATGTGCACTTCTCTATCTCTATTAACGAGGCGCTTGAAGGTTACTTCAATTCATCTTCCGGCCTTAGGCAAGGGTGTCCTCTTTCACCATACATCTTCTGCATTGTCATGGACAGTCTTTCTTCTTGCTTTGAGGATGCCACACTTAACAACTCTTTTTAGGGTATTGAGGCTAGTAATGTTTATATTTCCCATCTCCTCTACGCTGATGACTTATTGGTATTTTCCAGGGCCTCTTTAGAGAGTGCTCAAACTCTTAATAAGATTTTAGCTAGCTTTGCTAGCATTTTGGGATTGCAAGTTAATAGCAATAAGAGCATGATTCTTTTCTCTAATAATGTGCTGGATGAGCAGGCCATATACAATACTATGAATATTTCAATTTTTATTGCTCCTATCAAGTATCTTGGCATTCTTATCTTTTGTAGGAGACTAAAAAAATGTGATTTCCAACCTCTTATGCAAAGAATCATGTGCTCTTTGGATAGCTGAAAGGCTAGAACCCTTTCTTTAGCTGACTGTTTACAATTTCTTAAATACACCATTTATAATATTCTAGCCTATTGGGTTAGAGGCACCTTAATCCCTAAGGCCTGCGTTAAGGTGATAAACAGTTTGTGCTCTAGGTTCTTATACTATGAGGATATTCACAAAAAAAGGTTACATATTATTTCTTGGAAAGAAACCTATAAGCCTAAAATTTATGGGGGGCTAGGCATCCCTTCCATCGATTCCCTCTACCATGCTTTTGGGTGCACGATTATCTGGAGGTTTTACAACTCTAAGATCTATCTCTTTTTGTGGTGAAAAGCAAAATATGTTTCTTTCTGGAATTACATCATTTCTAAGGGCTCTGTTTATTGGAAATCTCTTTGTGATGTGGCCAAATGCTTACTGCATTATCTGAATTTCAGAATTATTAATAGTAGTAACCTTTCTTTCTTTTGGGATCCTTGGTGTTTTGGTCAGTATGTGGCTGAACGGCTTAAGAATGAATAGTTGGATACTCTTATTAATCCTCCCAACTTGCATGTTAGCTATCTCCTCTCCAATGGGACTTGGATCTTACCTCCATCCATCCCTACCCATTTGGCTGCTCTGATCACTTCTATCCCTATCTCTGACTCGACGGAGGAATGCTGCTGGACCAAACGTGCTAAGCTTTCCTTAAGCACCTTTCTTAAACAATACTATGCGGATTGTGAAGCTGTTACCTAGTATAATTTTGTTTGTCATAAACATTATGCGCTTCGTTTCTCAATTTACTCTTGGATTGCCTCAAAACTTATGATGTTTTGATTACTAGGGGAATTCCTATTTCTCCATACTGTGCCTTCTGCAGGATTAATCGGGAAAATCAAAATCACCTTCTATTTGAATGTGATTACTCTTATAATATCCTTAAGAAGCTTTTGCCTCGGATGAATAGTATGCTTCTACGTCCCAACCTCTGGCAAGTTTTTAACAGCATTGATGACTGGGAACATGATAATAATAGAAAAAATCTATGCTATCTTTTACTTAGTGTTATTGTTTACTACATATGGAGAGCAAGAAATGACACATTATTTGGTAACACTTTTGACTGTCATAACACTACTATTGACAAGATTAAACAGCTGTTTATCTCAAGACTATCAAGCGAAAATGTTTCCAAACTCTACAGAATATGCTTATATGATCTTTGCACTTTTGATGTGGAAGGATTACTGGATATTGCTCGAACTCCTCTCCGATATTTTGGTGTTCCTAGATGGTCTTTTTTGGCAACCAGTGACTAGTTTTTTGAAGGATGATGATGAATGCGATCAACCACTACATCCCCTTGGACGGTCTCTTCGACAACCAGGGGATCCCCACATCCGTTTGGATGATTTTGGCTGCCTGGGAGTTCTTCATGATGCTTGCATACCGAGTCCTTAGAATTTTTGTTTAATTCTCCTTTTATTCACAGCTTTCTCTTGTTAAACAACTTATGCTGATAGGGTTTTGTCATTTGCTTCATATTTTTTGTGTTAGCAGATGATTTTCTTTCTTTTTGTAACACTTTCATATTTCAATGAAATGAGCTAATGCCCCAAATTCCAAAAAATAATAATAATAATAATTTTTTTTAGTACAAAATTTTTTGAACTAACAATTTTTGTATAAAAAAATTTCTTTGAAAACAGTAAAAAAAACCATCCCAAACGAAGCCTAATACACCATCAAGTTATTATTTTCATATTCTTAACAATAAAATTATTGCCAAAAATATAATAATAATTCATTTCTTTTAGAACATCTGAATACAACAATAAATAATATACGTACATATTTTAAAGTAATCTTGTTAGACACTTTTTTGCATGCAATTAGCACTCTAATTATCTAAATAATGATTCAACATACTTGATTTTTTTTAAGTGTGATATTTAACAAGAATTCTTAGTTTCTGAATATTTTATTAGCATGAAAAGATTAGAGTAAATATGAATCTATTTGTTTTAATACAATGTTACTTGTAGGTAAGAATATGATTTAGAAAATAATGATTTTATTTTCATTTATTTTGTGTGCTAAAAAATGAAATAATTGTATTATGAAATTTTGAAGATTAAAATTCATAGACTTCAAAAAAGTATATGCTACAATTCCAGTCAACCATACATTTGGCTACTTGTAATTAAATTTGTTAACTCGCTCCAATGGTCTTTGACTTGTTGCTATGTTACAAACTCGCCAATAAAATCATACTTATGCGTGTATTTGTCAACATAAGTTTTATTTGGGGCAGCTTTCTTACTGTTTTCTAAAATAGCTTTCTAGTACAAAAAGTTTATATTCGATCAAATTTTGCACAAGAAAGTTGCTTTAGAAAACAATAAGAAAGTAATCTCAATTTAAGGTTTATGCTTCGTTTGGCACGGCTTTTCTATTGCTTCTTAAAACTATTTTTTAATAAAAAATTAATTTTTTTTACTAAAAAGTTATTTTAAGAAACAGTAAGACAGTTATCTCAAATGAAATATTAGGTATTTTTTGGGACGACTTTCTTTCTGCTTCTCAAAATGACTTTTTAGTATAAAAATTAGAATTTTTGTACTAAAAAGTTATTTTAAGAAGCAGTAAAAAAGTAGTCATATGCTTCATTTGTGATAGATTCATACTGCTTTATGAAGTAGCTTTCTATTACAATATTTAAATTTTAAAATTTTTTTGTGTTAAGAAACTGCTTCATAAATTAGTAAAAAACAGTCACAAATAAAACCTTAGTCTTGCATTGAAACTCACTTATGTATTCACCATCTCACTAAAGAAGCCACCTATGTGCTGGCACAATTTTTGTTAAGCCACACATTTAGTTACTTGCATGCATGATCTTTAACAATCAATTGATGTAGCCTACTTTGTCATGTACACTCGATTACTCCCCACGTCTTCTCCTAATCGTTGAGATTTTGAGTAGATTAACGTTGATTGGGCTTTAAGCAAAACCTAAATAAACCCAAATCTACGTGGAGGATACTATTGTGCCACACAGGGGTGGAACTAGCCTTGATTTTCAAGGAAGGGACAAACTTATAAGTAAAAATGTAGAGATTTTTTTCATATATATATATATATATATATATATATATATATATATATATATAATATATATATATATATATATCATTTTAGTTGCTAATGATTATTTGTACTTGAATACATAATACATTTTAAAAATATCAACATCTTATATAATGATAATTATTCTTAAACAAAAATTAGGTAACACCTCTACACAATATGTCAGGGGTCCAAGGGGGCAGCACCCCCTGATGGGGTTTGACCTACCCGGTCAGGTAGCGGGGTCAAGCTAAGGGCAACACCCTCTGACGGGGGTTTCCGGGGGCAGCGCCCTTGGAACAAATTTTGGTTGTAAGGATATTTTTGGATTCTCTTTACTATTTCTTATTGTATTTGGTTAATCGTTCCCTAATAATAACACATCTACACAATGTGTTTAGAGGCAATTGCCTAAAGACACTAGTATTTTAAAACTTTAGGGGGGCAATTGTTTAAATTCCATTGTAATAACCCCTCTACCCAATGTGTATAGTTCTGCTAGGCGGCAATCGCTTAAAGTTCATAGTATTTTAATTTTTGTAGGGGGGCAATTGTCTAAAGATTCCTATAATAAAGAGTAAAAAAAATCTGGACGCAGACAATTTATATAAAAATTCATGTAATAAATATATATATTTTGTGTGTGTGTGTGTGTGTGTGGTGGGGGGGGGGGGGGGGGGTGCAATTGTAAAATCAGATAGGAACTTAAACCCTATGTGTACATTATAACAAGATTTTGTGTAATTTAGATTTTTATTATTTAAAATTTTAAATTCATAACTTTTTTTAATAAAACATTTTTTATGAGAAAAAGAATAATGTTAGAGGCCATTTATAATGAATTAATGTAAACAAATGAGCATTTTAGCCCTTTTAGTCTCAAATAGCATATATAAGATTTCATTTCAGACAACTTTCTTATGACTTTTCAAAGCAGCTTTAGAAAGCTAAGGCTTAGTTTGGGAAAGCTTTCTCATCATTGCTTTTTAAAATTGTTTTTTTAATTTAAGAAAATTTTTAACTAAAATATTGTTTTAGAAAGTATTAAGAAAGTTGTCACAAACAAACCCTAAATCTCTTTGGGTAGAGACCAAAAAAACAATTGTATTTCATAAATATGCTGTTAAAAATAATTCTTCAACAATTTTCTTAGGATATTACTATGTCATTGTAAATATTTTAAAGTATTTCAATCTCTCAGAATACTGAAATGTGTTACAATGATATATTTATTTTGTGAGAGCTCATTTCTTATGAATTTAGTTTTTGTGTAGCAGTAATGAGTTTTATTTTTATCCGCCATTATATTATTTTTACATCATGTTATTCCTATTTTGAACAAAAATAACATTTCAACAAGTCATTCCCTTAATTTTATATTTTTTTATTACTGTCAAAGTAAAAAATTAAAATAGAAGGACTTCTTAACACAATCAAATTCAGGCTTTAATTAGAACAGTTTTTTTATTGCTTTCTAAAACATTTTTTTAAACAAAAATTTATAATTTAAAATTTTTTTGTATTAAAAATTTGCTTTAAAAAGCAATATGCATGAAAGCTACCCCATACAAAGCTTCAATTTTTATCTTTTTTGAAAGCCTACTTACTGCAATAGGATCCCTTAGTACGTACATATATTTTTTATACAATATTTTCTCCTCTAATCTGCTTTGGAAACATTAATTGCAAGTTCTTTTACCACATATCCAATATTGGAAGAACTGCATGCCTTATTGATAGAAGGATCAGCAAAAGGCCCTTCCAGGATTCCCTTGGCTATGGCCTTATAAGTTGCCTCTGTAAAGTGCATGCCATCCCAGCTAAGATAAGTCGGTGGGTCATCGCACACGGTTGAATTCTCGCTTCCACAACTTATGTTCTTTCCGTAATTGTATCGACCACCGCCGCTACCACAACATGCAACTAAAGGTACTCTTTCATGCCCTGCAACAAAAATTTAAGGTAGATGTTGCAATAGAAAGTTGATATATGTTAGGTCTTAGGCTTCGTTTGGGACAGGTTTATTATTGCTTCTTAAAGCATTTTCTTAGTATTAAAGTTAAAATTTTTGTACTAAAAAACATCTTTAAGAAGCAGAAAGAAAGTCGTCTCAAACAGAGCCTTAATGAAGGCCAAATAAGTTAAGCAAAAATAAAACAATTTCTCACTTGTGCTATTTGCAGGGCTAACGATGTTCATAACTGCATTGAAGTAATCAGCGTAAATGATGGTGGTGTGGGGGTGAATATAGCGAAGACGATTGAGCTCCAGCTTGAGAATATTATTATGATACTCTGAGAACTCGTTCAACCAATTAATGCAGCCTGTGCTCGTATTGTAGTCTTCTATTTTTGAGTTCTCATAGTAGGTGAGAAATGCTGCTATGCATCCTACTGGGAAGTTTCCAGGAACTAACAAAGTTTTTGCCCCCATATCAATTAAATCCTGGCAATACAAAAGATGAGTTCAGAATGCTCATAATCAAGTGATCTTATTCAATTTGTATCATTCATTAGGGTTCAAAGAAAATTTTATCTTGTCAAATGATCATATAATTGGAACGACAACAGACATTAAAACTCTGAAACCCCTTAAGTAAAAGAATTAAACTCTTAAAAATCGAGGCGTCTTTTGGTAATTGAAACCCCGCAGTTAAGCGTGCTCATCCCGGAGCGATTGTAGGATAGCTGACATAATGGAAAGTTACACTAACATGACAAATCTATGAGGCTCTTAGGTCAAAGCAGATAAAATCTTAATAGTGCAAAATATAGGCTGTTACAAAATTTTTGTAGGTGATGGACATAGGACCTTGATGACTAATAAATATTAGATATTAATCATTAATCTTCATCAATCTCTTCACTTATGAGAAATGTAGGAGTTTAGAATATGGTGGATGGCCTACTTGATTTCTATTTTAGTAGGTTGGGAAATTGGTCGATTGATCCACTCATACATATAAAATCAAGAAAAGAGTTATCTAAAAATTAAGAGAAAATCATTATAGGAAAACATACACACAAACAACAATAGAAAGCTAATGAGAAATTATAATATTTTCAAAATATATAAACTAACTATCATAGTGCAAAGTAAATACTAACATTAATTGCCGTACTAATTGTGTTGATGACATGAGGAACCAAAGATTTGGCTTCTTCAACGGACCAACTTTGTAGGAAACCATGGTTGTAATCATTTCCACCTATTTCTCCAACTACGAATAGAGATCTGCTGAAAGTATCCTTCCTCTCTGACAAAGAAATAAAAATTGTTAATGGATTATATTTAAAAAAAAATCATATAAAAATAATGATAATGATCAAAATGATCCAACTATTTAAAAGTCTCATTTTAATCGTTTGACTTTTTAAAGCGGGGCTTAAATCATCCAAAAGTGAAATAATTCATTTAATTCTTATTTAAAAAGTCAATGGATATGATTGATACTTTTATATAATTAGAGATTATTTTTGAAATTTAAAGAATATTAGGAGATCAATTCAATCATTTTTCAAATACTCCTAATATTTAATAAGTGATTTTCTTTTACCTTTCATTTAATAGTTACTAGTGAAATAATATTTTGATCTTTAAAAAAATCAATATTTATTTTGAATAAATTATTAAATTATATATTATATTAGTTTTATTACACAAAAATGTATGATTATCTTTTTCACTTTTTTAATTTTTAGATATTAGTTTTATTAAAAAAGAAATTTATAATATATATAAAATTTTTAGTGATGTAAATTTTAGATTTTTCTAATGTAATAATTATGAATAAAATAATTATTATTCTTTGAAAATATCTACATAAATGAACAATAAAGGAGGAATAGTTTCATAAAATTTTAAGATGATTTAAGTATAATAAAGTAAATAGTTTTTAAGTAGTTATAGCCTATGATAAAACGGATGATAAAAGAACCTATTCTTAAGTACCTTATTCCAAAAAATAGTCTCCTAAATTATGGGGTGTCAATAAATGACAAAACCCAACAACCAAAATCGTTATTCGAGCTTGAATTGGCCTCATTAATCTTTTGGATTGGGTTTGGGTAAAAAGTTTTAACTCAATTGATAATTGAGTTAAGCTCAATTTGTAAGACTTCAAGAGTTCTTAAATTTCTTACAAGAACTTTCTTTAAGATTAAGTTCTCTAACTTTTACAAGAACTCGCAACATGCATTATGAGTTATTTAACTCTTGCAAGAACTAGCATCATAAATTATGTAAAAGAAATCAAAACAAAAAACATGAATTTACATAAGTCTTAAATCAACAAGATTTTAAACAAAATGATTTTCACAAGCTTTTAATCGGAAGAAACATACCTTAATTCATGTTGAATTCGTTGAATTCCAAACTACGGTTTCTCTCACTTTTCCTTTCACTTTCTTTCTTTTATGAGTTAATTTTCTATGAAACAAACTAACTCCTCATAACGAGAGAGAGAGGACCATTAGTTATTTCCTACGAATTAATTATAAGAACCGCTCATAGGAGTTATTTGATGAAACAATCCATAAACGATTGATAAAATTATCTCTTTTTGACCAATATGATTTCAACATAAATAATTAAATTTCAATAACTCATATATGGGCCATTTAATAATTTATATAATTAAATATATATACACTTGTATCTAGTTTAGCCACTAGCTCGTTCTCCGCTCCGTGCTAGGGTTCCTCCAGCGCGTGGGCTTCGCCCCACTTCACTTGGTTTTTCTGGCTAGATGTTTTTCATTTTCCGGCTGGTGGTGTCACTCTGGGTTTAGGAAAGTTTTCTTCTCTTTTGCCTTTATTTTATTGTGTCTTTGTCTCCTTTTTCGTTCCCGATGGCTGGCATGGCCTCGCGCCGGCTCTTAGATCCGAGTTTTTGGATTGATCTAAGAAATTGTGATCATTTTTGGATGTTGTATCTGGGCATTCGTCGGATGTTCTTTTTTCGCCTCTCAAAACGTGTTCTATATGTGGATTACCTGTTGTTTGGATTTTAGAGGAAGAGATTTCCTCTTTAGCCGCTCCTTTCCAGTTTGCTTTGGTTAGATTTTTTCCTTCTCAATGCCCTAGTTTATATATATGTTATCTGGCGGTTCTTCTTTAACCTTAAGCTTTCGGCTGAGGTTTCGGTAACTTTACTCGATTCGTCTCATGTCCTGATTAAACTTACGAATGATATGGATTACAGTAGAGTTTTTTGCCATCGTTCTTAACTAGTTTATAATTGCTATATAAAAATCACTAAGTGGTCGCCTGCTCTTGACATTGGAGTGGAATCTCCGGTTATCCCCATATGGATATCTTTCCCGGCTCTTCGACCCCATCTTTTTGCTCCTAGGATCCTCCATGCTTTAGGATCTTTATTTGGCCGCCCTTTGAAAATTGACACCGCCACCTCCCTTAGCTCGTGGCCCTCTCTGGCGCGTGTTTTGGTTGAATTGGATATTACAAAAAGCTATCCGGAGAAGGTTTGGCTGGGTTCCGAGAATTTGGGCTATGTTCAACAGGTGCAAATGAAAGTTTTTCTCCCATTTTGTGATCTTTGTAAATCCATTGAGCATAATTAGGTTGAGTGTCGTTCATCTTCCACTACTACCAATCTAGTTTCCTCTTCGAAACCAACTATTCCGGTTAGTTATGAAGCTTTTATTGTGAACAACGTAAGTGAGAGTGTTTTGAATAATTCTATTAATCCTATTTCGCTAGGTGTTGGTCCGGATGAGTTGGTCGCTAATCCTGTGATTCCTGTTGATGTTTCCCCGCCCTTTGCTTTGCATGTCTATGGACATGATGTTCCTATTCCTGTGTCTAGCCCTATGCTCCCCCATGCATCTCTTATTGTTGTTGTTGTTTGTGATTCACCTGGTCATAATGTGGTGCTCATGGATTCTCCGGCCATCCATGATCATTGTTTATGTGTTAGTGAGGTTGGAGTGGTAATTGTGCTGTAAACCTGCAACCTATTGTGTCGTGTGCTAATTTGATGCTTGCCCTGTATGGCTTGGTTTTGGCTGAGGTGCCTTGTGTGCTTGCTGAGAAATCATATTCCTCTGTTTCACCTAATCGGGATGTTATTGGATGTGCTGACCCGTCACCTTTGGGATGTGGATCTAGGGATGCAGTTTCTACCTTAGTTAATTATTGCGACATCTTGCATAATTATTGCGACATCTTAAATATATATACTTAAATAATTATTGCGACATCTTGCATAATTAATATATTTAATTATTCTAACACAATTAACCTAAAAACTTGAAATTGACACGATTATCATTTGGATTTAGGTTGTATGAACGGGTCATCTTCGAATTAAATAGGTCAAATATGAGTTAAACAAGTCATGTTGAACTAAAATTTATACAATAAAGTAGTCAAATGGGTTGGGTTTTGATAAAATTAGGTTTGGGTCAAATATTTTGACATGTATGATAAATGGGTTAGATTAAAATCAAGCTTATATATTTGGATTGAGTCAACTTTGAGCCAAACACTACCAGAGACATAATATAGCCTAGAAAAGAGAGAGAATCTGCTAATTAATTTTCACTAAAAAGATTATTAGAATTGCATAGCATAATTAACTACATATAAATGATAATTTTAACGAATTAATCTTAGAGCTACAAAAATGAATGATTTTTTTAGTGATGAGCGGTAAAAATTTGTAATAGAGAAATTTAATATTCTCTAATCATTAAGGTTTTATTTAGGACCATTTTTATTTTTAAAACAATTTTATAGGTAAAAAAAAAAATTGGACTATAAATTTGGTAGTAAAACGTTGCTTTAGAAAACAGTAAGAAAATGTCTCGAATGAAGCTTTAGTCATGGAAGAAATTATTTTGTGCGGTCACCGGTGGCGTCCAGAGACGAATCATGATGCGTCACGTCAGTTTTTTCTTGTGTAGCGATGTTGTGTACCGGGTGACGTGGCGCATCTTGATTTGTCTTTGGACCGTCCGACCACACGTAATAATTTCTATAATCATAGATACTTTTTAAACAACCATAGGAGCTGTTTATCACTTTTTTTAAAGCATATTTGATTTATATGTTTTCTACTTTTTATTTGAACTTTCTTTGACATAGTGAAAAACAACTTTTAGGTGATTTTTCTTTTGGGACAGATTTTTTGTCACTATTTTTTTCTTATTTTCATAAAATTTTTGTTTTAAAAAAATGCTTTAACAAGTAGCAAAAAACTATCCCAAATCAAACTTAAATGACTTCATTATTTTTAAAATAATAAAAAAAACCTGGCTCGCCATCTTTGGGTGTCAATCATTGGAACTTTTATTTGGTCCGGTGAAAGGACGTAGAGCTACGTTCGGCCGGCACTAGATCGCGCCACGTAGCAGACACAAAACAACGTATTTGTCGATTTTGCTCGGCAATAACGAGAAATACCATATGTGAAGACAAATACCGAGCAATACCGAGTTTTTTCTAGAAAAACTCGGTATTGCTCGGTATTACTCAGTATTGGTCTTCACATAGCGGTATTTTTCGTTATTGCCAAACAATACCGAGCAAATACCGGGTAACTCAGTGGTGGCCGCACGTAGCTCTACGTCCGGTCACCGGACCTAATAATTGTTCCAATTATTGCCAGTACCTTCGACAACAACAAAAAAGACCCATCAAAATCTTTGATGAAACTTCACTTTGACTTCTTTTGGGACGACATTATTACTGTTATTTTCGATTTTTGTATACATTAATTCCGCCCCAAACGTAACCCTAATATCTCACATGCTTAAAAAAAGATACCAACATCATCAAAGTTGAAACAAAACAAAAGCAAACGAGTTTTCTATCGATTTTAAATCGTAAGATTAGTGCTGCATATGATGTAGATTATAGTAATCTTAATAGAAATTCAAAAAATAATTAGGACCTTCATTATAGAAGTTCATAAAGATTTTTTTTTTGGTTAAGAATTACCTGTGTCGCAAAGAGAAATCAGTTTTTTGAAGAGACCAATCTGAACACCCAAAGACATGTTGGTCCAGGTGACATCAAGTCCCCTCTCTCTAAAGAAGCCATTGTTCAGCACCGTGGCTCCAGCGACGGCGAAGTTCACCCCTCGCTGGAAACCTCCGCAATCTCCTCCTCGCAGTCGCAGAGAAGGGGGCAGGAAAGGTATCCCCATTGCCTCCGCTGATTATAATTTATCTCGTTTGTTAATTATCAGTCAACAATCATCAAATCCATTCAGTATGATAAATAATTTGCATACCTATAAAGTCAATTATGAGACGACCATCGGAGAAGCGGCCGGTGGGGCGGCCGAAGAAAGTCTCGCCGTAGGGAAGGCGGCCGGAAAGGCAGTTATCGCCGGTGGAGAGGAGGAGGTTTCCGGTGTCGGTGATGGAGTCACCAAAGCTGAATATGGAAGTATAGCAACTGCCGGCGGTTTGTCGGACGGGAAAGAGAAGGAGGAGGACAGCAACAAGGGTGAGGGAAGGATAAAGGGAGAAAGAGGAGGAAGCCATGGACAGTTGAAGATCGGCGCTTTAGAATTTAAGGAGATTCATTTACTTACACTAAAGCTGAAAAGGTGCAAAATTGACGGTGCAAGCAAACATCTCCTCACGTTTTTTTTTTTTTAATTTTAAGGAAGATAATTATGTTCTTAAATTTGGAAATGTCATTATTATTATTATTATTTTACAAATGTATTACAGTAAATAACTTTAAATCAGCCTAAAGTAATTATTAATAGGATGCTAATGATTTCAATACTCAGCTTTATTTCTAAAAATGAATATATTCATATTTTTTTTATCAAAATATATAAGTATTCAGCCAATATTATTTTAATATTTAAGAAAAAAAATTAAATTTAATATATTCATCTTACTATTTTTTACAATATTTTTATTTTCAATGAAAAAGATTTGGCATATATTTGAATATTCTCTAAAGATTTTCAGTATAAATTGTGCTCAAATTTTTATTAAATTTTTTTTTTTAAGATTGAGTCATAATCAAATATAAAATAATTCACTCAAATTTATTTTTAGAATTTGATGGATAATAAAATAAAATTTTAGTTTGCCTTTCTTTGTTCAATATTTTTAATATCAAATAAAAAAATTATATTTATGATCCATTTATATAGTATTTGATCAATTAGATTTTTGATACATTAATCTATTTATCTAACTAATTATTGAATATTTTTATCATACATAAATTTCTAAGATTGAAAATAACTTCTTAATTGTATAAAACATAATAAAATCTTTATAATAACGTAACATAAAGAATAGAAAAAATAACTTCATTAAATGAGTATTTGACACCACATCAAAAATCTTCTTGGGTCAGCACAAATCTCAATGCATATTTGAATAAGAAATTTTCATGATTAAATTCAAGATTATTCAAAGTCTGATTTTAGCAAACTGAACATCTAAAAGATACGGATTCAATTGAACATCTCGACGAAACGAATCCAATGATATCAAAATTGGACCAATCAAATTCTGATTGAGCCCAAATCAAATATTTAAAGTATACCTAACATCTCTATTTTATTAGCATATATTTGATTCGAAGAAGTTGAAGGTAATATAATCTCTAAGTGGTAGCTCAAAGGTTGTTTTCACCTCCAACAGCTACCATCTCTTTCTATTATATAATAATTTCAAATCCGTATGAAATATTTTGAAATTCGAGGAAACCCACCGATGCTTAGCTCGGTTGGGAACCCCCCATCCCGAGTTCGATCGATTCCTTCGAGCGGCAGTCGCTTCTTCAGTGGGGGCCCTAAATTAAAGTGTCGGGTGCGGGTGCAGTGGGGTGGGTGGCCCGGTAGGTCGGCCGGAGTTTACAGACCGCCAAGCAAACTCGGCGAAGCCAGACCTAACAGCGGACGATTACTCATCACCTAAAAATAAATAAAAGAAATCCGAGGAATTAGTTGCATAGAATTCCATATATGTCAATTTCAACCAAACGTCTCATTAAAGACGTTAATTTTTTCCCAATTTTAAATATATTTATAGAAATTAAAAAAATTAAAATGTTATATAATTTAAAATAAAATATTATATTAGAAAAAGGGAATTTGAGCTTTGCACTGATTTTTTTTTTTTTTGAAATATTTATATATATAATTTATAATAAGATTAAGGCTTATATTATGTGATGACGCCGAACGCCGTCCGGAGATCAATCAAAATGAGCCACGTCACCCTTTTACTGTAACGCAGCATCTGGAAGAAGAGATGTGTCCGACGCCCGTACATAATAATTTATCTCATTTCATATAGTTTTCATACTACTTTTAAGGAATTTTTTAGTACCAAAATTTTTTTATAAAATTTTTTTTACTAGAAAGCTACTTTAGAAAGCTGTCCCAAACAAAAGCTAAGAGTATGTTTGAAACGGTTGTAAACTTTTGTAAAAGTGATTATAAACTTGTTATCAGTAAAGAATTTTCTTTAAGTAAATATAAAAAATAGCTTCCTAATAAATAAAATTTGAAAATATTTTAATTATATAAATACTTTATGTAATATTTTAAATCTTATTTAAAAGCTTCAAATCTGTAAAAATATGAGGCAATTGTTGAACTCATCAAACTTTTTTTATTAGGGGGATTTAATACAAATCATAAATTTATACTATATGTATATATATCTAACTCTTAAATTATAATATTTACACATAAATCATTTTAATATTTAAAATATGTTAAAATACATGCCAATTAATATTAAAGATATTTTTAATACGATTTAGAGATTTGAATTTTATAAAAAATATAAATAATTAGATAAGTAAATTTATAATAATTATGTTATAACTTTGTAAATTCCCCTTTTATTATATATATATATATATATATATATATATATATATGTCTGTGTGTGTGTTGCGTCCTAGAAAATTTATGGCAGTAGAAAGATAGTGAATTTAACATCCTAGTTTTGTATGAAGATCCAGCATACATACATATAAGAGAGAGGGATGCAATGTTCATATGAGAAGCCAAAATTTTTACATGGAAATAGCTTAATCCTCTAGTGTTATTGGTTGATTACAAATGAGGCCCTTCCTCGGAGGATGGCATTGGCTCTAATATAAGTTGTAAAAAGCACATTACATAGTTGGAGAATAAAATGATAGTTGCCCTCAATAGAATGCTGGTTTGTTCATTAGGTTGATATTGTTGTAGTCAGGTGACGAAGGTCTGAGGGGCCGTAGCTGCAAGTGACAGAGGTTAGAATATTAGTAGTCGGACGAAGGTAGTTAGAGGGACCGTAGTCAACGGGCGACAGAGGTTGGAAGGACTATAGTTGGAGGATGGTCGAAGGGACTGTAGTTGTCGGGCGACGGAGGTCGGAGGGTGGTAGTCGGACGACATCAAATCATCCCATGATTCAAGGTCAGGAAGAAGGCAATACGCTGAAGAGATTTTCAAACTTCAGAAGATCATAGATTGGTCCTCTTGAAGTATACTAAATAATATATAATGTTTCATCAAGGTCTCGTGATGGCTAGAGATTCAGTATTAATCATCCTTAATTTGGGCAAGTGTTTAAAAATATTTGGTTGTTGGAAGATCCAACAACGACCAATGAATAGCCGGAAGTCCTACAAAGGTCGGTGGTCGAGAATAGATCTGATTGATGGTACAAGCTTGAGAAAGCAAGAAAGAACCTTTGTTTTTATTTTCTTCCTCCTCCCCCTTTCTGAAGAATGAGAGATCAATTTATAATTTTTTTAGAGTGACATGACTTGTAACTAGGGAGAAGAATAAGGACACGTTGGGAGTGTTTCAATGGACGATCGATATCAATGACTCCCTCAATCAAGGATTGTTTATCAAGCTTTTGAGTGTCTTAGGGGCTGTTTGGTTGCCTGAATTAGAAGTGCAAAGTAAAACAAATACATGTATTTATTAAATTTGGTTATTTGGTTAATTTTGAGAGGAACAAAAGAAATCCCTCATAAGAATAAGGCGTGTATTAGGGGGCCTATTTTGCGTGAATTAGAAACCCGCCGAATATGAGCGGGTTTCTAATTCGCTCGACACCTTCGCGTCGTCGTTGCTGTTCGGCTTCATTGCTTCGCAGGAGGTCTAAGATTGCACAAGAGGCTTCTTCGGCTCATTTGTTCTTGTTCGACTTCGCTCCTTCGACGGTGTTTCCCTGTCCGATCGGAAGTTGTGACATTTCCATCGGAAGTAAGGACGGGAGCTCGTAAGTTCGCATCATCCTCGTTGCTGGATTGAAACTAATCGCAGCCACTGATCTTCCGGGTTGTCCAGTCCGCCTCCTTACTTCCGATGAATTGAAACCCCGAAAGAGAGAGAGAGAGAGATGCTTGCGGTGTGGAAGCCAGTTGCGATCCTTGGCCGTCCGAGCAACCAGCCCGGAAGCCCCAGACGATCACTGGGAAAGATATTGGCCGGATTGGAAAGAGGCGTAAATACTCGCAAGACTCAGACGGCTCTGGAGTCCGGCCTTCCGTTCTTTGCCCTCCACCTTCTCAACAGAATGCCTGTCCTCCTCCTGTTGCAGCTTCTTGACCTGCCTCCTCTCACTCCACCGTTCGTCCATCTCGGCAACGAAGGCCTTGGTTTCTGTATCAATATCACCGACGGTGATGGCAGGTGAGGACGAGAGGAAGTTGACGTCGGCCTCCCATGGAGTGCGGTCCTTGGCCGAGAGGTCGTCAGGGAGCCAAGCCATCTCCCACGCGTCATTCCATTCGTCTTCCCACGGCGGCGTCGCTCTGCCTCTCGACGAGAAAGGTCGGAGCTTTGATGCGGAGAATTGAAATATGCGGCTCCTCTGTTGAAAAAATGCTTTTGGAGCAAGAGAAGACTAAAGAGAACAAGAGAAGGAAACTATGAAATTTTATTTCTCACTTTGTGACTTCATACAAACTCAAAGACACCACCACTATTTATAGTAGTTTTACACCGTTAAGATTATGCCAACACATTTCAATCTAATGGCTACAAAAGACTCTCTAGAGTATTCTATCATAAATGACATTAAATGTCTATTCTAGAGTATTCTCATGACATTAAATGCATATTACTTTTCAATAGATTTCTAGAGTCTTCTTTAATAGATTTCTCTAGATTATGGGCTTCATTCAAAAAGCCCAAATAATAGTGGGCCAAATTAAGTTTAATTTCCAACATCCCCCCTTAAACTTAATTTTGTGACTCCAAGAAAATTTCTCATCTTGATATAGTCTTCATACTTGAGTGGCTTGGTGAAGATGTCAGCAAGTTGGTCTTGTGACTTCACATATTCTGCTTGCACTTCCTTCCTTGCAATGCATTCTCTGATATAATGATAGCGTGTATCAATGTGCTTGCTTCTATCATGGAATACTGGATTTTTGGCTAATGCTATTGCAGACTTATTATCAACATGAATCTTCGTTGCTTCTTCTTGAGGCAAGCTTAATTCTTTCAATAAGTTTCGAAGCCAAATTGCATGGCAAACACAAAATGTTGCAGCTATATACTCTGCTTCACAAGTAGATAGGCTAACAATTGATTGCTTCTTTGATATCCATGTAAAAGCTGTATCTCCCATGAAGAACACATAACCAGTGGTGCTCTTTCTATCATCCATGTCACCAGCCCAATCACTGTCGCTATATCCTACAAGTTTAAAATCGTTAGATGAGGAATATAGTAAGCCAAAATGAATTGTACCTTTGATATAGCGCAGGATTCTTTTAGCAGTTTTTAAGTGGCTCGTGGTTGGAGTCTCCATATAACGACTGACAAGTCCGACAGCATAGAGAATATCAGGCCTTGTGCATGTTAAGTAGCGCAAGCTCCCAACAAGGCTCTTGAAAAATGTAGGATCGACTCTTTCTCCTTCATCATGCTTTGACAGCTTAACTCCACATTCAATAGGAGTATTTATAGGTTTGCAATTATCCATCTTGAATTTCTTCAACATCTCCTTTGCATAGCTTTCTTGTGAGATAAATATTCCATCTTCCATTTGATGGACTTCAATGCCCAAATAATAGGCCATAAGCCCAATATCAGTCATCTCAAATTCTTTAGTCATTGCTTGTTTGAATTCTTCAAACATCATTTGATTGTTTCCGGTGAAGATCAAATCATCAACATACAAGCAAACGATTAAAACATCTTTATTCTTATTCTTGATGTAAAGAGCATGTTCATAAGGGCATTTTATAAAACCTTTGTCTTACAGATACTTATCTATCCGACTATTCCATGCTCTTGGTGCTTGTTTCAACCCATAGAGCGCCTTATTTAGTTTGAGAACTTTGTCTTCTTTCCCTTTGACTTCGTATCCTGGAGGTTGTTGAATATATACTTCTTCTTCAAGAACTCCATTCAAGAAGGCTGATTTTACATCCATTTGATGTATCTTCCATTTATTTTGAGCTGCCAAGGAGATGATTAGTCTAATTGTTTCTAAGCGAGCAACAGGAGCAAATACCTCATCATAGTCGACGCCGGCTCTTTGACTATAGCCTTTGGCCACTAGTCTTGCCTTGTATCTTTCAATTTCTCCTTTAGCATTCTTCTTTGCTTTGTACACCCATTTCACGCCAATTGCCTTGTGTCCGTAAGGAAGTGATGCAAGCTCCCATGTGTCATTCTTCTCGATGGCCTTAATTTCTTCTTCCATAGCATCCTTCCACTCCTTATTTTGTATGGCTTCTTGAAAATTCATGGGCTCACATTCTGCAAAGAGGCAAAAGAGTGTAAGATTTTCATGATTCTCTGTTACCTCATATATGTCTCTTAAGCTCCTGAATCGCGGTATTCTTTCACTCGAGCTTTCTTGATAATCTGTAGTTGGTGTTGCTGTTGGAGTAGTAGGCTCCTCTCTTGCTTGCTCCATCCTTGGTTGCTCCGTATCTTCATCTTCATATTTGTAATCTTTCTCATATGATCCCCAGTCCCATTCTCCTTCTTCATCGAATATAACATCTCGGCTGACAATTGTCTTTCTAATATTTGGATTGTATAGCTTGTATCCTTTTGAGTTGTTGTCGTAGCCGATGAAGATGAACTTCTCACTTTTATCATCTAACTTACTTCTTTTCATATCAGGTACATGCACATGAGCTAAACTTCCAAACACCTTTAAGTGGGAGATGCCGGGCTTTCTTCCACTCCATGCTTCTTGTGGAGTCATACCCCACACACTTCTTGTTGGTGAACGGTTGGTCAAATAAACTGCACAGGAGACCGCTTCTGCCCAAAATTCCTTCGGCAGCTTCTTGCTTTTGAGCATACTCCTCGCCATGTCAAGGATGGTTCTGTTCTTCCTTTCTGCTACTCCATTTTGTTGAGGGGATCCTGGAACAGTTAGAGATCGTCGTATCCCATTGGCATCACAGAATTCTTGAAATTCTTTTGAAGTGAACTCTCCTCCTCGATCTGATCGCATAGCCTTGATTTTGAGTCCACTTTCTTTCTCGACGGCTGCCTTGAATTTCTTGAATATGCCGAACACCTCTGATTTTTGCTTCAAAAAGTACACCCATGTTTTTCGTGAGAAATCATCAATGAAGAGAAGAAAGTAGTTGCTCTTACCGAGTGAGCATGGCTTTATTGGTCCACAAACATCTGTATGTATGAGCTCCAATGGCTTTTGAGCTCTCGAACTTGATTCTCTTGGAAAGCTTTTCCTGAAATGCTTCCCAAGTAGACATGCTTCACACATTTGATCGGGGTGCTTGATGCAAGGGAGACCTCTCACCATCTCTTTCTTTGAAAGCAGCTCCAGTCCTCCAAAGTTGAGATGACCAAATCGTAGATGCCATAGCCAAGAGACATCTTTATAACAAGCTTTGAGGCACTTGGCAACATCATTTTGAATGTTTAGCAAAAACATTCTATTTCTTGACATTGGCACTTTCGCAATTAAAGTACCAATATTATCTTTTAAGAAAAGATAATTATTTTGTAAATGAATATCATATCCTTTCTCCAAAAGTTGCCCCAAGCTTAAAATATTACTCTTCATATTTGGCACAAAATATACATTGGAAATAAATTGATGCTTCCCATTCTTCA
The DNA here is from genome assembly GCA_022539455.1 of Dendrobium nobile. NCBI lineage: Eukaryota > Viridiplantae > Streptophyta > Magnoliopsida > Asparagales > Orchidaceae > Dendrobium > Dendrobium nobile. The sequence goes on from CM039735.1 coordinate 9,588,704, forward strand.
AGCGAATAAGGATATTACCTTTGCCTTTTACTTCTATTTTTGAGTTATCTCCGAAAGAGACATTGCCGCCCACCGATTCATCAAGCTCCATGAACATGCTTCTTTTTCCGCACATGTGATTACTTGCTCCAGTGTCTAGATACCATGTTCCATCTTCACATCTTTCATTATCTTTGTAGGCTAACAATAATGTGCCGTCTTCTTTTCTTTCTTCTTCTATGTAGTTGGCTCTTTCATTGACTTTACTTTTAGGTGCTCTACATTCTTTAGCATAATGCCCAAATTTATTACAATTGTAGCACTTAACTTGAGATTTCTCGTACCTTGAGTTTGAGCGTCCTCTTCCACGCCCTCTTGTTGAATGCTCTTCTCTTTCTTGATTGTTGTTGCTGAATTCCTTTTCTTGTTCAGTTGCACGACCTCGCCCTTGTCCACGACCTCTTCCACGATAGCTTTTATAGCTATTGTTGAATCTTTCATCTTTCTTGACTGATTTGAGATCTAGCTTGAGGAGTTGTTCGGTAATCCCTTCATTCATCTTCTTTCTTTCTTCATAGGCTTGCAAAGAACCCAAAAGTTGCTCTATTGTCATCTCTTGTAGATCTTTCGTCTCCTCGATGACAGTTGTGACACTTTCAAATCTTGATTCTAGCGATCGAAGAATCTTCTCAATGATAGTCACATCTTCTAGTTTCTCACCATTTCTTTTTAGTTGATTAGAAATGGAAAGAACTCTTGAAAAATAATCGGAAACCGTCTCGCCTTCTTTCATTTGCAAGACATCAAATTGTCTTCTTAAGGTTTGAAGACGTACCTTTTTAACCTTCTCTTCTCCCTTGTACGAAACTTGGAGCTTCTCCCACGCTTGTTTGGCTGATGTAGCACTTGATATTTTCTCAAATCCATCATCATCTAACGCTTGATAGATGAGGAAGAGAGCCTTTTTGTCTCTCTTTCTTGAATCCCTTAAACTATCCTTTTGTGTTAAGGATAGAGCGGACTCGTCGCTTGGCTCATCGTAGCCTTTCTCTACAATCTCCCAAATGTCATGCGCTCCGAGAAGTGCCTTCATCTTTATACTCCAATTATCATAATCTACCGTCTTGAGCAATGGAACTTGGAAGGAAGCCATACCTCCATTCGCCATCTCTAGAAAGGAACTTGGCTCTGATACCACTTTGTTGAAAAAATGCTTTTGGAGCAAGAGAAGACTAAAGAGAACAAGAGAAGGAAACTATGAAATTTTATTTCTCACTTTGTGACTTCATACAAACTCAAAGACACCACCACTATTTATAGTAGTTTTACACCGTTAAGATTATGCCAACACATTTCAATCTAATGGCTACAAAAGACTCTCTAGAGTATTCTATCATAAATGACATTAAATGTCTATTCTAGAGTATTCTCATGACATTAAATGCATATTACTTTTCAATAGATTTCTAGAGTCTTCTTTAATAGATTTCTCTAGATTATGGGCTTCATTCAAAAAGCCCAAATAATAGTGGGCCAAATTAAGTTTAATTTCCAACATCCTCATGGACTGCATTGGTGCAGAGCAGCTAAGGACCCTAACGAGCTGAAAACGAAAATTGTAAATAAACTGTTCTTTTCAGAATATGATTTTATTCAGTCTCCATCCCCTTGTACCTAGGTATAGTGTTAAATAAATTGTTCGACTTATAAATGTTTGTGAAATTTACAATACATTTACTGAAAATTTCTGATTTGTTTGGCCTCCAGAAAGTAGGGCAAATGTTCTCAATTTTGCTAACTATGTTATTCTTTCTGATCACCTACATTTCTTATTGTTTCATTAATAAACGAAAGATAAACACCTTAGACTTGCAATTTTTTATGCATTCCATTCTGGAAGTTGGTTTCAAAGTGCCAATACTGTCATTTTTATTTTTTATGCTTTTCAGAACCTAATGTGCTTATTGAGCAGATAACGACCATTTGTCTGATGTTTATTACTAGATTGAACTCTTGTAATATGACAAGCTCTGCCTTTTTAGTTCCAGATGCAGAAATTCATTATTTACCCGTGAATAGTTCTAATTATTATAGGTACAATTTTGATAATTTGCATGGTGAGGTTTGTTGAGGCACGTAACGTACAGTATTGTGTTTAATTCTATATTGGATAGTTGAAAATATATATTATTTTAGGAATACCAATGGTTGGCCGTCACTTATAGGCTTAAGCTTTTGGGTTGGAATGAGTTTAACCATTGATGTATCAAGAACAACTTTAGTTTGCCTTTAGTGTACACTCTCTAGCACCGTTGGCATGGGAGAAACAACTATTTTTCTTTTCTGTTTTCCATTTCTGGCATTGATTTTGATACTTCATCTTAGTCTATTTGCCTCTTTGAACTGATTAATATTGGTTATCATGTGTTTCTTTCTGATGCATGGGATGTCACTTGTGAATGTTATTTATTGATTGCTAATAAAAAATAATTGTTTTTATCTCTAAATTAAACAAAGAAATTGGTTTGAAAATTTAGTTTTATGTACTTTTTTTGTAAAAAAATTACTTGAAAAATAAAAATTTAAAATTTTAAAAGAATTTAAAATTAAAATTTCTATTTTTGTATATTGCAGCACATTGCTAAATTAATACATAATAAAATTTTATATCTTATAAAAAAATTTTATAAGAATTTAAAATTTTATAAGAATTTAAAATTTTATATTTTTGTATATTGCAGCACATTGCTAAATTAATACATAATAAAATTTTATATCTTATAAAAAAATTATAATAATATCGTACAATAAATGAATACACTAATTTTATTTTATAACATCAAATAATACTAATTATTATAAATACACTACTTTTATAAATATACTTATTTTAATGCCAAAATAAATTATTAAAAAAAAAACGATTTTACTTTACTCTGGATACACCTAACCAAACAAGGGAAACAATTCTCCTGCATTTATTTTGCAGACAACCAAACAGGCTCCAAATATTCAGAATTCATTACATTTACTTTACATTGCATTTAATTTACACTGCATTTCTTTTTCAGGCAACCAAACAGCCCCTTAATGATGACAGAATTCAGTGATCTTGGGCTCTTTGGATTTGCCTTGTTGAGCCGCCCGATTCAATTATAAGCATGTCACTTTTAGGTATTATTTAGCCATCCAATTAATGCTTTAAACCTTCCGAATATGCTTCAAACTCTTAATTCAGACCAATTTAGGCTCGAATTGGACCGAATTTGGTGTTGTTGGGTTCATCTATTCGAGAAATTTAATTTGACTATAAATTCGTTGAAATTGTTGTTCAAATTATCCCGAATTTATTTTTGAAATTTTCCAACTTGGATATGCCGCAAGATTCGTGCACTCTCAAGACAGATGGTTGGTGAAATATCAATAATCAATCTTCTTAGTCAACTCTCTCATCAAATATAATCATTCCTCTCAATTAACTTTAATGACCAATATATTAAGTCCTCTCAGCTAGCTCTTTCAAACAGTTTATCCAATTCTCTTAGCCAACCCTCTCATGTAGCATACTCAATCCTCTTAGATTACTTTGAATATCTTCCTCATTACTTTGTTTGGAATATCTCCTTAATATAATCCTTCGATGGACTCTCTTTATATATTCTGCAAACATTTTCTTTCATTAGTATGCCTGATTATTTCTCTTCTGTATTTAAACCTCAGTGTTGTAAAAAAATATAAGAGCAGTAAGATAATTGCAATTAGAAGATTTATAAAATAAATAGATCGAGGTGTGTGAAGCACTGCTCTTAAAGTTAAATTTTCGCTCCTCCCAGGTGCAAAGGTACACAACAGTCTAACTCCCAGATGTGGGTCTCCGAAAGGATTCTGCTTATGTGATTCGAATGCAAATGGTACAACCGTACTATCCCGTAAGACAAAACAATCATAGGTCTTTACACACAACACAAATAGGTCAATGGAAGAGCAGATGGGGTCATACATACGATTAGCCATGGAGGATAGCTGCTTTCGCATACACACCTCGATGGATAATAATATGTATAACCCAAAACATCACGAGATTTCTCACATTTGATACATCAGCTCGAATAGGATTTATTTGATGTGGGGATCGATCTTCTACGAGAGCAAGCCCCTGTGATTAATTACATCTTAGACCACGGCCTAAGAAAACTCTCGATTAAGGATGTTGTATTATTATCTTCTTAATTCGATGCACAAATAAAGTTTCTAAGTTCCATTCCAAAGAGGATAAACTCTTCTCTTTATCCTTAGTGATAATTAAACCTTTTCAAATGAATAAAGATATGATTAAAATTTTGAGTTTAAACAATCAAAGATTGAATTTGTAATTCTAAGAAAAATGATATATTCAAAATTCACAAGAAGTTGACACCATGAGGGGACTTACAACTTAAATCCCACATGGGATCTAAGTAGCCCCGACTTGGATTTACCACTCTACTTAGAAAGGGGTACCAGCTAAACTCCACATAGCGTATCAAATTCATGTAGTTCAGTCTTGTGCAAATGCAAGAGTGATGAGAGGCACAGTAAAGGAAATAGGTATTCAACCCGACCATGAATGATACTATGCTTATGCAAAGTGAACTATCCCTCTATATTGTAAAAGAAAAATCTATATGCTGACTCAAGGCTATGCATGTATAGGTAGGGCCAATCAAGACTGGACAATAGTCACTGTGAAGTGAACAAGGCTTACTTATTGTAATTTTAAAGTGTGATCCTTTAAATGAATCATGCATTAATAATTTTTTTAGAAAGATTGGTTGATTTTATTCTTATGTTCCTTTTTTATTTTGCATAAATAAAATTTAACTTTATAAAGAATTTAACATTCTAAAGAGCCTAACGTTGACTACATCCGAGCCACACTAAAAAAAAGCAATTTAAGAAATCTAGGAAAAAGCATGCAGTTCTAATGTACAAGCAAAATAAACATAACATCACAACAAGTCAACAAAACTAAGTGTTCAAAGTCCATGGTAAGTGTCATTCAATATACAACCCATAGTGCATAAAAGTAGTGGTGGTCAGGCTCCACCGATAACAATCTGGGTTCTACTCCTAGGGAATGACGCAAATTTTAAAACAAGGTATTTTTATCTTCACTTTCTTGATTCGTCTATGAGTCATCTTCATTCCTTCGGGTTCCTTGCAGTGTATCCTCCAAAATGATGTCCAAATGAAAAAGGAAATTCTCTATAAGAGATTTTTTTCTTTTCCCTTTGAACCCCTCTATATTTAAAAATATCTTATTTTACAAATTTTCAGAACTCTTAAAACTGAATGAATTACATCAGAAAAAAAAACTAGACTCTCCTGCAGGGTTATCCTAAGCAGTTATAATCAATCATCCAAGCAGTTATATATATATATATATATATGAAAATAAAAATGCTCAAATAAATCACACTTGACCGCACTCTATTTATTTGGAAGCTAGTAGATGAAGCACCTGTAGTAGTTATATTTTTTAAATTTTAAATTTTAAGCCCCCTTTAGCGCTATATGAGCATGACCACCTATAGGAAACATAATTAGTATCAAACCTACCCTATAGATATTATATCGCTCATAGCACAGTACAAAAAATAAACTAGTAATCATCACAGAGAGTATCACAAAAGGCTAAAGCAAACAAAACAAACATCAAACAATTAATATGCGAGGCGCCACATCACATAAATAGAAAGAAAGAAAAATCAACTTATTCTAGAACTAGAAGTCGTGTCCTAACAAACAAGTCTAAGTGTGTATAGTAATCTGTGTGATTTTAGGTATGTCCTATATAGGATGATTTAGTTAAAGTTGTTTATAATTTGGTTTGTTAAAGGTCAAGGAGAAATTTTAGTTTAAGTTTAAATATTAGTATTTTAATATTAATTTTAGAGACTTATTTTTAATGTTTATTTGATTATCACATTTGTTTCTCACTAAGTTCGTGAGGTTTATTTCATCCTCCTTGGGGCTAACTTAATGACCTCATAGGCTTGGGTTACTCAGTGGTAACCAATTTTGTTAAATTAATTTAGTTAGTTGTAAATTAAAAAGAAAGGTGAATCAAATGATTTATTATTAATTAAAGGGTTTATTGATTGATTTTAAAAGATTAATTAAGAGTGTGATTAAATTTTAGGCGAGTTAATAGGTTATAAGTTATGATTAAATCTCTTAATAATTTCTCTTATGTGGTTTATTTAGTTGGTTAGGATTTGATTTTTTAGTATTTAATATTATGGGTGTTTTAGATTATGTGTGTAATTAATTATAATGAGATTTAATAAATTAAAGTTTGGGTTTTAAAAAGTATTTTATTTTAGCAAGTTTTAGTTTAGGCTTTCTCTCTTAATTTAGTCTGCATCTTTTAAGTTTAGGTTAGTTAGATTTAATTCGAGTGTATGTTTAAGTTTTACATTTTAGTGATGTGGACCTCCGAAGGAGCACCGCTCGAGGGGTTCGAATGCAGAGGATATGACCGCACTTTCCCATAGGACAAAACGATCGTAGGCCTCTACTCTCGATACGAACAGGTCGATGGGAGGGCAGATTGAATCATGCATACGACTAACCATTGAGGATACAAACAAAACGAGGTAATTCAAAAATAATTAAAATTAAAAAATAATTAATTATCAGGAGCTCTCCCCTGTTGCTTGCTTATGAGAGCGATATCAGAGAAAGGGAAGGCATGAGGAGCTAGGGCCGGTTGGCATCTCTCAGAAAAGGAGTCTTTTTTTTTTAGTTAATATGCCAAGAGCAACTCAGGAGAGCTGCCTGTCACGTGAGGGAGAGATGAGTCATGAGAACTGCTGCTTGTCAGATCTCATTCAATAAATTAGAAACCTGCTGCCAATTTTCCAAAAAAAAAAAGAAACCTGTCCCAAAAATAACAGCCATCTTTCTCATCCTTGGTTAGAAAGAGGCGTGAGAGAGGCTGGACCGTGCCCCTGAACTTGGAATTTTTATTAGGTCCGGACACCTAACGTATTTCTACATCCGGACGTCAATAATATATCGTCATGTGCTCTTACTCTTTACCGCGCAGCCCGACGACCCGACCCGGACCGAAACCCGGTATTGCTATGTTCGTGTATTGCTCGGTATTGCTCGGTATTGCTAGGTATTGCTTGGCAATAACGAGAAATACCGCTCTTTCAAGACCAATACCGAGCAATACCTAGCAAAATCGGGATTTTGCTCGATATTGCTAGGTATTGGTCTTGACATAATGATATTTCTCGTTACCGAGCAAAACCTAACAATACCATGGTCTGCACAAATCAACTAATACATAGTAATACCGGGTTCCGGTCCGGGTCAGGTCGCCGGGCCGCGCGGTAAAGAGTAAGAGCACGAGGCGACATTTTATTGGCGCCCGAATGTAGAGCTACGTCAGGTGTCCGGACCTAATAAAAATTCCTAAACCTGAACCGACTCTGCCTCTATTCAATCCAAGAATAAAACCCTTCATCAAACCGTTGATATTAAATATTATCTCTAATGTTAAATCTCAGCCACTGGATAAAATAAATAAAAATAAAAAAATGCTCAGTTTGGAAAAATAGGAAAAGTGAATTAAAAGTAATATATATATTTTCTATTCAGACATAAAACAAAATTAATTTGAATGAGATGTCTCTTTTTTTTTTTTAACTTTATATATATATATATATAATCAATTTTATATTTTATATTATCTCCTTTTTTTAAATTGATTTATTATATATTTATGTATATAAAAATATTTCATGTTTATTTGATATTATTATGAACGATGCATTTTTAATTTGTTTTTATTATTAAATTTATTAAAAGAAAACGCTCATCGCTCTGTCTCCTCGACACATTAAAAGACATCTGATTAAAGCGCAAATGGACTCATTTAAAATATCTCAACGATCCGGATGTGCTCACGCCGTCCGTTTCACAAAATAATGTCTCAACCAAAATATTTTTTTACACGGAAAAAGAATGCACGATAAGGCCTAAACGCCTGAAATCACATCAAATCGGCATCGACCAGACCACATGCATTTTAGAATGAAATAGAGGACATGTGATCAAAAGGAGTAAATCCTAAAGCCGACAACGAGCCGAGGTAAAATACGCAATTTGACCCTTCAACAAACACAAAGCGATGCAACATACAAACAAGTGTATCTACCTATAAAAATTCGAGTGATAAGGCCATCCAAGTGACCCAGGCCAAAAAGGAGGTCAACACCAGAATTCAACGTACTCTTTGCGGTGATATGCATTAATCACAACGGGAAGTATGAACAATGATGCAAATATTTTCTCTGAATATATATAGGGGTGTCAATATTTGACACGACACGAAAACCCGATCCGAAAAATCCGGGTTGGACCCGACTCGATTTCAAAACTGGTCAGGTTCAGGTTCCAGAAATTGACCACTTTTGAAAAACGGGTCGGGTTCGGGTTGACCCGACGGGTTGCCGGGTCAACCCGCAAACCCGTTTAATTCAAAAAATTTCGAATCCCACCGCTGCCCACTGCCCCTGCTCGCGCTGTCCGCCTGCGCCCGCCCACGCTGCTCGCCCGCGCGCCCGCTGCGGCGCTGCCCAGCGCTCCCGCCCGCGCTGCTGCCCCTGCTGGCGTCCGCCCCTGCCGTCTGCCCGCCGCCGTTCCGGCGCCGACATAACCCAAAACCAGGTCTGGTCGGGTCAACCCGGTAACCCGCCGGGTCGGGTATGGGTTCGAATTTTCGACCCGTTTGTCTACACGGGTCGGGTTAGGGTCGACCCGTTTGAACCCGGGTCAGTTCCGGGTTCGACCCGAACCCGACCCGTGACCCGAAATTGACACCCCTAAATATATATATGGTGGAGTGAATGATGAAGAGAAAATTTGATGTTCTTTTCATCATAACAAGGGAGACCTTATATAGATCATAAAAAGAATGACTTTTTAATTACAAACTTTATGATAATTAATTTAAATATTTTTAAATTGTGTCATAAAACAATAATAAGTATTTTTGTTACAATAATTATTATTTCCGTTACAACAGCAATAAGTATTTCAGTTATAACAATAATAATTATTTCAGTTACAACATTAATAATTATTTCTGTTATAATAGTAAAAATTATTTCAGTTACAACAGTAATATTATTTATGTTACAAATTTTTCTTTTGAAAACCATAAAAATATAACAATCCCCCACATTTTCAAAAGAAAAGAAAAATCTAGAATAAGAGTTTGTTCAGAGCAAAAGATATAATGCATAAATAATGGTGTCTTTTGGACTATGAGCCAATATTTTAAGATAAGAAAATCTTTAATTATAGGAACTAAGTGAAATTTGACATTTCTATGAACTTGATTCCTTGAGTATAAGCAAGATTATATATCCACATTATATCAATTAAATGATAGATGTTCATCGTAATTTGATGATTTACAGCCATGCGTCTGAATATGGGTTTCATGAGTGCTCTAGAGAATTACCTATATTCTCATAAAAGGTTGTCAACCTTTATACTCATATAGGTGAATTCATTAGTTGTACCTCATGGTAAGTACAATAACTTAAAAGAATCATGAATTCATTAAGAGTAAAGCCCGACCTCTAAATCACTGTTAATCACATTAATCAATAATATAGGAATGGATAATAAAATTTATCTTGAATAATCTACCAAGTTGACTAATGACTTGTTCTTCCCATATGAACCTATTTTATGGGATTTCCATAAAATTAAGTTGGGTTACCGTCAATATATATCAACTTTTGTTGATAGAAAAAGTCCCATTCCCGTCAACGTGTCTATTACTTGCTTCCTTCCAAGTGGTTTTGTCAGAGGATCTGCTAAGTTCATCTCTGACTTCACAAAATTTAGGGATAGTGTCCCATCATTAAGTAATTACTTTACAATATTATGTCTTAGGTAAATATGTCTGCTCTTCACATTATATATTTAATTTTTAGCTCTAGCTATTGCAGCTTGGCAATCACAATGTAGAGACACCGATGGGATATGTCTTTCAAAAATTGGAATATTGGCTAAGAGACTTCTAAGTCATTTTGCTTTTCTTCCTACTTTTTCTAAAGTAATGAATTTTGATTCCATAATGGATCGAGCTGTACAAGTATGCTTAGAATACTTCTAAGATACATCTCCAGCACCCAAACTGAAAATATATTCACTAGTAGATTTTGTTTCATCAGAATCAGAGATCCAATGAGCATCAACATCACTATATCCTTCCAGAATATAGGGATAACAACTATAAAGGAGTCCTAAATTAGAAGTTCCTTTTAAATATTTAAGTATTCTCACTAAAGTAGTCCAATGATATTCTTTATTAGGATTATGAGTATATCTACTAAGCATATTTACAGTATAATTAATATTAGGCCTAGTGTAATTCATAAGATACATAAGACTACCTATATGCTGAGCATACTCATATTGAGATACACTTTTGCCCAATTTTTTCTTTAGATGTATGCTAGCATTATAAGGAGCACTAACTGGTATAGAATCAAAATGTCTAAATCTCCTCAACATCTTTTCTACAAAGTGTTCTTGAGAAATTATAATTCCATCCATTCATTTTCTTATGTTTATTCCTAATATTACTTCTGCTTCCCCTAAATCCTTCATCTCAAATTTTGAAGATAAAAAATATTTAGTTTCTGCAATTTTAGAAATATCAGATCCTCAAATAAGCATATAATATACATAAATACGAATAATTACTCATGATTTTGACTATCAAATTTATAGTAAATACATGTATCAACTTCATTAATCTTATAATAATTATATATTAATGTATTATGAAGCTTCTCATGCTACATTTTATGATCTTATTTTAATCCATATAAAGACTTAATTAACTTACAAACTTTTTTTTTCAGTTCCAGGTACTATGAAACCTTCTGGTTGATCCATATATATTTCCTTATCTATATTTTCATTTAAGAAGGCAATTTTCACATCCATCTGATGAATTTGTAATTTAAATATTGAAGCTAAAGTAATAATAGTCCTAATAGAAGCAATTTTAGCAACAGGAGAATAAGTATCAAAATAATCTAGATCTTTCTTTCGAGTATATCCTTTAGCAACCAACTTAGCTTTATATTCTTCAATTGATCCATCTGGTTTGAGCTTTTATCTAAAGATCCATTTACATCCAATAGTTTTAGTTCCTGGAGGTAAATCCACTATTTACCAAGTATGGTTTGACATAATATAATCTATTTCAACTTGAATGACTTCATTCCAAACATTGGCATCTAATGAAGACATCGCTTCAAAATAAGTTAAGGGGTCATTATCTAGTAAGAACGTGTAAAAGTAATCTCCAATTTTTTTTCTTCTTTCTTATTCTTTTACTTCTAGATTCTAAAAAGGAGTATCACTATTATTAAGATCAACTGAAATGGATTTGTCTATAGATAATTTCAAAGGAAATAAATCCTCAAAAAACTCCAAAGTTTTAGATTATGTAATAGTATTAGATTATATTACATCACTCTTAAGAACCATAAATCTATAGGTTGTACTATTTTCTGCATATCCAATGAAAACACAATCACATATTCTTGAACCCAATTTCCTTTTCTTAGGATCTGGTATAAGAACCTTAGCAAGACACCCCCACAGTTTTAAATATTTTAGATGGGGTATTCTAAAATTCAAAAGGTGTTTTTCCAAAAAAATTAAAAATAATTCTATTTTGTAAATAACAAGCGAATAAAATAGCTTCACCCTATTAATAATCAGGTGCACCTGAACTAATGATCATAGCATTCATCATTTATTTTAAGGTTATATTTTTCATTCAATTATACCATTAGATTCAGGTGAATAAGTTGGAGTTATCTAATGAATAATATCATTAGCTTCATAAAAAGAACTAAGAATTCTTGAGTAATGTTCTCCTCCTTTATCAGTTCTAAGTCTTTTGATTTTTCTTTCTAATTTATTTTCTACTTTGGCTTTATATTTCATGAATTTTGATTCGATCTCATCTTTATTTCTAAGTAAATATACATATGTGTATATAGAAAAATCATCAATAAATGTAACATAGTATCTCTTTTCGCCTTTAGATTTATTATTTTTTATATCACCTAAATCATAATGAATTAAAGATAATAATTTAGATTATCTATTCATTATAGATTGCATACCTTCTTAGTTTATTTAGCCTCTACACAAATGGGACACTTGTTAAAATTAGAAATAGATAATTTTTTTAATATTCCTAATTCATGCATTTTCTTAATATAAGAAAAATTAACATGCCCCAATCTACTGTGCCATAAATCCATACACTCAAGTAGTAAGCAGAAGAAGAAGAAATTTTATTAATAGGATTGATAACATTTAACATGAATAAACCATTGCTCACATAACCTTTTCCCACAATGTTAGCATTTTTTTGTTAATACTACTTTATCACTCTAAAAAATAACATTCACACCAACTTTTCCAAGTAAGGAGATATAAACTAAATTATATCTAATTTGTGGCACATGTAAAATATTAGATTAAAAAAATGTTAACATTTGATAAAAAAAAGTAAAATATTAGATAGTGTAAGAATTTTTCTTCATGTAAGCTTGATGCTAACATTTTCTTTTCCAACAACCTTTGCAACATTAGAATCTCCCATGAAAACTTGTTCTTCTTCTTCACAAATACTAGTATAAGAGGAGAATAAATTTTTATTTGCACATATATTACGAGTGGATCCTGAATCTATAACTTATGCTTTTTCTTTAATAAGATTAACTTCTAAGATTATAGCAATAATAATATCATTGGTTTTTGCATTGTTGACATTTGATTGGTCGTTCAATTTTTTGTTCCTACATTGTCTAGCAAAATAACCTGGTTTTCCACAAACAAAACAAGCACTTTTCTTCTTTTGTTCATTTCCTTTGACTTTGAAATTTTTATTTCCTTGTTTTTGTTTGTAGAGATATTTTTTAAAACTTTATCTATTCTTATTCCCCTTTTGTATCAAATTTGTATTATAAGTAAAATCTATGGCCCTTTCTAAATCAGTCTTTTTATGGTTAGTCTCTTCAATTCTAATATCAATAATGTCATGCTCTAAACTCATATCCTCACGCTTATGCTTCATCATATTTTTATATTCCTTCCAAGATTCAGGAAGTTTCTCAATCAATGATGCAGTGACAAAAGATTCTGGTAAGTTGATTCCTTCATTCATAAGCTTTTTTTTTTTTGGAAGTTCATTCATAAGCTCACTAATAAGAATATGAAAATCATATATCTGAGTAGAAATTTCCTTAGAGTCATTCATCTGAAAGGCTAAGAACTTTCCTACAGTGTACTTCTTAGTTCCTGAATTTTCAAGCACATATTTCTTCTTTAATATTTTCAAAATTTCAGAAGCATACTCAATTTTGTAGTGGACATCAAATAACTCATTTGATAAAGCAGAAAGAATAATTGTCTTACAAATCTTATTTGCATTATTTCAATCAGCTAACATGGTACCATAATTTTTAGTTCCCATAGAAGGTGGCAATGAAGTAAGTACATGCTCAACTTTAGCAATATTAATGATAAACTTAACCTTTGCTTGCCATTTATTAAAATTTTGTAGCAAGAAAGACTCAATTTTTGTTAAGTCGGTAATTATTCTGGCTGTGCTAATCATTGTCGTATTCATAAGCTCAAACTTTAAGATTATTGTAAAAAATATATAAGAGCAGTAAGACAATTGCAATTAGAAGACTTATCAAATAAATAGACCAAGGCGTGTGAAGTACTGTTCTTAAAGTTAGATTTTCGCTTCTCCCAAGTGCAAAGGTATACAATGGTCTAACTCCAAGAATTCAACGGATTCTTTGCGGTGATTTGAACTAATCACAGTGGGAAGCAGGAATAACGATGTAAATATTTGCTCTGAATGGTCGAGAGAATGATGAAGAGAAAAATTGGTGTTCTTTTCATCATAACCGAGGAGGCCTTATATAGACCATAAAAAGAAAGCCTTTTAATTACAAATTTTCTGATAATTAATTTAAACATTTTCAAATCATGTCATAAAATAACAAAGGATTTCTATTACAATAATAATTTTTTTCGTATAACAGTAATAAGTATTTCTGTTATAATAGTAATAATTATTTCAGTTACAACAGTGATAATTATTTCTGTTATAATAGTAATAATTATTTCTGTTACAACAGTAATAATTATTTTTGTTACATTTTTTTTTTTAAATCATAAAAAATATAACACCATGTATCATCATTATTTTGTCCAAGCACCTATACTACATCTGCAATCATTTTAAAAATTGGATTGTACCAACTGGTTTGACTAGCCCAATCACGAACCAGTTTTTCGATCGGTTCAATTTAGATCCAAGCCCATTTTTATATAACTTCCCAGTTCTAATATTGATCAATTTATAGCATTTGATTTCGATCAAATTGTTCGAAATAAAAATTTAGATTGAAAAAAAAAACTTAAATCTATGTACTTAATATTAAGTTGAATGTCTTATAAATATAAGAAGAGAGATTGATAAAATTTCTTCTATTTTTGTTGTTACCATGATGTTCTAATTCATCGGTAATACTTCTTTTTTTTTTTGCAAGCATGTATATGATTGTGTCATAAATAGAGAAACTAATCAAACTATCATATCATAACATTTCATTTAAAACCATATATAAATTATGAAAAAGATTCAATGGTGAGTATCATGATTTAGAACATTGTATACTAAATCAGTAAAAAATATAATTAATATTAAATCATGATATTAGTAATAATATCATGTGAGAGTTGATTTAGATGAAATATATGAGTTTACTAAGGTTTCATTTTGGACAACTTTTTTAGTGCTTTCTAAAATTGTATTTTAGTACAAAATATTTTTAAATTAAAAATTTTTGTATTAAAAAATTGCTTTAAAAACAGTAAGAAAGCTGTCCCAAACGAAGCCTAAGACACCATCAAGTTATTGTTTTCATATTCTTAACAATAAAAATATTGCCAAAAATATTATAATAATTCATTTCTTTTAGAAAATATTGAATGTTTGTATTCTATATTGTTCTTATAAAAAAGGAAGACATGATTTTTTGTATTCATATATGATAATATTATTGTCTAACAATACAACAATAAATAATATACATATTTTAAAGTAATCTATTTAAACACTTTTTTGCATGCAATTAGCACTTTAATTATCTGTATAATGTATTCAAAATACTTGATTTTTTTTAAAGTGTGATATTTAACAAGAATTCTTAGTTTCTGAATATTTTATTAGCATGAAAAGATGAGTAAATATGAATCTATTTGTTTTAATACAATGTTACT
The DNA here is from genome assembly GCA_022539455.1 of Dendrobium nobile. Lineage (NCBI taxonomy): Eukaryota > Viridiplantae > Streptophyta > Magnoliopsida > Asparagales > Orchidaceae > Dendrobium > Dendrobium nobile. The sequence goes on from CM039735.1 coordinate 9,604,085, forward strand.
TGTGGGTAAAAATAATGATTTTATTTTCAATAATTTTGTATGTTAAAAAAAATGAAATAATTGTATTATGAAGTTTTGGAGATTAAAATTTTCATAGACTTAAAAAAAGTATATGCTACTTGTCATTAAATTTGTTGACTCGCTCAAATGGTCTTTTGACTCGTTGGTATGTCACTAACTCGCCAATAAAATCACCTACTTGTGCGTGTATTTGTCTATTTAAGCTTTATTTGGGAGATATTTATTATTGTTTTCTTAAAAAACTTTTTAGTTCAAAAAATTTAAGTTCAAACAAAATTTTTACTATAATAATTAAAGCTGCTTTAGAAACCAATAAAAAAATTGACCCAATTAAAATTGTATGATTCATTTGGGATGGCTTTTTTACTATTTCTTAAAGCAGTTTTTAAGTACAAAAATTAATTCTTTTTTTTACTAAGAAATTGTTTTAAAAAGCAATAAGACAATCATCTGAAATGAAGTCATAAAATAATTTTTTAGTATAAAATTAAAATTTGTGTACTAAAAAATTAGTTTAAGAAGCAGCAAAAAAGTCCTCCTATGCTTCATTTGGGACAGATTCTTACTGTTTTATGAAGCAGCTTTCTATTACAAAATTTAAAATTTAATTTTTTTTGTACTAAGAAACTGCTTCATAAAAAGTAAAAAAAATATCCCAAATAAAATCTTAGTCTTGCATTGAAACTCACTGATTTATTCACCATCTCACTAAAGAAGCCACCTATGAGCTGGCACACTCTTTTGTTAAGTCACACGTTTAGTTACTTAATTGCATGCATGATCTTTAACAATCAATTGATTAGCGTTGATCAGGCTTTAAGCAAAACCTAAATTAATTAACCCAAATCTACGTGGACTCTATTGTGCCACATTAGTTAAGCAAAATCCGATTGGAGCTTAAAACAATATGGAGGACCCTATGTGTTCATTACAACCAGATTTTGTGTAAATTAGATTTTTATTATTGAAATTCATAACTTTTTTTAATAAAACAATTTTTATGAGAAAAAGATTAATGTTGAGGCCATTTATAATGAATTAATGTAACAAAATGAGCATTTTAGCCCTTTTTATCTCAAATAGTACAAATAAGACTTAGTTGGGGACAATGTTTTTATGACTTTTAAAAACAGCTTTAGAAAACAATAGGAAGTTATCCCAAATAAAGCCTAGGGCTCTAAAACTATTGATGAGGAAGGAACCATTAAGGTGAATAAGAAGAAAAAGAAAAATGGTAAAGCTCCTTTACCTGATACACCTCATTCTGCTAGGGCTCAAACTTTTACTAAAAGTTCTAATGATTAAAGCTCTTATCTAGAATGTGAGGGGTGTTGGGGGGTTTGATTCTAGGACACGTGTTAGGAATTTATGTCGTATGCACAACATTCAACTGTTGGTTTTACTTGAACCTTTTATCTCTGCTGATAAAATTGCTATCACTGCTTCTTGTTTGGGTTTTAACATGATGTTTGCTAGCTAATTGTTCTAATAAAATTTGAATTTTGTGGAAGATCCATTTCAACATCGATATTATTTCCAATTTTCCTCAAGTTGTTCATGTGTGAATTTCTTATTCCAAATTTAATTATAATGCTTCCTTTGTGTATGCTGCTTGTACTAGATTGGGTCGGCTTCCTCTCTAGGATCTCTTCTCGGATTTTGCTCTTAATCTAAATGGTCCTCAATGTGTGGGTGGTGATTTTAATATTATTTCTAGCGCTAATGAAAGAATAGGGGGAAACCCCCTTAATATCAATGCTATGGATGATTTCAATTACATGATTTCTAATTGCAACTTAATGATATTGGCTTTACGGGTGATGCTTTTACTTGGAGTAGAGCTTCTATATGGCAAAGACTTGATAGGATTCTCTTTAATAATGATTGGATAAGAGATTTTCCTATGACTCATGTTCAGCATTTGAGTAGAACTTTATATGATTAATACTAAGGTTCACTCTTTTATTCAGAATGGTGAGTGGAATGTTAATAAACTTTTGGAGGTTGTCCTGTATGACATGATTGATAAAATTTTGCAAATCCCTTTACAATTATAGTACAAGGATATAATTCTTTTTAATTTATCCTCTTATGGTAAATTCAATTTGAAAAAGTTTGGGATGCTATTAGAACTAAAGGTGATGTCTCTCAAAATTTTGCTTCTCTTTGGCATAATAATATTCATTTATCTTATTCTATTTTGGTCTGGATATGTCTTAAAGTTTACCTTCTTGTGGACAATCTTTTGTGGAGAAAAGGTTTTATTTTTGCTTCTAAATGTCAATGTTGCTTAAACATTGAAAGTATTATGCATATTTTTATTAATAGTGTGATTGCTCAAAAAGTTTGATGCTATTTCTATAATCTTGCTGATAAAGGCGTTATGAATGCTAACTGTGATGTTGCGGATTAGTTGTGAAAGTATTATGCATATTTTTATTAATAGTGTGAATGCTAACTCTCTAAGATTAATTACACTATTTCTCATATTTATCATGAGGGAAATGCTTATGCGGATTAGTTGGCCAAGTATGGTTGTCACATTGATACTTTACAGGAATTTAATGTGCCTAATCTCCCTTCTTCGTTAAGAGGTTTGATTAACCTGGACAAATGCGAGCTTCTTTATCTTCGTAATGTTTGATTGCCCTGTTCTGATTTGTCTCATGTTTTCTGGCGGGTCTTCTTTCTATCTCGGCCTCTGCTTTTCTTGTTTCTACCTTTCTAAGTTTCTGTGGTTATTCAGCTGGTGTTTATCGTTTATGGAGGGCTCTGTGGTTTCTTCTTTTGCTGCTAGTTATCTGGATTGATGATATTTGGATTTTATGGTTTTATTATTTCTAGATATTGGTAGGCTGCATTATATGTTTAGGAGATCTCTGGTTCTGGCAACTATGTGTTGTGTGGGGAGCTGTTTTATGGAAAGCCTTCTGCTCCAGGAGATTGGGGAGTTTGGGTAGTCTGTGAGTTTCCTGTATTCATCTTATTATTTCTCTTTTAGTCACCTTTTTACTGGTGATTCTTGCATCTTGTCGTTGATTACCATGTCCCTAAATTTTGTGGTGGCTTCTGATTTTCTTTCTGTTTTGGTTGGTGCCTACAAGGCTATGAGATTAGCAGATAATTTTTATTGCCCTATATCTGTGAAGTCTACTGCACTCATCCAGGTTCTGATTGATATATTACTAAGAATTTTGTTTGCCCTGTCTCTGCTACATCTTCTGCTTTTGTTTTGTGGTATCTTACTGATTCTTACACAAACTGTGGCTGTTGGGTTTGCCTTCCTTTTTATATGTTAATTGCTTAAATATCTATTCGCCACATTATTCTGACCATATTACCTTTTTGTTTTGGAGTGTCTTCTTTGTGCAGGTCTGGTGGCCACAAACTTGGTTTTACAATCTTTGCAAGCATATCGCGAGCTCAAGCTTTTTGAGGTATTAGAGGTTAGCTTGTTGTTTTTGCATGAAAATAATGCTGAATGCTATTTTTTCTCTTCCTTTTTTGGGTGCTGTCTTCTTACAGCCCTAGATTGTACTTAGGTTTTGTTGTAATGCTTAGTTTAAGGAATCACCGGCTCTTAGGATTTATTTTGCTTTATCCTATAACTCTTATGAGCATTAGCGAGCTGAAGGTTCTTTTTAAGGACCTTGTAACCCCCTATTTTGAAATTAACGCGTAGGCCCCCAAGTGGGTTTTAACTAAAAAAATAAAAATAATAAAAAAATAATAATAAAAAATAAAGCCTAATTCTTTGGGTAGATCATATCAAAAATAAGATTAAAAGTTTGTATTTCATGTGTTTTAAAAATAATTCTTCAACGATTTTTTTAAGGATAATATTATGTTATTGTAAATATTTAAAAGTATTTAAATTTCAAATTCAAAATGCTAAAATGTGTTACAATGATATCTATTTATTTATTTTGTAAGAGCTCATTTCTTATGAATTTAATTATTGTGTTAATTTAGGCAGTAATGAGTTTTATTTTTATCCGCCATCACATTATTTTTACATTATTTTATTACTATTTTGAACAAAAATAGCATTTCAACAAGACTTCACAAAAATAACATTTAATATTATTTTAATAGTTAAAAAATAAAAATAAAATAGGACTTCATATTTAAAAACTGTTGTACTAAAAATCTGCTTTAGAAAATAATATGCATGAAAACTACCCCATACAAAGCTTCAATTTTTATCTTTTTCTAAAGCCTACTTACTGCAATAGGATCCCTTAGTACGTACATACATTTTTTATACAATATTTTCTCCTCTAATCAGCATTGGAAACATTAATTGTGAGTTATTTTACCACATATCCAATATTGGAAGAACTGCAAGCCTTATTGATAGAAGGATCAGCAAAAGGCCCTTCCAGGATTCCCTTGGCTATGGCCTTATAAGTTGCCTCTGTAAAGTGCATGCCATCCCAGCTAAGATAAGTCGACAGGTCGCCGCACACAGTCGAATTCTCGCTTCCACAACCTATGCTCTTTCCATAATTGTATCGGCCGCCACCGCTACCACAACATGCAGCTAAATGTACTCTTTCAAGCCCTGCAACAAATATTTAAGGTAGATGTTGCAATAGAAAGTTGATATATATTGGGTTTTAGGTTTTATTTGGGACAGCTTTCTTATTACTTCTTAAAGCAGCTTCTTAATATAGAAGTTAAAATTTTTGTACTATAAAACATCTTTAAGAAGCAGAAAGAAAGCCGTCCCAAATGAAACCTTAATAAAGTCCAAATAAGTGAAGGGAAAAGAAAATAATTTGTCTCACTTGTGCTATTTGCAGGGCTAAGGATGTTCATAACTGCATTGAAGTAATCAGCGTAAATGATGGTGGTGTGGGGGTGAATATAGCGAAGACGATTGAGCTCCTGCTTGAGAATATTATTATGATACTCTGAGAACTCGTTCAGCCAATTAATGCAGCCTGTGCTCGTATTGTATTCTTCTACTTTTGAGTTCTCATAGTATGTGAGAAATGCTGCTATGCATCCTATTGGGAAGTTTCCAGGAACTAACAAAGTCTTTGCCCCCATATCAATTAAATCCTGGCAATAAAAAAGATGAGTTCAGAATGCTCTGAGTCAAATGATCTTATTCATCTTGTATCATTCATTAGGGTTCAAAGAAATTTTTATCTTATCCAATGATCATATATTTGAAATGATGACGGACATTAAAATTGTGAAACCCCTTAAGTAAAAGAAACTAAATTCTTAAATATTGAGTCATCTTTTGGTAAAAGAAACTCCGCAATTAAGTGTGCTCATCCCGGAATGATTTTAGGATAGATGACCTACTGGGAAGTTATACCAACATGACAAAACTGTGACGAGGCTCTTAGGCCAAAGAGAACAATACCTTAATAGTTAAGAGTTTTGGTTGTTATAAAAGCTTTTTTGGGTGGTAGACATAGGACCTTGATGACTACTAAATATTAGATATTAATCATTATTCGTCATCAATCTCATCACATATGTGAAATGTAGGAGTTTAGAAGATGGTGGATGGCCTACTTGATTTCTATTTTAGTAGGATGGGAGATTGGTCGATTGGTCCATTCATACATGTAAAATCAAAGAAAAAAGTTATATAAAAAGAGAAAATCATTATAAGAAAACATACACAAAAACAACAATAAAACACTACTGAGAAATTATAATATTTTCAAAATATATAAACTATATAACTATCATAGTGCAAAGTAAATACTAACATTAATTGTGGTACTAATTGTGTTGATGACATGAGGAACCAAAGATTTGGCTTCTTCAACGGACCAACTTTGTAGGAAACCATAATTGTAATCATTTCCACCTATTTCTCCAACTACGAATAGAGATCTGTTGAAAGTATCCTTGCTCTCTGACAAAGAAATAAAATTGTTAATGGCTTATATTTTAAAAAAATCATATAAAAATAATGAAAATGATCAAAATGGTCATTTGACATTTTTACAAAGGTTCAAAATGATACCGACAATTTAAAAGTCTTATTTTAATTTTTTGACTTTTTAAAGCGGGATTTAAATTATCCCACACACGAAATAATTAATTTTTTGACTTTTTAGTGATGTAAACTTTAGATTTTTCTAATGTAATATTTATGAATAAAATTATTATTATTCTTTAAAAATATCTAAATAAATGATCAATAAAAGAGGAATAGTTTTATAAAAGTTTATGATGATTCAAATATAATAAAGTAAGAAGTTCTTAAATAGTTAGAGCCTATGACAAAACCGATGAGAGTTAGAGTTACTTCATGAAATTTAGAACCCATGTTAAAATGCCTATAAAAGCTCATTTTCACTCTAGATTCTCCCTCTCAGCATGGTCAACTTCTTTGCATAATAGAATAACCTATTCTTAAGTACCTTCTTCCAAAAATAGTCTCCATAAATTGTGGGGTGTCAATAAATGATGAAATCTGACAAGCAAAATCAATATCCGAGCTCGAATTGGCCTAATTAATCTTTTGGGTTGGGTTTGGGTAAAAAGTTTTGACTCAATTGATTTTGAGTTAAGTCCGATTAACCTAAAAGCTCAAAATTGACACGAATATCATTTGGATTAAGATTGAATAAATGGGCCATCTTCAAATTAAATAGGTCAAATATGAGTTAAACAAGTCATGCTTAACTACAACTTGTGAGATTTATACGATAAAGTAGTCAAATGGGTTGGGTTTGGACAAAATTAGGTTTTGGTCAAATATTTTGACATGTATGATAAATGGGTTGGATTAAAGTCAAACATATATATTCGAATTGAGTCAACTTTGAGCCAAACACGAACCCAACCAAACAACCTGAATGGACGCCCAAACATATAATCTAAATTTTTTTTGCAACCCTATAATCATCTAAATTTATTTAAAATAAAATTAAAAAAAAATCGACCGACCTCCTACCTACAAGTCAAGCCCTCCATCTTCCTCTCGCTAAGGCTTGGGTGGATAGCACACTCAAGCAAGCGAAGGACCGGACGGACCGTCCGCTCATCCTCCCTTTCTTCCGCCTTGTTTGGGATGGACGGAAATGTAGTGGCGCGATGTGTTCTGCTATCCTTCATGTCGTCCTTCTCGGAGCCTTCGGCGGTTGATGCGGTTTCAGGGAAGTCTCTTTTCCTTTCCTTCTGTCATTTCCTGTGGTGTTTACGTTTTTTCTCGCTCGATATTTTCCTCTTTCGTTTGGATTTTTGGATTAATGGTGGGTTGCCATTTGAATGATCGCAGATTTTTGAATGAGATGAACACTTCTTGTTCTTTTAGAGATGCTTTATTTGTTTTTTCTCCATCTTCGAACTTTCCTAACCTCGAAATCACCTCTCATTGTGGGTTGCCATCATTGTGGATTTCAGAGGAGGAAGTTCTTGTGCTTGCTGCCCTATTTCATTTTGCTTTGGTTGAAAAATTTCCAAGCCGGAGACCATCTATTGATGCATTAAAAAAAATTAACCTCAAGCTTAATGGTGATTTCTCTATGAATGTTCTTAACCCAAAGCATGTGTTGATTAAGCTTATAAATGATCTGGATTATTATAGAGTGTTTGCTCATCGCTCATATTTCGTGAACAATTATTTTATGAAAGTGTTCAAATGGACACCTACGTTTGATATTGAAGTTGAATCCCCCTTTATTCCAATTTGGGTTTCGTTCCCCAACCTAAGGTCTCGCCTCTTTTCTCCTTGAATCCTTAATGGCCTTGGTTCTTTGTTTGGATGACCTCTTAAAATTGATAATGCCCCTTCTTATGGCTCTTGTCCCTCCGTTGCACGTATTCTTGTTGAGTTAGATGTTACCAAGAACTTATATATAATGTGTGGGGTGATCCCAAAAAATTGGGTTATATTTAATATGTTGTTATGGATGATTTTCCTTCTTAATGTTCTCATGTAAATCGTTGGGGCACTCGAAACAAGAATGTTGCATTTTACATCCTCTTATTACTCCTATCGTTAATCCTACTTTTGTTTATGGAGCTGAGAAGGTTGCTAATAATGTGCATGGAAATGTGTCTGGATATGTTTCTATTGATTTATTTGTGCATGAAAATGTCGATCATGTGGTTGTGGGTCATTTGATAATGGGCAATTGATTCATCCTTCGAATGTTGGTGATGTGGGGATTTCAGCTAAGCCCAAAATGTTGGTTTTGAATATCCCTGTGGCTTGTCCTGCTATTGTTCATGTCTCAGAGAATATTATGGATTTGGAGGCATGTGGGGACATTAATAAGGGGGTTGATGACAATTTACCTCTAAGGCCTGGTGGGGAATTTATTATTGTTGCTCCTCATGTGGAGGTGCTGAACAATGGAATGTGTGAAGTTAATATGATTATGCTGATTGATTCTTCTAGTAGTTTGGTTATTGCATCTCATGACTCTCCCTTGGCTGATTTTGAAGTGGCTTTGTCGCCTAATAAGGAGGTTTCAAATGTTAATGTGACAGTGATTGATGTTCCTATTCTTTTATTTTTAGTGATGCCTTGAAAGCTCAATTGGTTTTGAATATGGATGACATTTCTGTGAATCATACTGATTGGCTGGAAGAATCCTTCTCATCGCCTTGCGAGGATTTTGAGGAGGATTTAGATGACCCTACGGATGAGTTTCAAGGGATGTATAGTTTGAATGTGGGTTGCATTGATGAAAAAGTTTTTCCACATGGTGGCAAGCGTTGTAGAAGAAAAGCTAAGAAGAATTAATTTTGGTCTTGTGAATCATTTACTCTTGTTGCTTCTCATGTTGTTGATGGGAGCTCCTATTGGAACATTTGCTTGGTTGGCCTTTGTTTCCACTCATGTTATATTGGTAAGCTTTGGTTATTTCTTTTATTTCTATTTGTTCTATGTAATAGATTGGAATAATGGCTCTTAGGTTTTACTTCAATTGTTGTGTTTCTAAGGAGCTTTTGTTTCATTAAGGACCTGTAATTTTTTCCCTTTTAACGCATTGGCTCCTTTGTGGGTTTTAAACTATATATATATATATTAAAAGGTGATTGATCTTCCTCATTTTACACGAATACTACAAAAACATAAGCAATCAAGCAGTCCAAAAAGAACAAATAAATAACAAGTAGCAGAAATTTTCGTGAGCGACTCTAGTCCTTGAATATATACATTTCAGATGATTGAAATACATGCCACCTATAGAACATCCATGAACACTATAGATTTGATGTCAAATTGTAATTTTGAATTTATTTTCATCTTCTTTTCGATTTGTTGCACGACTCATATGAATCAAAGACCTAAATACATTCGTATTAATCTAGATTAGGCCAATTTAGGCTTCGTTTGCAACGGTTTTCTTACTGTTTTTAAAAACAAATTTTTATCAAAAGCAGCTTTTTTGTATAAAAATTTATAATTTAAAAATTTTTAAAATAAAAAATTTACTTAAACGAAGCTCAAATCTCCATTACTCTCATTGCATTATTTTGCATATATCATTAAATTTCGAATCTAATTATAGGGAGACATCAGAGATGTGTGTTTGGTGCTCTGTCAACTTCAGCACATCTTAAGGCTATCATGTTCGTTAAAGCATTAATCTTAGAGCTAAAAAAATGAATGATTTTTTTAGTGATGAGCGGTAAAAAATTGTAATAGAGAAATTTAATATTCTCTAATAATTAAGATTTTTTTAGGGATAATTTTTATTTTTTAAAGTAATTTTTAGTTTAAAATTTTTTTAATTATAAATTTTGGTACTAAGATATTACTTTAGAAAACAGTAAGAAAAATATCTCAAATGAAGCTTTAGTCATGATAGAATTTATTCTGTGCGGTCACTGGACGACGTTCATCGAGGAATCAAAATGCATTACATTATTTTTTTGTTGTGTATCAGTGTTGTATACCGCTATGTACCGGGTGATATAGCGCATCCTGATTCACCTCTGGACCGTCTGATGACCACAAATAATAATTTCTCTAGTCATACTAGCCATAGATACTTTTTAAACAAACCATAGGAGCTCTTTATCACTTTTTTTATTGATTTGTATGTTTTCGATTTCTTTATTTTTATTTTTGAAAATAAATCAACTTTCTTTAACACATTGAAGATCTTCTTCTTTTTGTTGGTTAAGAATTTACCTGTTTCGCAAAAAGAAATCAATTTTTTGAAGAGACTAATCTGAACACCCAAAGACATGTTGGTCCAGGTGACATCGAGTCCTCTCTCCCTAAAGAAGCCATTGTTCAGCACCGTGGCTCCTGCGACGGCGAAGTTCACCCCTCGCCGGAAACCACCGCAATCAACTCCTCGCAGAGAAGGGGGCAGGAAAGGTATCCCCATTAATTGCCTCCGCTGATTATAATTTATCTCGTTTGTTATCAGTCAACAATCATCAAATCCATTCTGTATGATAAATAATTTGCGTACCTATGAAGTCAATTATGAGACGACCATCGGAGAAGCGGCCGGTGGGGCGGCCGAAGAAAGTCTCGCCGTAGGGAAGGCGGCTGGAAAGGCAGTTATCGTCGGTGGAGAGGAGGAGGTTTCCGGTGTCGGTGATGGAGTCACCAAAACTGAATATGGAAGTATAGCAATTGCCGGCGGTTTGTCGGACGGGAAAGAGGAGGAGGAGGAGGAGGAGGAAAGCAACAAGGGTGAGGGAAGGATAAAGGGAGAAAGAGGAGGAAGCCATGGACTGTTGAAGATCGGCGCTTTAGGCTTTAAGGAGATTCATTGGGTTTAATTATGTTGGATATTATCAAACCAAACGACGTGATGCTTGCTTTAGTTTTTCTTTTGATTTTATTTTATTTGCTTTTCAGACGGTTTTAAAAATCTCTTTAGAACTTGTGATTTTAAAATCCGGTGAAAGTGTGTGAAGGGCTGCTCCAAGTTTTTGTTTTCGGTGAAAGACAATTTAGTGTGTGCTCTCTGTTTTTTGTTCTCTTGCCCGTGAAAGTATAGTGAAAACAGAAGTTTTTTATTTGATTTGTTTTCAGTGTTCTGTTTTCCTTCCATCATTGGTATCAGAGCCCGGTTGGAGAATGACAGCGAGTTCAAGCAGCAATAATTTGCAAACTCAGTTGCCCAAGTTCACGGGGAAGAATTACAATCAATGGAGTATTCAAATGCGGGTGTTGTATCAATCTCAAGAGTTGTGGGAGATTGTAGAGAGCGGTTTTTAAGAGCCCGAAGTTGAGAGAGATTTGAATCAAAGACTTCTTCAAGAATTGAAAGAAAATCGGAAGAAAGATCGGAAGGCCCTTTTCTTCATCTATCAAGCAGTAGATGAAATTATTTTTGAGCGGATCTCTACGGCGAAGACTGCGAAGGAGGCTTGGGATACACTACATGCTTCTTACAAAGGAGATGAGAAAGTGAACGTGGTACGTTTACAAACCCTACGAAGCCAATTTGATATGTTGAAGATGAAGGAGTCAAAAAATGTGGAAGAATATTTCAATCGGGTAATTACCATTGTTAACCAATTGAAGTTGAATGGAGAACTTGTAAAAGATAAAAGGGTTATTGAGAATATTCTACGAAACTTGACCAGAAAATTTGAAGCTACAGTGGTAGCCATAGAAGAGACAAAGAATATAGAGAAAATGTCTATTGAAGGGTTGCTTGGATCTCTTCAATCACATGAATTAAGAATGAAGCAATATGATTCGACACCACTTGAGAAAGCCTTCCAAACTCAAGTGGCATTGCGTGGAAATTTCAGAGGTGGCCGTGGAAGTGGTTTTGGTATAGGAAGATGCTCTTTTGGCACTAGAGGAAGAGGTCGTGCTGTTAGAGGAGAATATACACAACGTGATGAAGGTGAAGTTCAAGGTGGAGCTCATGATGATGGAGAAGGTGCACGTGGTCGTGGACATTGTTTCAGAGGTAGAGGAAGAAACAATTTTGCCAATATCAAATATCAAAAGGTATGGACACACATTTAATTTTTTTGGAAGAGGCAGGAGAGGGAAGAGGCAAATGTAGATATGGTGTAAGAAAAGGAAGTGGAAAAAGGTGAAGACACAATATTTCTTTCATATAGTAGGAATTTGGTGATTCATGAGATGTATGGTTTATTGATAGCGGTTGTAGTAATCACATGACTGGTAACAGAAACTTGTTTATTACTTTGGATAACTCAATCCAAACTGAAGTACGCACAGGAGATGACAATAGATTATTTGTGGAAGGAAAATGTAATATTTTGATGCAAATAAAGAAGGGAAAAAAGAAGATATCAGATGTCTTTTATCTTCCAAATCTTAAGCATAATTTGCTTAGTGTTGGACAACTAAATCAAAAGGGATATGTGTTGATGTTTTCTCTTGACACTTATACCATTAAAGACGAGCATGAATTTTTTATAGCCAAGGTGAAGGTGACTCCAAATAAAATATATCCCATGAAGATTATTTGCAATTTGAATGGTTGTTTGAAAACTTCCATAGAGGAGCATTCAAGATTATGGAATTGCATATTTGGTCACGTGAGTTTCAAGACACTTTATTATATGAGCCAGAAGAACATAATTGATGGACTTCCACATATTGAAGTTCAAGACAAGATCTATGAAGCATGTGTTGCAGGAAAGCAGAGCAGAGCACCTTTTTAGTTGAAAAATCATGGAGAGCCTTGAAGCCATTAGAGCTTATTCATTCATATTTATATGGACCGATGCACACTACTTCTATTGGAGGTAATTATTATTTTCTCATATTTATTGATGATTATAGCAGAAAAGTCTGTATATATTTTCTGAAAGAGAAGTTACAAGTATTTGAATATTTAAAAATATTCAAAGCACTTGGGGAGAAGGAGAGTGGTCATTTTATTAAGATGTTGAGGAGTGATAGAGGTAGAGAATATGTTAGTCATGAGATGCAAAATTATTTGAAGGAGAATGGGATATGTCATCAGTTAACAAGAAGATACACACCACAACAAAATAGAGTAGCTGAGAGGTTAAATATAATTATTATGAGATTGGCTATGAGTATGTTAAAGGAGAGGCAAGTGCCCAATCTGCTTTGGGCTGAAGCTGTGTCATGTGTTGTTTATTTGTTGAATACAACAACATTAAAAAGCAATCCATCTCAAACTCCTTTGAAATTTAGAGTGGTTATAAGCCTATTGTTGATCACTTGAGAGTTTTGTAAGCATTTCTTATGTTAATGTACTTGATCAAAAAAGAAGAAAGTTGGATGAAAAATCTGAGAAGTGCGTGTTTGTAGGATACAGTGAAAGGTCTAAAGCCTATAAACTGTATAATCCCACAACAAAGAAAGTGATAGTGAGTAGGGATGTGAGATTTGAAGAGAACTTAGCTTGGGATTGGCTTGAAAAAAGTAACAAAGAGGATGTCACAGTTATGAAAAATTCAGAAAAAATTATTGATAATGTAGAGTAACAAACACCGCCGCACACTACAGTGAGATTGGGATAATTATCTAGTAATGGTATGGAAAAGGTGAAGACAAGAAGCCTGTAGGAGATAAATGATACCACAAATTATAATGAGGAGTTGTCTCAATTTGCTTTATATGTAGATGAAGAGCCCTTAACTTTTAATGAGGCAGTTACAGATAAGAGATGGATTGATGCCATGAAAGAGGAGATTGATGCTATTGAGAGAAATGACATATAGAGTTTGACCTCACTTTCTAATGGTCGAAAATCCATTGGTGTCAAGTGAGTGTACAAAGTGAAGAAGAATGTTGATGGAGGTGTAAACAAATTCAAGACTAGACTTGTAGTTAAATGATACAAGCAAAAGCAAGAGATAGATTATGAACAGGTATTTGCACCGGTTGCAAGATTTGATATTATCGGATTAATTTTCTCAATTGCGGCTATGAATAGATGGCAGATTCATCAATTAGATGTGAAGTCGGCTTTCTTAAATGATGTTTTAGGGGAATAAGTATATGTAGATCAGCTTAAAGGTTTTATTGTGAAGGAAAAAGAGCATATGGTGTATCGTTTAAAAAATGCTTTGTACGGCTTGAAGCAAGCCCCGAGGGCTTGGAATTTATGTATCGATAAGAATTTTGTAGAAGAAGGGTTCACTAAATGCCCTTATGAACATGTATTCAGCATCTCACTAAAGTTGCCACCTATGCGCTGACACACTCTTTTGTTAAGCCACATGTTTAGTTACTTACTTGCATGCATGGTCTTTAACAATCAATTGATGTAGCCTACTTTGTCATGTACACTCGATTACTCTCACGTATTCTCCTAATTGTTGAGATTTTGAGCAGATTAGCGTTGATCGGGTTTTAAGCAAAACCTAAATTAATTAACCCAAATCTACGTGGAGGACACTACTGTGCCACATTAGTTAAGTAAAATCAGATAGGAGCTTAAATCAATATGGAGGACCCTATGTGTTCATTATAACAAGATTTTGTGTAAATTAGAATTTTATTATTGAAATTCATAAATTTTTTAACTTGTGAGAAAAAAGAATAATCTTAGAGACCATTTATAATGAGTTGACGTAACAAAATGAGCATTTTAGCTCTTTTTGTCTCAAATAGCACATATACGATTTCATTTGAGATAATTTTTTAACGGCTTTTTATCTACATATAAAGCAAAATAACATTTCAAAAAATCATTCCCTTCATTTAATATTATTTTATTACTATTAAAGTAAAAAAAATAAAAAAGGACTTCTTAACCTTCAACACTAAAATTCAGGCTTTATTTAGGACAGCTTTTTTATTGATTTCTAAAATAATTTTTTAGTACAAAAAATTATAATTCAAAATTTTTGTACTAAAAAACTGTTTTAAAAAAACAGTATGAAAGGTAGCCCAAACAAAACCTCAATTTTTATCTTTTTTTGAAAGCCTACTTACTGCAATCGGATCCCTTAGTACGTACATACATTTTTTATACAAAATTTTCTCCTGATCTATTCTTCTTTGGAAACATTAATTGCAAGTTTTTTAACCACAGATCCAGTATTGGAAGAACTACATGCCTTATTGATAGAAGGATCAGCAAAAGGCCCTTCCAGGATTCCCTTGGCAATGGCCTTATAAGTTGCCTCTGTGAAGTGTAGTCCATCCCAGCTAAGATAAGTCGATGGGTCATCGCACACAGTCGAGTTCACGCTTCCACAATTTACACTCTTACCGTAATTGTATCGACCGCCGCCGCTACCACAACATGCAGCTAAAGGTACTCTTTCAAGCCCTGCAACAAATATTCAAGGTAGATGTTGCAATAGAAAGTTGATATATATTGGGTCTTAGGCTTCATTTGGGACAGCTTTCTTATTACTTTTTAAAGCAGCTTCTTAATATATAAGTTAAAATTTTTGTACTAGAAAATAGTTTTAAGAAGCAGAAAGAAAGCCGTCCCAAATGAGACCTTAATAAAGTCCAAATAAGTGAAGGGAAAAGAAAATAATTTGTCTCACTTGTGCTATTTGCAGGGTTAAGGATGTTCATAACTGCATTGAAGTAATCAGCGTAAATGATGGTGGTGTGGGGGTGAATATAGCGAAGACGACTGAGCTCTTGCTTGAGAATATTATTATGATACTCTGAGAACTCATTCAGCCAATTAATGCAGCCTGTGCTCGTATTGTAGTCTTCTACTTTTGAGTTCTCATAGTATGTTAGAAATGCTGCTATGCATCCTATTGGGAAGTTTCCAGGAACTAAAAAAGTCTTTGCCCCCATATCAATTAAATCCTGGCAATAAAAAAGATTATTTCAAAATGCCCAGAATGAATTACATGAAATAATCAAACGATCTTATTTATTTTGTATCATTCATTAGGGTTAGAAGAAATTTTTATCTTATCCAATGATTGACGAACATTGAAGCTGTGAAACCCCTTAAGTAAAAGAAACTAAACTCTTAAATACGAGATGCCTTTTTATATAATAGTCAAAATTTGTTAAAGAAACTCCGTAGTTGAGTGTTCTCATCCCAAAGCGATTTTAGGATGGGTGACCTACTAGAAAGTTATATCAACAAGACAAAATCGTGAGACACTTAAGCCAAAGCGAACAATATCTTGATAGTTAAGAGTTTGGACTTTTACAAAAACTTTGTGGGTGGTGACATAGGATCTTGATGACTAATAAATATTAGATATTAATCATTACTCGTCATCAATCTCATCACTTATACATGTAAAATCAAGAAAAGATTTATCTAAAAAGAGAAAATCATTAATTATAGAGAAACATACACACAAACAACAATAGAAAGCTCTTGAGAAATTATAATTAATATTTTTTAAAATTATATAAACTAACTATCATAGTGCAATGTAAATAGTGAATTAAGTACTAACATTAATTGCCGCACTAATTTTGTTGATGACAAGAGGAACCAAAGATTTGACTTCTTGAAAGGACCAATTTTGTAGGAAACTTTGGTAGTAATCATTTCCTCCTATTTCTCCAACTAGAAATAGAGATCTGTTGAAAGAATCCTTCCTCTCTGACAAAGAAATAAAATTGTTAATGGTTTATATTTTAAAAATAATCATATAAAAATAATAAAAATGACAAAAATGATCATTTGACTCTTTACAAAGGGTCAAAATGATAATTTAATCCTTACTTATAAAGTCATTAGACATAATTGATACTTTTATATAATTATGGGTTATTTTTATAATTTGAAGAATATTAGGAGATCAATTAGATCATTTTTCTATAAAAATAATTAAAAATATATCTTATGTTTATTTTAAACCTATTATTAAACATTTAAATTTTTAAAGCTAAAAAAAACCACTAATTGACTCAATTAGTAAAAGATAATTGAAATTAAAGTTTGGCCAACATCAGGGCGGAGCCAGAAATTTTTATTAGTGAGGGCTCAAAATTAATAATTTTTTAAATACTCCTAATATTTTATGAGTGTCAATAAATGATCAATTAGTACATTCTTTTAAAAATAGTCTCCTAAATTATGGGGTGTCAATAAATGATCAAACTCGGCAACCAAAATCAATATTCTAGCTCAAATTGGCCTGATTAATCTTTTGGATTGAGTTTCGGCCAAAATTTTTGACTCAATTGATTTTTGAGTTAACTACGATTAACCTAAAAACTCAAAATTGACATGATTATCATTTGGATTAGGGTTGAATAAACGGGTCATCTTCGAATTAAATTGATCAAATATGAGTTAAACAAGTCATGCTGAACTAAAACTTGTGAAATTTATACGATAAAGTTGTCAAATGGGTTGGGTTTGGACAAAATTAGGTTTGGGTCAAATATTTTGACATGTATGATAAATGGGTTGGATTAAAATCAAGCATGTATATTCAGATTGAGGATTATTTTGGGACGACTTTTTTATTACTTCTTAAAACAGTATTTTAATACAAAATTTTTGTACTAAAACTCTGTTTTAATTAAGAAGCAATAAAAAAAGTCGTCCCAAAAAAAGCTAGAGTCAACATTGGGCCAAACACGAAATTTTTGAAGCGGCTTAGTTTTAGGCGGCTTTCTTACTGTTTCTTAAAACAATTTTTTAGTACAAAATTTTCATAAGGTGAAATAATTTGTACTAAAAGTTGTTTAAGAAAACAATTTAAAAAAGAAGTCCCAAGCAAAGCCTTAATTAAACTCGCTATGAATGTCTTGTTCATGAACACTATACATTTGAGATAGTTTTCGTACTATTTTCTAAAGCATATTTCTTATATAAAAAACTATATTTTAAAAAATTTTAAAATAAAAAAAAATTAATTTAGAAATCAATAAGAAAACTAAATTAAATGAAGCTCAAATCATGCATGTACTATCATATGGTACATATCAGTAAATTTAGAATCTAATTATAGGGAGACATCAGACATGTGTGTGTAATAAGTTGCCCTATTATTTGGTGGGGCCATCTTATTATATTTTAATAGGCTTTTAGATATTATATGTAGTACTAATATGAGCTTTATTCTATATAATTTTTTATATAGAGAATAGAAAAGAGAAAGAATCTACTAATTAATTTTCACTAAAAAGATTATTAGAATTGCATAGCATAATTAACTACATATAAATGATAATTTTAACGAATTAATCTTAGAGCTACAAAAATGAATGATTTTTTTAGTGATGACCGGTAAAAATTTGTAATAGAGAAATTTAATATTCTCTATTAAATTATTAATCATTAAGGATTTATTAGGGATAATTTTTGTTTTTTAAATCAAATTTTTAGTTAAAAAAAAATTGGACTATAAATTTTGGTATTAAAACATTATTTTAGAAAATAATAAGAAAATTATGTCAAACGAAGTCTAATTGGGACGACTTTTTTATTGTTTTTTAAAATAACTTTCTAGTTTAAAAATTAATTTTTTTTTATTAAAAAGCTAATTTAAGAAGCAGTAAGAAAGCCGTCCCAAACAAAAGCTGTCTCAAATGATTGTTTGGGACGGCTTTCTTACTGCTTCTTAAAGCAGCTTCCTAGTTAAATTTTTTTTATTTTTATGCTTGAAAGCTGCTTTAAGAAGCAATAAGAAAGCCGTCCCAAACGCAGCCTAAGGCTTCGTTTGGGACGGTTTTTTTACTGCTTTCTAAAACAGAGTTTTAATACAAAAATAAAAAAATTTGTATTAAAACTCCGTTTTAGAAATAAAAGAGCCGTCCCAACCGAAGCCTAAGTCATGGATCCTTTTGAAACAAACTATAGGAGCTGTTTATCACTTTTTCAAAGCATATTTGATTTGCGTGTTTTTTTTTTTTTTGTAAATAAATCAACTTTCTTTAACACAGTAAAAAATAACTTCTAGGTTATTTTTATAAGGCTTCTTTGGGTTCAGGTTTTTTGTCATTATTTTTTCATTATTTTCATTAAATTTTTTAGCTGAAAAATTGTTTTAACAAGTAGAAAAAAAGCTATCCAAAACCAAATTTAATTGTCTTTATTATTTTTAAAATAAAAACCACCCTAGCCTGCCATCTTTGGCTGTTGATCATTGCCCTACCTTTGGAGAAATTATTACATCCAGTCAAAAACCGAACGGTCTGAATGTATACCGAGTGCTCAATACCGAGTTTTTGGTGACGTGGCGCATGGTTATTGGCCTCTGAACGCGTTCGGTTGACCAGACATAATAATTGCTCCTACCTTTGACACTAAAAAGAAAGACTCATCTTTGTTTTTGCTTTTTTTTTTTTTTTTTGTAAGACTCATCTTTGATAGAACTTTACTTTGGCTTCGTTTGGGACGAAATTATTATTGTTACTTAAAGCAGCTTTCTAGTTTTTGTACTGAAAAGTTGTTTTAAGAAACACTAACGCTTTATTTGAGACAACTTTCATACTGTTTTTAAAAACAATTTTTTAGTACAAACATTTCAAATTCAAGAAATTTTTGTGCTCGAAAGCTATTTTAGAAAGCAATAAGAAAGTTGTCCCAAATGAAACCTCATTGCTTCTTAAAATGAAGTTTTAGTAAAAAAATAATAATAAAAAATTCGTCCAAAACAAAGACTAAATGCCGTACCAAAGGAAACCTAATACCACATATACTTAAAAAAAAAAATACCAACATCATCAAAGTTAAAATAAAACAAAAGTCAAGCGAGTTTTCTATCGATTTTAAATAGTAAGATTAGTGCTGCATATGATGTAGATTATACTAATCTTAATAGAAATTCAAAAATAATTAGGACCGTCATGATAGAAGAACATGAAGATCTTCTCCCTTTTTTTTTTTTTTTTTTTTTGTGGTTAAGAATTACCTGTGTCGCAAAAAGAAATCAGTTTTTTGAAGAGACCAATCTGAACACCCAAAGACATGTTGGTCCAGGTGACATCGAGTCCCCTCTCTCTAAAGAAGCCATTGTTCAGCACCGTGGCTCCAGCGACGGCGAAGTTCACCCCTCGCCGGAAACCTCCGCAATCTCCTCCTCGCAGTCGCAGAGAAGGGGGCAGGAAAGGTATCCCCATTGCCTCCGCTGATTATAATTTATCTCGCGTGTTATCAGTCAACAATCATCGAATCCATTCTGTATGATAAATAATTTGCGTACCTATAAAGTCAATTATGAGACGACCATCGGAGAAGCGGCCGGTGGGGCGGCCGAAGAAAGTCTCGCCGTAGGGAAGGCGGCCGGAAAGGCAGTTATCGCCGTTGGAGAGGAGGAGGTTTCCGGTGTCGGTGATGGAGTCACCAAAGCTGAATATGGAAGTATAGCAACTGCCGGTGGTTCGTCGGACGGGAAAGAGAAGGAGGAGGAAAGCAACAAGAGTGAGGGAAGGATAAAGGGAGAAGAAGGAGGAAGCCATGGACTGTTGAAGATCGGCGCTTTAGGCTTTGAGGAGATTCATTGGGCTTAATTACTCGCACTAAGCTGAAAAAAGAGCAAAATTGAAGGTGCAAGCAAGCATATCCTCACGTTTTTTTTATTTTTAGGAAGATAATTGTGTTCTTAAATTTTTAATTGTTATTATAATTATTATTATTATTAGTAGTATTTTACAAATATATTACAGAGAAAAATTACATCCAGATAACCGAATATATTTTTTATTAGCAGTTTGATTGTTATTAAAATTAGTATTGCATTCAATATTAATGAATTTTACTAATTGTAATGTAAATGTAAGAAAAGTTAAGTCATATCACAATAAAAAAATTTCCAATATTATAATATAACAAAAGCTAAGTCATAGCAAGCTTGTTTATTCGTCGTCGACCGCCACCGGCCGCCACCACTACTCACCACAACTGCCAACGGCCATCGCCGCGGCCCTCCAATCACCACCATTGTCACCTACCTTCCACCACCACCGCCAGCCGCCTACAGCTACTACTGTTTGCCACTTATCACCACCATCATCGCCGTCATTTCCGTCATCGACTGTCATTTTTAAACTTTAAATACATTCATTTACTTCAAATTAAACAAAAAAAATCATTCACTTGAATTTACTTTATATTTTACACTAATCCAAACTACTCAAAATATTCCTTTTACACTGTATTCATTTCCTAGCCAGCCAAACAACCCTAAATTACTCAATAATTAGGGTGGTCCCACACATTATTAGTGTTGATCTAATTTTCATTTAAAAATATTAAATTTAAAATGAACTTTGGAGCATTATTTAACAATTTTATCAATAATAATCCAGAAGCTGAGGCCCTATAGTATTTTTCATAAATTTAAAATTAAATTGAGATAATATACAAATAACAATCACTTTGGAAAACTGCTTTTTACAACCATAGTAATAAAGTTATTTTGTCATAGCAACTTTATAATCAATTTTTTAAAACTCTAAAGCAGATCCAAACAGTTTGTGATTTTTCTTTTAATTTTTTTATGAAATTATTATTTTTTGTCTAGTTTTTATATTTTGAATTTTATTTTATGCTCCAATCCAACAACCTGGATCAAAATTAATCTATTTTTTATATAAATAATGTTATACATCAGTATTTTACATTTATTTTTATTCTTATTATGGACTTATTTCTTCATAGTTTTTTTTTTTTTTTTTTTCCTCTTTTTATATGAAGAACCATTAAATATATATATTTGTTAGATGTTTGGATTACTCCCTGAAAATTAAATTTATTGATAAATTTGAGTCAGCCTAAAGTAATTATTAATAGGATGCTAATGATTTCCTTAATCAGCTTTATTTCTAAAAATAAATATATATTCATATTTTTTATCAAAATATATAATATTCAGCCAATATTATTTTTAATATTTTAAAAACAATAAAATTTAAATTTAATATATTCATCTTTCTATTTATTCAATATTTTTATTTTCAATGAAAAATATTTGGTAGATATTTGGACGTACATTCTCTAAAGATTTTCTATATAAATCGTGCTCAATTTTTTTATTAATATTTTGTTAAGATTTGAGTCATAATTAAATATAAAATAATTCACTCAAAATTATTTTTAGAATTTGATGGATAATAAAATAAAATTTTAATTTGCCCTTCTTTCATCAATATTTTTAATATCAAATAAAAAACATTATATTTATGATCCATCTAACATCTATATAGTTTTTGTTTAATATTTTTATCATCAAATGTCAAAAAATCAATTAGATTTTTGATATATTAATCTAACTAATTATTGAATATTTTTATCATACATAAATTTCTAAGATTGTAAATAACTTTTTAACTGTATAAAACTCAATAAAATCTATATAATAACATAATATAAAGCAAAAAAAAATGAATTCATTAAATGAGTATTTACACTACATCAAAAATCATCTTAGTCGAACACAAATCGCGATGCATATTTGAATAAGAAGCTTTCAAAATTAAATTTTGTATAATTCAAACTCTGATTTTAGTAAACTTTTTTTTTTTTGGAATAATTAACAGTATTTACCCACAGCCACCCCGCTTAGGAAGCGCTTGGCGGCGTAACTACTCCCACGATGAGCCTACTAGCAACCAGCCTCACAGGTGCAGCTGAACTGAAAATCTCAATGATACGAATCCAACTGAACATCTCGACGATGCGAATCCAACGATATCAAAATTGGTCCATTCAAATTCTGAATGAGCCCAAATCAAATATTTAAAGTATAACTAAAATCTTCGGAACTTTAATTGGATGACCAAATGATATCCAAATCACTTAAATTATTCATCGAGTATGTTAATTTATTCACAAATTTAATTTTTATAAAATTAGCTATATTTAATTTGAAGAAATTGAAGATAAATAATCTCTAAGTGGTAGCTCAAAGGTTGTTTTCACCTCCAACAGTCACTCAGCCACCATCTCTTTCTATTTTATAATATTTTGAAATCCGTATTTAATATTTTGAAATCCGAGGAAGTAGTTGCATAGAATTCCACACAGGTCAATTTCAACGAAACGTCTCAATAATGACGTTAACTTTTTTTCCCAATTTTAAATGTATTTATAGAAATAAAAAAATAAATAGAATATTATTTAAAAGGAAATATTATATTAGAAAAAAAGGGATTTGATCTCGGCACTATTTTTTTTCTTCAAATATTTAGATATAAAATTTATAATAATATTAAGGCTTCCTTTGGAATATTTTTCTTTCTATTTTATAAAGCAATTTTTTATTATAAAATTTTTTTATATAAGAAAATTTTTTACGAGAAAACTGTTTTAGAAAGCAATAAGAAAGCTGTTCCAAACAAAGGTTAAGAATATGCTTGAGATGATTGTAACTTTTCGTAAAAATAATTATAAAGTTGTTATCAATAAATAAATTTTTTTAAGTTAATGTAAAAAAAAAAGCTTCCTAATACATAAATTTTAAAAATATTTTATTTATCTAAATACTTAAATGTAATTTTTTAAATCTCATTTAAAAGCTTCAAATCAATAAAATTTGAGGCAATAATTGAACTCATTAAACTTTTTTTATTAGGGGGATTTAATACAAATCATAAATTTCTACTATATTTATATATATCTAACTATTAAATTTTAATATTTACATATAAATCATTTTAATATTTAAAATATGTTAAAATACATGACGATTAATATTAATGATATTTTTAATACGATTTAGAGATTTAAATTATTAAAAAAATATAAATAATTAGTAACTAAATACATAATAATTATATTATAATTTTGTAAATTCCCCTTTTATTAGATAGAAAGAAAGTAATTCATATTTATATATTTAAGTGTGTGTTGCGTCCTAGAAAATTCACGGCAGTAGAAAGATAGAGAATTTAACATCCTAGATTTGTATGAACATCAAGCACACATATAGATAAGAGATAGGGGTGTAACGTTCATATGAGACGTCAGAATTTTTACATGGAAACCCTTAAATCTACCAGTGCTGCTGGTTGATTACAAATGAGGCCCTTCCTTGGAGGAGGGCATTAGCTCAAATATACGTTGTAGAAAGCACAATACATAGTTGGAAAATGAAATGATAGTTATTCTCAAAAGAATGCTGGTTTGTTTATTTGGTTAGTATGACAATAGTTAGGTGATGAAGGTAAAAGGGATTATAGTCTGCAAGTGATAGAAGACAGAAGAATAATAGTCGAGCGATGATAGTAAGATGGACCATAGTCAACGGGTGATAGAGATCAGAAGGACTATAGTCGAGGGATGGTCGAAGGGACCGTAGTTGGCAGGCGACGGAGGTCGAAATGATGGTAGTCCGGCGAAGTCAACTTATCCCTAAACTCAAGGTCAGGAAGAAGATAATATGCTGAAGAGATTTCTAACAACTACTGAAAAGCCGGAAGTCCTACAACTGACGATGATTGAGAAGAGATTCGGCTAATGCTGCAAGCTTGAGAAAGCAAAAGAAATCCTTCATTTTTATTCTCTTTCTCCTCCCCCTTTGTGAAGAATGATGGGTATATTTATAGTTTTTTTATAGTGGTATGGATAATAAATAGGGAAGATCAAGGACACGTATGGAGTGTTTCAATAGACGGCCGATACCAACTCACTCAATCGAGGATTGTTTATCAAGCTTTTGAGTGTCTTAGTGATGTCAGAATTCAACGATCTTAGACTCGTTAGATTTGTTTCATCGAGCCGCTCGATTCAATTATAAGCATGTCACATTTCGATATCATTTGACCATCCTATTAATGTTCTGAAACTTTCAAATAAGCTTCGGGCCCTCAATTTAGACCTATTTGGGTTCGGATTAGACCAACTTTGGTGTCATTGGACTCATTTCTTCAAGACATTCAGTTTGTCGGATGCTTCTGAATTTAATTTTATTTTATTCATATTTACATCGAGATTTGTGCCCTATATATATATATATATATATATATATATATATATATATATATATATATATATACACACACAAAGATGTATATGATCAACATCTCCCCTCATTTGACCATCGCAAACTAACATTGATGTCAAACGATCAAATCAATAATAAACAAAATAATGCAACGAAGCTTATGAATGTGAGGGTGGATGTGTATTGTTTGTTGTACCAATCCTTTCAATCAACTCTCCCATCAAATATGCTTGATCCACTACATCTACTCTCTTTGTAAGTGTACTTGATCCTCTATGTTGATTTGGAAATCTTTCTAAATAATGGATAGCCTTGATTTGGAAAGTTCTTATTAGCTAATTATTGCATTAATTAAGAGATATGATTATTAAATTAATTAGAGACTTGATTATTACTTTAATTAGAAGTTTTCATATTTATTGATTGTCTCAAATCTATAATGAGTGTAAGGGCTATTGTAATTATATACACAGGAGACAGAGCTAATTGTAATATGTTTTTATCCACATTATAGTCAAATCAAATCCTCTCTGTGGGCGTAGGCATTTTCGTCGAACCACGTAAATTTTTGTGTTTTTTTTGTTGATTGTGCTTTGATTCTGATTTTGTTTCTGCTGTTTGTAGAACATCTATCCTCTTAATCAGCTCTCCCAACCAATATACTTGTTGCAGACTTGAACATTCAAGACGATATAGAGATGGGCTTATTGTCTTAGCTATGAACGAAGATCTATCACACATACATATAAAGAAAGAGGGGTGCAAGATTCATAAGACATACCATAGGTTTTACGTGGAAACCCCTAAAAACCACGGGGCCTATCATAGTTAATATAATTTAACTAGTGTTTATAGTCGATTACAAATAATGCCCCTCCGTGGGGGGAAGACATTGGCTCAATGTATCATATAGAGCATATTACATAGTTGGGGTTGGAAGAATCCAATGATAAGGGTACCATTCTCTAGAAAACGTTGGCATGTTGATTTGGTTGGCAGAACGACTGAGGTAAGAGGGACCATAGTTGGCGAGTGACGAGGGTCGGAGGGACTGTAGTCGGTGGGCGACAAAGGTAAAAGGGTCAGTATTCAACAGGTGATGGAAATTGGAGGGACGAAAGTCGCTGGGCGATGGAGGTTGGAGAGACTGTTGTTAGCCGGCTATGAAAGTCAAAGGGATTATAGTCAACAGGCGATGGTGGTTGGAGGGACCGTAATCGGCGGGCAATGGAGGTTAGAATGACCATAGTCAACGGGCGACGGTGGTCAGAGGGATTGTAATCAACAGGCGATAAAGATCGAAGGGATTGTAGTCAGCTGGAGACGGTGATCAGAGGGACCATAGCCAGTGGGCGACAAGAGGTCAGAGCGAGGGACTGTAGTCGGCAGGCGAAGTTGGTCGGAGGGGACTTACAGTTGCCACAGTAGTCAGTGGGCGACATCGGCAGATGGCCTGTAGCTGGTAGTTGGCGACTAAGTGGAAGTCTGGTGGCGATCAACAGTTGGGTGGAAGTCCAACGACGGTAGTCTGATGGAAGTCGATGGCTAGGTGGTAGTTTGGCGACGGTCGACGGCTAGGCGGTGGTCCAATAATGATTGAGTGAAAGTCTAGTGGCGGTTGGCGACCGTGCGATTATCTGACGATAGTCGACGGAGGTTCGCCGGCGGTTGTGCTGGAGCTCTTGAAGTCTCATATCTCAGTTCGCTAGTGGCCCGGCCATATCGATCCCGCCATCATAGAACATTTTTAAGTGTTTAAGTTCTTTAATGATGTCAGAATTCAACGATCTTGGGCTCGTTCGATTCGTATTGCCGAGCCACTCAATTCGATTTTAAGTATGCCATGTTTTGATATCATTTTTCATCCAGCTAATGCTTTGAACATTCTGAATAAGATTCAAACTCTTAATTCATACCAATTTGGGCTCAAATTGCACCGATTTTCATGTAGTTATGTTCCTCTCTTCGAGACATTCATTTTGATAAAACTGTTAAAATTAAAAAAAATTGCTAAAATTGAGTTCACACATTCCTGAATTTAATTTTGAAAGTTTCCAACTTGAATATGCCTCAAGATTCATGCACAATCAAGATGATTTTTAGTGACATTTCAATACTCAATCTTCTTAGTCAACTCTCTCATCCAATATAGTCAATCCTCTCAATCAACTTTAATGACCAATATAGTTAGTGCTCTCAGCTTGCTCTTTCAACCAGTTTATCCAATTCTCTTAGCCAACCCTCTCATGTAGCATACTCGATCCACTTAGATTTCTTTGAAATCTTTGAATATCTTCCGATTTACTTTTTTTTTTTTGGAATATCTCCTTAATATAATTCTTCAATGGACTCTCTTTATATATTTTACAAACATTTTCTTTCATTAATACACCTGATTATTTCTCTTATGTACATTTAAACCTCATTGGTATATATAAGGGTTTTTGGCACTCCATGTATCATCATTTTTTGTACCAACTGGTTCGACTAGCTCAATCACGAACCAGCTTTTCGATCGGTTCAATTTAGATCCAAGTCAATTTTTTATAAACTTCCTCGTTCTAATATAGATCAATTTATAGCATTTGATTTCGATCAGATTGTTTGAAATAAAAAATTTAGATTGAAAGAAAAAATACTTAAATCTATATACTTAAATTTAAGTTGAATGTCTTATAAATATAAGAAGAGAGATTGGTACTTTTTTTTTTTTTTGCAAGCATGTATATGAATGTGTCATAAATAGAGAAAATAATCAAAATATCATATCATAACATTTCATTTAAAATCATACATAAAATATGAAAAATATTCAATGGTGAGTATCATGATTTAGAATATTGTATACTAAATCAGTTAAAAATATAATTAATACGTTATTATTAAATCATATAAAAATTATTTAATATTTATTATGTCATTCAATTTATTCCTAATTGAACCTTCTTAACCTCTCCTACTAATTCAATCTCCATATCACTTCTCAAACGTCGGAGTCTACTAAATCAAAAGATTATCATATGCCCTATCTAGACAACAAAACCTATCTCCTAAAATTAAAATAAAGATATTCTATGCAGTCACCGAACGGTTCAGAGGTGAATCAGAATACGCTACGTCACCCAGTACTGAGTGATACACAGCAGTGGTACATAACAAAAAAATGACGTGATGCATTCTCATTCGACTATAAATGCTATTTGGTTACAGCACAAAATAATTTCTCCTAAAATTGATAATGCCAATAAATACAAACTATATTGAGTTTGACCCTTTCACTAAAATGGCCATTTCACATCACAAAAGGGTCCACATACAACGACAGAAATATGTCACATGTAAATGTCCAACTTAATAATTTCTCAGTATATTTTCCCTCATTTTAAGCTCATAATTGTAACAATTGTGGCTATTAATGCCTAAACTTATTCTCATTTCTTCCACCTATCTAACAAATCACATTCTTAAGATTTTATTTGAGACATTTTTCTTACGATTTTTAAAAAAAAAAACTTCTAAGTAAAAAAATTAAAATTACTTTTAGAAACAATAAGAAAATTAACCCAAATAAAACTTAAAAAGTATCATTTACAGGTAATAAATTGAACCAAAATTCACCATCCACACCATTATCTATTTCTGAATTATTTTAATAAACTTATTAATTAATAACCAATACTTAATTCCCTAATTAACTAATTTCACTATAATTATTAAGTAGTTAATTAATTAATAGCCAGTCATCCAAACAATTCCTAATTAATGCAATTTCTTGTCATGATTTAATATCTTTCACTTCTAGCTTTTATAATGAATTGTTTTCAACATATAGATTAATTAAACCATAATTGATTGCATTAGTTCAACCATACAATGAGTAACAAAATACAGATTAATTTAATTACCTTCTAAAAAGTAATCAACTATTTAACATTTAATTGAGAAGATGACCAAAATAACTTTTCATTATTAAAAAAATCTCATTTTAATCTCTTAACTTTCAAATTGGACATAAATGATTATATGGAAGGAATAATTTGATTCTCATTTTAAAAATCAATGGACCAAATTATTCAATTGCATCATTTTCTCATGTTTAATTATACTTTCTTCTTAAATCAAATAATCCATACTCAATTTAATAAATATTTTTTCCTAAGAGTTCAGATCAACATACTGTTTTCCTCATCAATCATACTTCAATCCATCAAATATAATCCACTAATTGTTATCATATCAAGCGAGATTAAGCAGTTAAGAGATAATTATTTACATGAACATAATTATACTATTCTAAATAAAAATTCAGCCAAACAACTCTCAACAGCTAATCTATCAACCTACCATCTGAAACCCCTATAATTCAATAAAATAAAAATTCCTACAATAGATGTAAGAAGATGTACTGACTAACAAATACAAACTACACTCACTCCACAATCGACTTCGCCATTTCAATATAGTTAAGAAGAAGCAAAATCCATAACCCATCAAAAGATTGTTGGCGATGACTAAGGAAATTAAATGGTCAGTTCTACAGGAGAGAACTTACAGCGGCTTCTTTTTTTCTTAATGGATTAAGAATTTGAGTAAAGATCTTCGAATCCAAAGTCATCTCCTATATGATATCTGTAAAGGTCAATAAAAAGAAAAGGTATTTAGTAGCATTAATAGGATCTGGACGAAGTACAGCAAATACAGAGTACAACCGAGAAATTTTAGCAATATTAAGCCAGAATTCCTTAATAAATGTCAGCATTCTCTTTACTAATGCCAGACTACTTCGAATCTATTGATGAATCTAACACAATTTTGGCTTCATTTGGAACAGCTTTCTTACTTGTTTTCACAGCAGTTTATTCCTATAAGAATATATTGAAAGCAATGAAAAAAAAATGATAGAAAGCTATTCCAACAAAAGCCTCTATATCACTTTCCGAATACAATTTCTAATTTCAAATGAGCCCTCACAAGGAGAAATTATTCTGTGCGGACACCAAACCGTCCAGAGGCGAATCAGAATATGTCACATCACTCGGTACACAGCAAAAAAAGTGACGTATCGCGTTATGATTTGCCTCCGGACAGCATCCACGAGAATAATTTTACCCCTTTTACAAGATAGGAGTATATATCGCACCATCCAAACAGCACCAATATCACAAGTGAAATTAACAAATCAAGCGTGGTACAGACTGTTGCTTTCCCCATTTTGATATTTCATGATTAGTGCAGCAAATTTATACCAACTAATAACCCTTTAATTGCATCTCACCCTTCTGTTTAACCAAATGAATTACAAAGTATAAGCATATATCACATTCCAATTAACGCATTAAGGTTGGTACTAGAACAGTATGGTTTCATAAACCCCATACATTCATTGAATCAGAACACTTGGTCTGGCTGAGAAAAATAGATCTAGAAACATAAACATAAGTACATTTACATAAATAGCCCATTAAGACACTCAAAAGGCATGCTTCGCTTTATAGCCCACACTAATATTACAAAAGATACAAACATCGACAAAAAAAAGATAAGCCTTAAAACAAAACCTTCAACATGCAAAATTCATGTTCCACATGGTAGAAGACCAAGCCTTTAAACATGAAGTGCAACTATATTTACAATATTAACACACAAATCCAAGGAAAACTCAGCAAAGTTTACTAGCTACCAAAGCTGCAAATTTGAAAACTAGAAACAGAAAATAGTTCAACAAGCTCTTTAAATTAGGACTGTAGGAAAACCAGACAACAGGGTGGTTGCAATGGAACCCGGCCATGCACCTAATGCACTTTGTCGGAACAATAAAGTGACAGAAAAAAAAAATCATTATATTCATTCTTGGATCTATTGTTCAGAGTGATGGTGAAATAGATGGGGATATTATCAGCAGAATTCAAGTTGGATGGTTGAAGTCAAGTTGGATGGTTGAAGTGCATGAATGCATTGGGCTTGTTCTGTGATAGAAAAGTACAACACCTCAAACTTAAGGGGAAATTCTATAAGATTGTGGTGAGGTCTGCAATGCTTTATGGTACCGAATGTTGGCCATTAAAAGAGAAGCATTATACTAAGTGTGGCAGAGATGAGGACGCTCGGGTGGATGAGTGGCTTTATCCTTTATAGAGATAGGATACGAAATGAGCATATACGTGAAAAGGTTGGAGTAGCTCCAGTAGAAGATAAGATTAGAGAGAGTCTCCTTAGATGGTTTGGACACATAAAACGGCGGCCTTCCGATGACCCGATTAGGAAAGTAAAGGTATTAGATTTGACTTATGTTAAGAAAGATAGAGGCGGACCTAAAAAAGACTTGGTTAGAAAATATTATGAATGACCTTTTTTATTAGATTTAAATGAAAAATTGACTTTTCATAGGACACAACGGAGAAAAAGGATTCATATAGCCGACCCCACGTAATGGGATAAATGCTTGATGTTGTTGTTGTTGTTGTTGTTGTTGTTGTTGTATTATATTCATTCTTATTTTTTGGTGTAAGAGGTTAGTGCAAAGAAAATGACACCTTATGGAAATCTCAAACTCATTTGATAAAAGCGGTTAGGACTGCAGAATACGCGCATCCACATGGAACCTATACTGGTATATGTAAGGATTTGTGTTTTTGAAAACAGAGGGGGTGTGTAGGGAAACATAATAGTGAAGTTCAATATAGTCAGCGCAATAACTTAAACATAAATCATGTTTTCAATTGTTTCCCCATATCTAAATTTAATTGACTGCACTCTGCATGAATTGAGATGGATAACAAACTTTCGCCTATACATTTAAGAATTATGTAACTGCGTTTGATCTGAGCTTGCCGTGTATTTCATAACTGGATGATACCGTCAGGATGGACTAGCCAGACTTTTGCCTATAACATGAAACTATTAGGTTGGTTCCTGAAACAACCCAGCCGGCCCCATATGGGCCAGCCGTAATCTACAGGAGGCGCGTCAAACTGCCTCCCATATTGCAGCCCAAGCAATAGGAGCCCACGCCCTATTTGATTGCCGCCCATTAATAGTGGGGTCCACTATTTGATTTAATCTATTTTTAGCAAGGGAATTAATCTATTTGATTTAATCTATTTTTGATAAGGGGATTAATCTATTTGATTTAATCTATTTTTTATAAGGGAATTAATCTATTTGATTTAATCTATTTTTGGCAGGAGTTGGGTAGCTAAGTCTATAAATAGGCATGAGAGGGAAGGGATAGGGCATGCTGAATATTGTTTTCTCTTGGAGTCTCTTGGGTGTCTTGGGCTCTAGACTTGGTGTCTAGATATTGGGAGAGAACGATCCTCCTCTCGAATAGAGTATCAAATATATCTTTTCTTATGTTGGCTTTGCTTTGAGTATTTAATAAAAATCTACGGTTATTTTGGGTTGTTTCATTATCGTTTTTGTGTCTTCTCGCTGTTTTTACCATTTTCTTGGTAGGGTTGCTTGCGAACTCAAGTACATCCGATAAGATTACTTGCGAACTCGAGTATTTCCTATCAGAATCACATCACCTACACATTGACATTCTGAATTTTGATGTTTGCTTAGTTGCACTTGATAGTTCTCATTTTACATTAGTTTATTTTTGTCCAAATATGTCCATGATGATATTTCTTATAGAGAACAAATCATGTCAAATGTCTATATTGATCTATTGCAAGCTATATGGTTCGGTTCTCTATTTCCTCCAGTAACTGGTTGTCTAGTTTACTGTTTGTTCTCATCCATCCACTGGTTCTCTGGTTTTATATTTGACTCCATTCTATGGGTGCCATCTGATTCATGTTCTTAATTGTTGAGAAGTGCAATTGTTTACTATGCTAGAGCCAACCATGACTTTCGTTGATTGCACTTGGAGTGAATATTGGGAAGGCTGGGATGGTTGATTTGCAACCTTCTGATTCTATTACCATAGCATAGTTATAGCACTGTTAATTTGCAGCCTTTCAAATCTAGCATTGTAGAAGTTCAGGGAATTGCTGAACAATGTGACCTGTGATTCGGAGTTTGGGATCTTGCGAAGCTACCGATTTTAGGCATTTTCTTTTGTTGCAAGTAGACAAGCTGGGCCTTCCAATGACCCGATTAGAAAAGTTGAAGTATTAGATTTGACTTATGTTAAGAAAGATAGAGATAAAACTAAAAAGGCTTGGTTAGAAAATATTAGAAATGATCTTTATTTATTAGATTTGAATGAGAATTTGACTTTTAACAGGACACATTGGCGAAAAAAGATTCATGTAGCCGACCCCACGTAGTGAGACAAAGGCTTAATGTTGTTGTTGTTGTTGTTGCTTCTCCTTGTATCAGCATGACACCTGGATTAACACTATTATCTTATTTCCATGTTCTTTTCTTTTATATGATTTTTTATAATAGTTTGCATATGTGATTGGATTTCGTCAAATCATGTATAATTTGGATTTCTAATTCTGCTGTGATTTTCAATCATCATGAGGTTTTCATTGATGATAATGAATTTCCTTGTTAAATTTTTGTTTAGGAGATCATTAAATTATTAATTGAGATAAATTCTATCTATTTTGTATTTTCATCAAAAGAGAACTGATATGTCGGTTTTCCCTAGGAACCGACTCAACCTCAGCTTGCGCAGGTGGGGCCAGCACTTGTATACAGGAGGCGGGTCGAACCGCCTCCTTCCTACATCGCCTAAGGGAGGGCCCATGCCCAATTTGTTTCGATTTAATTAATTCTTTTGAATTAATTAAATACTATCTTATATTAGAAAAGTTGATTTAATTAATTAAAAAGATTTTATATCTTTTGAATTAATTAAATACTATCTTATATTATGAAGTTTTAAGGAGGTGGAGAGAGCTATTTAAAGGGCATGAAGGGGTTAGGGCTAGGCATGCTTTGATTATTGTCTTCTTGTAGTCTCGTTGGCGTTTTGGGCTCTAGACTCTTGTCTAGAGATTTGGAGAGACAATCCTCCTTTTGAATAGAGGATCAATTGTATCTTTTCTTCTAGCTTTATTTTGCTTTGAGTATTTAATCAAGTTCTATTATTTTCTTGGTTGTTTCATCTCCGATCTTGGGTATTCTCGTAGTTTTTACCAATTTCGCATTAGGGTTGCTTGCGAACTCGAGTAGATCCGATAGGATTACTTGCGAACTCAAGTACTTCCTATCAAATTGGTATCAGAGCAAGTCGTGGGACCGGTGGAGGGCTGATTTCGGCAAATTTCAGCGGCGAATATTTGCACGGAAGAAAGGGGATTGCTGTTTTTGGAGTTTCAAATCCATAATTTGTGATTTTACAAACTCCGAATTGTGATGGCGGCTAAAAAGGTGGATGCTCTAGAAGAACGACTTGAAGGGGAGATGAATCAAAACAAAACGACGGTGGAGAAAATCCTCCATGAAAGGACAAGTCGCCGATCTCCGAGACATGATGAAGAAGATGTTAGAGATTCAAAACCAAACGGCGGCGTCCGTGGCAAAAGGAGGGGAAGGAAAAAGTACGAATTCAGAAATTCGTAGGAGGAATATGAGGTGGAAATCATGGAAGGAGAAAGAAGAAGACCCCATCTGGAGCCTGTCCAGAAGGATGAAAGAGGGGGTGGATAGGGAAATGCCATGAGGGATACTATGGTCGCTAAGGTACTGATTTTGAAGAGTAGGGGGGTTTCGAATGGGGATTTGGTGGCAATGGCAAGAGAGAAGGGGAAAGCACTTGGGAAGGAATGGGAGTGGAGAAACTAAGAAGGGAAGATGGGAGAGAATATGAAAGAGGGGCGAGATGAGGGGAAGCTATGGTGGTGAAGGGGGATATGGAAACTGCTGTAACCAGCGAATAAGCAGAAAGTACCGAGGGAAGATGCAATATACGAACGCGAAACTAATTGTGTAGGGTGCTAGGAAGGATGAGAATGTGCTGACACAGCAGAATTCTTAAGAGAACTTGTAAAGGCTAACGCAGGCGTATTCCAGATGCACAAGCGCTACCGTGGAAGGAATTTTTTATGAGCAGTCCTTTGCTTTGACGCATGAGGGATTAGTGTAGCTGTTTTGCACCCTACTAGCAGGGTGGAGCGACTCTCAGATATGGTATTGCAGGGAAATTTTATGAAAGGGTTGAAGGCGGAGATCCAAGCAGCATGAAGGTTTGATTCCCCGTAATTTGGGGAGGCCATGAAGTTGGCCCAACTTATGGAAAATCGAGGAATTTGGATAGGGAGCCAAGAGTAGCAACACCGGGGGCACTTACAGGATGATGACCACTCATCCAGCACCTAAAGGTCCTGCAACAGGAGGGAGTCGAGAGGCCACCAAGGAGAAGACAGGAGGAAGAAGCGGGGGAAATTTCAAGCAGCTGATGGAGAAAGAGATGCAAGAGAAGAGGGCTAAAGGGTTGTGCTTCAAGTGCGATGAAAAGTACATGTCAGAGCATCGGTGCAAGGACTGAACTCTTCAAGTTCTCACCGTCTGTGATGACGAGGAAATTGAGGGAGGTGAGGAGGAGAAAGAGGAGGAAATGGAGGAGAATCTACACTTGGATCTGGCTGAGATTTCCCTGTACTCAGTGGTAGGATTCACTACAAATCACACCATGAAGGTGAAGGGAGAGAGAGGACAGGGAGGTTGTGGTGCTGATTGATAGTGGGGCTACTCACAATTTCATTTTCACCCAGGTTGTCGACCAACTGGGAGTAAGATTGGTGAACACTGGCTGTTACAGAGTAAAGATGGGTACGGGGAAGGTGGAGAAATACCAGGGGATTTGCAAAGGAGTGTGACTGACGATCCAGGGGATACAGGTGAGGGAAGCCTTTCTTCTGCTAGAGCTTGGGAGCACAGACGTCATCCTGGAGATAAAATGGCTGCAAACTTTGGGAGACACCAAAGTGAATTGGGGAGCGTTCACGATGGAGTTGACGGTGGATGGAAGGAAGGTAGTGATTAAGGGAGATGCGGGCTTTCCAAATCCCTGGTTTCTCTTAAAACAGTGGTGAGGGACATCCAATTTGCATGCGGGTATTTGGTGTAGTTGCATAGTTTGGAGGGAGCGAGATTGGATGAGGGAGGAGACATACCCCTCTCAATTCAACCACTGATTCAGCAGTTCCAAAAGGTGTTTCAGCCACCTCAAGGATTGCCACCGCAGAGGGAGCAGGAGCATGCCATAGAGTTGGAAGGAGTGGCACCCATCAGTGTTCGGCCTTCTCGTTACCCGCAGTTCCAGAAGGATGAAATAAAAATGTTGATTAGAGAAATGTTGGGGCAGAGATCATCAGACCTAGCATCAGTCCTTTTTCTAACCCCGTTTATTGGTGAAAAAGAAGGATGGCAGCTAGCGTTTCTGTGTGGACTACAGAGCACTTAACAAGGAAACTGTACCTGACAAATTTCCTATACCAGTCATTAACGAGCTGCTAGATGAATTGAGTGGAACCGTGATCTTCAACAAGATAAACTTGAAATCGGGTTACCATCATATCTGAATGAAGAAAGAGGATGTACCCAAGACGGCCATTAAAACTCATGAAGGACATTATGAGTTCCAGGTGATGCCCTTTGGACTCATCAATGCTCCCGCTACTTTCCAGACCCTTATGAATAAGGTTTTCAAACCTTATCTCAGACGATTTGAATTGATATTCTTTGACGACATCCTAGTCTACAGAAGGACAGAAGAGGAGCACTGTGAGCATTTGAAGAGGCTGTTAGAAGTACTGCAGGAGCACCAGCTGAGGGCTAATTTGAAGAAATACTGCTTTGCACAAACCAGTGTAGAGTACTTGGACCATGTGGTATCAAAAGAAGTTGCAACAGATCAGTCCAAATTTGAAGCAATGCTAAAGTGGCCAGTGCCGAAAAATTTGAAGGAGTTGAGAGGATTCTTAAAAATAACGGGTTACTACAGGAGATTCGTTAAGGGGTACAGCTCCATAGCATGGACACTCACTAAACAATTGAAGAAGGACGGATTCCTATGAGGGGAAGCGGCCACATCAGCATTTGAGAGCTTGAAGAAGGAAATGACTACGGAGCCGGTCCTAGCCTTGCCAGATTTCACTCAGACCTTCATTGTGGAGACAGATGCTTCCAGGTACGGGCTGGGCGCAGTACTGATGCAGAGTCGTAGACCCGTTGTCTATTTCAACCAGGTATTGATTACTAGAGCTCGGCTGAAATCAATTTACGAGAGAGAATTAATGGTCATCATTTTGGCCATCCAGAATTGGCGGCCTTTTACCTATTTGGGAGGCATTTCATTATCAGGATTGATCAGCGAAGCTTGAAATACCTATTGGAACAGCGGATGGTGACGGAAGAGCATCAACGGTAGTTGTCCAAGTGCTAGGATACGATTTTTGAGATTCAGTATAGACCACGGGTTGAGAACGAGGTGGCTGACACTTTGTCCAGATATATGAGGGAGTTACAGATGGTGGCACTGTCCGTTCCTTTGATTCTTGACTAGACGGTCATCAGGAGAGAAAGTGCTAGAAATGAAGAATTGAGAAAGACCAGGTCTGAATTGCCGAAAGAGGAGTGTAGCCATCCAGGGTACTCATTAGAGGGAGACAGACTGCTGTACCATGGAAGATTTGTGATGTCCCGTACCTCGATCCACATCCCAAATTTACTCCAGGAATTTCATGGAAGCGCAGTTGGGGGCCATTCAGGAGTGCAGAATACCTACAAGAGACTAGTGGCCGAGCTTTACTGGAAGGGAATGCATAGAGATGTAGAGGAGATTGTGGCAAGGTGTGAGATGTTTAGAGGCAAAAATATTTGGCTATGTCGCCAGGGTCTACTACAGCCGTTGGCGTTACCAGGACGAGTATGGGAGGAGATATCCATCGATTTCATAGATGAGCTGCCCCGTTCAGAAGGCTTCACAGTGATCTTGGTGGTGGTGAATAGATTGAGCAAGTATGCTCATTTCATCCCCCTCCGGCATCCTTACACCGCGGTGACAGTGGCTTCAGCATTCATTAGAGAAGTGGTCAGATTGGATGGGTACCAGAAGCGATCGTGTCAGACAGAGATAAGGTGTTCCTCAGTCATTTTTGGAAGGAGTTGTTCAAGTTACAGGGGACAATTCTGAAGAGAAGCACCGCTTGCCACCCACAGACAGATGGCCAAAGAGAGGTGTTCAATAGGAGCCTGGAGACATACCTGAGATGTTTTGTGTCAGAGACACCCAAGCTATAGGCCAAGTGGCTATCTTGGGCAGAGTAATGGTACAACACATATTTTCATTCTGCTTCACAGATGACCCCATTCAAGGTGTTGTACGGATGGGATCCCCAACACTTTGTGCACTTTGGGAGTAGCAGTACCCTAGTGTCGTTAGTAGAGGAGTACTTAGAGGAGAGGGACTGAGTACTAGTGGAGTTGAAGAGGCATTTACTGAGAGCTCAACAAATTATGAAGAAACAAACAGATGGACATAGGAAGAACATCCAATTTGAAGTAGGGGAGAGGGTGTTCTTGAAGCTCTGACCGTATAAACAGAAGACAATTGCCAACAGGAGGAACGAAAAGCTGGCTCCAAGGTATTTTGAGCCTTATGAAGTGCTGGAGAAGATTGAGGCGGTAGCATATCGGCTGAAATTATCACCACCAGCAACTATACATTCGGTTTTTCAGGTCTCGTAGTTGAGAAAGGCCATTGGTGACTACACAGCCAGTCCCGAGCTACCAGCAACACTTACTGAGGATTTTGATGTGACTCTGGAACCCTTAGAGCTGGAAGGGGTTCGCCAAAACAAAGATGGAACTAAGGAGGTGTTGATCAAATGGAAGAACCTCCCGGATTATGAGGCCACGTGGGAGCCATATGATAGAATAAAACATCAGTTCCCATGTTTTCACCTTGAGGACAAGGTGATTCTTTAGGAGGGCAAAATTAATATGTCAATTCCCCAGGAACCAACTCAACCTCAGCCGGCCCAGGTGGGGTCGGCACTTGTATACAGGAGGCGGGTTGAACCACCTCCTTCCTACACCGCCTAAGGGAGGGGCCCACGCCCAAATTGTTTGGATTTAATTAATTAAAAAGATTTGGTATCTTTTGAATTAATTAAATACTATCTTATGTTAGGAAAGTGGATTTAATTAATTAAAAATATTTGATATATTTTGAATTAATTAAATACTATCTTATATTATGAAGTTTTTAAGGAGGTGGAGAGGGCTATATAAAGGACATGAAGGGGTTAGGGCTAGGCATGCTTTGGTTATTGTCTTCTTGTAGTCTCATTGGCGTTTTGGGCTCTAGACTCTTGTCTAGAGATTTAGGAGAGACGATCCTCCACTCGAATAGAGGATCAATTTTATCTTTTCTTCTAGCATATTTTGCTTTAAGTATTTAATCATGTTATATTATTTTATTGGTTGTTTCATCTCCGATCTTGGGTATTCTCGTTGTTTTTACCAATTTCGCATTAGGGTTGCTTGCGAACTCAAGTAGATCCGATAGGATTACTTGCGAAACTCAAGTACTTCCTATCAAGAACTTCTATAAATTAAAAGTCAATGAACAGTGAAGTATGATTTTGTGCATGTATGCAACACATCTAAAATTTGCATTAGAAAATAATAGGACACTAAAAGATCATGCAATAGTAGAGAAAAATAATAATGAACAAAACATAACATTAGTTCCTTTCAATAGATTTTTAGTGTGATGACTTCACTATAAATCTTGATTTCAACAATTTCCCCCAAACCCAATTCACTTATTACATTGTCTATAAATTGAGATGGATGGCAAACTTTTGTCTTTGCATTCGTGCATTCCACGTGGACAACAAGGGTTTGATCTGAGGTGTATATCATCACTTATTAACTACATGAAGATGGAGTAGGTAGGTTTTTTCCCATTGCATCAGAATCACATTAACTATCTTAGGACAAAGTTACATCATAGTCCACATTGTTTCCTATGCCCCGATAGACCTCTACCAAAATAGAATATCCACTATGCTAAAGACCAAGGAAGAAATGGAGGATATAGAAACCGAATCTCTAAATCCTGTACTAGTCAATAATCCAATGTTCTTCAAAAAAAGCCATAACAAGAAATTAACCATGAGTAAAAGAGCCAAAAAGAAGTAAATAAGATGGTTATTAGCAATAGATATTCTTAAAGGCCGTTTTTAACAAATCAAACGAAGTAATAAGTGATGATAACTCGTTGGATGCCTGTAGACAGAACATTTTTTTGAAAATGATGTTGTTTACACCCATTTGGTGTGTGAGAATGAAAAAATAAATAAAATGGTGTGTGAGAATGAAATCAACAATTTTGAGAGATTTTGAAAGATATTTGTAGAGTTTAAAGTTCATATTAATTTCAAACTACGTCAAAGAAAATGACTGAAATTGGCAAATTCACCATTTTTCAAATCATGTTTTGAAAATTAAGCAAGCAAATGAGCCATGAGAATAGCTTTCAATATGCAAGACTCCACTGCATACTGAAGCATAGAAGCCAATTATTTATACATTAAAAAAAAAGCAAGTTTCTATCATTTAATATATAGAAGATTAGTCAACAAAAAAAGGTTTCAAGGAAGTTATAGGTAACAGTTCAAGACTTCTTAGCTACAAAATAAACAAAAATTATAAATAGTCAAGGCCAACAACCAAATGATTTGAAGTGCAGGTAAAGAAAACCACAGTTTAAATGATAACATTAAAAATAGTGAATACAAACAACAAAGGACTAACCACTGCATATCAACGAACTTAAAATTGCAGCTAAGAAAATGTAGATTAACACAATGGAATAATACCCTAAAAGCAGCAGTCACATAAACAGCAAGCACATATAGTGGAAAACGAGAACCAAAAAACAAGTAAAACTAGAGTAAACACCTCCCTTGATAATATGAAAGTAACAATCAACACAGGAGAGACATACCTATTATTGGAAATCAAAGAAATTCACGGCAAGAAAAAAAATCAACAGAAAAAAAAAGGCGGAAATCATTCAATTTTCTAAATGTACATAAACAACACAAAAACAGAAGTAAAGAGATTACAAAATATTCCTAATTTGCCTTAATAGGCTGGGCACGATAACGCAGAAGGCAGAAGAAAGAAGAGTATAAGTAACTAAATGCACTAGGCAAACCAGCAACTTGATACTCCACAATTGGAAAGATATCCTTAAACCTTTGTTGAAAATAATGTTCTAAGTGTTGATGATTATCAGTACCAAGCCCAATAAGCACTTTGTAATTGAGTTTCTTATCAATTCCACTGTTACAATTGATTCAAGAAAGACTCTAAATTATTTTTTTATCAAGCAAATGGTTTGTTAATATGATAGTGGTTTCAAACGAAGTACATAATCATTGCCAGAAAATTCTACTGGGCAAAGCTAATTGCAACAAAAATAGAATTTAATACATTTGGCTTGATATGCTCCCAGAAGGGCTGTTTAATCAACATAATCAATGCTTATCAGAATCTTTAAATCAGCCAGAGCTAAATTTGCTACAAATAGTGTGGATTTTGTGCGTTCAGCTGACTGATATTGCATAATCGTAATATTGAAACTGCAATGCTTCCCCAAAATATAATGGAGAGACAATAGCATGATTTAAGAGAGGATGCAAACTCTTTATTAAAGGAAAAGATCTACATGCACCTCTACTAATTACAAGTGAAAGCATAAATAATAACAAAATGCAAAAGCATTCGAAGTTCCCCATCAAAATTCACAAGGCAATATTACTCCATAGTATGGGTGTCAATTTCGGGTCACGGGTCGAGTTCTAAACTGACACAGGTTCAAACGGGTCGACCCTAACCCAACACGAGTAGGTAAACAGGTCGAAAATTCAAACCCGGACCCAACCCGGCGAGTTGCCAGTTGACCCGACCCGACATGGGAACGCACGGACGCAGGAGCTGACACGGGCGAAGCGGATGCGAGCGGCGGGGCAGGTGCGCAGGGCAAGTGCGCGGGCGCAGCAGGTGCGTGGAGCAGACACACGAGGTAGGTGCGCGACAGCCGCAGGTGCGCAATGCAGGCGCGCGGGGCAAGGTTCGCTGGAAGGCGGGCAGGTCCGCGGAGAGCTGGGCAGGGGAAGGCATGTCCCTCGGGTAGACGAGCAGTCATCTCAAATGGGTTTCCAGGTTGACCCGGCATCCCATCAGGTCAACCCGAACCCGACCCGTTTTGAAAACGGGTCAGGTCTAACCCGAAAATTCCGGGTCGGGGTTTCGTGTCGTGTCAAATATTGACACCCCTACTCCATAGTACAAAATCCAGGACTTACAAAAGTTAGAAAGTACTTCATATCCAGCTTTAAGGCCAAATAAAGCCCAAATAAGATGTTTCAAGGAGACTTATCAAGCTTTGTTAGCATGCATTCTAAAATGAATTCAAAAAATATGGATAAAAACTGAGATTTATAAGGTTGTTCACAATGTAGTTGATGTTAAAGCCAAGGTAAAATACCAAGTTAATAAAGTGATGTCCCCAAAAACCCCAAGAGTATGTACAATCAAGTGACAAGGTCGTAGGAAAAGCATGTAACCTTGCTTTTCATAATAAAACCGTACACAACCCTTTCTAATATCAACAAATCAACTGCATAAAGGAAAAGAATGGGAATTTGACTTCATGTGGAATATTTGCAATACAATGTCATAGCACTAACTACAACTCAGTTTACTTCTAGCTGAAGCAAATTATACTGCAAAACACAATTCATCCAAACTGATATGAGGTAGATGTGCATTGCAATGCCATGGCAATAACTAATCTAACTGGAGCAATTTAATAGGTGATAAAAGACTTAACTAATGTAAAACCTACGCGTTAAAAGTTAGTAGACTAATATTGCAGTTACAAAATCTGAACTACCAACATCAAGCTGCTCATTGAATTTATTGGTCTTTATTCAAGTTTGGATTAACCGTCAATTTGAGTCTAGCAGCAATCAATTGAATTAAAGCTAACCTAATTATCCACTTAAGGGTTAATAGTAGAAATCCAGAATCTGAATATAATCATTTCGAAATAACCCAAACTTACAAACATGAGAAAACCCTTTCTTATATATCTATACTTTTTTCTTTTTTCTTTTTACTTTGATTTATAAAAAAAGAGCCCTACCACATTTTCACAAAAGGCTACAAAACAACTAAAATTTTCAAGTACAACAGCTATTATTGCAAAATAGCATAACAAAAGAAAACTTTAAGATTTTAACGCTTCTTTATCGCTTCATTCCCAGTAAAGCAGAACAAGAAGAATGCTAAAGAGCAATAGAAGTTAACAATTGGAGTCTCCAATATTCCTTTTAAACACTGTATTCATTTCCTAGCCCCGCCAACACACCCTAAATTACTCATAATTAGAGGGTGGTCCCACACATTATATAGTGTTTGATCTAATTTTTCATTTAAAAATTATTAAATTTAAAATGACTTTGGAGCATTATTTAACAATTTTATCAATAATAAATCCAGAAGCTGAGGCCCATAGTTTTTTTCCATAATTTAAAATATAATATTGAGATAATAATACAAATAACAATCACTTTGGAAAACTGCTTTTTACAACATAAGTAATAAAGTTATTTTTGTTCATAGCAACTTTATAATCAATTTTTTAAAACTCTAAAGCAGATCCAAACAGTTTGTGATTTTCTTTTATTTTTTTATGAAATTATTATTTTTTGTCTAGTTTTTATATTTTGAATTTTATTTTATGCTCCTATCCAACAACTGGATCAAAATTAATCTTTTTTTATATAAATAATGTTATACATCAATTTTACATTTATTTTTATTCTTATTATGCTATTTCTTCATAGTTTTTTTTTTTTTTTTTTCCTCCTTTTTATATGATAGACTCATTAAATATATATATTTGTTAGATGTGGATTTACTCCCTGAATAATTAAATTTATTGATAAATTTGAGTCAGCCTAAAGTAATTATTAATAGGATGCAACATGATTTCCTTAATCAGTTTTTTCTAAAATAAATAATATTCATATTTTTTTATCAAAATATTAATATTCAGCCAAATTATTTTAATATTTTAAAAAACAATAAAATTAAATTTAATATATTCATCTTTCTATTTATTCAATATTTTTATTTTCAATGAAAATAATTTGGTAGATATTTGGACGAACATTCTCTAAAGATTTTCTATATAAATCGTGCTCAATTTTTATTTAAGTATTTTGTTAAGATTTGAGTCATAATTAAATATAAATAATTCACTCAAATTATTTTTAGTAATTTGATGGATAATAAATAAAATTTTAATTTGCCCTTCTTTCATACAATTTTTAATATCAAATAAAAAAACATTATATTTTATGATCCATCCTAACATCTATATAGTTTTTGTTTAATATTTTTATCATCAAATGTCAAAAAAATCAATTATTTTTGATATATATTATCTAACTATATTGAATATTTTTATCATAATACACTAAATTTCTAAGATTGTAAATAACTTTTTAACTGTATAAAACTCAATAAAATCTTATATAATAACATAATATAAAGCAAAAAAAAATGAATTCATTAAATGAGTATTACACTACATCAAAAATCATCTTAGTCGAACACAAATCGCGATGCATATTTGAATAAGAAGCTTTCAAAATAAAATTTTGTATAATTCAAACTCTGGATTTTAGTAAACTTTTTTTTTTTTGGAATAATTAACAT
This sequence comes from Dendrobium nobile, assembly GCA_022539455.1. NCBI lineage: Eukaryota > Viridiplantae > Streptophyta > Magnoliopsida > Asparagales > Orchidaceae > Dendrobium > Dendrobium nobile. The sequence goes on from CM039735.1 coordinate 9,648,569, forward strand.
ATTTACCCACACCACCCCGCTTAGGAAAGCGCTTGGCGGCGTAACTACCACGATGAGCCTACTACAACCAGCCTCACAGGTGCAGCTGAACTGAAAATCTCAATGAACGAATCCAACTGAGACATCTCGACGATGCGAATCCAACGATAATCAAAATGGGTCCATTCAAATTCTGCATGAGCCAAATCAAATATTTAAAGTATAACTAAATTCTTCGGAACTTTAATTGGATGACCAAATGATATCCAATACACTTAAATTATTCATCGAGTATGTTAATTTATTCACAATTTAATTTTTATAAAATTAGCTATATTTAATTTGAAGAAATTGAAGATAAATAATCTCTAAGTGGTAGCTCAAAGGTTGTTTTCACCTCCAAACATCACTCACACCATCTCTTCTATTATATAATATTTTGAAATCCGTATTTAATATTTTGAAATCCAGGAAGTAGTTGCACTAGAATTCCACACAGGTCAATTTCAACGAAACGTCCTCAATAATGACGTTAACTTTTTTTCCCATTTTAAATGTATTTATAGAAATAAAAATAAATAGAAATTATTAAAAGGAAATATATATTAAGAAAAAGGGATTGATCTGGCACATTTTTTTTCTTCAAATATTTAGATTATAAAATTTATAATAATATTAAGGCTTCCTTTGAATATTTTCTTTCTTTTTATAAAGCAATTTTTTATTATAAAATTTTTTTATATAAGAAAATTTTTATACGAGAATACTGTTTTAGAAAGCAATAAGAAAGCGTTCCACAACTCAGGAATTAAGGAGATATCTATAGATAATATTGTAAACTTTTCGTAAACATTTTATCAAGTTGTTATCAAAAATACAAATTTTTTTAAGTTAATGCAATAAAAAAAAAGCTTCCTAATACATAAATTTTAAAACATATTTTTATTATCTAATACTAAATGTGAATTTTTAATCTATTTATAAATTTAGTCATAAATTTTGAGGCTAATATGAACTCATTAACTTTTTTTATTAGGCGGATTTAATACACAATCATAAATTTCTACTATAATTTATATATATCTAACTATTAAATTTTAATATTTTACATATAAATCATTTTATATTTAAAATAGTTAAAATACATGACGATTAATATAATATATTTTTAATACGATTTAGAAGATTTAAATTATTAAAAAAATATAAATAATTAGTACAAATACATAAAATTAATTTATAATTTTGAAATTCCCCTTTTATTTAGATAGAAAGAGAAGTAATTCCATATTTATATTTAAGTGTGTGTTGCGTCCTAAGAAATCACCGGCCAGATAAATAAGAAGGAACTCTTTACATCCTGTTTTGTATGAACACAAGCACACATATAGATAAGAGATAGGTTAACTGCATATGGACTCAGAATTTTTTACATGGAAACCCTTAAATCTACCAGTGCTGTGCGTGGTTGATTTACAAAGAGCCCTTCCTTGGAGGAGGGCATTAGCTCAAATATACGTTGTAGAAAGCACAATACATAGTTGGAAAATATGAAATGATAGTATTCTCAAAGAAATGCGGTTTGTTTATTTGTTAGTATGACAATAGTTAGGATGAAGGTAAAAGGGATTATAGTCGTGCAAGTGTAGAAGACAGAAGAATAATAGTCGAGCGATGAAGTAAGATGGACCATAGTCAACGGGTGATAGAGATCAGAAGGACTATAGTCGAGGATGGTCGAAGGGACACGTAGTTGCAGGAGGCGACGGAGGTCGAAAATGATGGATATCCGGCGAAGTCACTTATCCCTAAACTCAAGGTAGGAAGAAGATAATATGACTGAAGAGATTTCTAACAACTACTGAAAAGCCGGAAGTCCCTACAACTGACGATGATTGAGAAGAGATTCGGCTAATGCTGCACTTGAGAAAGCAAAAAGATTCCTTCATTTTTATTCTCTTTCTCCTCCCCCCTTTGTGAAGAATGATGGGTATATTTATAGTTTTTTTTATTAGTGGTATGGATAATAATAGGGAAGATCAAGGACACGTATGGAGTGTTTCAATAGACGGCCCGAAAACCACTTCACTCAATCGAGATGTTTATCAGCTTTTGAGTGTCTTAGTAGTTCGGATCTTGAACGTAGATGTAGACTTCGAGGTATGATTTGTTTCATCGAGCCGCCGATTCAATTATAAGCCATGTCACATTTCGATACCATTTGACCATCCTATTAATGTTCTGAAACTTTCAAATAAGCTTCGGGCCTCAATTTAGACCTATTTTGGTTTGATTAGACCAACTTTGGTGTCATTGGACTCATTTCTTCAGCGACATTCAGTTTGTCGGATGCTCTGAATTTAATTTTATTTTATTCATATTTACATCAGATTTTGCCTGATATATATATATATATATTATATATATATATATATATATATATATATAATATATATATAACACTACACAAAGATGTATATGATCACCATCTCCCCTCATTTACCATCGCAAACTAACATTGATGTCAAACGATCAAATCAATAATAAACACAATAATGCAACGAAGCTTATGAATGTGAGGGGATGTTGTATTGTTTGTTGTACCAATCCTTTCAATCACTCTCCCCTCAAATATGCTTGACTCTACATCTACTCTCTTTGTAAGTGTACTTGATCCTCCTATGTTGATTTTGGAATCTTTCTAAATAATGGATAGCCTTGATTTGGAAAGTTCATTCATTAGCTAATATTGCATAATTAAGAGATATGATTATTAAATTAATTAGAGACTGATTATTACTTTAATTAAGTAGTTCATATTTATTGATTGTCTCAAATCTATAATGAGTGTAAGGCTATTGTAATTATTACACAGAGACAAGACAATTGTAATATGGGTTTATGCCACATTCTATAGTCAATTAGAGTCAAATCTGCCTCTTGGCGTGCGCGAGGGCAGCGGAGCGAACCACTAAAATTTTTGTGTTTTTTTTTTTGATTTGTGCTTTGATTCTGATTTTTGTTCTGCTGTTTGTAGAACATACATCCTCTTAATCGCTCTCCCAACCAATATACTTTTGCAGACTTGAACATTCAAGACGATATAGAGATGGGCTTATATGTCTTAGCTATGAACGAAGATCTATCACCACATACATATAAAGAAAGAGGGTTGCAAGATGTCATAAGACATACCATAGGTTTTTACGTGGAAACCCCTAAAACCACGGGGCCTATCATAGTTAATATAATTTTAACTAGTGTTTATAGTCGTGATTACAAATAATGCCCCTCCGTGGGGGAAGACATGGCTCAATGTAATCATATAAGCATATTACATAGTTGGGGTTGGAAGAACTCCAATGATAGGGTACCATTCTCTAGAAAACGTTGGCATGTTGGATTTGGTTGGCAGAACGACTGAGGTAAGAGGGCCCATAGTTGGCGAGTGACGAGGGTCGGAGGGACTGTAGTCCCGGTGGGCGACAAAGGTAAAAGGTCAGTATTCAACAGGTGATGGAAATTGGAAGGTACGAAAGTCGCTGGGCGATGGAGGTTGGAGAGACTGTTGTTTAGCCGCTATGAAAGTCAAAGGGATTATATCAACAGGCGATGGTGGTTGGAGGGACCGGACTCGGCGGGCAATGGAGGTTAGAATGACCATAGTCAACGGGCGACGGTGGTCAGAGGATTGTAATCAACAGGCGATAAAGATCGAAGGGATTGTAGTCAGCTGGAGACGGGATCAGAGGGACCATAGCCAGTGGGCGACAAGAGTCAGAGCGAGGGACTGAAGTCGCAGGCGAAGTTGGTCGGAGGGGACTTACAGTTGCCACATAGTAGTCATGGGCGACATCGGCAGATGGCCTGTAGCTGGTGAGTTGGCGACTAAGTGGAAGTCTGGGTCGACTCAACAGTTGGGTGGAGTCCAACGACGGTAGTCTGATGGAAGTCGATGGCTAGGTGGTAGTTTGCGACGCGTCGACGGCTACCCCGGTTGGTCCAATAATGATGAGTGAAAGTCTAGTGGCGGTTTGGCGACCGTTGCGTTATCTGCGATAGTTCGAACGAGGTTCGCCGGCGGTTGTGCTGGAGCTCTTGAAGTCTCATATCTCCAGTTCGCTATGGCCCGGCCATATCGATCCCGCCATCATAGAACATTTTTAAGTGTTTTAAGTTCTTAATGAGGTCAAAAATTCAACGATCTTGGGCATCGTTCGATTCTTATTTGCCGAGCCACTCATTCGATTTTAAGTATGCCATGTTTGGATATCATTTTCATCCAGTCTAATGCGCTTGAACATTCTGAATAAGATTCAAACTTTATTCATACCATTTGGGCTCAAAATTGCAACCGATTTTCATGTAGTTTATGTTCCTCTCTTCGAGACATTCATTGTGATAAAACTGTTAAAAAATTAAAAAAAATTGCTAAAATTGAGTCACCACACATTCCTGAATTTATAATTTGAAAGTTTCAACTTGAATATGCCCAAGATTCATGCACAATCAGATGATTTTTAGTGACATTTCAATCTCAATCTTCTTAGTCAACGTCCTCACCATATAGTCAATCCTCTCAATCAACTTTAATGACCAATATAGTTAGTGCTCTCAGCTTGCTCTTCAACAAGTTTATCCAATTCTCTTAGCCAACCCTCCATGAAGCATACTCGATCCACTTAGATTTCTTTGAAATCTTGATATCTTCCGATTCACTTTTTTTTTTTGGAATATCTCCTTAATATAATTCTTCAATGGACTTCTTTATATATTTTTACAAACATTTTTCTTTCATTATACACCTGATTATTTCTCTTATGTACATTTAACCTCATTGGTATATATAAGGGTTTTTGGCACTCCATGTATCATCATTTTTTGTACCAACTGTTCGACTAGCTCAATCACGAACCAGCTTTTCGGATCGGTTCAATTTAGATCCAAGTCAATTTTTTATAAACTTCCTCGTTCTAATATAGATCAATTTATAGCATTTGATTTCGATCACAGATTGTTGAAAAAAAAATTTAGATTGAAGAAAAAATACTTAAATCTATATACTTAAATTTTAAGTTGAATGTCTTATAAAAAAAGAAGAGAGATTGGTACTTTTTTTTTTTTTTGCAAGCATGTATATGAATGTGTCATAAATAGAGAAAATAATCAAAATATCATAGCTATACATTTCATTTAAAATCATACATAAAATATGAAAAAATTCATGGTGATATCATGATTTAGAATATTGTATACTAAACTCAGTTAAAAATATAATTAATACGTTATATATTAAATCATATAAAAATTATTTAATTATTTATTATGTCATTCATTTATTCTAATTGAACCTTCTTAACCTCTCCTACTAATTCAATCTCCATATCACTTCTCAAACGTCGGAGTCTACTAAATCAAAAGATTATCATATGCCCTATCTAGACAACAAAACCTATCTCCTAAAATTAAAATAAGATATTCTATGCAGTCACCGAACGGTTCAGAGGTGAATCAGAATACGCTACGTCACCCAGTACTGAGTGATACACAGTCAGTGGTCATAACAAAAAAATGACGTGATGCATTCTCATTCGACTAAAAATGCTATTTGGTTCAGCACAAAATAATTTCTCCTAATTGATAATGCCAAGAATACAAACTATATTGAGTTTGACCCTTTCACTATATGGCCATTTCACATCACAAAAGGTCCACATACAACGACCGAAATATGTCACATGTAAATGTCCAACTTAATAATTTCTCAGTAATTTTCCCTCATTTAAGCTCATAATTGAACAATTGTGGCTATTAATGCCTAAACTTATTCTCATTTCTTCCCCTATCTAACAAATCACATTCTTAAGATTTTATTGAGACATTTTTTTTTCTTACATTTTTTAAAAAAAAAAAACTTCTAAGTAAAAAAATTAAAAATCCTTTTAGAAACAATAAGAAAATTAACCCAAATTAAAACTTAAAAGTATCATTTACAGGTAATAAATTGAACCAAATTCACCATCCACACCATTATCTATTTCTGAATTATTTAATAAACTTATTATTAATAACCAATATTAATTCCCTAATTAACTAATTTCACTATAATTATTAAGTAGTTATATTAATAGCCAGTCATCATAACAATTACCTAATTAATGCAATCTCTGTCATGTTTTAAATCTTTCACTTCTAGCTTTTAATAATGAATTGTTTTCAACTTATAGATTATTAAACCATAATTGATTGAATTAGTTCAACCATACATATAAACAAATACAGATTAATTTAATACCTTCTAAAAAGTATTCACTATTTAACATTTAATTGAGAAATGACCAAAATAACTTTTCATTTAAAAAAATCTCATTTTAATCTCTTAACTTTCAAATGGACATAAATGATTATATGGAAGAGATAATTTGATTCCATTTTAAAAATCAATGGACCAAAATTATCAATTGCATCATTTCTCATGTTTAATTATACTTTCTTCTTAAAATCAAATAACATACTCAATTTAATAAAAATTTTTTCCTGAGAGTTTAGATCAACATACTGTTTTCCTCATCAATCATACTTCAATCCATCAAATATAATCCACTAATGTATCATATCAAGCGAGATTAAGGCAGTTAAGAATATAATTATTTACATGAACTATATTATACTATTCTAAATAAAAATTCAGCCAAACAACTCTCAACAGCTAATCTACAACCTACCATCGTGAACCCCTTAATTCAATAAAAAATAAAATTCCTACAATAGATGTAAGAGATGTAACTGGACTAACAATACAAACTACACTCACTCCACAATTCGACTTCGCCATTTCAAATATTTTAAAAAGAAGCAAAATCCATAACCCATCAAAAGATTGTTGGCGATGCTAAGGAAATTAAATGGTCAGTTCTACAGGAGAGAACTTACAGCGGCTTCTTTTTTTCTTAATGGATTAAGAATTTGAGTAAAGATCTTCGAATCCAAAGTCATCTCCTATATGATATCTGTAAAGGTCAATAAAAAGAAAAGGTATTTAGTACATTAATAGGATCTGGACGAAGTACAGCAAATACAGAGTAAACCGAAAAAATTTTAGCAATATTAACCTAGAATTCCTTAATAAATGTCAGCATTCTCTTTACTAATGCCAGACTACTTCGAATCTATTGATGATCTTAACACAATTTTGGCTTCATTTGGAACAGCTTTCTTACTTGTTTTTCACAGCAGTTATTCCATAAGAATATATTGAAAGCATGAAAAAAAAATGATAGAAAGCTATTCCAAACAAAAGCCTCATACACTTTCCGAATACAATTTCTAATTTCAAATGAGCCCTCACAAGGAAAAATATATTCTGTGCGGACACCAAACCGTCCAGAGCGAATCAGAAATGTCACATCACTCGGTACACAGCAAAAAAGAGACGTATCGCGTTATGGATTGGCCTCCGGACAGCATCCACGAGATAATTTTACCCCTTTTACAAGATAGGGTATATATCGCACCATCCAAACAGCACCAATAACCAAGTGAAATTAACAAATCAAGCGTGGTACAGACTGTTGCTTTCCCCATTTTTGATATTTCATGATTAGTGCAGCCAATTTATACCAACTAATAACCCTTTAATTGCATCTCAACCTTCTGTTTAACCAAATGAATTACAAAGTATAAGCATATACACATTCCAATTAACGCATTAAGGTTGGTACTAGAACAGTATGGTTCCATAAACCCCCATACTTCATTGAATCAGAACACTTGGTCTGGCTGAGAAAAATAGATCTAGAAACATAAACATAAGTACATTTAACATAAATAGCCCATTAAGACACTCAAAAGCATGGCTTCGCTTATAGCCCACACTAATATTACAAAAGATACAAACATCGACAAAAAAAAGATAAGCCTTAAAACAAAACTTTCAACATGCAAAATTCATGTTCCACATGTAGAAGACCAAGCCTTTAAACATGAAGTGCAACTAATTTACAAAATTAACACACAAATCCAAGGAAAACTCAGCAAAGTTTACTACTACCAAAGCTGCAAATTTGAAAACTAGAAACAGAAAATAGTTCAACAAGCTCTTTAATTAGGACTGTAGGAAAACCAGACAACAGGTGGTTGCAATGGAACCCGGCCATGCACCTATTGCACTTGTCGGAACAATAAAGTGACAGAAAAAAAAAATCATTATATTCATTCTTGGATCTATTGTTCAGGAGTGATGGTGAAATAGATGGGGATATTATCAGCAGAATTCAAGTTGGAGGTTGAAGTCAAGTTGAATGGTTGAGTGCATGAATGCATTGGGCTTGTTCTGTGATAAAGTAACAACACCTCAAACATTAAGGGGAGAATTCTATAAGATTGGTGGTGAGTCTGCAATGCTTTTATGGTACCGAATGTTGGCCATTAAAAGAGAAGCATTATACTAAGTGTGCAGAGATGAGGACGCTCGGGTGGGATTAGTGGCTTTATCTTTATATAGAGATAGGATACGAAATGAGCATATACGTGAAAAGGTTGGAGTAGCTCCAGTAGAAGATAAGATTAGAGAGAGTCTCCTTAGATGGTTTTGGACACATAAAACGGCGGCCTCCGATAGACCCGATTAGGAAAGTAAAGTATTAGATTTGACTTATGTTATAGAAAGATAGAGGCGGACCTAAAAAGACATTGGTTAGAAAAATTAGAAACCTTTTTTATTAAGATTAAATGAAAAATTGACTTTTCATAGGACACAACGAGGAAAAAGGATTCATATAGCCGACCCCACGTTTATGGGATAAATGCTTGATGTTGTTGTTGGTTGTTGATGTTGTTGTTGTTGTATTATATCATCTTATTTTTGGTGTAAGAGGTTAGTGCAAAAGAAATGACACCTTGAAATCTCAAACTCATTGATAAAAGGGTTAGGACTGCAGATAACGCGCATCCACATGGAACCTAATCGGTAATAGTAAGATTTGTGTTTTTGAAAACAGAGGGGGTGTGTAGGGAAACATAATAGTGAAGTTTCAATATAGTCAGCGCAATAACATAAACAAAAATCATGTTTTTCAATTGTTCCCATATCTAAATTTAATTGACTGCACTCTCTGCATGAATTGAGATGGTATCAAACTTTCGCCTATACATTTAAGAATTATTAACTGCGTTTGATCTGAGCTTGCCGTGTATTTCATAACTGTATGATACCGTCAGGAGGACTAGCCAGACTTTTGCCTATAACATGAAACTATTAGTTGGTTCCTGAAACACCACCCGCCGGCCCCATATGGGCCAAGCCGTAATCTACAGGAGGCGCGTCAAACTGCCTCCCATTTGCAGCCCAAGCAATAGGAGCCCACCCCTATTTGATTGCCGCCCATTAATAGTGGGGTCCACTATTTGATTTAATCTATTTTTAGCAAGGGAATTAATCTATTAGATTTAATCTATTTTTGATAAGGGGATTATTCTATTTGATTTAATCTATTTTTATAAGGGAATTAATCTATTTGATTTAATCTATTTTTGCAGGAGTTGGTAGCTAAGTCTATAAATAGGCATGAGAGGGAAGGGATAGGGCATGCTGAATATTGTTTTCTCTTGGAGTCTCTGGGTGTCTTGGGCTCTAGACTTGGTGTCTAGATATTGGGAGAGACGATCCTCCTCTCGAATGAGTATCAAATATATCTTTTCTTATTTGGCTTTGCTTTGAGTATTTAATAAAATATCTACGGTTATTTTGGGTTGTTTCATTATCGTTTTTGTGTCTTCCTCGCTGTTTTTTACATTTTCTTGGTAGGTTGCTTGCGAACTCAAGTACATCGATAAGATTACTTGCGAACTCGAGTATTTCCTATCAGAATCACATCACCTACACATTGACATTCTGAATTTTGATGTTTGCTTAGTTGCACTTGAAGTTCTCATTTTACATTATTTTATTTTTGTCCAAATTGTCCATGATGATATTTCTTATAGAGAACAAATCATGTCAAATGTCTATATTGATCTATTGCAAGCTATATGGTATCGGTCTCATCTACCTCCAGTAACGGTTGTCAAGTTTACGTTTGTCTCATCCATCCACTGGTTCTCTGGTTTTAAATTTGACTCCATTCTATGGGTGCCATCTGATTCATGTTCTAATTGTTGAGAAGTGACATATGTTTACTATGCTAGAGCCAACCATGACTTTCGTTGATGCACTGGAGTGAATTAGGAAGGCTGAATGGTTGATTTGCAACCTTCTGATCTATTACCATAGCAAGTTATTAGCACTGTTAATTTGCGCCTTTCAAATCTAGCATTGTAAGAAGTTCAGGGAATTGCTGAATCAAAGTACCTTGATTCGGATATTAGGGATCTTGCGAAGCTACCGATTATTAGCATTTTCTTTGTTGCAAGTAGACAAGCTGGCCTCCAATGACCCGTATTAGAAAAGTTGAAGCATTAGATAATGACTCTAGTTAAGAAAGAGTAGAGATAAAACTAAAAGGCTTGGTTTTAGAAATATTAGAAATGATCTTATTTATTAGTTTGAATGAAATTTGACTTTTAACAGGACACATTGCCGAAAAAGATTCCACGTAGCCGACCCCACTTACTGAGACAAAGCTTTAATGTTGTTGTTGTTGTGTGTTAGCTTCTCCTTGTATCAGCATGACACCTGGATTAACACTATTATCTATTTCCATGTTCTTTTCTTTTTATATATTTTTTATAATAGTTTTGCATATGTGATTGGATTTCGTCAAATCAATGATAATTTTGGATTCTAATCTGCTGTGATTTTCAATCATCATGATGTTTTCATTGATGATAATGAATTTCCCTTGTTAATTATTTTGTTTAGAGATATTAATTATTAATGAGATAAATTCTATCTATTTTGTAATTTCATCACAAAGAACTAGACATGTCGTTTTTCCCTAGGACCGACTCAACCTCAGCTTGCGCTGGTGGGCCAGCACAGTGTAACAGAGGCGGGTCGAACCGCCTCCTTCCTACATCAGCCTAAGGGAGGGCCCTGCCCAATTGTTTCGATTTAATTAATTCTTTGAATAATTAAATACCTATCTATATTAAAAAGTTGATTTAATTACTTAAAAAGATTTTATATCTTTTGAATTAATTAAATACTATCTTATATTTAGAAGTTTTAAAGGAGGGTGAGAGAGTCTATTTTAAAGGCAATGAAGGGTTAGGTAGTCCACTTTGATTATTGTCTTCTTGTAGTCTCGTTGGCGTTTTGGGCTCTATGCCTCTTGTCCTGAGATTTTGGGAGAGCTACCAATCCTCCTATTTGAGAATAGAGGATCAATTGTATACTTTTCTTCTAGTCTTTATTTTTGCTCATTGAGTATTTAAATCAAGTTCTCATTATTTTCTTGGTTGTTTCATACTCCGATCTGTGGTATCTCGTATAGTTTTTTACCAATTTCGCATTAGGGTTTTGCTTGCGAACTCGAGTAGTCCGATAGGATTACTTCGAACTCAAGTACTTCCTGATCAAATTGGTATCAAGCAAGTCGGGGACCGTGGAGGGTCTGATTTCGGCAAATTTCAGCGGCGAAAATTTGCAAACGGAAGGAAAGGGGATTGCTGTTTTGAGTTTTCAAATCCATAATTTGTGATTTTACAAACTCCGAATTGTGATGGCGGCTAAAAAGGTGGATGCTCTGAAGACAACGACTTGAAGGGGAGATGAATCAAAACAAAAACGACGGTGGAGGAAAATCCTCATGAAAGGACAAGTCGCCGATCTCCGAGACATGATGAAGAAGATGTTAGAGATTCAAAACCAAACGGCGGCGTCCGTGGCAAAAGGAGGGGAAGGAAAAAGACGAATTCAGAAATTCGTAGGAGGAAATATGGAGGTGGAAATCATGGAAGGAGAAAGAAGAAGACCCCATCTGAGCCTGTCCAGAAGGATGAAAGAGGGGTGGATATGGGAAATGCCATGAGGGATACTATGGTCCCTAAGAGTACTGATTTTGAAGAGAGGAAAGGGGGATTTCGAATGGGGTTTGGGGCTATGGCAGAGCAAGGGAAGACCGGGAAACATGGGGATGCACCTACACATAGGAGAGGAGGAAACTATGAAAGATTCTGGGGCAATGGAGCGACCATAAGTGAATGAAGTGAGATGCCCCATATTCGAAGGAAGAAAGATGCTATGGGTGGACTTGACTAAGGAGGACAGCTCGAAACTTCGCTGTCAATGGGCTAACGAAGGAAGCAGAAGCTGACCACGGCCCGAATATCAAAGACTGCACAATAGAACGCTTCCAAAAACCGACCGGAAGGAATTTTTCGAGCAGTTTCTTTGCTTGCGCTTAGAGGGATTAGTGTAGCTGTTTAGCACCCTAGCTAGCAGGTGGAGCGACTCTCAGCATATGGTATTGCAGGGAAATTTTATGAAGGGTTGAGGCGGAGATCCAAGCAGCAGTGAAGGTTTGATTCCCCGTATTTGGGGGGGCCATGAAGTTGGCCCAACTTATGGAAAATCAGAGGATTTGGATAGGGAGCCAAGAGTAGCACCACGGGGGCACTTACGGAGATGACCACTCATCCGCCCTAAAGGTCCTGCAACAGGAGGGAGTCGTAGAGGCCACCCAAGAGAAGCAGGAGAGAAGGGGGGACAATTCCCAGCTGATGGAGAAAAGAGAAGCAGAGAGGGCTAGAGGTTGAGTGCCCTGCTTCAAGTGCGATGAAAAGTACATTCAGAGCATCGGTGCCAAGGACTGAACCTCTTATCACGTTCTCACCGATTGTGATGACGAGGAAATTGAGGATGGTGAGGACGGAGAAAGAGGAGGAAATGGAGGAGAATCTACACTTGAGATCTGGCTGAGCTTTCCCTGTACTCGTGGTAGGATTCACTACAAACACACCATGAAGCGTGAAGGGAGAGAGGACAGGGGTTGTGTGCTGATTGATAGTGGGCCCCTACCACAATTTCTTTTCCCCAGGTTGTCGACCAACTGGGAGTAAGATTGGTGAACACTGGCTGTTACAGAGTAAAGTGGGGTTACGGGGAAGTGGAGAACTACCATGGATTGCCAAAGGAGTGTGGACTGACGATCCAGGGATAAACAGGTGAGGGAAGCCCTTGTCTCTGCTAGAGCTTGGGAGCACGACGTGCTCCTGGAGATAAAAGGCGCAAACTTGAAGCAGCCACCAAAGTGCATTGGGGAGCGCTCACGATGGAGTTGACGGTGGATGGAAGGAAGTAGTGATTAAGGGAGATGCGGGGCTTTCCAATTCCTTTTCTCTTAAAACGATGGTGAGGGACATCCAGTTTGCATGCGGGTATTTGGTTAGTTGCATAGTGGGAGGGCAGCGAGATTGGATGAGGCGAGGAGACATACCTCTCAATTCAACTAACCACTGATTTTCAAGGCAGTTCCAAAAGGGTTTCAGCCACCTCAAGGATGAGCACCGACCCCAGAGGCAGCAGGAGCACATGCCATAAGTTGGAAGGAGATGGCCACCCATCAGTGTTCGGCCTTCTCGTTACCCGCAGTTTCCAGAAGGGATGAAATAAAAATGTTGATTAGAGAAATGTGGGGCAGAGATCATCAACCTACATCAGTCCTTTTTCTAACCCCGTTTATCGGTGAAAAAGAAGGATGGCAAGCTAGCCGTTCTGTGGTGGACTACAGAGCATTAACAAGGAAAACTGTACCTGACAAATTTCCTATACAGTCATTACGAGCTGCCTAGATAATGATGGACCGTGATCTCAACAAGTATAACTTGAAATCGGGTTACCATATATCTGAATGAAGAAAGAGGATGTCCCAGACGGCCATTAAAACTCAGAAGGACATTATGAGTTCCGTGAATGCGCCTTTGGCACTCATCAATGCCCCGCACTTTCCACACCCTTATTAAATAAGGTTGTTTACAACTTATCTCAGACGGCATTGAATTGATATTCTATTGCGACATCCTAGTCGAACAGAAGGACAGAAGAGAGAGCACTGTGAGCATTTGAAGTAGGCTGCTTAGAAGTACTGCAGGAGCACCAAGCTGAGGGCTTATTTGAAGAATACTGCTTTAGGCACAATCCAGTGTAAGAGTACTTGGAACATGATGGGTATCTCAAAAGAAGTTGCAACAGATCATCCAACATTGAAGCAAATGCTAAAGTGAGCCAGAGCCGAAAATTGAAGAGTTGAGAGGATTCTTAAAAATAACGGGTTACTACAGGAGATTCGTTAAGGTACAGCTCCACTAGCATGGACCACTCACTACAACAATTGAAGACAAGGACGGATTCCACTATGAGGGGAAGCGGCCACATCAGCATTATGAGAGCTTGAAGGAATGGCATACGTACCTACGGGAGCCGTTCCTAGCCATTGCCAGATTTCACCAGACCTTCATTTGGAGACAGTGCTTCCAGGTACGGGCTGGCCGCAAGCTACTGAGCAGAGTCGTAGACCGTTGTCCTTTTTCAACCAGGTATTCGATCTACTAAGAGCACGGCTGAAATCAATTACGAGAGAGAATTAATGGCATCATTTTGGCCAAACCAGAATATGGCATGGCCTTTTTACTTGTTGGAGCATTTCACATTTATCAGGATTGATCAGCGAAGCTTGAATACCTATTGAACGCGGATGGTGACGGAAGAGCATCAACGGTAGTTGTCCAAGTGCTAGGAAAACGATTTTAGATTCAGTATAGACCACGGTTAGAACAGGTGGCTGACACTTTGTCCAGATATTAAGAGGGATTTACAGATGGTGGCACTGTCCGTTCACTTTGAATTCTTGAACTAGACGGTCATCAGGAGAGAAAGTGCTAGAAATGAAGAATTGACAGAAAAGACCAGTCTGAATTGACCGAAAGAGGAGTGTATGCCATCCAGGGAGCACTCGATTAGAGGAGACAGGACTTGCTGTACCATGAGAAGATTGTGATGTCCCGTACCTCGATCCCCATCCCAAATTTACTCCAGGAATTTCATGGAAGCGCAGTTGGGGCCATTCAGGAGTGCAGAATACCTACAAGAGACTAGGGCCGAGCTTTACTGGAAGGGAATGCATAGAGATGTAGAGGAGATTGGGGCAAGGTGTGAGATAGTGTTTAGAGGCAAAAATATTGGCTATGTCGCCAGGGGTCTAACTACAGCCGTTGGCGTTACCAGGACGAGTATGGGAGGAGATACCATCGATTTCATAGTGAGCTGCCCCGTCAGAAGGCTCACAGTGATCTTGGCCGTGGAGAATAGATTGGAGCAAGTATGCTCATTTCATCCCCCTCCGGCATCCTTACACCGCGGTGACAGTGGCTTCAGCATTCATTAGAGAAGTGGTCAGGCTGATTGGAATGGGTACCAGAAGCGATCGTGTCACAGAGATAAGGTTTTCCCAGTCATTTTTGGAGGAGGGTTGTTCAAGTTACAGGGGACAATTCTGAAGAGAAGCACCGCTTGCACCCACAGACAGATGGCCAAAGAGAGGTTCAATAGGAGCCTGGAGACATACCTAGATGTTTTGTGTCAGAGACACCCAAGCTATAGGCCAAGTGGCTATCTTGGGCAAGTAATGGTACAACACATATTTTCATTCTGCTTCACAGATGACCCCATTCAAGGTGTTGTACGGATGGATCCCCACAACTTTGTGCACTTTGGGAGTAGCAGTACCCTAGTGTCGTTTAGAGAGGAGTACTTAGAGGAGAGGGACGAGTACTAGTGGAGTTGAAGAGCATTACTGAGTAGCTCAACAAATTATGAAGAAACAAACAGATGGACATAGGAAGAACATCCAATTTGAATAGGGGAGAGGGTGTTCTTGAAGCTCTGACCGTATAAAACAGAAGACATTGCCAACAGGAGGAACGAAAAGCTGGCTCCAAGGTATTTTTGAGCCTTATGAAGTGCTGGAGAAGATTGAGGCGGTAGCATATCGGCTGAAATTATCACCACCAGCAACTATACATTCGGTTTTTCAGGTCATCGTAGTTGAGAAAGGCCATTGGTGACTACACAGCCAGTCCGAGCTACCAGCAACACTTACTGAGGATTTTGATGTGATCTTGAAACCCTTAGAGCTGGAAGGGGTTCGCCAAAACAAAGATGGACTCAAGGAGGTGTTGATCAAATGGAAGAACCTCCCGGTTATGAGCCCACGTGGGAGCCAAATGATAGAATAAAACATCAGTTCCCATGTTTTCACCTTGAGGACAAGGTGATTCTTTAGGAGGGCAAAATTAATATTCAATTCCCCAGGAACCACTCAACCTCAGCCGGCCCAGGTGGGCGGGCACTTGTATACGGAGGCGGGTTGAACCACCCCTTCCTACACGCCTAAGGGAGGGGCCCACGCCCAAATTGTTTGGATTTATATTAAAAAGATTTGAGTATCTTTTGAATTAATTAAATACTATCTTATGTTAGGAAAGTGGATTTAATTAATTAAAAATAGTGATATATTTTGAATTAATTAAAAACTATCTTATATTATGAAGTTTTTAAGGAGGTGGAGAGGGCTATATAAAGGACATAAGAGGGTTAGTAGGCTAGGCATCGCTTGGTTATTGTCTTCTTGTAGTCTCATTGACGTTTTGGGCTCTAGACTCTTGTCTAGAGATTTAGAGAGACGATCCTCCACTCGATAGAGGATCAATTTTATCTTTTCTCTAGCATATTTTGCTTAAGTATTTAATCATGTTATATATTTTATTGGTTGTTTCATCTCCGATCTTGGGTATTCTCCGTTGTTTTTACCAATTTTCGCTTAGGGTTGCTTGCGAACTCAAGTAGATCCGATAGATTACTTGCGAAACTCAAGTACTTCCTATCAAGAACTTCTATTAAATTAAAGTCAATGAACAGTGAAGTATGATTTGTGCATGTATGCAACACATCTAAAATTTGCATTAGAAAATAATAGGACACTAAAAAGATCATGCAATAGTAGAGAAAAATAATAATGAACAAATCATAACATTAGTTTTCCTTTCAAAAGATTTTTAGTGTGATGACTTCACTATAAATCTTGATTTCAACAATTCCCCCAAACCCAATTCACTTATTACATTGTCTATAAATTGAGATGGATGGCAAACTTTTGTCTTTGCATTCGTGCATTCCACGTGGACAACAAGGGTTGTGATCTGAGGTGTATATCACACTTATTAACTCCATGAGAGATGGAGTAGTAGGTTTTTTTCCCATTGCATCAGAATCACATTAACAATCTTAGACAAAGTTACATCATAGTCCACATTGTTCCTATGCCCCGATAGACCTCTACCAAAATAGAATATCCACTATCTAAAGACCAAGGAAGAAATGGAGGATATAGAAACCGAATCGTCTAAATCCTGTACTAGTCAATAATTCCAATGTTCTTCAAAAAAAGCCATAACAAGAAATTAACCATGAGTAAAAGAGCCAAAAAGAAGTAAATAAGATGGTTTATTAGCAATATATTTCTTAAAGGCCGTTATTAACAAATCAACGAAGTAATAAATGATGATAACTCGTTGGATGCCTGTAGACAGAACATTTTTTGAAAATGATGTTGTTTACACCCATTTGGTGGGTGAGAATGAAAAAATAAATAAATTGTGTGTGAGATGAAATCAACAATTTTGAGAGATTTTGAAAGATATTTGTAGAGTTTAAAGTCATATTAATTTCAAACTACGTCAAAAAATGACTGAAATTGGCAAATTCACCATTTCAAATCATGTTTTGAAATTAAGCAAGCAAATGAGCCATGAGATAGCTTTCAATATGCAAGACTCCACTGCATACTGAAGCATAGAAGAAATTATTTATACATTAAAAAAAAAGCAAGTTCTATCATTTAATATTAGAGAAGATTAGTCAAAAAAAAAGGTTTCAAGGAATATAGGTAACAGTTCAAGACTTCTTAGCTACAAAATAAACAAAAATTATAAATAGTCAAGGCCAACAACCAAATGATTGAAGTGCAGGTAAAGAAAACCACAGTTTAAATGATAACATTAAAAATAGTGAAAACAAACAAACAAAGGACTAACCACTCCATATCAACGAACTTAAAATGCAGCTAAGAAAATGTAGATAACACAATGGAATAATACCCTAAAGCAGCAGTCACATAAACAGCAAGAGCACAATATGGGAAAAACAAATTTTTTTTATTTTTATGCTTGAAAGCTGCTTTAAAGAAGCAATAAGAAAGCCGTCCCAAACGCAGCCTAAGGCTTCGTTGGGACGGTTTTTTTACTGCTTTCTAAAACAGAGTTTTAATACAAAAATAAAAAAATTTGTATTAAAACTCCGTTTTAGAAATAAAAGAGCCGTCCCAACCGAAGCCTAAGTCATGGATCCTTTTGAAACAAACTATAGGAGCTGTTTATCACTTTTTCAAAGCATATTTGATTTGCGTGTTTTTTTTTTTTTTTGTAAATAAATCAACTTTCTTTAACACAGTAAAAAATAACTTCTAGGTTATTTTTATAAGGCTTCTTTGGGTTCAGGTTTTTTGTCATTATTTTTTCATTATTTTCATTAAATTTTTTAGCTGAAAAATTGTTTTAACAAGTAGAAAAAAAGCTATCCAAAACCAAATTTAATTGTCTTTATTATTTTTAAAATAAAAACCACCCTAGCCTGCCATCTTTGGCTGTTGATCATTGCCCCTACCTTTGGAGAAATTATTACATCCAGTCAAAAACCGAACGGTCTGAATGTATACCGAGTGCTCAATACCGAGTTTTTGGTGACGTGGCGCATGGTTATTGGCCTCTGAACGCGTTCGGTTGACCAGACATAATAATTGCTCCTACCTTTGACACTAAAAAGAAAGACTCATCTTTGTTTTTGCTTTTTTTTTTTTTTTTGTAAGACTCATCTTTGATAGAACTTTACTTTGGCTTCGTTTGGGACGAAATTTATTATTGTTACTTAAAGCAGCTTTCTAGTTTTTGTACTGAAAAGTGTTTTAAGAAACACTAACGCTTTATTTGAGACAACTTTCATACTGTTTTTAAAAACAATTTTTTAGTACAAACATTTCAAATTCAAGAAATTTTTGTGCTCGAAAGCTATTTTAGAAAGCAATAAGAAAATTGTCCCAAATGAAACCTCATTGCTCCTTAAAATAAAGTTTTAGTAAAAAAATAATAATAAAAAATTCGTCCAAAACAAAGACTAAATGCCGTACCAAAGGAAACCTAATACCACATATACTTAAAAAAAAAAATACCAACATCATCAAAGTTAAAAAAAACAAAAGTCAAGCGAGTTTTCTATCGATTTTAAATAGTAAGATTAGTGCTGCATATGATGCAGATTATACTAATCTTAATAGAAATTCAAAAAATAATTTGGACCGTCATGATAGAAGAACATGAAGATCTTCTCCCTTTTTTTTTTTTTTTTTTTTTTGTGGTTAAGAATTACCTGTGTCGCAAAAAGAAATCAGTTTTTTGAAGAGACCAATCTGAGCACCCAAAGACATGTTGGTCCAGGTGACATCGATTCCCCTCTCTCTAAAGAAGCCATTGTTCAGCACCGTGGCTCCAGCGACGGCGAAGTTCACCCCTCGCCGGAAACCTCCGCAATCTCCTCCTCGCAGTCGCAGAGAAGGGGCAGGAAAGGTATCCCCATTGCCTCCGCTGATTATAATTTATCTCGCGTGTTATCAGTCAACAATCATCGAATCCATTCTGTATGATAAATAATTTGCGTACCTATAAAGTCAATTATGAGACGACCATCGGAGAAGCGGCCGGTGGGGCGGCCGAAGAAAGTCTCGCCGTAGGGAAGGCGGCCGGAAAGGCAGTTATCGCCGTTGGAGAGGAGGAGGTTTCCGGTGTCGGTGATGGAGTCACCAAAGCTGAATATGGAAGTATAGCAACTGCCGTGGTTCGTCGGACGGGAAGAGAAGGAGGAGGAAAGCAACAAGAGTGAGGGAAGGATAAAGGGAGAAGAAGGAGGAAGCCATGGACTGTTGAAGATCGGCGCTTTAGGCTTTAAGTAGATTCATTGGGCTTAATTACTCGCACTAAGCTGAAAAAAGAGCAAAATTGAAGGTGCAAGCAAGCATATCCTCACGTTTTTTTTATTTTTAGGAAGATAATTGTGTTTCTTAAATTTTTAATTGTTATTATAATTATTATTATTATTAGTAGTATTTTACAAATATATTACAGAGAAAAATTACATCCAGATAACCGAATATATTTTTTATTAGCAGTTTGATTGTTATTAAATTAGTATTGCATTCAATATTAATGAATTTTACTAATTGTAATGTAAATGTAAGAAAAGTTAAGTCATATCACAATAAAAAAATTTCCAATATTATAATATAACAAAAGCTAAGTCATAGCAAGCTTGTTTATTCGTCGTCGACCGCCACCGGCCGCCACCACTACTCACCACAACTGCCAACGGCCATCGCCGCGGCCCTCCAATCACCACCATTGTCACCTACCTTCCAGCACCACCGCCAGCCGCCTACAGCTACTACTGTTTGCCACTTATCACCACCATCATCGCCGTCATTTCCCGTCATCGACTGTCATTTTTAAACTTTAAATACATTCATTTACTTCAAATTAAACAAAAAAAATCATTCACTTGAATTTACTTTATATTTTACACTAATCCAAACTACTCAAAATATTCCTTTTACACTGTATTCATTTCCTAGCCAGCCAAACAACCCTAAATTACTCAATAATTAGGGTGGTCCCACACATTATTAGTGTTGATCTAATTTTCATTTAAAAATATTAAATTTAAAATGAACTTTGGAGCATTATTTAACAATTTTATCAATAATAATCCAGAAGCTGAGGCCCTATAGTATTTTTCATAATTTAAAATTAAATTGAGATAATATACAAATAACAATCACTTTGGAAAACTGCTTTACAACCATAGTAATAAAGTTATTTTGTCATAGCAACTTTATAATCAATTTTTTAAAACTCTAAAGCAGATCCAAACAGTTTGTGATTTTTCTTTTATTTTTTTATGAAATTATTATTTTTTGTCTAGTTTTTATATTTTGAATTTTATTTTATGCTCCAATCCAACAACTGGATCAAAATTAATCTATTTTTTATATAAATAATGTTATACATCAGTATTTTACATTTATTTTTATTCTTATTATGGACTTATTTCTTCATAGTTTTTTTTTTTTTTTTTTCCTCTCTTTTTATATGAAGAACCATTAAATATATATATTTGTTAGATGTTTGGATTACTCCCTGAAAATTAAATTTATTGATAAATTTGAGTCAGCCTAAAGTAATTATTAATAGGATGCTAATGATTTCCTTAATCAGCTTTATTTCTAAAATAAATATATATTCATATTTTTTATCAAAATATATAATATTCAGCCAATATTATTTTTAATATTTTAAAAAACAATAAAAATTAAATTTAATATATTCATCTTTCTATTTATTCAATATTTTTATTTTCAATGAAAAATATTTGGTAGATATTTGGACGTACATTCTCTAAAGATTTTCTATATAAATCGTGCTCAATTTTTTTATTAATATTTTGTTAAGATTTGAGTCATAATTAAATATAAAATAATTCACTCAAAATTATTTTTAGAATTTGATGGATAATAAAATAAAATTTTAATTTGCCCTTCTTTCATCAATATTTTTAATATCAAATAAAAAACATTATATTTATGATCCATCTAACATCTATATAGTTTTTGTTTAATATTTTTATCATCAAATGTCAAAAAAATCAATTAGATTTTTGATATATTAATCTAACTAATTATTGAATATTTTTATCATACATAAATTTCTAAGATTGTAAATAACTTTTTAACTGTATAAAACTCAATAAAAATCTATATAATAACATAATATAAAGCAAAAAAAAATGAATTCATTAAATGAGTATTTACACTACATCAAAAATCATCTTAGTCGAACACAAATCGCGATGCATATTTGAATAAGAAGCTTTCAAAATTAAATTTTGTATAATTCAAACTCTGATTTTAGTAAACTTTTTTTTTTTTGGAATAATTAACAGTATTTACCCACAGCCACCCCGCTTAGGAAGCGCTTGGCGGCGTAACTACTCCCACGATGAGCCTACTAGCAACCAGCCTCACAGGTGCAGCTGAACTGAAAATCTCAATGATACGAATCCAACTGAACATCTCGACGATGCGAATCCAACGATATCAAAATTGGTCCATTCAAATTCTGAATGAGCCCAAATCAAATATTTAAAGTATAACTAAAATCTTCGGAACTTTAATTGGATGACCAAATGATATCCAAATCACTTAAATTATTCATCGAGTATGTTAATTTATTCACAAATTTAATTTTTATAAAATTAGCTATATTTAATTTGAAGAAATTGAAGATAAATAATCTCTAAGTGGTAGCTCAAAGGTTGTTTTCACCTCCAACAGTCACTCAGCCACCATCTCTTTCTATTTTATAATATTTTGAAATCCGTATTTAATATTTTGAAATCCGAGGAAGTAGTTGCATAGAATTCCACACAGGTCAATTTCAACGAAACGTCTCAATAATGACGTTAACTTTTTTTCCCAATTTTAAATGTATTTATAGAAATAAAAAAATAAATAGAATATTATTTAAAAGGAAATATTATATTAGAAAAAAAGGGATTTGATCTCGGCACTATTTTTTTTCTTCAAATATTTAGATATAAAATTTATAATAATATTAAGGCTTCCTTTGGAATATTTTTCTTTCTATTTTATAAAGCAATTTTTATTATAAAATTTTTTTATATAAGAAAATTTTTTACGAGAAAACTGTTTTAGAAAGCAATAAGAAAGCTGTTCCAAACAAAGGTTAAGAATATGCTTGAGATGATTGTAACTTTTCGTAAAAATAATTATAAAGTTGTTATCAATAAATAAATTTTTTTAAGTTAATGTAAAAAAAAAAGCTTCCTAATACATAAATTTTAAAAATATTTTATTTATCTAAATACTTAAATGTAATTTTTTAAATCTCATTTAAAAGCTTCAAATCAATAAAATTTGAGGCAATAATTGAACTCATTAAACTTTTTTTATTAGGGGGATTTAATACAAATCATAAATTTCTACTATATTTATATATATCTAACTATTAAATTTTAATATTTACATATAAATCATTTTAATATTTAAAATATGTTAAAATACATGACGATTAATATTAATGATATTTTTAATACGATTTAGAGATTTAAATTATTAAAAAAATATAAATAATTAGTAACTAAATACATAATAATTATATTATAATTTTGTAAATTCCCCTTTTATTAGATAGAAAGAAAGTAATTCATATTTATATATTTAAGTGTGTGTTGCGTCCTAGAAAATTCACGGCAGTAGAAAGATAGAGAATTTAACATCCTAGATTTGTATGAACATCAAGCACACATATAGATAAGAGATAGGGGTGTAACGTTCATATGAGACGTCAGAATTTTTACATGGAAACCCTTAAATCTACCAGTGCTGCTGGTTGATTACAAATGAGGCCCTTCCTTGGAGGAGGGCATTAGCTCAAATATACGTTGTAGAAAGCACAATACATAGTTGGAAAATGAAATGATAGTTATTCTCAAAAGAATGCTGGTTTGTTTATTTGGTTAGTATGACAATAGTTAGGTGATGAAGGTAAAAGGGATTATAGTCTGCAAGTGATAGAAGACAGAAGAATAATAGTCGAGCGATGATAGTAAGATGGACCATAGTCAACGGGTGATAGAGATCAGAAGGACTATAGTCGAGGGATGGTCGAAGGGACCGTAGTTGGCAGGCGACGGAGGTCGAAATGATGGTAGTCCGGCGAAGTCAACTTATCCCTAAACTCAAGGTCAGGAAGAAGATAATATGCTGAAGAGATTTCTAACAACTACTGAAAAGCCGGAAGTCCTACAACTGACGATGATTGAGAAGAGATTCGGCTAATGCTGCAAGCTTGAGAAAGCAAAAGAAATCCTTCATTTTTATTCTCTTTCTCCTCCCCCTTTGTGAAGAATGATGGGTATATTTATAGTTTTTTTATAGTGGTATGGATAATAAATAGGGAAGATCAAGGACACGTATGGAGTGTTTCAATAGACGGCCGATACCAACTCACTCAATCGAGGATTGTTTATCAAGCTTTTGAGTGTCTTAGTGATGTCAGAATTCAACGATCTTAGACTCGTTAGATTTGTTTCATCGAGCCGCTCGATTCAATTATAAGCATGTCACATTTCGATATCATTTGACCATCCTATTAATGTTCTGAAACTTTCAAATAAGCTTCGGGCCCTCAATTTAGACCTATTTGGGTTCGGATTAGACCAACTTTGGTGTCATTGGACTCATTTCTTCAAGACATTCAGTTTGTCGGATGCTTCTGAATTTAATTTTATTTTATTCATATTTACATCGAGATTTGTGCCCTATATATATATATATATATATATATATATATATATATATATATATATATATATACACACACAAAGATGTATATGATCAACATCTCCCCTCATTTGACCATCGCAAACTAACATTGATGTCAAACGATCAAATCAATAATAAACAAAATAATGCAACGAAGCTTATGAATGTGAGGGTGGATGTGTATTGTTTGTTGTACCAATCCTTTCAATCAACTCTCCCATCAAATATGCTTGATCCACTACATCTACTCTCTTTGTAAGTGTACTTGATCCTCTATGTTGATTTGGAAATCTTTCTAAATAATGGATAGCCTTGATTTGGAAAGTTCTTATTAGCTAATTATTGCATTAATTAAGAGATATGATTATTAAATTAATTAGAGACTTGATTATTACTTTAATTAGAAGTTTTCATATTTATTGATTGTCTCAAATCTATAATGAGTGTAAGGGCTATTGTAATTATATACACAGGAGACAGAGCTAATTGTAATATGTTTTTATCCACATTATAGTCAAATCAAATCCTCTCTGTGGGCGTAGGCATTTTCGTCGAACCACGTAAATTTTTGTGTTTTTTTTGTTGATTGTGCTTTGATTCTGATTTTGTTTCTGCTGTTTGTAGAACATCTATCCTCTTAATCAGCTCTCCCAACCAATATACTTGTTGCAGACTTGAACATTCAAGACGATATAGAGATGGGCTTATTGTCTTAGCTATGAACGAAGATCTATCACACATACATATAAAGAAAGAGGGGTGCAAGATTCATAAGACATACCATAGGTTTTACGTGGAAACCCCTAAAAACCACGGGGCCTATCATAGTTAATATAATTTAACTAGTGTTTATAGTCGATTACAAATAATGCCCCTCCGTGGGGGGAAGACATTGGCTCAATGTATCATATAGAGCATATTACATAGTTGGGGTTGGAAGAATCCAATGATAAGGGTACCATTCTCTAGAAAACGTTGGCATGTTGATTTGGTTGGCAGAACGACTGAGGTAAGAGGGACCATAGTTGGCGAGTGACGAGGGTCGGAGGGACTGTAGTCGGTGGGCGACAAAGGTAAAAGGGTCAGTATTCAACAGGTGATGGAAATTGGAGGGACGAAAGTCGCTGGGCGATGGAGGTTGGAGAGACTGTTGTTAGCCGGCTATGAAAGTCAAAGGGATTATAGTCAACAGGCGATGGTGGTTGGAGGGACCGTAATCGGCGGGCAATGGAGGTTAGAATGACCATAGTCAACGGGCGACGGTGGTCAGAGGGATTGTAATCAACAGGCGATAAAGATCGAAGGGATTGTAGTCAGCTGGAGACGGTGATCAGAGGGACCATAGCCAGTGGGCGACAAGAGGTCAGAGCGAGGGACTGTAGTCGGCAGGCGAAGTTGGTCGGAGGGGACTTACAGTTGCCACAGTAGTCAGTGGGCGACATCGGCAGATGGCCTGTAGCTGGTAGTTGGCGACTAAGTGGAAGTCTGGTGGCGATCAACAGTTGGGTGGAAGTCCAACGACGGTAGTCTGATGGAAGTCGATGGCTAGGTGGTAGTTTGGCGACGGTCGACGGCTAGGCGGTGGTCCAATAATGATTGAGTGAAAGTCTAGTGGCGGTTGGCGACCGTGCGATTATCTGACGATAGTCGACGGAGGTTCGCCGGCGGTTGTGCTGGAGCTCTTGAAGTCTCATATCTCAGTTCGCTAGTGGCCCGGCCATATCGATCCCGCCATCATAGAACATTTTTAAGTGTTTAAGTTCTTTAATGATGTCAGAATTCAACGATCTTGGGCTCGTTCGATTCGTATTGCCGAGCCACTCAATTCGATTTTAAGTATGCCATGTTTTGATATCATTTTTCATCCAGCTAATGCTTTGAACATTCTGAATAAGATTCAAACTCTTAATTCATACCAATTTGGGCTCAAATTGCACCGATTTTCATGTAGTTATGTTCCTCTCTTCGAGACATTCATTTTGATAAAACTGTTAAAATTAAAAAAAATTGCTAAAATTGAGTTCACACATTCCTGAATTTAATTTTGAAAGTTTCCAACTTGAATATGCCTCAAGATTCATGCACAATCAAGATGATTTTTAGTGACATTTCAATACTCAATCTTCTTAGTCAACTCTCTCATCCAATATAGTCAATCCTCTCAATCAACTTTAATGACCAATATAGTTAGTCCTCTCAGCTAGCTCTTTCAACCAGTTTATCCAATTCTCTTAGCCAACCCTTCTCATGTAGCATACTCGATCCACTTAGATTTCTTTGAAATCTTTGAATATCTTCCGATTTACTTTTTTTTTGGAATATCTCCTTAATATAATTCTTCAATGGACTCTCTTTATATATTTTACAAACATTTTCTTTCATTAATACACCTGATTATTTCTCTTATGTACATTTAAACCTCATGGGTATATATAAGGGTTTTTGGCACTCCATGTATCATCATTTTTTGTACCAACTGGTTCGACTAGCTCAATCACGAACCAGCTTTTCGATCGGTTCAATTTAGATCCAAGTCAATTTTTTATAAACTTCCTCGTTCTAATATAGATCAATTTATAGCATTTGATTTCGATCAGATTGTTTGAAATAAAAAATTTAGATTGAAAGAAAAAATACTTAAATCTATATACTTAAATTTAAGTTGAATGTCTTATAAATATAAGAAGAGAGATTGGTACTTTTTTTTTTTTTTTGCAAGCATGTATATGAATGTGTCATAAATAGAGAAAATAATCAAAATATCATATCATAACATTTCATTTAAAATCATACATAAAATATGAAAAATATTCAATGGTGAGTATCATGATTTAGAATATTGTATACTAAATCAGTTAAAAAATATAAAAATTATTTAATATTTATTATGTCATTCAATTTATTCCTAATTGAACCTTCTTAACCTCTCCTACTAATTCAATCTCCATATCACTTCTCAAACGTCGGAGTCTACTAAATCAAAAGATTATCATATGCCCTATCTAGACAACAAAACCTATCTCCTAAAATTAAAATAAAGATATTCTATGCAGTCACCGAACGGTTCAGAGGTGAATCAGAATACGCTACGTCACCCAGTACTGAGTGATACACAGCAGTGGTACATAACAAAAAAATGACGTGATGCATTCTCATTCGACTATAAATGCTATTTGGTTACAGCACAAAATAATTTCTCCTAAAATTGATAATGCCAATAAATACAAACTATATTGAGTTTGACCCTTTCACTAAAATGGCCATTTCACATCACAAAAGGGTCCACATACAACGACAGAAATATGTCACATGTAAATGTCCAACTTAATAATTTCTCAGTATATTTTCCCTCATTTTAAGCTCATAATTGTAACAATTGTGGCTATTAATGCCTAAACTTATTCTCATTTCTTCCACCTATCTAACAAATCACATTCTTAAGATTTTATTTGAGACATTTTTCTTACGATTTTTAAAAAAAAAAACTTCTAAGTAAAAAAATTAAAATTACTTTTAGAAACAATAAGAAAATTAACCCAAATAAAACTTAAAAAGTATCATTTACAGGTAATAAATTGAACCAAAATTCACCATCCACACCATTATCTATTTCTGAATTATTTTAATAAACTTATTAATTAATAACCAATACTTAATTCCCTAATTAACTAATTTCACTATAATTATTAAGTAGTTAATTAATTAATAGCCAGTCATCCAAACAATTCCTAATTAATGCAATTTCTTGTCATGATTTAATATCTTTCACTTCTAGCTTTTATAATGAATTGTTTTCAACATATAGATTAATTAAACCATAATTGATTGCATTAGTTCAACCATACAATGAGTAACAAAATACAGATTAATTTAATTACCTTCTAAAAAGTAATCAACTATTTAACATTTAATTGAGAAGATGACCAAAATAACTTTTCATTATTAAAAAAATCTCATTTTAATCTCTTAACTTTCAAATTGGACATAAATGATTATATGGAAGGAATAATTTGATTCTCATTTTAAAAATCAATGGACCAAATTATTCAATTGCATCATTTTCTCATGTTTAATTATACTTTCTTCTTAAATCAAATAATCCATACTCAATTTAATAAAAATTTTTTCCTGAGAGTTTAGATCAACATACTGTTTTCCTCATCAATCATACTTCAATCCATCAAATATAATCCACTAATTGTTATCATATCAAGCGAGATTAAGCAGTTAAGAGATAATTATTTACATGAACATAATTATACTATTCTAAATAAAAATTCAGCCAAACAACTCTCAACAGCTAATCTATCAACCTACCATCTGAAACCCCTATAATTCAATAAAATAAAAATTCCTACAATAGATGTAAGAAGATGTACTGACTAACAAATACAAACTACACTCACTCCACAATCGACTTCGCCATTTCAATATAGTTAAGAAGAAGCAAAATCCATAACCCATCAAAAGATTGTTGGCGATGACTAAGGAAATTAAATGGTCAGTTCTACAGGAGAGAACTTACAGCGGCTTCTTTTTTTCTTAATGGATTAAGAATTTGAGTAAAGATCTTCGAATCCAAAGTCATCTCCTATATGATATCTGTAAAGGTCAATAAAAAGAAAAGGTATTTAGTAGCATTAATAGGATCTGGACGAAGTACAGCAAATACAGAGTACAACCGAGAAATTTTAGCAATATTAAGCCAGAATTCCTTAATAAATGTCAGCATTCTCTTTACTAATGCCAGACTACTTCGAATCTATTGATGAATCTAACACAATTTTGGCTTCATTTGGAACAGCTTTCTTACTTGTTTTCACAGCAGTTTATTCCTATAAGAATATATTGAAAGCAATGAAAAAAAAATGATAGAAAGCTATTCCAACAAAAGCCTCTATATCACTTTCCGAATACAATTTCTAATTTCAAATGAGCCCTCACAAGGAGAAATTATTCTGTGCGGACACCAAACCGTCCAGAGGCGAATCAGAATATGTCACATCACTCGGTACACAGCAAAAAAAGTGACGTATCGCGTTATGATTTGCCTCCGGACAGCATCCACGAGAATAATTTTACCCCTTTTACAAGATAGGAGTATATATCGCACCATCCAAACAGCACCAATATCACAAGTGAAATTAACAAATCAAGCGTGGTACAGACTGTTGCTTTCCCCATTTTGATATTTCATGATTAGTGCAGCAAATTTATACCAACTAATAACCCTTTAATTGCATCTCACCCTTCTGTTTAACCAAATGAATTACAAAGTATAAGCATATATCACATTCCAATTAACGCATTAAGGTTGGTACTAGAACAGTATGGTTTCATAAACCCCATACATTCATTGAATCAGAACACTTGGTCTGGCTGAGAAAAATAGATCTAGAAACATAAACATAAGTACATTTACATAAATAGCCCATTAAGACACTCAAAAGGCATGCTTCGCTTTATAGCCCACACTAATATTACAAAAGATACAAACATCGACAAAAAAAAGATAAGCCTTAAAACAAAACCTTCAACATGCAAAATTCATGTTCCACATGGTAGAAGACCAAGCCTTTAAACATGAAGTGCAACTATATTTACAATATTAACACACAAATCCAAGGAAAACTCAGCAAAGTTTACTAGCTACCAAAGCTGCAAATTTGAAAACTAGAAACAGAAAATAGTTCAACAAGCTCTTTAAATTAGGACTGTAGGAAAACCAGACAACAGGGTGGTTGCAATGGAACCCGGCCATGCACCTAATGCACTTTGTCGGAACAATAAAGTGACAGAAAAAAAAAATCATTATATTCATTCTTGGATCTATTGTTCAGAGTGATGGTGAAATAGATGGGGATATTATCAGCAGAATTCAAGTTGGATGGTTGAAGTCAAGTTGGATGGTTGAAGTGCATGAATGCATTGGGCTTGTTCTGTGATAGAAAAGTACAACACCTCAAACTTAAGGGGAAATTCTATAAGATTGTGGTGAGGTCTGCAATGCTTTATGGTACCGAATGTTGGCCATTAAAAGAGAAGCATTATACTAAGTGTGGCAGAGATGAGGACGCTCGGGTGGATGAGTGGCTTTATCCTTTATAGAGATAGGATACGAAATGAGCATATACGTGAAAAGGTTGGAGTAGCTCCAGTAGAAGATAAGATTAGAGAGAGTCTCCTTAGATGGTTTGGACACATAAAACGGCGGCCTTCCGATGACCCGATTAGGAAAGTAAAGGTATTAGATTTGACTTATGTTAAGAAAGATAGAGGCGGACCTAAAAAAGACTTGGTTAGAAAATATTATGAATGACCTTTTTTATTAGATTTAAATGAAAAATTGACTTTTCATAGGACACAACGG
The DNA here is from genome assembly GCA_022539455.1 of Dendrobium nobile. Classification (NCBI taxonomy): domain Eukaryota; kingdom Viridiplantae; phylum Streptophyta; class Magnoliopsida; order Asparagales; family Orchidaceae; genus Dendrobium; species Dendrobium nobile. The sequence continues at coordinate 9,679,361 of CM039735.1, forward strand.
AGAAAAAGGATTCATATAGCCGACCCCACGTAATGGGATAAATGCTTGATGTTGTTGTTGTTGTTGTTGTTGTTGTTGTTGTATTATATTCATTCTTATTTTTTGGTGTAAGAGGTTAGTGCAAAGAAAATGACACCTTATGGAAATCTCAAACTCATTTGATAAAAGCGGTTAGGACTGCAGAATACGCGCATCCACATGGAACCTATACTGGTATATGTAAGGATTTGTGTTTTTGAAAACAGAGGGGGTGTGTAGGGAAACATAATAGTGAAGTTCAATATAGTCAGCGCAATAACTTAAACATAAATCATGTTTTCAATTGTTTCCCCATATCTAAATTTAATTGACTGCACTCTGCATGAATTGAGATGGATAACAAACTTTCGCCTATACATTTAAGAATTATGTAACTGCGTTTGATCTGAGCTTGCCGTGTATTTCATAACTGGATGATACCGTCAGGATGGACTAGCCAGACTTTTGCCTATAACATGAAACTATTAGGTTGGTTCCTGAAACAACCCAGCCGGCCCCATATGGGCCAGCCGTAATCTACAGGAGGCGCGTCAAACTGCCTCCCATATTGCAGCCCAAGCAATAGGAGCCCACGCCCTATTTGATTGCCGCCCATTAATAGTGGGGTCCACTATTTGATTTAATCTATTTTTAGCAAGGGAATTAATCTATTTGATTTAATCTATTTTTGATAAGGGGATTAATCTATTTGATTTAATCTATTTTTTATAAGGGAATTAATCTATTTGATTTAATCTATTTTTGGCAGGAGTTGGGTAGCTAAGTCTATAAATAGGCATGAGAGGGAAGGGATAGGGCATGCTGAATATTGTTTTCTCTTGGAGTCTCTTGGGTGTCTTGGGCTCTAGACTTGGTGTCTAGATATTGGGAGAGAACGATCCTCCTCTCGAATAGAGTATCAAATATATCTTTTCTTATGTTGGCTTTGCTTTGAGTATTTAATAAAAATCTACGGTTATTTTGGGTTGTTTCATTATCGTTTTTGTGTCTTCTCGCTGTTTTTACCATTTTCTTGGTAGGGTTGCTTGCGAACTCAAGTACATCCGATAAGATTACTTGCGAACTCGAGTATTTCCTATCAGAATCACATCACCTACACATTGACATTCTGAATTTTGATGTTTGCTTAGTTGCACTTGATAGTTCTCATTTTACATTAGTTTATTTTTGTCCAAATATGTCCATGATGATATTTCTTATAGAGAACAAATCATGTCAAATGTCTATATTGATCTATTGCAAGCTATATGGTTCGGTTCTCTATTTCCTCCAGTAACTGGTTGTCTAGTTTACTGTTTGTTCTCATCCATCCACTGGTTCTCTGGTTTTATATTTGACTCCATTCTATGGGTGCCATCTGATTCATGTTCTTAATTGTTGAGAAGTGCAATTGTTTACTATGCTAGAGCCAACCATGACTTTCGTTGATTGCACTTGGAGTGAATATTGGGAAGGCTGGGATGGTTGATTTGCAACCTTCTGATTCTATTACCATAGCATAGTTATAGCACTGTTAATTTGCAGCCTTTCAAATCTAGCATTGTAGAAGTTCAGGGAATTGCTGAACAATGTGACCTGTGATTCGGAGTTTGGGATCTTGCGAAGCTACCGATTTTAGGCATTTTCTTTTGTTGCAAGTAGACAAGCTGGGCCTTCCAATGACCCGATTAGAAAAGTTGAAGTATTAGATTTGACTTATGTTAAGAAAGATAGAGATAAAACTAAAAAGGCTTGGTTAGAAAATATTAGAAATGATCTTTATTTATTAGATTTGAATGAGAATTTGACTTTTAACAGGACACATTGGCGAAAAAAGATTCATGTAGCCGACCCCACGTAGTGAGACAAAGGCTTAATGTTGTTGTTGTTGTTGTTGCTTCTCCTTGTATCAGCATGACACCTGGATTAACACTATTATCTTATTTCCATGTTCTTTTCTTTTATATGATTTTTTATAATAGTTTGCATATGTGATTGGATTTCGTCAAATCATGTATAATTTGGATTTCTAATTCTGCTGTGATTTTCAATCATCATGAGGTTTTCATTGATGATAATGAATTTCCTTGTTAAATTTTTGTTTAGGAGATCATTAAATTATTAATTGAGATAAATTCTATCTATTTTGTATTTTCATCAAAAGAGAACTGATATGTCGGTTTTCCCTAGGAACCGACTCAACCTCAGCTTGCGCAGGTGGGGCCAGCACTTGTATACAGGAGGCGGGTCGAACCGCCTCCTTCCTACATCGCCTAAGGGAGGGGCCCATGCCCAATTTGTTTCGATTTAATTAATTCTTTTGAATTAATTAAATACTATCTTATATTAGAAAAGTTGATTTAATTAATTAAAAAGATTTTATATCTTTTGAATTAATTAAATACTATCTTATATTATGAAGTTTTAAGGAGGTGGAGAGAGCTATTTAAAGGGCATGAAGGGGTTAGGGCTAGGCATGCTTTGATTATTGTCTTCTTGTAGTCTCGTTGGCGTTTTGGGCTCTAGACTCTTGTCTAGAGATTTGGGAGAGACAATCCTCCTTTTGAATAGAGGATCAATTGTATCTTTTCTTCTAGCTTTATTTTGCTTTGAGTATTTAATCAAGTTCTATTATTTTCTTGGTTGTTTCATCTCCGATCTTGGGTATTCTCGTAGTTTTTACCAATTTCGCATTAGGGTTGCTTGCGAACTCGAGTAGATCCGATAGGATTACTTGCGAACTCAAGTACTTCCTATCAAATTGGTATCAGAGCAAGTCGTGGGACCGGTGGAGGGCTGATTTCGGCAAATTTCAGCGGCGAATATTTGCACGGAAGAAAGGGGGATTGCTGTTTTTGGAGTTTCAAATCCATAATTTGTGATTTTACAAACTCCGAATTGTGATGGCGGCTAAAAAGGTGGATGCTCTAGAAGAACGACTTGAAGGGGAGATGAATCAAAACAAAACGACGGTGGAGGAAAATCCTCCATGAAAGGACAAGTCGCCGATCTCCGAGACATGATGAAGAAGATGTTAGAGATTCAAAACCAAACGGCGGCGTCCGTGGCAAAAGGAGGGGAAGGAAAAAGTACGAATTCAGAAATTCGTAGGGAGGAATATGAGGTGGAAATCATGGAAGGAGAAAGAAGAAGACCCCATCTGGAGCCTGTCCAGAAGGATGAAAGAGGGGGTGGATATGGGAAATGCCATGAGGGATACTATGGTCGCTAAGGTACTGATTTTGAAGAGAGAAAGGGGGATTTCGAATGGGGTTTGGGCTATGGCAGAGCAAGGGAAGACCGGGAAACATGGGGTGCACCTAGCACTTAGGAGAGGGGAAACTATGAAAGATTCTGGGGCAATGGGAGCGACCATAAGGTGATGAAGTTGAAGATGCCCATATTCGAAGGAGAAGATGCGTATGGGTGGACTTACAAGGTGGAGCGAAACTTCGCTGTCAATGGGCTAACGAAGGAAGAGAAGCTGACCACGGCCGAATTCAAAGACTGCACAATAGAACGCTTCCAAACCGACCGGGAAGGAAATTTTTTATGAGCAGTTCTTTGCTTTGACGCATGAGGGATTAGTGTAGCTGTTTGAGCACCTAGCTAGCAGGGTGGAGCGACTCTCAGATATGGTATTGCAGGGAAATTTTATGAAAGGGTTGAAGGCGGAGATCCAAGCAGCAGTGAAGGTTTTGATTCCCCGTAATTTGGGGGAGGCCATGAAGTTGGCCCAACTTATGGAAAATCAGAGGAATTTGGATAGGGGAGCCAAGAGTAGCAACACCGGGGGCACTTACAGGATGATGACCACTCATCCAGCACCTAAAGGTCCTGCAACAGGAGGGAGTCGAGAGGCCACCAAGGAGAAGACAGGAGGAAGAAGCGGGGGAAATTTCAAGCAGCTGATGGAGAAAGAGATGCAAGAGAAGAGGGCTAAAGGGTTGTGCTTCAAGTGCGATGAAAAGTACATGTCAGAGCATCGGTGCAAGGACTGAACTCTTCAAGTTCTCACCGTCTGTGATGACGAGGAAATTGAGGGAGGTGAGGAGGAGAAAGAGGAGGAAATGGAGGAGAATCTACACTTGGATCTGGCTGAGATTTCCCTGTACTCAGTGGTAGGATTCACTACAAATCACACCATGAAGGTGAAGGGAGAGAGAGGACAGGGAGGTTGTGGTGCTGATTGATAGTGGGGCTACTCACAATTTCATTTTCACCCAGGTTGTCGACCAACTGGGAGTAAGATTGGTGAACACTGGCTGTTACAGAGTAAAGATGGGTACGGGGAAGGTGGAGAAATACCAGGGGATTTGCAAAGGAGTGTGACTGACGATCCAGGGGATACAGGTGAGGGAAGCCTTTCTTCTGCTAGAGCTTGGGAGCACAGACGTCATCCTGGAGATAAAATGGCTGCAAACTTTGAGAGACACCAAAGTGAATTGGGGAGCGCTCACGATGGAGTTGACGGTGGATGGAAGGAATGTAGTGATTAAGGGAGATGCGGGGCTTTCCAAATCCCTGGTTTCTCTTAAAACGATGGTGAGGGACATCCAGTTTGCATGCGGGTATTTGGTGTAGTTGCATAGTTTGGAGGGAGCGAGATTGGATGAGGGAGGAGACATACCCCTCTCAATTCAACCACTGATTCAGCAGTTCCAAAAGGTGTTTCAGCCACCTCAAGGATTGCCACCGCAGAGGGAGCAGGAGCATGCCATAGAGTTGGAAGGAGTGGCACCCATCAGTGTTCGGCCTTCTCGTTACCCGCAGTTCCAGAAGGATGAAATAAAAATGTTGATTAGAGAAATGTTGGGGGCAGAGATCATCAGACCTAGCATCAGTCCTTTTTCTAACCCCGTTTATTGGTGAAAAAGAAGGATGGCAGCTAGCGTTTCTGTGTGGACTACAGAGCACTTAACAAGGAAACTGTACCTGACAAATTTCCTATACCAGTCATTAACGAGCTGCTAGATGAATTGAGTGGAACCGTGATCTTCAACAAGATAAACTTGAAATCGGGTTACCATCATATCTGAATGAAGAAAGAGGATGTACCCAAGACGGCCATTAAAACTCATGAAGGACATTATGAGTTCCAGGTGATGCCCTTTGGACTCATCAATGCTCCCGCTACTTTCCAGACCCTTATGAATAAGGTTTTCAAACCTTATCTCAGACGATTTGAATTGATATTCTTTGACGACATCCTAGTCTACAGAAGGACAGAAGAGGAGCACTGTGAGCATTTGAAGAGGCTGTTAGAAGTACTGCAGGAGCACCAGCTGAGGGCTAATTTGAAGAAATACTGCTTTGCACAAACCAGTGTAGAGTACTTGGACCATGTGGTATCAAAAGAAGTTGCAACAGATCAGTCCAAAATTGAAGCAATGCTAAAGTGGCCAGTGCCGAAAAATTTGAAGGAGTTGAGAGGATTCTTAAAAATAACGGGTTACTACAGGAGATTCGTTAAGGGGTACAGCTCCATAGCATGGACACTCACTAAACAATTGAAGAAGGACGGATTCCTATGAGGGGAAGCGGCCACATCAGCATTTGAGAGCTTGAAGAAGGCAATGACTACGGAGCCGGTCCTAGCCTTGCCAGATTTCACTCAGACCTTCATTGTGGAGACAGATGCTTCCAGGTACGGGCTGGGCGCAGTACTGATGCAGAGTCGTAGACCCGTTGTCTATTTCAACCAGGTATTGATTACTAGAGCTCGGCTGAAATCAATTTACGAGAGAGAATTAATGGTCATCATTTTGGCCATCCAGAATTGGCGGCCTTTTACTTGTTTGGGAGGCATTTCATTATCAGGATTGATCAGCGAAGCTTGAAATACCTATTGGAACAGCGGATGGTGACGGAAGAGCATCAACGGTAGTTGTCCAAGTGCTAGGATACGATTTTGAGATTCAGTATAGACCACGGGTTGAGAACGAGGTGGCTGACACTTTGTCCAGATATATGAGGGAGTTACAGATGGTGGCACTGTCCGTTCCTTTGATTCTTGACTAGACGGTCATCAGGAGAGAAAGTGCTAGAAATGAAGAATTGAGAAAGACCAGGTCTGAATTGCCGAAAGAGGAGTGTAGCCATCCAGGGTACTCATTAGAGGGAGACAGACTGCTGTACCATGGAAGATTTGTGATGTCCCGTACCTCGATCCACATCCCAAATTTACTCCAGGAATTTCATGGAAGCGCAGTTGGGGGCCATTCAGGAGTGCAGAATACCTACAAGAGACTAGTGGCCGAGCTTTACTGGAAGGGAATGCATAGAGATGTAGAGGAGATTGTGGCAAGGTGTGAGATGTGTTAGAGGCAAAAATATTTGGCTATGTCGCCAGGGGGTCTACTACAGCCGTTGGCGTTACCAGGACGAGTATGGGAGGAGATATCCATCGATTTCATAGATGAGCTGCCCCGTTCAGAAGGCTTCACAGTGATCTTGGTGGTGGTGAATAGATTGAGCAAGTATGCTCATTTCATCCCCCTCCGGCATCCTTACACCGCGGTGACAGTGGCTTCAGCATTCATTAGAGAAGTGGTCAGATTGGATGGGGTACCAGAAGCGATCGTGTCAGACAGAGATAAGGTGTTCCTCAGTCATTTTTGGAAGGAGTTGTTCAAGTTACAGGGGACAATTCTGAAGAGAAGCACCGCTTGCCACCCACAGACAGATGGCCAAAGAGAGGTGTTCAATAGGAGCCTGGAGACATACCTGAGATGTTTTGTGTCAGAGACACCCAAGCTATAGGCCAAGTGGCTATCTTGGGCAGAGTAATGGTACAACACATATTTTCATTCTGCTTCACAGATGACCCCATTCAAGGTGTTGTACGGATGGGATCCCCAACACTTTGTGCACTTTGGGAGTAGCAGTACCCTAGTGTCGTTAGTAGAGGAGTACTTAGAGGAGAGGGACTGAGTACTAGTGGAGTTGAAGAGGCATTTACTGAGAGCTCAACAAATTATGAATAAACAAACAGATGGACATAGGAAGAACATCCAATTTGAAGTAGGGGAGAGGGTGTTCTTGAAGCTCTGACCGTATAAACAGAAGACAATTGCCAACAGGAGGAACGAAAAGCTGGCTCCAAGGTATTTTGAGCCTTATGAAGTGCTGGAGAAGATTGAGGCGGTAGCATATCGGCTGAAATTATCACCACCAGCAACTATACATTCGGTTTTTCAGGTCTCGTAGTTGAGAAAGGCCATTGGTGACTACACAGCCAGTCCCGAGCTACCAGCAACACTTACTGAGGATTTTGATGTGACTCTGGAACCCTTAGAGCTGGAAGGGGTTCGCCAAAACAAAGATGGAACTAAGGAGGTGTTGATCAAATGGAAGAACCTCCCGGATTATGAGGCCACGTGGGAGCCATATGATAGAATAAAACATCAGTTCCCATGTTTTCACCTTGAGGACAAGGTGATTCTTTAGGAGGGCAAAATTAATATGTCAATTCCCCAGGAACCAACTCAACCTCAGCCGGCCCAGGTGGGGTCGGCACTTGTATACAGGAGGCGGGTTGAACCACCTCCTTCCTACACCGCCTAAGGGAGGGGCCCACGCCCAAATTGTTTGGATTTAATTAATTAAAAAGATTTGGTATCTTTTGAATTAATTAAATACTATCTTATGTTAGGAAAGTGGATTTAATTAATTAAAAATATTTGATATATTTTGAATTAATTAAATACTATCTTATATTATGAAGTTTTTAAGGAGGTGGAGAGGGCTATATAAAGGACATGAAGGGGTTAGGGCTAGGCATGCTTTGGTTATTGTCTTCTTGTAGTCTCATTGGCGTTTTGGGCTCTAGACTCTTGTCTAGAGATTTAGGAGAGACGATCCTCCACTCGAATAGAGGATCAATTTTATCTTTTCTTCTAGCATATTTTGCTTTAAGTATTTAATCATGTTATATTATTTTATTGGTTGTTTCATCTCCGATCTTGGGTATTCTCGTTGTTTTTACCAATTTCGCATTAGGGTTGCTTGCGAACTCAAGTAGATCCGATAGGATTACTTGCGAAACTCAAGTACTTCCTATCAAGAACTTCTATAAATTAAAAGTCAATGAACAGTGAAGTATGATTTTGTGCATGTATGCAACACATCTAAAATTTGCATTAGAAAATAATAGGACACTAAAAGATCATGCAATAGTAGAGAAAAATAATAATGAACAAAACATAACATTAGTTCCTTTCAATAGATTTTTAGTGTGATGACTTCACTATAAATCTTGATTTCAACAATTTCCCCCAAACCCAATTCACTTATTACATTGTCTATAAATTGAGATGGATGGCAAACTTTTGTCTTTGCATTCGTGCATTCCACGTGGACAACAAGGGTTTGATCTGAGGTGTATATCATCACTTATTAACTACATGAAGATGGAGTAGGTAGGTTTTTTCCCATTGCATCAGAATCACATTAACTATCTTAGGACAAAGTTACATCATAGTCCACATTGTTTCCTATGCCCCGATAGACCTCTACCAAAATAGAATATCCACTATGCTAAAGACCAAGGAAGAAATGGAGGATATAGAAACCGAATCTCTAAATCCTGTACTAGTCAATAATCCAATGTTCTTCAAAAAAAGCCATAACAAGAAATTAACCATGAGTAAAAGAGCCAAAAAGAAGTAAATAAGATGGTTATTAGCAATAGATATTCTTAAAGGCCGTTTTTAACAAATCAAACGAAGTAATAAGTGATGATAACTCGTTGGATGCCTGTAGACAGAACATTTTTTTGAAAATGATGTTGTTTACACCCATTTGGTGTGTGAGAATGAAAAAATAAATAAAATGGTGTGTGAGAATGAAATCAACAATTTTGAGAGATTTTGAAAGATATTTGTAGAGTTTAAAGTTCATATTAATTTCAAACTACGTCAAAGAAAATGACTGAAATTGGCAAATTCACCATTTTTCAAATCATGTTTTGAAAATTAAGCAAGCAAATGAGCCATGAGAATAGCTTTCAATATGCAAGACTCCACTGCATACTGAAGCATAGAAGCCAATTATTTATACATTAAAAAAAAAGCAAGTTCTATCATTTAATATATAGAAGATTAGTCAACAAAAAAGGTTTCAAGGAAGTTATAGGTAACAGTTCAAGACTTCTTAGCTACAAAATAAACAAAAATTATAAATAGTCAAGGCCAACAACCAAATGATTTGAAGTGCAGGTAAAGAAAACCACAGTTTAAATGATAACATTAAAAATAGTGAATACAAACAACAAAGGACTAACCACTGCATATCAACGAACTTAAAATTGCAGCTAAGAAAATGTAGATTAACACAATGGAATAATACCCTAAAAGCAGCAGTCACATAAACAGCAAGCACATATAGTGGAAAACGAGAACCAAAAAACAAGTAAAACTAGAGTAAACACCTCCCTTGATAATATGAAAGTAACAATCAACACAGGAGAGACATACCTATTATTGGAAATCAAAGAAATTCACGGCAAGAAAAAAAATCAACAGAAAAAAAAAGGCGGAAATCATTCAATTTTCTAAATGTACATAAACAACACAAAAACAGAAGTAAAGAGATTACAAAATATTCCTAATTTGCCTTAATAGGCTGGGCACGATAACGCAGAAGGCAGAAGAAAGAAGAGTATAAGTAACTAAATGCACTAGGCAAACCAGCAACTTGATACTCCACAATTGGAAAGATATCCTTAAACCTTTGTTGAAAATAATGTTCTAAGTGTTGATGATTATCAGTACCAAGCCCAATAAGCACTTTGTAATTGAGTTTCTTATCAATTCCACTGTTACATTTGATTCAAGAAAGACTCTAAATTACTTATTTTTATCAAGCAAATGGTTTGTTAATATGATAGTGGTTTCAAACGAAGTACATAATCATTGCCAGAAAATTCTACTGGGCAAAGCTAATTGCAACAAAAATAGAATTTAATACATTTGGCTTGATATGCTCCCAGAAGGGCTGTTTTAATCAACATAATCAATGCTTATCAGAATCTTTAAATCAGCCAGAGCTAAATTTGCTACAAATAGTGTGGATTTGTGCGTTCAGCTGACTGATATTGCATAATCGTAATATTGAAACTGCAATGCTTCCCCAAAATATAATGGAGAGACAATAGCATGATTTAAGAGAGGATGCAAACTCTTTATTAAAGGAAAAGATCTACATGCACCTCTACTAATTTACAAGTGAAAGCATAAATAATAACAAAATGCAAAAGCATTCGAAGTTCCCCATCAAAATTCACAAGGCAATATTACTCCATAGTATGGGTGTCAATTTCGGGTCACGGGTCGAGTTCTAAACTGACACAGGTTCAAACGGGTCGACCCTAACCCAACACGAGTAGGTAAACAGGTCGAAAATTCAAACCCGGACCCAACCCGGCGAGTTGCCAGGTTGACCCGACCCGACATGGGAACGCACGGACGCAGGAGCTGACACGGGCGAAGCGGATGCGAGCGGCGGGGCAGGTGCGCAGGGCAAGTGCGCGGGCGCAGCAGGTGCGTGGAGCAGACACACGAGGTAGGTGCGCGACAGCCGCAGGTGCGCAATGCAGGCGCGCGGGGCAAGGTTCGCTGGAAGGCGGGCAGGTCCGCGGAGAGCTGGGCAGGGGGAAGGCATGTCCTCGGGTAGACGAGCAGTCATCTCAAATGGGTTTCCAGGTTGACCCGGCATCCCATCAGGTCAACCCGAACCCGACCCGTTTTGAAAACGGGTCAGGTCTAACCCGAAAATTCCGGGTCGGGGTTTCGTGTCGTGTCAAATATTGACACCCCTACTCCATAGTACAAAATCCAGGACTTACAAAAGTTAGAAAGTACTTCATATCCAGCTTTAAGGCCAAATAAAGCCCAAATAAGATGTTTCAAGGAGACTTATCAAGCTTTGTTAGCATGCATTCTAAAATGAATTCAAAAAATATGGATAAAAACTGAGATTTATAAGGTTGTTCACAATGTAGTTGATGTTAAAGCCAAGGTAAAATACCAAGTTAATAATAGTGATGTCCCCAAAAACCCCAAGAGTATGTACAATCAAGTGACAAGGTCGTAGGAAAAGCATGTAACCTTGCTTTTCATAATAAACCGTACACAACCCTTTCTAATATCAACAAATCAACTGCATAAAGGAAAAGAATGGGAATTTGACTTCATGTGGAATATTTGCAATACAATGTCATAGCACTAACTACAACTCAGTTTACTTCTAGCTGAAGCAAATTATACTGCAAAACACAATTCATCCAAACTGATATGAGGTAGATGTGCATTGCAATGCCATGGCAATAACTAATCTAACTGGAGCAATTTAATAGGTTGATAAAAGACTTAACTAATGTAAAACCTACGCGTTAAAAGTTAGTAGACTAATATTGCAGTTACAAAATCTGAACTACCAACATCAAGCTGCTCATTGAATTTATTGGTCTTTATTCAAGTTTGGATTAACCGTCAATTTGAGTCTAGCAGCAATCAATTGAATTAAAGCTAACCTAATTATCCACTTAAGGGTTAATAGTAGAAATCCAGAATCTGAATATAATCATTTCGAAATAACCCAAACTTACAAACATGAGAAAACCTTTCTTTATATATATATAGCTTTTTTCTTTTTTCTTTTTACTTTGATTTATAAAAAAGAGCCCTACCACATTTTCACAAAAGGCTACAAAACAACTAAAATTTTCAAGTACAACAGCTATTATTGCAAAATAGCATAACAAAAGAAAACTTTAAGATTTTAACGCTTCTTTATCGCTTCATTCCCAGTAAAGCAGAACAAGAAGAATGCTAAAGAGCAATAGAAGTTAACAATTGGAGTCTCCAACTATAGCCCTCACTGATGTCTCAATTTGACCACCACACCCATAGAGTAAATCACAAAGTTATGCATTCAAGGCCTTATCAAAAGTTGATTTTGAGAAATAAGACAAATTTATGCAGCCCATGAACCTTCCAGTGCATCATAAATGCTAAGACAAACAAGATAACTTTTTTTTTTTTTTTGCAAACAAGATAACTGATGGGGACATCAGATTTCGACACGTGTACCATCGCCGACGGAGCAGATCGACGGTTACGATCCAGAGCCTCTACTTTTGAGTTTATAGCTTATGTCATTTTTTTATTAGTTTTTCTGAGTTTGCCCCTGAGGGCATAGTTTGACTTATGTAGCCCCGAGGGCATTGTTGTCTTTTCTTTTCTTTCATTTGGAGCCTCCATATATGAGGCAATATGCATTGTAATTTGTTTTAGTTTTTGATGAAATGAAAATTATCCTCTCTTGTTCTCTTAGTGAGCGCACCCCCCTTTTGATCTCTTAGTGAGTTCAAAGGGCTAACTAGATCTCTCCGTGAGTTCTAGGTTTAATTCTTGCTTGTAGTGTGAAGGAGAAGAAGAGCAGAAATTCGAGGCGAGAAAATCGTGGAAGAAATTCTCAGATTTCCTCTAAATTCCCCTTCCCCTCCACCTTGTGCCGCCTCCCTGGGCCAGCAAAAGCCGCCGGCCACTGGCCTTCCCGCCCAGCCAGGCCGCTGGCCTCACTAGCCATCCCGACCCAGCAAGAAGACCTTCCCGCCGGCCCCAGCCGAGCCTCCCTCCCGCCGGCCCAAAACCCCCACCAGCAGCCGCCGGCCACTCCCGCCCGCCAGCCATCCCCCCCTTGCCGCCGCCCCTATTTCCCTCTTCTTTTTTCAGTTTTCAAATTCTGAATTGTTGGGATTTAATTAGCATTTAATGCTGCCCAAATCACCTCCTTAATTTAAGCCATCAAATAAATTGGTTGGATTTGAAATTCAAATTTAAATTCAATCCAATTAAATGCTTAAGTTAGGAAACCTCCAATTTTACCCAAAACTGAATTGTTAATTTCAGATTTTATTAAATCTGAGATTAATTTCGTGGGCCCCACTTGCTTAATCTATTCTTTCCCCTTCCCTCTCTTGGCCGGCCCCTCCTTGAGCTCTTCCCTCTCTCCTAATCACCCCATTAACTCCACAAATTCAGCCCCTAAATCCTCTCTATTAACCGCCCCCTCCTCCTCATGGATTTAATTTGATTTTCAAATTAAATCCCTCCAATTAAACCCCCAAAACAGCTTCCTGCAGAAAATTCCTGCAGTTTTCTCCTTCCCCACCTTGGCCGAACCATCCCAACCCACCTCCTCTTGGTTGTTTCTCCTCCAACGCCCGAGCCGCCCCTCTCACCCACTTGAGAACATCTCGCGGCAACCTCTCACCATTACCGACAAGAATGAATGGAGGAACCCGAGTGGAATTTCGGGTTTGAGTACGACCGCAACGGAATAGTCGACATTCTCCGTTCACCCTTCTTTGATGTGGGATTCGACTTCGACGACACCCCGGAAGAGTACTTGGACCGGATCTTACCAACTCTCGTGGACTCTATAGACGATCACTTCTCCGTCTATACGTGGATCATCGAAAGCCGTCCACCCGCTCCTCCGAACCCGACTTCCAACCCGGCGACAAGTCCTCTCAAGGTCACCTGTCTACTAGTGGCGTCGCTAAGCCTGCTCACGGTTCTCTTCCGCTAATCTCCACCTCAAATTGAGTGACGGATCCTAAGGTGAAGGGTCTAAATTTTAAATTTGGGGCTTTGGTATTTTAGCTATTTGCAATACTTGATGTTTTTGATGTTATTTTGAAAAGCTTTCAAATCTCGGACTGTGATTTCTTGTTGTTACTCAAGCATTCATATTTTAACTCTTGAACTTCAATTGATTACGCATAAAGTTTTAGTAACAAGCTTGATTCAATATATCATTTAATTTCAAGTGCAATTCTCATGTCATTTCATGATAGTTTCACATCAATAACATTTGCAGAACTAAATCTAGAAAGAGGTCATGTGGAATTTTCAATAGAACTTTTCAAAAAAGGGACTACATAAGGCAACCCAAAATGATGAGGATTAATCCTTTAATATATTTGCAAAACATGTGAAAAAATATACTGAGATCCACCAATAGAACAAACATTGTTTTCTATGACCAAATCACTGTTACAATCATCCCATGTAGATTATATATAGAAAATATGCCAGCATAATATCTGACTCAATTGAAACTCATCGGAGCTTAAGATATTACAATGATTTCAAGCTAGTATGCTCTTCATTTCCATCTCACTCTGGCTGAACAATATGGATGTAGAGCCAATGGCATCAATTTTGCTATGATTCTAACAACCTAAATTTGTCAAGTACCAAACATACGTGAAAATTTACTGTAACTAGTGAGCTAAAACAGTTCCAGCTACAAAAGGTAACTTTTTTTTTTACAATTTAAAGCAATATGGAATCCGCCAGCAGGCGAACGGTGGCGGTGGATGGTCAAGAAAGCACTTGAGCGGTGTAAAGCATTCTTGGGGAGAGAACGCTTTACCTCAAAAATGAACTAAAATGGAATACATTACATTTAGTTTACCTTGGATTTGCTTTTCAACCAACCAAACACCAAAAAGTGAAAAAGTGTTGCATTTACTTTACTTTGCAATCACTTTTCTTCGAACCAAAAAGCCCCTTAGAGAGGTAAAAAATTCAAGGAAAGATTGACATGTTACTTTGAGAAATAACTAAATGGAGCATTAAGGAAAAAAATTATTTGTAAAAGTATAATAAGGATTAAAGATTGTGCTAACAATGTAGGAATCAAAATTATAAGTTGTATAATGAATCTATGGGATAAAGTAATGAGCATATTCTTAAAAAAAATTACATTAATTTTGGAGAACAAACTTAGTTTCATTTTGATGTGCATTAAGGTAGAAATATGTATGTCAAAAGTATGTTAATGCTATTAAATATATGTATAATAGAACACTAACTAATGCTAGAAATAATTGTGCAATAACAAGGAATTTCAAATTATTATAGGTTTACAACAACAATAAGTATTAAGTGAATACCTTTTTGTATTTATTATGCAAAAACTTATAAAAAAATATTCAAAGCAAAGTATCTTGGTATATGTTTTTAAAAAAGATATAATTCTAATTGATAAAATATTCAATAAAATAAGTGAGATTTTCTGCCAAGTGATGAAATACATGCAAGATAGAAAGCTTTGAATGAGTAAAACAAAGACTGAGATTACAACAACAACAACATCATGATTTTATCTCACTATGTGGGGTCAGCCACATGAATCTTTTTTCTCCATTGTGTCATGTTAAGAATCAAATTCTCATTTAAATCTAATTAAAAAAGTCATTTCTAATACTTTCTAACCGATCTATCACAATCTTTCTTAAAATAGGTCAAATCTAATACATCAACTCTCCTAACCAGGTCATTAGAAGGCTGACACTTTATGTGACCAAACCATCTAAGGCTACTCTCTAATCTTATTTGCAATTGGAACTACACCAACGTTTTTACATATATACACGTTTTGCATTCTATCTCTAAGAGTAAAGTCATTCATCCACCTGCGCATCCTAAACTCTGAAAGAGTAACATAATTTTATGCTTCTCTTTTAGTGGTCAACATTTTGTGCCAGATAGCATTGTAGGTTTCACCACCATCTTTATAAGATTTTCCCTTAAATTTGAGGGGGACTTTTCTATCACATAGAAGGCCCAATGCATTCCTCCACTTAAACCATCCAATAAACCCGAGATATCTAAAACATGAATTCTTTTTAATGACTTGATTGCCCAAAGTCACAATCCCTTAACTAGATGTATTACTACTAAAATTACACTTCATATATTCAGCTTTAGATCTACTCAAATGAAAACCTTTAAACTCTAAAGTTGTGATATGCCAGGAGGCTCATATTGTGGGGAGGTGGTGGGGTGGCTGACCACTCTGGTAGGCATTTCAAGGCAAGGGGAGTGGGCAATCAGAGATGGAGGGGGTTGACCCGAGCCGTGGCGATTAGGTTATGCAAGAACGATAGAAGAAAGATGAGAGTCCCACCATCAATAGACAGGGGGGGGGACAATTGGAGGGAGAGGCTAGGACGAGAAAGTTGAAGATATCGATATTTAAGGGGAGGAGGTGGGTGTACCGGGTGGAGATGGATGCATCAGGATATGCAGGAGTATCGAACCATAGTGTATTTCAACCAGGTGCTCACAACCAAGGCAAGGCTCAAGTCCATATACTAGAGTGAGTTGATAGTGTTTGTCTTGCCATCTAAAAGTAGCGACCCTATCTGTTAGGGCGACACTTTACGTCATGACAGACAAGAGGAGTCTAAAGTTTCTGCTAGAGCAGAAGATGGTGACTGAGGAGCATCAGAGGTGGTTATCCAAATTACTTGGATATAATCGCCCAGGATTAGACAGTTCTCATCCTTCAACTTTGGGGACAAGGTGCTTTTTTATTTTTATTTTTTTTTTGGGGGGGGGGGGGGGAGGGGGCAGTATTGATATGCCAGGGGTTCATCTTGAGGGGCCTAGGGGAGTTAATATTCTCTATGCAAGGAGAAATAATTTGAAAAGTTTATTTAGGGAAAGATGACTGATTTGAATTTAAATTCGGTAGGTAATTAGGAAAGGTTTATTTAAGGAAAGATGTTATATTTAAATTTAGATTTGGGAGGGAATTATGAAGATTTTATTTAGAGAAATATGGCTAATTTGAATTCAAATTTAGGAGAGAAATATGATTGTTTATTTAAGGGAAATTACATTGTTTTATTTGGGGGATGCAAATTATTTTATGTAGTATTTATCTTTGTGAGTTTCCTAGCGACGCCTAGGCTTTGTGGGAGAAACGATCTATCCCTCGAATAGTAGATCACTTATATCTTTCTTTTTTGTTGAAGATGAAGAGATAATAAAAAATTAACCCCTGTTTTCGTATTCCTATCGCTCTTACTTGCTTACTCTGTTGTGTTTACTTCCAAGATGCATCAAGTTGACCTCCATAATTCAAGTTTGCCTTCAACTCCCTCTCTAGTCTTATCAACAAGAAGAATATCATCATCACCTCTTGCATATGTCCAGTAAGAACATCCAACGCCTAAAGCAAAAAGATATGGGCTTAAAGCTGATCCTTGATGTAATCAAATTGAAATAGAAAAATACTTAGTCAAATGTTACGCTTGGACCGGTCCCAGCTGGACCGGTCCGGTTCTACGCCCGGCGGTCCAAAGTCGGGCGGAACCCGTTCACAGAAACGGCGGAAGAAGAGGCGGGCTAGGAGGATTTTGAGCGTTTCGTTGGAGGGAAATTTTGAATGAGGAGGGTGTTTATGTAATTTGTATCTTTCCTTTTGCTTTAATTAGGGAGATGGGGGGGTGGGTGGGGGGGGGGGGGGGGAATTAGGGTTATCTTGAATTTGAATCTTCATTTGAGATCTAGGTTTTGGTGTTCTTGGGCTCTAGGCTACGGCTAGAGATTTGGAGAGTTTTTCCTTCCTCTCGAATTGAAGGAAAATTGTATCTTGCTTGTTGTTTGCAACTACTAGTGGAATACAATCATTTGCAATTGTTTTCATCCATTTTCCATCAGTTTTTCTTCAGTTTTCCACTGTTTTCACTGTGTTCCTGAGCCGGACAGCAATTTGCTTGGAGAGTTGTTGCAAGAAGTGCATAGAAAATACTTGATTTCAAGTATTTCCTATCAAATTGGTATCAGAGCATCGATTTGGGACCATCGGCGGCTGAAAACCTGAAATTTCAGCGGGTTTTTGGCATTCGAAAGAAGATTTCTTGTGATTCGTAGAAAGAAAAATGGCTGGAAAGAAGATTGAAGTCCTAGAAGGCGAATTTGGCCAATTAAAATCAGATTTGGAGGAAAAATTCCTTGAAATCACCGCCAATAATGAAAGGTTAGATGGAAAGTTCACGGCTATAGAAGAGATGATGAAGAAATTACTTGAGATGAAGACTAATCCGTCGACGTCGGAAGCAAGAGAGACTACCGGAGACCACGGCGTAGGAGGAAATCCAAACTCGCGTAGGGGGAGGATGAATCAGGATGTAGAGATCCTTGAGGGAGACGACGACATGCCACCTCTAGAGCCACTTTCTAGAGAGGAGATGAGCATGGGAAATGATCGTCAAGGTGTTGATTTTGAAGGCAGGAGGGGGGAATATGAGGGAAGTGCAGATTTTGGCGATAGAAGAGAAGAATATCAGCGTCGAGGTGCTGAATTTCAGCGTCGATGTGCTGATTTTGAAAGGGGAAGAGAGGAATATGACGACGGACTCGGATACCAACGTCAGAGGGAGGACCGGGACACTTGGGGAGCACCTCATCTTCGAGGAATGGGAGGTTATGGAGAGTAGCGGGGTAACGGAAGGGATCCGAAGGTGAGGAAGTTGAAGATGCCCATCTTTGAGGGGGAAGATGGCCATGGCTGGATATACAAGGTGGAGCGTTACTTTGCTGTCAACGGGTTGACAGACGATGAGAAGCTAACGGCGGCAGGATTGTGTCTGGAGGGGAAGGCGTTGGCCTGGTATCAGTGGCGAGACAGGAGAGAGCCTATCAGGAATTGGAGAGAGTTCAAGGATTGTTTATTAGAGCGTTTCCGAGCCGATGGGGGAGGAGACTTCTATGAGCAGTTCTTTGCTCTGACTCAGGAGGGGACCGTGGTGACTATCGGGACAGATTCGAGTATTTGGCTAGCCATTTGAAATTCCCCTCACAGAATCAGCCCTAGAGGGGAATTTCATGAAGGGGCTCAAACCGGAGATATGAATAGCTGTCAGAGTGTTGGAGCCAAGGAATTTAGGCAAGGCTATGGAGCTTGCACAATTGGTGGAAGATCAGAAGAAATCAAAAAGAGGAGCTCGAGGCAACTACTCAGGGGGATCGTACAAGATGACTACTGCGGTATTACCCTCCAAAGGGGTAGCGCCAAGTGGTCAGAAGGAAGCACCCAAGGAAAAGACTGGAGGAGGAAATGGGGGACAGTTCAAAAGGCTGATCGAAAAAGAAATGCAGGACAAGAGAGCAAAGGGGTTTTGCTTTAGATGCGATGAGAAGTACATGTCGGGGCACAGGTGCAAGGACCGATCTCTTCAGGTTCTCCTCGTTTGTGAAGATGAGGAATACGAAGAGAGAGATGTAAATGACCCGGAGGTGGAGGATGAGAAGTTGCATCTGGATGTAGCAGAAGTCTCTCTGAACTCAGCAGAGGAACTCACTTCGAGTCACACTATGAAGGTGAAAGGAGAGATCTCTGGTCGCGAGGTTGAGGTGTTGATAGACAGTGGAGCGACACAATTTCATTTCCACCCAGATTGTCGATGCGATGGGGATGGAGCTAGTGGATACCGGAGGTAACAAGGTAATGATGGGCACCGGAAAGGTGGAGATGGGTCGAGGTGTCTGCCGATGAGTAGTATTGAAGATTCAAGGGATCCAGGTAAATGAAGACTTCCTTCCCTTGGAATTAGGGAGTACGGATGTCATCCTTGGGATGAAATGGCTGCAAACACTGGGAGAGACCAAAATCAATTGGGGAACACTAAGGATGGAGATGGTGGTTGGGGGCAGGAAGAGGACGATTCAGGGTGATTCCGGGCTGACCAAGACAGGGGTTTCTCTCAAATCCCTCATCAGAACCATTCGTGAGAAAGGAGGAGGCTTCTTAGTAGAGTTGCACCGCCTGGAAGGAGTCAGATTGGAGGAAGGTAATGTTCCCTCTGCAGTATAACCACTCATACACCAGTTCAGCGAAGTCTTTCAACCACCCCAGGGGTTACCTCCTCAGAGAGAGTTGGAGCATGCCATTACTCTGAAAGAAGGTGAGACTCCGATCAGCGTCCGTCCTTACCGCTATCCCCAGATTCAGAAAGATGAGATTGAAAAGCTGATCCGGGAAATGCTGGAGGCAGAGATTATCAGACCCAGCAACAGCCATTTTTCTAGTCCAGTCATCCTAGTCAAGAAGAAGAACGGGAGACGGAGATTTTGTGTGTATTACAGGGCTCTGAATAAAGGCACTGTACCAGACAACTTCCCAATTCCTGTGATTGATGAGCTATTGGACGAGCTACATGGTGCAGTGATGTTCTCTAAGCTAGATCTAAAATCTGGATACCACCAGATCAGGATGAAGGAGGCTGATGTTCCAAAGACAGCGTTCAGGGCTCATGAAGGGCACTATGAATTTCTGGTAATGCCCTTTGGATTGACTCACGCTCCTGCAATATTTCAATCCTTGATGAATCCAGGGTATTCAAGCAGCACCTTAGGAAGTTCGTCCTAGTCTTTTTCGATGACATCCTGGTGTACAGCAAGACTGTGGAGGAGCACTGGGAGCATTTGAGAGTGGTATTGGAAGTGCTTCAGGAGTACCAGTTGAAAGCCAACCTGAAGAAGTGCAGTTTTGCTCAGGCAAGTATGGAGTACTTGGGACATGTGGTATCTCAAGGAGTAGCAGCGGATCAAACTAAAATCGAGGCAATGCAGAAATGGCCGCTACCTAGGAACCTCAGGGAATTGAGGAGTTTTCTAGGATTGACTGGATACTACAGGAAGTTCGTGAAGGGATATAGTACCATTGTCTGGCCTTTGACTGAGCAGCTAAAGAAGGATAATTTTTGCTGGGGAGAGGCGGCCACCAAGGCATTCGAGAGGTTGAAAGAGACCATGACGACGGTCCCTGTTCTAGCTCTTCCAGACTTTGATCAGGCTTTTGTAGTAGAGACAGATGCCTCAGGATATGGGCTGGGGGAGGTGTTGATGCAGAATCACAGGCCAGTAGCGTACTTCAGTCAAGTGCTTTCAGCCGGAGCTAGATTGAAGTCAGTGTATGAAAGAGAGTTGATGGCCATTGTTTTAGCAATCCAAAAGTGGCGGCCATATCTCTTGGGAAGACACTTCATTGTACGGACTGATCAGAGGAGCTTGAAGTATTTGTTAGAGCAAAGGATGGTGACCGAAGAGCATCAGAGGTGGTTATCCAAACTATTAGGCTATGATTTTGAGATCCAATATAAGCCAGGTTTGGAGAATAAGGCAGCCGATGCTTTATCCAGATGCGTTGGGGAGATTCAGGAGTTGGTTGTGTCAGCGCCATTGATAGTAGACTGGGGGGCCATCAAAGAAGAAAGTATGCTGAACGAGGAGCTGAGGAAGATCAGGGAGGATCTGGAGAAAGACAGGAGTAGTCATCCTGGTTACTACATTGAAGGGGGGAGACTATTGTATCAGGGGAGGTTCGTGATGCCACGAACTTCCATACACATTCCCATCTGTTGCAGGAATTTCATGGCAGCTCAATTGGAGGTCACTCAGGAGTTCAGAAGACATATCGGAGGCTGGCAACATAACTTTATTGGAAGGGGATGCATAAAGATGTGGAGGAGATGGTGGCGTGTTGTGAGGTCTGCCAAAGAAACAAATACATGGCCATGGCTTCAGGAGGTTTACTACAACCATTGGCACTTCCAAACAGAGTTTGAGAGAAAGTGTCCATGGATTTCATCGATGGCTTACCCAGGTCAGAAGGATTCACGGTGATACTGGTAGTGGTGGACCGGCTGAGCAAATATGCACACTTCATTCCACTCAGACACCCCTACACTGCAGTGACAGTAGCTTCAGCATTCATCAGGGAAGTGATCAGACTGCACGGAGTACCAGAGGCGATCGTATCAAATAGGGACAAGGTGTTCCTCAGCCATTTCTGGAGGGAGTTATTCAGACTGCAGGGAACAGTGCTCAAGAGGAGCACAGCCTACCACCCACAGACGGATGGCCAGACGAAAGTAGTCAACAGGAGCTTGGAGACGTACCTAAGATGCTTTGTTTCAGAGACACCAAAGCTGTGGGCAAAGTGGCTATCCTGGGCTGAGTACTGGTACAACACGTCATTTCACTCGTCTTCACAAATGACTCCATTCAAGGTGTTGTATGGACGGGATCCCCCACACTTGGTACACACTTTGGGAGCAGTAGTACCCCTGTTTCGTCGGTAGAGGAATACTTGGAGGAGAGGGACCGAGTGCTAGAAGAGTTAAAGAGGCATTTGCTGAGGACGCAGCAAATCATGAAGAAGCAAGCAGATGGGCATAGAAAAGGTATCCAGTTTGAGGCAGGGGATAAGGTGTTTTTTAAGCTCCGTCCATACAGGCAGAAGACAGTCGCCAACAAGAGGAATGAAAAGCTGGCTCCAAGGTACTTTGGTCCTTATGAAGTGATGGAAAAGATTGGGGCAGTAGCATATCGACTGAAATTACCCCCATCGGCGTATACACCCGGTTTTTCACATCTCACAGTTGAGAAAGGCCATTGGTGATCACATCACCATTCCCGAGCTGCCGACCACACTTACGGAGGAGTTAGAGGTGATCATGGAACCGTTGGAGCTGAGGGGTGTTCGCAAAAAAGAAGATAAAACTAAGGAAGTGTTGATCCAGTGGAAGAACCTTCCTGACTACGAGGCCACATGGGAGCCATACGAGAGGACGAAACATCAGTTTCATGATTTTCACCTTGAGGACAAGGTGATTCTTTGGGAGGGCGGTAATGTTACGCTTGGACCGGTCCCAGCTGGACCGGTCCGGTTCTATGCCCGGCGATCCAAAGCCGGGCGGAACCCGTTCGCAGAAACAGCGGAAGAAGAGGCGGGCTAGGAGGATTTTGAGCATTTCGTTGGAGGGAAATTTTGAATGAGGAGGGTGTTTATGTAATTTGTATCTTTCCTTTTGCTTTAATTAGGGAGATGGGGTGGGGATTAGGGTTATCTTGAATTTGAATCTTCATTTGAGATTTAGGTTTTGGTGTTCTTGGGCTCTAGGCTACGGCTAGAAATTTGGAGAGTTTTTCCTTCCTCTCGAATTGAAGGAAAATTGTATCTTGCTTGTTGTTTGCAACTACTAGTGGAATACAATCGTTTGCAATTGTTTTCCTACGTTTTCCATCAGTTTTTCTTCAGTTTTCCGCTGTTTTCACTGTGTTCCTGCGCCGGACAGCAATTTGTTTGGAGAGTTGTTGCAAGAAGTGCATAGGAAATACTTGATTTCAAGTATTTCCTATCATCAAACCACCTTATGTTTGAACACAAGTGACAGCTCCTGCATACATATCCTAAATGAATATAAGCATTATTAACTATTTTCTTTTCTAGAACTCTCCAGAGCACTTCTTTTGGAACTTTATCATATGCTTTCTCAAAATTAATAAATATTATATGTAGATCCTCCTCCTCCTCCTCTATATACTTCTTAATCAAACCTCTCAATAAATGTATAGCTTCCATAGTAGACTTAACAGACATAAATTCAAATTGATTTTAAGAAACAAACGTCGTACCTACGCTCAATAACTCTCTCTCTCAGTTTTAACATATGACACATTAGCTTAATTCCTCTATAATTCACACATTCTTGTGCATCAACTTTATTCTTAAAATTAAGAATCAATACACTCCTCCACTTATTTGGCATCTTTTTATTATTCAAAACAATATTAAAATTTTTATTAAACAAAAAATTTCTTCATCTCCTAAATATTTCTAAACTTTATTGGAGTATTATTAGGTCCAACAACTTTCCACACTTAATTTCCTTAAAAGCCTCTCTAACTTTGATTTTCCTATTACTCCGATAAAAATAACAATCTTATTTTCATTTAGGGTGTTAAGGTCACTAAAACAAAGACTGAGAATATGAAATATAATTTTAGTGACATGAAGTTAACAACTACCTTTCAACATTATTAGAATATAAGGCGACTCCTAGGCATGATATATTTAAGTATCTTAATTGCATTATACAAAGGAAAGTAGAAATATATAAGAATATAACTTCTAGTGTAAAGGTTGGATGGTTAAAACGGAAATGTGCCTTAGGAGTTTTGTGTGACAAGAGGGAACTATGGAAGCTTAAAAGTAAATTTTATAAAATCATAATCAGCCCAATGATGTTCTATGGATTCAAGTGTTAGGCTATAAAAAGAATTATTAAAATCTAAGTTGAGAGTAGCAAAATGAGAATGCTAAGATAGACATGTGGCAAAACTAAGAAGAATAAATAAATAATTAAATAATAGAGAAAAGATTATATTGAAATCTATTGAAGATAAGGCCGACCTAAAAAAAGGCTTAGTTGATTTCAACATGTATATCTAAGAATAGAAAATATATGTATTATATGATTAGATAAAACTAGCATTTGAGATTTAGGAAGTAAAACAAGTAGATTTAAGATTACATGGATAGAAGTCATTAGAAATATTTTATGAGTAATAGGTTTAAAACTTGAGAGAACTCAACCAACAACATCAAGCCTTTATCCCACTACATGGGGTTGGCTACATGAATCTTTTTTCTCCATTGTATTCTGTTAAAAGTTAAAATTTCATTTAAATCTAATAAAGAAAGTCATTTCTAATATTTTCTAACTAAGTCTTTTTAGGTCTACCTCTACCTTTCTTAACATTAAGTCAAGTCTAATAAATCTACTCCTAACCGGACCATCGAAAGGCAAACGTTTTATGTGAACAAACCACCTAAGGAGACTCTCTCTAAGCTTATCTACCACTGGAGCTACTCCAACCTTTTTGCATATATACTCGTTTCATATTATGTCTCTAAGAGTTAAGCCATTCATCCACCTGAGCATCCTTATCTTCGTAACACTTAACTTAATATTATGCATGTCTTTTAATGGCTAACATTCCGCGCTATAAAGCATTGCAGGTCTCACCACCATCTTATAAATTTTTTCCTTAAATTTGAGGGGTACATTTCTATCAAACAACAGGCCCGATGCATTCATCCACTTCAACCATCCAACTTGAATTCTATTAATAACATCCCCGTCTATTTCACCATAACTTTGAAAAATAGACCCAAGATACATAAAATGTATACTCTTATTAATAACTTAATCGCCCAAAGTCACAGTTCCCCCACTAGATCTATTACTACTAAAATTACACTCTATGTATCCGGATTTAGAACTACTCAAACGAAAACCTTTAATTTCGAAGGTTGATTTCCGTAGTTCAAGTTTATCTTCAATTGCCTCTCTATTCCTAGCAACCACAAAAGAAAAATGAGGATTCATAACATTGACCAAAATAGTTGAGAAAAGATTAATGAAAATGATGGTGATGATTATGGTTGTGCGTTAAAAACCTTAAACTATAAGTTTCCCTATATTAATTTAAGCTTAGATGAAAATTTGAGTATCTATGCATGTTAATTGTTCTAAAAATTGCACATATGACAACACATGCCAAAGATAATTAAGGTTGTGAGTAAACCACTACACTATAAAAAGTTTGAATTCGACTCAATTAATACTCGTTTAAGTTGATGATTGAACGCGTTTGAACACTTTTTAAAAAGACCAAAGGTTAAACAAAGCAAGTTGGAATGAGTAAAACAAATACTAGGAATATAAAATTAATTTTTAGTAACACGAAGTTAACAATCATCATTAGAATATAAAGAGATACCTAGGTGTATAGTTTGAAAATGAATGCATTATACAAGTAGATATAGATAATAGTATAACTTTTAGTGTTAAAGTTGGATAGTTAAAATGGAGAGGTGCCCATGGAGTTTTGTGTGATAAGAGGAATTCATGAAATCCTAAAGGTAAATTTTATAAATTCACAATTATGCCAATGATGTGGAATAGATCCAAATGCTATACTAAAAACATTAATTAATATCTAAGTTAAGAGAAGAAAAATGATAAAGCTAGCTGTGTAACAAAACTACGAAGAATGAATTAAGTAATAATTTATAGAGAAAAGGTTAGGCTGACATCTATTGCAGATAAGGTCACTAAAAAAACTTAGTTGATTTGAGCATATATAATGCATGATAGAAATATGTCTACTACACGATTAGAGAAAACTAATATAAGAGAATCAAGAAGTAAAAGAGGAAGATCTAAGATTACATAGATAGAAGTTGTTCAAAATATTTTATGAGGAATGAGTTTTACACGAGGTAGATCTAAAGGTTAACTGGATCGAAGTTGTTCAAAATATTTGGTGAAGAAAGAGTTTTACTCTTGAGACAGCACTCAACAAAAGCAAGTGAAAAATGAGGATTCATCATGTTAACATAAATAGTTGAGATAAGGTTAATGATGACAAGATCATGAATCTATTTTTGCAAGAAAAACCCTAAAATATAAGTTGTCTTGTACTGATTCAGGCTTAGATGAAAACTTTAATATCTATACATTTTCATTGTTCTAAAGATCGCACAAATAACAACACATGCAAAAAATGATTAGGGTTGCAAGTACACAAATGCACTAAATGAACAGCTTGAACTGAACTCTATTAATGCACTTAAAAATCAAGCTTATCCAACTCATCTATTTACGTTCAAGAACAACTTATTTGTTTTTCAACAACTTAGCAAAAGCTTGATATAAGCTCGATAATATCTAGTATGTTCAATTAAACTTTGTTTAAATATAACTTCTTAAATGCTTTTTAATAGTGATATATTATGTCTTTGCTTATTAAGCTAGGATATTTATGGCCTTTCTTTTTTCATTTTTATAATATTCTGCACTTCAGCCATTTTAAATCTCTACATTTGCACTCATGTAAGCAGATAATTAGCATCATGTTGAGGAATGTTATGCCTAGTTTACATATCATAATAACATCACATCATAAATCTTATGATTGAATGGTATTAGAAATGTTATGTATGTCAAAAATTTAGAAATCTTCATTGTTATTGAGTTAAATATCCATAATAATGTATAATATTAAATGACAATTTTATTCTAGAATTATTTGTAACCCTTAAAAATAATTACCATGATATAGTTCACTTTGAATGGACGCTTTAAACCTAAAAAATAATATCCATGATGACATGCTTGATGATTTAATTTACTTTGAATGGACGTTGTCAATATTTACATACTCAGAAGCAATTCTGATTTGACAAATACTAGATCAAAAGGACATTTGTTAAGTGAGTCACTTTATATCTTTGAATGAATTTAAATGCTTCTTATTCATATAGATACTTATGATTATTTTGTAGATTTCCATTTTATTTCAAATTAATTAATATGTCATATTAATTTGATACTGTATTATCTTTGTGAATTATCAATTATGAATGACAACTATGAACTTTTTAATTTTTGTTCACTCCTTTGATTAGAATACTTATACTATTTCAAGCTCATTTGATCAGCTTATTTTTCACAATTTTAATGAACAAGTTTGTCAGTGCTTGTTTATGTTGTATGATCACAACAAAGATGGTTCATTACTTATTTATTATCTTTTTCAATTAGTTAGATATTAATTACAAATTTATTGAAATGTTTGTTCATTTTAGACCTATTAAATTATTTATTAATATGATAATCATTTGAGAGTTCGTTTAATACTTATTCAGTTCTGAGCATGTTTATTAGCTTGTTTAAATACTCATTTGATTAATATAGGCAAGCCAAGTACAAGTTAAGCTTGCTCACAAAAAATCCTAAACAAGCCAAGTATTAATATATATGTGAATGTTTGATTTGAACTCTGAGTTAAACTTGAACAACTTATATTATAACAAATCCAACTACAATCCACAATGTAATCAGCTCAATGCGACTTCATTAGAGCTCTAAAGACGATGTAAAAAATGATTGTTCTTAATTTATGTCTATAATAACATAGATTAAAAAGGCGTACCATAATGCACCTAAAAATCGCCTCGAGACTTGCACCTTAATTGTTGAATGAGGCTTAAGCCTTTTTTGCTTGAGGCATATGCCTTGAGGATTTATGCTTCAATGCGATTGAGGTGAACACCTCACATAATAAGAATAAAAATTGTTATTACATGATATTATAACTAATATGGGTTATAATTAGTTTCAGTTTTAATTTTTTAGGTTAGGAGTTGCAGTCCGACTAGAGAGAGAGAGAGAGAGAGGGGGGGGGATTGCAATCAAGCTGTGTGAGCAACTTGCCAATGGGTGTGAGCATGGAGGCTTGAGAACGATGAGCGCTACAAGTGGAGATGGGTGCGAGCATGGAGCGCCGCAAGAGATTGTGAATGAGGGAAAAAGAGTCTACGAGTGGTTGAGCAATCGTGCACATTCACAAGTCGAGTGGATTAAATTTTTTTAACAAAAATTAAATAAAATTCTTTTAAATATTTTGTTTATTTTCTTATAACTATTTTCTTTAACAAATTTTATTTGCATTTTTAATTTATTTTTTTAACTAATGATAAATCAAGTTAATTCATTGGTAGTTTATTACATATTTATGAATTAATTTTAATTTTATTATTTCATTTTTTATTTTGAATTTACACCTCATCTCATTAAGGTAAAATGGCTCAGTTCCCTGTTTTACTTTTTAAAACTTTATATGATTCACCTACGATCCTAATATAAGGTTGTGTTTGGATGCTAAAAATCTGAATGAAAGGAACTTAAAAAAATATAAAAAAAAAACTAAATTAATGTCAAAGGCAGATTAATAATCAATCACTCAATTGTTGAAATTTCATTTTATTTCCTTCACTTTGCTTCAATCCAAACAAAGCCGAACCAAAAATATTGAAATTGTTCAAAAAAATAATAATGAATGCTTACCTCCATCAAAACATCTAATGTTCCGGGTTATCGTACACCATCTGAGCTACTTCTAGAGGAACTTTCGCTATCCGAATCTGCGCATCATTTTTAGTGTAAGTTTCTTTTAAGAAAACTATTAAAGCATGCAAAAGATTATCACAAGCATTTTAAAAAAATGGAATTATAGATAGCTAATACCACTGGATGATGATCCAGAATCACTGCTCGAACTACTCGAACTACTTGATCTGCTTTCATTCTTCCCAACCATTGTTCCTCCAACAGGTGATGAAGACGCAATGATTTTTTCAACAGTCACTGTTTTGGAGAAGAAAGAAAAGCTTCAGATTGGTATACAGAGAAGAAAATGACGGGAAGAATTATGTTACCTGTCTTGCTTTCTCTCGGCATATCTGTGGGTGCAGAATTAGAAACCTGGATAAATAATAATAATAAGTATTTTCTAGCTGGATCAGCTCAACATAAAATATGAGATACACTTCATACCATTCTTTGCTCCCTGTTTTGGGCATGCAGCTCAGGCTTTGCCTTTGAAAGAATGGCAAGTTCTGCCTTTCTTTTAATCTTGCTCAGACTTTTCTTATAATTGGTTACAAACCTATCTAGTTCCCAAAGTGTCTCAGTATCCACACTGTCGATGTCCACCTCAATCTCATCCTCATGTTGGCTTACTGACAGGTTCCTTTTCTTAATTATTTGTACAACCATGTCCAACTTTTCTGAAGGCAGATTTTCTAGGTTATTGCTCAATCTCTGCTTCTCCTCAAATGTCATTTCACGCTTGTTTGGATCCTTGGCCTTGGGCTTCTTTGATACCAGAGGTCGTCCGCTGTGTGTCAACTGCTTCAATGATTTTGTTTTCAAATCTACTGAAAAGGGACTAAGGGTGGAATCCGACCTTTCTAAAGTCTTCTTCATGTCAAGAGGTGGCGGCCTCTTCATTGCTAGTGGAGAATTAAGATAAGCTAAGTCAGCCTCTATTATAGACCATCGCTCCTCGAATACCTGCAGAAGTTGCTCAGCCATGATGTGAACATCCTGCCCCTTTGGATTATAAGTCAGTGCATTGTAGAAGGTGAGTCTCACATCCTCTGCAAACTCCTTGGGAGCCTTGTACCAATTTCTGCTCAATCTGGATTTCACAGTGCCTAGATCCATGGGATGTGTGATAATTTTGTGGTAATCTGGGAGACCAAGAGCCTTGGCATCAACAGGAGTATTGAAAACCCAACCATGATTGTGCTTCATAATCTTCGAAAGCAGCACACCACATTTCTTAAAGGCCTGCTCGTTGATTTTATTTTCCATTGACTGCATTACATTATTGATCCCATTCACCCTTGCCTTCTTGATGGACTCTGGTGGTGGGAGCTTCTCCTTCCCAAGAAGAAAATCTGTATTCTTATAATACTGATTGACCTTTGGGGTTCGCTTCTCCTTCTCCAATATATCAACAATGCCATTATCTCCACCTACTGCAGCTGGAATTGAAACAGTCAATTGGCGGCGAATTGGAGTTGGGGCAGCTGCTGAAGCAGTCTCTGAAAGAGCTGCCGCCCTTTTGATCGGTAAAGAAGCTCCAACATCATTCCCAGAAAGCTGAGACATGTTGTGCCCTGGGGGGGAGGCGATTTTTGCAGTGTCGTTCATGGAAAGTTGCGTCTGCCGGGCTTCCAGTCTCCTTAAAAGAGAACGGACCAGCTCTAGCTCAGAAATAAGCTTCCCACGGAGTTCCCGAACCTCATGCTTTGACTTCAAAGCTAAGTTGATGGCTATTACCCTGTTCTGGTCATTGGGGAGGCGAAGATTGGCGGGCTTGGGGTGGATGCTGGAGGCCACGTAGTCAGAGGCAGTAGATAACTGTTGGGGCACTGCTGGCTGAGGGTTCTCCAGAGACTGCTGCGGTGGTTTTTGCTGCTGGAGAGGGGAATTGATGCCATCGGTGGTCGTGGTTAGGGCTTGCTGCGAAGAAGGGGGCTGGATTTGAGTGAGAGGCAAGGGGTTTTGATTCGGGTTGGGCTTGACGGTTTTGTTGTGGGCTTTTCGGGTGTAAACCTTGTTCTCCACCCAACGCCGCTTCTCACGAGAGCCATCGACGTCGCCTTCTGACAGAGGGCCAGATGCCATACATCAAAGTACGCTATCTCCTTCCCCTTCAAACTCTAGACTAGATCTTCGCAACCAGAAATCAAATTTTGTTATGATTTCTGGGATTCCTAAATCTAAAGAGAAATCGAAAGATATGAGGATCTCCGTCGCGATAAAGGAATTCGAATCCAGAAATGAAAGTAAAAGTATGAGATCGAATGAAAATAAGAGAGACCGGCTAGGGTTTCACTGCACCGACGAAAAACCAAACCTCAACGCTCTCTTTCTTCTAGATGGGTGCGAATCCGGCGTCTGTGAGTGAGTTAGGCAGCACCATAAAGTTCAGCGATGTCCTCCATTAACAACGTACATGGAACTTGTCACAAATTCGCGCCTGTAAAGTTAAACGCGTGGAATATTCTGAACGCTCGATTTCTTCGCTGGAGAACGGTGACGATCTTGTTGTGAACCGAAAGATGATGACAATAAAGGCGAGGGACGGGTGGGACATGGAACCAAGATGGCGTTTCGGACCATGGCTTCACGAGGGTCGGCGACTTGACCGTCCTGAGAAAAAAAAAAAAAACGGAGACGGCGATCGCTACAGTGCCCTAGGGCAAAATTTGTTTCGGAATTTTGTAGATGGTTATTATATGAGCGCAATTGATAAATATACGATTTACTGGCTGTATTAGATGACTTATTATTTTAGGATGAATTGTAAGACGAGCGTGATATAAAAATTAATTGATTATTTATATATAATATTTTTTAAAGTAAATTAATGAATTAAAAAATATCGTGATCTAATTTTATTAAGCTATTCGGATCTAATTTATCTCCTAATATATAAATAAAGAGAAATTTTATATTTTTATCTCTTCTTATGCTTAAATTTAAACAAGTAAAACACTTATGTTTTATTTCAATGTATATAATATTTTTTTTATCGGAATACATCAAAATTCATGTGAATGTTATGAAAGTCAAAGACACGAACTCGAATCAAAATTCAAACATCATATGTGAAGCTATACCCCTTGAATCCCTCATCACCATCGACCATCCCCTTAAGGCTCTATTAACCAAGTTATATCACTCAAAAAGTTTGATTAAATGGTCAATAGATCCAAGTGAGTTTAAATTTTGCTAGAAGTTGTTGATTCAATTAATGCTTAATCACTTGTTGAGTTCCTCATGAATTTCAACTGCCTAACGCTTAAGAGAAAGCTATAAATGGCCATAATTAAACTTAAATAATTTATGTTGATGATGCATCAGGTGAAAATGGGGTAGCAAGAGGTAAAATTTTAAAATCTCCATGAGAATTATCATCACAAGCATCCCTAATAGAATTTCAAGTCACTAATAAATAATCTAAGTACAAGCCTCTCATTGTAAAGCTAAAACTTACTCTAAACTAGAAACCAGACAACGAGTCTTCTATTCGAATTCATAATTGACTACAAGTGAATTAAACGGTGAGCATAAAGTGCAAAATGATATGGTGCAGATATAATTTTTTTAGAGAAAAGACTAAGGCTAGTTAGTTTTAATGCTTCAAAATAACGCAAATTTTTAAAGAGAATAATCAACTCGCTAACTAATTATCGAAATTGGGTAACCCCGATGGGCTATCATACCTAAAGGTTTCATGGCCCCTCATTGAGGAAAGAAAGTAAGAAAGGTAAAGGAGGAGCACTTAATGAGTTGGATGATCCTATTATCAAGAAAAGGTTGCTACTTAGGTCATAGAACCAGGTGATTCAAAATCAAAGCTGCTTAGCACATCATAATTGTTGGTAAGTTGTTTAGAAGATCATTAATCTCTATCAACCAAAGAGGCTTAAAGGAAAGTGAAATAGAGGTGTTCAAGGCAATACACTTTAACGAGTGTGAGTCACTTAGGAGGAATAATACTTGCTAATGAAATTCTTTGATAAAGTTATTTATGGTTGACGCTTCAAAAGTAATCAGAAGAATTCTTAGATATGTATGTACACTACGAAAAGTGTTGCGGCTGAGAATATACGCGATGGTAGAGTAAGAGAATAAAATGACTTAATAATGTACGTATATCTGGCACACCAATAGATAGTCGAAAGAGAGCAAAATACGAGAAGTTTTTTTATGTGAAAAAAACTGAAAAGGGAAAACCACGGGGCCTGGCTTGGACGAGAAAATTCTACTAAATTTGAATGAATTATAAAACTTGATTAGCTCCTTTACTTAGAGATTGTGAAATTATAATAATTTAGAGAGTAGAACAGAAGTCGGGTGATGGTTAACTAAACAAAGTTTGGCAGTAGTTAGAAAAAACTTTGGCAACGATCAACGAAAAGTCGGAAGTCTAGCAATGGTCGATGAACAGGCAGAAGTCCGATAATGGCCGAGAAGAACTTCGAAAGTGGTCGATGAACTAGCGAAAGTCCGATGGTGGTTGACAAACAGGCAGAGGTTTAGCAATGGTCGACGAACAGGCAAAAATCCAGCGGTGGTCGGGAAGAACTATGACGATGTCGACGAATGGGCAGAAGTTCGACAGTGGTCGAGAAGAACTAATGCCGTTGTCGGTGGAAAGAGAGCTCCCTAAGTTTTCTTCTTCTTTTTCCCTTCCCTCATGTGAAGAATGGGGGCCTATTTATAGTTTTTTAGAGTGGCATGCCCCGTAAATATAGAGAACGCTGAGGGGCATGTTGGGTGTATTTCAATGGATGTCTCATTATTGATCGCGTTGATTGTATAGCATTGATTAAACATTTAAGTGTCTTAATGATGTCAAATTTTGGTGATTTTGATCTCGTTGGATTCATCTCGCTCAGCCACTTGACTTGACTATAAGCAAGTCACATTTGAATATTATTTTGTCACGACCCGACCCGACCGGGACGGATCCCGCTCGCACCGGGTCGCGACCGGAACGAACAGAACTGACTGACCAGGATCTGGCTTTGGAATTTGCTTCAGAACTGAATCTTTCAAATATTTCAACTCAAACAGACACACAGACACAGAGCTACTATGAATCATCAAATGCAGCGGAACAAAACATCTATATTTTCTTTTCCTCAAAACAATCATCTACAATTACAGTACATGGCTCAGACAGAAAGAAACAGAACAGAAAAGCCATGACTGTACAAAAATCAAAAGTACAAAACAATACATATACTGATCAGACTCTGAAATCTATTCCTGGACTTCTTTCCCTTTCCCAGAACCTGAAAACCACCATAAAACAAGAGTGAGCTCAACAGCTCAGCAAAGCGACAAACCTCCAATCAAAACTCTCAGAATCCAAAACCAAACTCATTAGACAGAAATCCATACCGAAATCAGAACAGAATTGGACAGATATCAAATCGGACAGATCAGAACGGAACGGATCAAATCAGAACAGATACGGACAGATCAAATCAGACAGAACTGAACGGAACAGATATCAAATCAAATAGAACTGTACGGAAACAGAAGTCGTATCAAATCAGAAACAGAACAGATCAGACATATCACATTAACGGAATCAGAATCGTACAGAAATCAGAAATTCAGATCATATCGGAACATAACAGAATCGCATCAGAATCATATCATACAGATCAGATCAAATCATATATCTTAATTTAGCACATAACAGATAATAGAATGGATTCCCTGACACTGACAGAATCTCAACGGATTCTGGCCCCTTATGCCTCCCTTCCCAGACACTGACAGAATCTCTTGTATTCTGGCCCCTTATGCCTCCCTTTGTGCTCACGGCACCAGAACAGATTTACTTATAGCACCAGAACAGAATTCATTGGATCCGGAACAGAACATATATCAGATTTCAGATTTGAGCTCATTTCAGATTTCCCAGACACTGACTGAATCACTTAGGATCCAGGCCCCTTATAACTCCCTTTTTATAGCATATACAGATAGCATATCAATTCAGAAGAAATCCGGGCAAATCAGAAATCAGACAAAAATCGGGCAGCACAACGGCTGTATAAGGAATTTACACAATTTTTTCCCTGAAAATCACAAATTGCCAAATTTGCACAGAATATAGATAACAACATTTCAGAACATTTATTCTACTGCTCAGCAATTTTTAGACTACACAGAAAAATCCAGTCGACGAAAAACACCGTCGAATCAAAAATACCCGGACAAAAAATCTTCAGAAAATAACCAAAATGTGCACACTCGGCACGTCAACAACATACAAAAAGTTACGCGGTAAAAACTGAACCAATCGAAAAATACGGACGAAAATGCCTCGCCAAAATCAAATCCGAACAGAAAACACCGCCAAACACGACGGTTCTGAAAATTGAAAAATGCGGAATGTGCCTTACCTTGCGTACAGCAATTTCCTGAACAGTCTCGTCGGACAAAAACAGCTCCGCGTCGCCCGAAAATCAACTTTTCCAAAAAGCTTTTCGACTTTCTCTCTCCTCAGAAAAATCAGATATTTTATTTTGATTTTCTCTCTCTTCAAAACGACTGATTTCAGCTTTATAATACACAGATCGGCCCCGCCGATCGCAAGATCGTCCTGGGACGATCAGACCAAATTCGATCGTCCTGGACGGTTCCCAGGACTATTCTCAGGACGATATTTTGAACAGTACAGATCGGCCTGGCCGATGTCCCTATCGGCCCGGACGATATCTACAGGAGTTCATTTCTGGAGCTTCTGAACAGAAATCTGGAACAAACATACCACTGATCATCCCGGGACAATCCAAATCGGCCCGGACGATCCTGGAGCAGATTTTGATATTACATATTTGGTCATCCAATTTAGGCTTTAAATACTCTAAATATGCTTTATGATATTTTTTTGGACCAATTTGGGCTCTGATTGAATTGAATTTCATGTCATTGGGTTTGTCTTTTCGAGACGTTCAGTTTGAATATAAGTTTATTGAAATTGATATGGTCCCAAAATTTAATTTTTAAAGCCTCAACCTCATATTTGCATTAAGATCCATGTCGATAAGATAAATTTTTGATGATGTTTCAAAAAGTGTTCTCATATACAACAATAGCCTTCATATAAGCTACGACGTATCACTATCTCTTATCATTTATTATCTATGGAATAAATCTAATCAGTTTATGTCTTCTCTCCAGCATTAAATAAAAATTCATCCTAATCATGGTTGACTATTTCTCCAATGGAATAGATGCTAAGACACTTGCTAAGATGATTGTCAAGGTTGTCTAAAATATTATAAAGTTAAATATCATATATATGCATGGATTAACTCTTACTATAATAAAAGATAATAAACCATATATCTAAAATAAGGAAATTAAATACATCAGTCGCTCACAGGTTATTCACCTCAAGTTCTTATATGGATGCCACCCTCAAAATAGCGGGCAAGTTGAGGCCAATAAGATTTTTAAAAATCTTATTGGTGAGGCAATGATATGTGGCTCCAGCATTCTTGACTTCAAACGGCATAATCAGATAGTAGCACAATTATTTATCTTTTCAAAAAGTCTTTGCCTCTTCACCCACAATATTCAACTTTATTTAATTATATCTAGAGTAGGCATCTATTAAGCTTAACATTTGATGTCCGGACATAGTATCGATCAATTGGTCAATATGTGGAACTGAAAACTATCCTTTTGACAAGATTTGTTGAGATCTATATAGTCTAGACACATCCTGCAAGCTCCATAATCTTTTCGTACCATAATGACATTTGTCAGCAAGGTGGGGTAGTGCACTTCACGTATAAACCCTAATTCTAATAGTTTATCAACCTCCTGTTTGATTGCTTGCTAGCGATCCAGTATAAAATTCTATTTCTTTTAAATGAATGTCTTGCACATTTGGGTTTACTTTTAGAGAGTTTACAATTACTTCAAGGTCGATCATGGGCATGTCGGTTGAACTCCATACAAATATATCTTAATTTTTACGTAGAAAATATATGAACTTTTTTTCTCTTTGTTTGAGAGCAATGAAACAATCTATATTATTCTCAAAGTGTACTCATATGACATGGGGATACAAGTAAGGTTCTCCATAGGGGAAGCCCTATGAGGTATGTCCTCATTTTGGATATCAAAATCTTTAATGCTTAAGGTCACTAATGGGCATGATTGATCCTACATAAAATAGCAAGATTGTGCTGCTTGCTGATCTCCATATATTATACTGTTCATCGATGGGGTAAGAAGCTTCAGTTTAAGATAAGGGATGGATGTGACAATCCCAAGTAATGATTGGAGGGGCATCGCAGAGATAGCCTTATAGGCCTATTCTAACTTTATAATGAATTGAATTGAGTGAGTATCCTACTGAGAAAATTCTCAAAGTATGATCAGAAGGTTGATCGTTCATTCCACTCGTATAAGTCAATTATCAAACTCATATAATGGACCGAAGGTGGTCTGAATTTTCTCTTTGGCTAAACTTATACTAAGAAAAATTAAGTAAAATATAACATCCACCAAGCTTCCATTATCAACCAAAATTCTCTTAATATTATAACATGGGTCACCAATCCTCGTATTAATCATGAGTGGATCTTGATGTGGGTCTTTACCCCTTCTAAATTAGAGTCATTAAGCACAATAAATAGGTCGATGCGAGACTTTTTTAGTGTTGGTTCCTTGCTTGTTGTGATTAAGACTTGACTCGACAATGAGGGGCCCCTGGCCTGCAAGAATTTAAATCTTACCAATCATTTGACGATTATTCAATGATTATCTTTGTTGATATTTATTTTTCTTCCAGTGGGACGAGCCTTATCTTAAGCAGGTGGATTTTGAATGAAAGCCAAAGATATCCTTATCGGATCATTCTCTCAATTTCAACCTTAAGCTATAAACAAACTTCAGTTGTGTGTCCACGGCAATGGTGGAAGTGGCAGTATTGTTTCTAATTCCAAATGTTAGGTTTTAAAGGATTTGACTGCTTCACATTCTCCTGATCTTAGATGTCCATCAATACATTTGTTCAAGACACATTAAGTGATGTATACTCCTTTTATCGAGCTTTAAGTCCCATCTACGAGGGTTGAGAGGGCAAGTTATAATTTTCTTGCTGAAACTGAGGGTGGAATATTTATTTTGGGTGCATTCTTATGATTATTATTTCTTTGTTCAAATTGCTTCCTACGAGCGTTTATGGCCTCATCTATAAAGATTTAAGATTATACACGATGAATTAGTTAAGCATATAAATGGATTGTGTCTCATATGAGCGTTGAATAAAAAGGGTTAGAATAAAATCCTCCAAGAAAAACTCCTCATAATAACTTGGGATCCACCCCCTGAATTTATCACATCTCAATGGAGAATTGTTAAAAGTACTCTTTAATTGATTCTCCTTCATTCTAGCAAATTCTAAAAATATGATAAGAATCATTAACAATTCTTCAATTGATAATAAATTATTTGATAAATATTTTGACCAAATGACAAACGTGGAAATAGTTTCAACTATAAGAGAATAAAATCATGTTCGAGCTTGCTCTTTGAGGGTAGTTGGAAAAACTTGCCAGATGAATGCATATGAGGCTCGCTAAATATGCATAATGGTTATACATTGATTGATATTCTCATAAGGTTTAGACATCCCTTTGTATGAATCTATGACTTGTAATTTGAAGCCTGACTGAATGGGAGATTGAAGGATGGTATCAATCAGGGTTGATGACTCATGAAAGCCCTGCTGATGAAGAGAAGTCCTTCCACATCTCTGTAACTCTTACCAAACCAACCATAGTAGTTCATTACATAAAGCATTGTGTGGGAGATAAGTAACATGTGGTCAATTTAGGTCTTCAACGATAACTAGAGGAATGTGGGGTGGCGACCAGTGTGAGAAGAATTGGTAGATCTTGTTGTGTCAAAAAGTTCATTATCTTGAAGTGATGGGAGATGCACCCTTGACTAAGGGAGAGGGGGTCTTGCTTAAAATTGCTCAGGTCGAATATCTTCAATTAATAGTAAATTCCGAGGGAGATGAATCTCCTCTTGTTGTGCTAACATCGATTGCTGAGTCTCTAACAGAAGTTGAAGGATCTCATTTTGAGATTCTTTAATCTATTATATATAATCTTCTAGGGAAGGTCCTAAAGAGTTTTTCCAACAAGGTTTCACCCATCAGGATAAAAAGAGGTAGATGATTGACGTCCCTGATTATTAGATTCATGTATGTTGGAGCAGGAAGCTCCCAAGTTGTAATTGTTATGTCTGTTGGCCATTGAAGTCATTCTTAGGATAGTGGGGTTTAGATTCCCATAAATGGTACCAAACTATTGTGGGCTAGAATATTCAGGACTATAAAGAAGGAAAAATTGTGCGTCTTAGCATTGTACGAGTATACATCTCATAAACAAAAATGGTAAAAATACAATAACTTTTTTATGTAGAAAATCCTGAAGGGAAAAACTACGGGGCCATGGCAAGTTGAAATTATTCCAGTAGTGTTTTTATAGATTATAAATGAATAGTTCATCCTTGAGACTAAGGATACCCATATTACAACAATCAACAGTCATGTTGAAATCTTGCTACGAACATGGATCAAATGGAAATCTAATAGCATTTGGTGGACGGGCAAAAATCCTGAGTCAATTGGTGGCTGGGAGGAGTTCAGCAATAGCTGGTGGTTTGGTGAAATTCCTACGATAGTTGGTTGCGGATGGAAGTCCAATGACAGCTGAGGGTTAGGCAAACGTTTAGAGATAGTTTGACTACAATCGATAGCCAGGTGGTGGTCGATGAGAAGGAATATGGTAACAATAGAACTCATATTTATCTCTCTTCGTTCTCTTCCTTTTATTCCTTACTTGGTTTGCCCTTCACTACAAATTGAGGGGTCTATTTATAATTTTTTAAGAGCGGCATAGCCAGTATATAGGAATAAAATTAAGGGCATATTAGGAGTGTTTAAATGGATGGTTGATATTGACTCCCTTATTTATAGACCATTTATCAAGTATTTAAGCATCTTAATATCATTACAATTTAATAATATTAGACTCGTTGGATTTATGTTGTCAAGCTGCTCGATTCGTTTATAAGCATGTTGTGATTGGAAATCAATTAGTCATTCATTTTATGGTATGAACCTTCCAAATGCACTTCGGGTCTTCAATTTGGATGGAATTGGGCACAGATTGGGTCAAGGGTCAAATTTGGTGTCATTGGGTTCGTCTTTTCGAGATGTTCACTTTGATTATAAGTTTATCAAAATCAAATTTCAAAAGCTCCCGTATTTACTTTTGGAAGCTTTTGGCTCAAAATTACTTAGATATTCGTGCCCAATTAAGATAATTTTTTATGATGTATCATTAATATTGGTGCATCCTGAAATATTGACGATGATATAGAAATATAAAGTTTAATGTCTTAGCTTTTTATAAAGATCTAGCACAAATACATATTAAAAATAGTGTGCAACATTTATAAGAGATATTAGAGTTTTTAAGTAGAAAACCCTAAAAAAGGAAAGAAATAAAAAAAATGAGGCGTGGCCTAGTTTGAATGAATCCACTAGTGTTTGAGTCAATTACAAATGAGGTCCTTCCTTTGGGGAAGGCCTTGGCTTGATGTAGTAACTATACATCATATAGAGTGCATTACATTATAGGAATTGGAAGAATTAGTATTGATATATTTATTTGGTCAGCAGGACCACAGTCTGTGGACTACGGAGGTTAGAAAGACTAGTCATATGACACTGGTCGAAAAGACCATAGTCCTTGGGCAAGAAAGTTTGAAAAGATAATTGTCATGTGATAGAGGTCAGATGGACCAAATCAACAAATTTTATAAAGACTATTATCAGGTAATAAAAGTTGGAAAGACCATAGTCGACAAGCAATGGAAATATCGTAATCTAATGATAAAGGTCATATGCATTATAATTGGCAGGCGATAGAGGTCAAAAAGACTGTAGTATAGTGATAGAAGTCGAAAGGATCATAATTGGCGGGAGATGGAGGTTAGAAAGATTGCAATCTGGCAACGAATGTCAGAGGATCGTAGTCGGTTGGCGACAATGGTCAGAAATAACGTTGTTTGGTGATGGAGGTCAGAAGGATCGTAGTCGGTGGGTGACGGTGGTCATAAAGACCATAGTATGGTGACATAGGTTGGAAGGGCTATAATCGACAAGCGAAATAGGTCAGAAAGATTGTAATCTGGCTAAGAAGGTCAGAAGGATAGTAATCGATGGACGACGGAGGTCAGAAAGATCGTAGTCTAGTGATAAAGGTTGGAAGGGCAATAATCGGCAGATGATTCAGGTCAGAAAGACTGTAGTTTTGAGATATATGTTGAAAGAATTATAGTCGGCAGTTGATATAAGTCAAAAAGATAGTAGTCTGGCTATGGTGGTCGGAAATACCATAGTTTGGTGACAGAGGTCAGAAAGACTGTAATTTGATGATGGAGGTCTAAAGGACCGTAATCGGCGGGCGATAGTAGTTTGAAAGATCATAGCCTGATGATGGAGATGGAGGTTAGGAGGACCGTAATCAGCGGACGATTGTGGTTAGAAAGATCATTGTATAGTGATTGAGGTCGAAAGGACTTTAGTTGGAAGAACCGTAGTCGACGGGCGGCAATGGGCAGAAAAACCATTGTTTAGTGACGAAGGTCAAAATAACCACAATTTGTCAATGAAGATGGACCGTAGTCATAGTCGACAGGTGAAGGTTGTGGAAAAAACTTTAGTTTGGCGACAATTGT
This sequence comes from Dendrobium nobile, assembly GCA_022539455.1. Taxonomy (NCBI): domain Eukaryota; kingdom Viridiplantae; phylum Streptophyta; class Magnoliopsida; order Asparagales; family Orchidaceae; genus Dendrobium; species Dendrobium nobile. Next base: position 9,720,756 of record CM039735.1, read on the forward strand.
CGGGAGGAGTATAATCGGTGGGCGATAGTGGTCAGAAAGACCATTGTCTAGCGAAGGAGGTCAGAAGGACCGTAATCTGGCGATGAAGATGGATCGTAGTAGGTAAGAAAATGTGGTCTGAAAAATTCTAGTATGTCAAAGTTTGTCGGGGGGAGGGGGGGGGGGAGTTCGACGACAGTCGATGGCCGAGAGTAACTCTGACGACGATCAATGGCTTGACGGAAGTCCGATGTCAGTTGCTAGCCGGGCATGAGTCCAATGTTAGTTGGTGGTTGGGCAGAAGTTTGACATCACTGTTGTCAACCGTTTGGTTATCCAATTTATGATTTGAACCTTCCAAAGATGCTTTGAGTCTTCGATTTGGACCCATTTGTGCTCGATTGAGTTGAAATTGATGTCGTTGGGTTTGTCTTTTCGAGACGTTCATTTCGACTATAAGTTTGCTAAAATCAAATATCAGATGATCCCAAATTTAATTTTGAAATTTTCCAACTTGATTTTACCTCGAGATTCTTGCACATTGATATATCAAATTTAGTTGGTTGATTGATCTCCACCACTTCTAAGGTATACAATGGAAGAAAGGCAATAAAAATTTCTTTTTAATTATTGTTTGGACAAGTCCACCAAGAAAGCCCAATAAATATTATATAATTAGAGTGAAAAGCACCCAACCTCAAATCTCAATGGCCTGGTATCAATTAAATTATTTAGTACTACATCACAGTGACGGAAATATTTTACTTTAGAATCTTATAAAAATTGACTGTAATTTTATAAAGGTCTTGAATTTGATCTGTATAAATATAATATCTAAGTAATTTATATTATAATCATTTCAACAAAAATATTTATATATCAATATTTTGATCACATTTTTATCAAAATAGACTTAGATTTTATTTGAGATGACTTTTTTTTACTATTTTTTAAAATATTTTTTTAATTAAAATTTAATTTTTATACTAAAAATCTATTTTAAAAATAATAAAAAATATGTTCCAAAGAAAATCTTAAATTTCTTTTGGGATAATTTTCTTGTTATTTTTATAATAACTTTTAGTAACAAAATTTCTTAAAAAAATGAAAATATAATGATCAAAATGTGTCCCAAATGAAACACAAAGCAATTACAAAATTTATATGCAAAACACATAAATTTATTTTTTGATAAATTCAAAGATAGATGCACTGAAATTTATATAAAATAATTAAATACTATGATAGAATAAATATTTAATAAAATAGATGATAAAATTGAGATGAAACCATTTTCAAAGCATCATAACGCTTTTTGATCCCACGAAGAAAGCCTTTCTTCCTATAGAGTGACATTTGGAGCTACGTTACGCAAATTTGAAAGATTAACTCATAAGCAACGTATAATATCCTTCTTCCCATGAGGGATTATTAGGTGCGGAGTGCGGACGGGGAAAATCATCCGCACAAGTACTATACCCAGTTAGATACCGGCACTCGATATCGCTGGGTACCGCTCGGTACCCGCTAGGTATCCGTATTTGTGCGAACGGTGCACACTCAGCACCTAATAATTTCCCTCTTCCCACCTACCCCTTTACCCTTTCCCCCGCAGCAAAATCTATTAAAATCGTCCCCAAACGCCATCCCTTCCTGCGCAATGGACAGACTCCTCCTCCTCCTCCTCCTATCCCTCGTCGCCCCCATTCTCACCGCCGCCGGAGGCGTCAACGCGAAGGAGAAGCTGATCCACCTCCGCTTTTACTGGCACGACATCCTCAGCGGGCCGAATCCGACGGCGGCGACGATAGCCCGCAGCCCGGTTACGAATGCGTCGGCGACCTTATTCGGCTTGGTGAATGTCATCGATGACCCATTAACTTTGGGGCCCGATTTGTCGTCCCGGCAGATCGGCCGCGCGCAAGGTATTTATGCATCGGCGGACCAGAATGTGGTAGGTCTCCTCATGACGATGAACTTCGTATTCGTCGATGGGGAGTACAACGGAAGCACGTTGGCGGTGATGGGGCATAATCAGGTATTCTCTAAGGTGCGGGAGATGCCGATCGTCGGCGGGACGATGCTGTTCCGCCTCGCGCGGGGATACGTTCAGGCCAGGACTTACAGCTTCCGACCGGAGACTGGGGACGCCATTGTTGAGTACAATTGCTACGTCTTGCGTGGATCCGATTACTAGAAGCCGCTTGGAGGGCCGCAGCTACTAAAGAGAAAAATAGGTTTTCAAATAGATGTTTCTAATTCCCAAAAAAAAAAAATAAAAAGATGTTTCTGAAAAATATATTTCAAGTAGATGGTCGGGTTTTTAATATATAAATTTGAATTACATGCTCTATAATTTATCCCTCTTCTATAAAAAAAATAATTAAAAATTAATTTTGGACTCCAATGTTTTATGTTTATATTATTATTATTATTTTAATAATTGGGTTGTTTTGAGATAGATGAAACTTTTTATAAAGTTGTTTAATTGGTTTCATCTGGGACATTTTTTTGTTTGTTGCTTCTTAAATCGGTTTTAGTACAAAAAGGAGAGTTTTTATATTAAAATTTTGATTTATGAAGTAATAAGAAAGTCGTCCCAATCGAAAATTACTGTGGACAAAGTAACTTTTTAAAAAGCTGATGTAGAAACTAGTTTCCTCGGACAAATTTTCTGAAATAAATGAAAACATAGTGTACAAACAAAAATTATGGTTGTGATTTGAAAATCAAAGCTATAAGACAGTTCTCCCAAACAAAACTTTAATTTAAGCAGTTACCATCATTTACATATTGCGGTTTTGTTCATGTGTATGAAAGATACAATAACCTCGTGCCTGGGGCTAGAGATTCCACCGAGATAACTCGTCTCCGGTGCTCACCCTCCAACAAAAAAATTGTAATTACGCCTTATGAAATGAAATAGGCTTGTAGAATCAAGTAGTAGTTCTTCAATTTTTTTACGAACGACGAGCGATAAATTATGGAGTATATAATTCAAATTTTTAACTTTAAGTATACAATAATCTTCTTTAATAAAGAATAATAGGCTATGAGTTCTTTCATCATTTCTTGAAATAAAAAGCACACAAAAAATAAATGTTAAGAGCAATAAAGAGCAGATCCATTCAATAATTGTTAGGATTTATAAAGAAAAAGGCCATAATTTTTAAGTTGAATAAGGAAATAGGCTAGGCTGGCTAGCTTATTTCTTTTGTTCATACAATGTAAATCACACATACAGATCATCTTCTCAACAAATCTTGGAATGAAGATCCTCAAATCGACCCTTTTCTTTGGGACACTATTGCTTAGCATTTTGCCACTCCCATTGGAATATTTCTTCACTGTTTGAGACTCTACTTTATTAACCATACCACCCTTTTCTTTATTAAGAAAGTCTTTGATATAATATACCTCTTTAGATAGACGTTGCAACAATAAAATCATAAAGAATATGTAGTATCTATTTTCTGGTATCGATTTATTGCGTGTCAAAACATCTACAATAGTTTAGCATCCTAGTTTTATACAAAGATCCAGCGCATATACGTACAGATGAGAGGGAAGGCTGCAAGAGTTATAAGAGATATATGAAATTTTATATGAAAAATCCCAAAAGGGGAAAAAAACATGGGGCCTTATCGCCTAGTTGAAATGATTAAACTAGTGTTGGTTATTGATTATAAATGACACTCCTCCTTTGAAGAAGGTGTTGACTTAATATAACAAATATATATTATATAGTTTGAGTTGAGAGAATCCAATGATATGAGAGCAACTCTCAAGAAAGTGTTGGTATGTTCATTTGATTGGTAAGATTGTATTTAGGCGAAAAATGTAAGAGGGACTATAACCAGCGAGCGACGATGATTGAAAGGAACATAGACGAGCAACGGTGGTCGAAGGGATCATAGTTGGAGGGCGATGGAGGTTGGAAGGCTCGTAATCAGACGATGGTGGTCGAAGGAACCATAATCAGTGGGTGGCAGTAGTCGAAAAGATCATAGTCGTGCGATGGTGGTCTAAGGGACTGCATTCAGCAGACGATGGAGGTCATCAGAACTATAGTTAGGTGATGGTTATTGGAGGTATTGTTAGTTAGCGGACGACAGTGTTCAGAAGGATTGTAGTCTGGCGACGACAATCAAATGGACAATAACGTGCGATGGAGATCAATAAGATCATAATCGGGCGACGATTATCAGAGGGAATGTAGTTGGTGGGTGATTGAGGTCTAAAGGATCATAGTCAGGCAATGGTGGGTGAAGAGACTGTAAGGGGGGGGTGATGGTGGTTCGAAGGATCGTAGTCAAACGATGGTGATACTCGTAGTTGTTGGGTGATGGAGATTGGAAGGACGGTAGTCGAACGATATTGGTCGGAGTGACATAATTAATGAGCGACTATGGTCGGAATGATCGTGGTCAGATAATGGTGGTTAAAGGAATTATAGTCATGCAATGGTAATCGAAGTGGTCGTTGTCCGGCGACTGTGATTGGAGGGGCTGTAGTCGACAAGTGATGGAGGTTAAACGGACCGTAATTGGGTGACAGTGGTCAGAGGGACCATAGTCAACAGACGATGGAGGTTAGAAGGACCTTAGTCAGGCAACAATGATTAGAGAGACCGTAGTTGGCGGGTGATAGAGGTTCAAGGACCTTAGTTGGAAGATAGTGCTCTGAAGGACCATAGACGGCTAGCGATGCAGGTCAAAAAGATCATAGTGGAGTGACAGTTATTGGAGGGATCATAGACGATGGGTGATGAATGTCGGAAAGATCGTAGTGGGGCTACGATGGTTGGAAGGACTATAGTCAACAGGAGATGATGATCGAAATGATAATAGTTGAGCAACAGTGATATAATTGATCATAGTCAATGGGCGATGGAGGCCTGAGGGAGCATAGTCGGAGGCGATGGAGGTATGAGGGATCATATTCGGTGGGTGATGGAGGTCTGAGAGATCATAGTAGGCAAACGATGAAGTTTAAAAGGACCATAATTGGACGACAATGGCTGAAGAAACTATAATTAACAGGCGACGGTGGTCAGACGAACCACAGTTGGGTGATGGTGGTTAGAGAGATCAAAGTCAGGTGACAGTAGTCGGAGGGATCATAGTAGGTGGGTGATGAAGGTTGGAAGGACTTTAGACGGGCGATGATGGTTGAAGGGATAATAGATGGCAGACGACAAATGTAATAATGACCGTAGTCAGGTGACGGTGATTGAAAGGATCATAGTCGATGATCGATAGAAATCAAATGAAGGTCCATCAATGGCTGCTTGACGAAAGTTTTATGGTGATGGCTAAGTAGAGGTCCAACTAGGGGTATCAATATTGGACCGGACCTTAAAACCCAACCTGAAAATTTCGGGCTTAGGTTGACCAGAACCCGAAGTGAGTCGGGTTTGGGTTGACTCGGAAACCCGGGAATGACCCGGAATAACACATAAACCTGTCTGCCCGAAGGACCCTACTTCGGCAACCCCGCGTCAGTTCTGCATGAGATTCTACATCGCACACTCGAGCGATCCCCCGCGTCCAGCGTCGAGCCCTCGCGCTTGCCCCCCCCCCCCTCCCCCGCGTGGCAGTGCCCTTGTGCGCTCACCGCTTCCCGCGTCGCGCCCTTGAGCACGTCCCGCTTCCCGCACCATGCCCTCGAGCTCGCCCTTCGCCCTCGCGCGCGTTAAGCGTTAGTTTCGCATCGCGCGGCCAATTCTGTTGGCCCACTGCTGCAGCCGGCCAGTTCTGCGTCATTTGCCTGTCCGCGGGTCAAGTCAGGTTTATGTCCATAAAATAGAACTGTTTGCAAAAACAGGTCGGGCCGACCCTAACCCGAATAGTGCTGGGTTAATTTGGGGTTCGACTCAAACCCAACCCATGACCTAAAATTGACACCCCTAGGTCCAACAATGGCGGCCTAGTGGCGAGAGTTTGCTGGTGGTGGAGTTTCTTGATGCTTTAAGCCTTAAAGCTCTCTTGAGTATCTAGCCTAGAGTTTACGCTTCTAAAAGTCCAAGCCCTCTTCCTCATGTGGGAAGATGAGTCTATTTATAGATTTTGATATTGACATGCTTTGAAAATATGAGGAAGACTTAGAAGAAATTTAGAGTGCTCCATCAAACGGTTGACATCAATTCACTCAATTATAGAACATTTGTTCAACATTTAATTGCCTTAATGATGTTAGGATTAAGCGATTTTTGGGATCGTTTGATTCATCTCATTGAGTCACTCGATGTTTATATAAGCATGCCATATTTTGATATTATTTGGTCATCCAATTAATACTTTGGAGTTTCCAAATACGCTCTATGCCTTTGATTTGATCCCATTTTGGCTCATATTAGACCTTTTTTGGTTTTGCTAGGTTCATCTCACTGAGACGTTCAATTTGATTATAAGTTTGCTGAAAATGAAGTTCAAATGATCTTTCATTTAATTTTGAAAGTTTTTAATTTGAACATGCCTTATGATTCATGCTAGATATAGATGAATTTTTATGATGTGTCAAAATTGATGTATCTAAACAATAGTTAATTGATTGCAGGATGAATTCCCCTACATATGGATAATTTCAAGAGGTAATCTTTGAGAGTTTGCAAATAGCGATCCAAATAGAGAGCTCGTAATAATTTTAGATTTATACAGCTCATCTTGGCCTATTGGTTGAGAGCTTAGGCTTTCAAATAAGAGGTCTTGAGTTCGAGTTTTTGTGTATGCGTTGTGTGTGCTAGTTTGCTTTAAATGACCTAAATGTCCCAAAAAAAAAAAAAAGATTTTTTAATATAAGTTGGGGTCAATATCTTGTACAGTTATTCTACGGTTTAGTTGAGCGGAGAAGAGAGAATCTGATAACAGAGTAAAAGAACAAGCAACCATAAATTCTTATCAAATAAATTATATCATTGGAATCTGCGAAGTCTCTATAAAAATTATTCAGCGCCAAGCCACCAAGTGGCGAATTCAATTAGGAAACTAAAACCAATCTATTTTTTTATTCCATTAAAAAAGTCCAGTATATACAGATACATGACCAAATGAATAATTTTATGAAGACAATACTTCAAAAACTAAAAGCCTAAAATAATAATTAAAAAAGAAGAATAAAAAAAATTATTGTGATTCTTCATGAAAGATTGAAATGGTCTGTAGCATTTTTTTATTGACTAGTGTTGCTTGAACTTAAATTGATCCTTTAAAAATAAGAGGCTGACCACTTTGAATTTTGAATAAGATTGGCCATATGTCGCTCGATCGCATACCGATGGGAAACCAACCATATACCAACCCACTTGGCAATCAATTTTCAATTAAGCTTCAACCACCTCTACTTACCCTCAACAAATTTTAAAATTTTAAACAAATAACAAAATAATTATTGGAAATAAAAAATTTCTGATGTAGGCATCCTATAATACAGATACACTAGAAAATTGGTTTCGACAATCCTAGCGATAGTCCCATCAACACATAATCAGAAAACTAACTTAGCAAGATTAGAGCCATTCAAATGACTGTGTGTGTTATAGCGAAAATTTCTGAGTCTTTTTGCACCATCCTGCATATAAAGACTAATAGTATTTTAAAACTATATTACATGCACCAAGTCAATGTTCTTTCATTTCAACCTACTAACAAAGGTTGAATACTGTAATTAGGAAAATCAAAATCTTACTTTATTATGAAATGCCATAGGAAGCAAATCGGCCCTAGTGTTTTGTATTGGAGAATGGGATCAATAATCAACAAGTCTAACGGTAAGGAGAGGGGGTGGTTAGGACAAGATCTGTGGCGATTCCGCCCCACCCGAAAGCTTCTTTAACCCATGGAGAGCCTGCCGCCGCCAAAGCGTCTTCCTGATTCCCGTCCATCCTTCCCAGGCACTGCACGCAACACGATCGACTATAAGTGTTAGTTGTAAGAATGGACAAAAAGGTAGACAGACCTTTATAGAAGGTTCGTGGGTGTACGTACGCGTGGGATGATCATGGTGCAGATAAGGTTCTCCGAAGCAGAACCCCTCTCAGGCTGCAGATGTATGGGGACCGCCACTTCCTCTGAAGCGGGCTGATCTGAGGGAGGTGGCTGCAGGCCAGGCGCTGGCAAGAGCTGCAGCTTCGGCGTTGATGCGGTTGAGCTAGAGGCTGAGGGGGGTCCACCGCCGGGGAACAGCAGCATATGCTGTTTTTCTTCAGCCGATGCGGCGCTGCTGCCCGCCATGCTCGGCCACAGGAACGTCCCCTGAGGCTTGCAGATCTTGAAACCGCTTGTCCTCTTCTGTTTTTTGCCTCCAGCCGTATTGCCGTCGCTGATCTCATTTTGGATATTGACGTCGCTGGTTTTGGTGTTTCCGTTTAGCTGCACGTCTCCGTCGTCTACCTGCTTTTTTGTCTGCTTCAACAGCTGTACGTCATCCTGCATCACACCAATCCTTGCTACATGCTTTTTTTCTTAATAATTATTTACAAGAATTAGTATGAGGGATTTATTAGCTCGAACAGTTTGAAAGTATATCCTCAAATAAATTTACATTTAATAATATATTTTTTAGATATCCACTATATTGTTGAGCTAATTAACTTTATCTTGGGATTTGTGTGTTAATCTAAGATGCAAATAACTAGTGTAATTCAGGAAAACTTGAATGGAAACGAAATTTTAAAAAGGACCTTAAGCTCTTGCATGCAATCGAGCAAGGCAGCCAATTCTTCCTCTTGCTTCCTTTTCCATTCCAGCAAAATCTGGTATTTCTCCTGTAAAGATGAATCCAAGAATATTACCAATGCTCATTAATTTGCTATTGCATGTCCACGAGCCAATCAAATTAGAACATCACTCTTCATTAAACGCTACTCACGTGTGTGTTTACTATTTGAGTTTCAGATGGCCTCTAATTTGAAGTTTGGTTATAATTAGAAAAGAGGCGCAGAAAGAAAGTAACTAAAAAAGCAAAACACCTGCCATGCGCCGATGGCTTTCTCCCATTCCACTTTTATGTTTTGTGTGTGCTTTTCCAGCTTCTTCAGCGAAATCTGCTGCTCGTCGTACCTTCAAAAAGAAAATATAAATAATACCTAGAAGTTTCAGACGAATTCAAGCGTATTGATATACAATTATAAAAAATCAAGAGGCAAAAAGACAAAGGCGAAAGCTAGAGGGAGAAAGAGAAGGTGAAAGGGACAAAGAAGAAAGAGAGAGAGAATACGTGTGACTAGGAGAGAGATCGTGCGTGTGTGTGGCGATATTATTAAAGGTTTTAAAACTAAACAACATTAAGAAGCAATGAAAGTTGGCAGAATCTGAAATTAAGTGCATTATTAATTTAATGATATCTAAACCTTAATGGGAGCTTACTTGTTGGGTTCATCGGCAGATATATTCTTAGCGGAAAACAGCACTTACCAATCACCCAAGTACTACCAATCCTACAACTTAGGAGAAAAATCAGCACACTCTTTCTTCCCTGTTGACTCCTCCTGTTTATCATAATTTTAGCATGCTTAAGAAGTACAGGGTTCATATAAAATTATACCTGATTGGCTGAAATGAAGGTTGCAACTTCATAGAAAGTGTGCATTGAGAGCAGAGGAAACTGTAAATTCCACCTGCTCTAGGGTGATAATTATTCCAATTTTGTTAGTATAATATTATTTTATTATTAAATTTTATTTATTATATGTTGAATTATATTTTATTCATTCAAATTTCAATATTAAGTTAGAAATATATCTAATAGAAACCAGATTATATTTTGTTGCGATAGGCTTGTTTTGAAAATTTGTCTAAAACACTATTACTCTAATGATTACTTTATTTTAAGTTTTATTATTAAATATTTGAAGAATTTAAAATTTATCATAAAATTCTTATCTATTAAAATTGTATCATAAATCCAATGTATAAAATTATTGACTCACATTAAATTATAAATCACATACAAATATCATTAGCATTAATTGATTTTAAATGAAATATTTAAATATTATGTATATAAATAACTAAAATTTCTGGAGGGAACGAGAGCGAGTGAGATGGACCTTTTGAACTGCGCGGCGAGTTGTTGTTTGCAGTCAGCTATGGCAAGTTTGCAGTCGAGGCCACAGGAGTTAGGGAAGATGGAGTCCCCGAGCTTCCACCCCGGCGGTGGGACCCAGAAGGGATCGGTGACGCCAGCCTTCCGGCGGACCTCCACTAGGTCCGCCGGCTCGAGCCAGTACTCCATTGCACCCTCGGAATTATGACGGCGCCTAAACCGCTCAGTCCCGTCAGAAACGATCTTGCCGGCCATGTGTTTGAGTAAATGATCCAGCAAACCAGTATCGCCAATATGCTTCCTTGCCTCCTCCCTCAGTGCTTGCCTAAGTATAGGCCTACCCAACTCTGCTTTCTTCAACCTCATGATCTCAAGCAACCGCTTCTCCGCCGCCTCATACCTCTCCATAGACCAACGGTCCTTTGTCCCACGTGGAAATCTTACTTCCTGACCCTCCTGCTCGAGCTTTAACCTCTTGGTTTCCCTTGCAACAACCTTCTTTTTCTTTTTCTTATTCGTCTTCTTAACTTCCTCCTGATTCCTCTTCCTCCCATTTCCGCTTTGTTGCTCCTCCATTACAGCCTCCGTCTTCTGCGCTGACTGATCGCAATGCCGCCCAATGTACTTAATCTTTCTCCTTATCCCCCATCCAACTTCCCCCGCACACTGGAGGGCTAGGTGGCAAGATCCCATCGATTTCATCGGCTTCGTGACTTCCTGCTCTTCCTCAGGTCCAACGAGTGGCAGCTCGCCACCTTGAGATGGAGTCAAAAGCCAGAAGCTCTTCAGACGCTTTCCCGCCTCCAGCTGCGCAGGGGGTATTCGCCGGCAAAGAATCCGCCTGGCTTGGTTCGAACTCATGACGAACTTCTCATCGAGCTCCGGGAAGCAGATTCCATTCTGCGCTGCGACGAAGTAGCTTCGCAAAGACAACGTGCTCGGAAAACTCACCGTAACGCCCAACAACGTCGTCTCGCTCACCTGGAAATAGAATGGAAATAAACAAAGACCAATCAGCCTTGGATGGAAGAAACAAGTCAGAAGATCCACCAACACGGCCAAGGAAACTCTGACCATCACTACTCGGATTGCCTTTAGCTGGATCGGAGATTTCGGTGGAAGCTTTTCGTGATCGATCTCGAAGAACGAGCCCGGTTCGTAACGCCCTAAGCTCCAGAAAAAGAAATCAAATAATTAAATGAGAAATGCATCGTTTACGTGCAAGATGTTTTTGCCTAACTAATTGAATCGCTATTGACAGAGATCGTGTGAGAAGCGCTATCAGAATCACAGTAGAGAGGGCGAAGAGAAATAACCGGCGCAGGGAAATGCTTGGGCCGAATCGGCGATGTACAGCATCTTTTTTCTTAAAAAGTCACTTGTCAGACTCGTTCGGACTGGCTCATTTCCGTTCAGGTAATAGTACTTTACCTGCCATCCAGTAAATTAAAATGAAAGCCATAAAAAATCATCATAGCGATTAGCAGCCTACGCAGCCTTGCTCGCGAGCTAAAAATAAATCAAATGCGAAAACCAATAAAGAATCCTTTGAAATGGACCCACTGGATAGCCGCGATCCCGCCGTTCTTTTCCAGGTCGAAAAAGAAAAAAATAATAAAGAAAACAAAGGTCGAAGAATACCGTCACTCTATAAGCAGTTGTGTGGAAGGAAGATAACCAAAGAAATCAAGAGAAATTGGGATAACTTTCATTAAAAATGTAAGATGGAAGCCTTTTTAGGCTTGCTCATAGCGCAGGCAACCTTCAGCAGCTTCCATAATTACTTGCGAAAATAACATAAGAGTGGCGAGCGTATTTTAAATTTCCGATCTCTGCACAAGCATAAAGAAATGCTAGAGAATCAAACCATCTTACTCACCATCTTCTTTCTGAAAAAGAAGAAACCAACTATCTTTTCTGCAGAATAAATATGAGGAGTCCAATTTCATTTAATGAGATCAAGAGCCGAGATAAGAACACAAGATATCTGGATGAGTACAGAAAGGAAAGAAATTAAAGCTCATCAAAATGGGTGTGCTTGTCTGCGGCCTAATCTTAATATAGAGTAAGATATCACATCACGCAAGAATCGCTAGCTTCATAGAACAATAGATCATAATATTGTTGATTTTCAATCGGAAAAGATCAATGCGAGAATTATCATTCAAACCAAGCGAAAAGAAGAAAGACAGATACTCCGATAACAGGATCGATCTTACTACTGAAAATCTACCACCAAACCGGCATTCAAAAAACTCCTTGAAGTATATAAACTGATATAACCTGGAAGAAGCTCATTAGTTCAAAAATGATCGGCATAGACGATTGCTAAAGAAAACTAGCATGTTCTTAATTCCATCAAAAGAACCCGATCAAATTATGCAAGAAACAATAAAGAACTTTTTGGATGAAAAATTACGCTAGGACGGATAATCTTGGATAATTACCAAAAGTTCATCTCAGACGCTTCAGAGCTCTCTCTCTCTCCCTGTGTCTCGGTCTCTCTTTCTCTCCCACCCTCCCTCTCGCTCTCGCGCTCTCTCTCTTTCTCTTTGGGGGGCTGAGCGATTTTGCTCTCAGCGGGTGTGCAGATGGGGAGAGTGATTAATAGGTGAGGTGTTTTTGCGCGACCTGACAGTTGGGGAGTGATTGGAATCCTAACAAACCGAGTGCGAGCGCGCGAGTACAGCTAGAGCCGTATGGGCAGGGGGGAATTTAAATATATAAATGAAAATTTATATTCATTTTATTTAATTTAAATCTATTTTAATATGTAAATATTTATTTTTATTTTTACAACATTTTAATATTTTAATCATATCAAAATTTACACATAAAAATATAAATTTTAAGATATAAAAAATATATTTCATTATAAATAAGTTGATAATAATTATATTTTTTATATAATTTAGACATTAAAGTATTTTATAGATAAATAGTCAGATTTATATAGGCAAAATTAAAAGACTTTTAAATAGAAATAAAAAATAACAAAATATATTATTTTTGCCTTAACGTCTGCAAATTTTAAATATTTAATTATTATTACTTTGAATATTTTATCCTACTCGCATCATATATAGTTTTTATATTAATTATTGACTGGCTTAAGATGATAGAAATATATAATTAATTAATTAAAATCTGTGTTATATTTTTATTATGCTCATTTCGAAAAAAAAAAATGATAAATTCTAATAAAATTTGGTTTAGATATTCCGAAAATTTTTTCGTTCGTAAATATTGGTTGAAATTCGAATAATATTTTATAATTATTCAAATTTAAATATGTTAAAAAAAAAGCAAGTTTTGATCGAAAGATAACTCTCTCGATATAAGTTCAACCCGAATTGAAATCTCTCTCTCTCTCTCTCTCTCTCTCTCTCTACACATGATGACATAAATATTTTGTAATTTATGTATAACTTTCAAGCATTTTTTATGCTAATGAACAATTCATATTTGACATGATAAATTAAATAGTCGTGTTGCATCCTGGAGTATTTGCGGTGGTAGAGAAATATAAAGTTTAACGTCTTATCCTCATACGAAGATCCAAAACGCACACAGATGAAAAAAAAAAGCGTGCAACATTTATAGGAGACACCAAGATTTTTACATGAAAAACCCCTGAAAAATAGGGAAAAACCGCAGGGCCTAGCCCAGTTTGCATGAATCCACTAGTATTTGCAGTTGATTACAAATGAGGTCCTTCCTTAAGGGAATGCCTTAGCTTGATGTATATTCTATATAGTACATTACATGTGGAAATACAAAAAATCATGGTTGAAGTGTTTGTTTGGTCTGAAGGACTGTACTTAGTGGGCGACATAAGTTGAAAGGATCGTAGTTAGCGGGCGATAGAGATCATAAAGACCGTCGTATGGCGACAGAGGTCGGAAGGGCTATAGTCAGTGGGCGACATAAGTTAGAAGAACCGTAATCGGGGGGCGACATAAGTTGGAAGGGCTGTAGGCGGTGGGCGACGAAGGTCAGAAGGATTGTAGTCGGTTGGCCACGTAAGTTAGAAGGATCATAGTGGATGGATAGGCGACGTAAGTCGGAAGGACTACATCAGATAGAAGTCTAGAGACGGACATAAGTCCAATTTCGGATGGAAGTCCAACGAATATCCGACGACGGGCAAAAGTCCAACGACGGATAGAAGTTTAATGGAATTCAGGTGACGGGCGGAGGTGGACCGACGTCAGGTAGAAGTTCGGCGTTGGATAGAAATCCGGTGACGGACAGAGGTCTGACGTCGGGTAGATGTTCGGCGTCGTGTAGAAATTCTGCTACAAGTGGAGGTCCGACGTCAGTCAGTGGCTGGGCAAAACTCCAGCGTCGGTAGGTTGCCGGTTGGATGTCCGACGGTGGTCGAGGATGAGTCTCTTCATTGCTTCCTTCTCTTCTCTTTTTTGCTTGGGCCTACACCCCCACCCCCACCCCCTTTGAGGGCTCATCTTCTATGAAAAATGAGGGATTTATTTATAGTTTTTTAAGAGTGACATGACTAGTAAATAAGGAGGTTGGAGATCAGGGGCAAGTTTGGAGTGGTTGAATGGACGGCTGATGTTGAATCATTTGATCTTGAACTATTAATCATGCATTTGAAGGCTTTAATGATATCGAAATTTGTTGATCTTAGTCTCGTTGGATTCATCTCGTCGAGACGCTCGATTCAACTTTAAGCATGCCATATTTGGATACTGTTTGGTAATCCAAATAATGGATTGAACCTTCCCAATGTGATTCGGGTCTTTGATTTGGACCAATTTGAGCTCGGATTGGGTCGAATTTGGTGTCGTTGGGTTCTTATTTCCGAGACGTTTAATTCGACTATAAGTTTGCTGAAATCAGAGTTCAAATGATCCCAGATTTAACTTTTGAAGTTTTCAACTTGATTTTTTGCCTCGAGATTAGTGTCCGATCAAGATAATTTTTTTGATGATATATCAAGTAGAATACAAACAAACAAAATTACTAATAATATTTGATCCCTATCATGATTGTCTCATTTACCTCAATACTTACCTATACTCTTCTCTGCTTTATTTCATAACGTATGCTTTATGGTCTGTTTGAGACAGCTGCAACTTTTTTATAAATATGGTTACAAAGCTGATGCGGAGAAATTAACTTTTTTTAAAGTTGTTGCAGAAAACATCTTACTAGCACAAGAAATTTCTGAAAGCAATGACCAAACAGTGAAACAAAAACTGTAATGTGGTTTGAGAAGAAATGTAATAAGAAATTTGTCCCAAATGAAACATTATATTAAGATATTTGTGGTTGGTCTTTGATCATCAAGCCTCCAACCAAGGCATTGGCCACAAACCCTCAAACAAATATTGTGCTAAGCAAACAACAAATTCTTCATTCAATAACATTATATATGACTACATCTTCATATTTTATCTTGAGGAACATCGTCGGCGGCGGGGACGGGAAATTTTTTCAATGAGGGCCTAAATTTATTTTGACAAATTTTTTATCAACTTTTTTCGTCGAGATTTGAATTAGCATAGATAATTTTAAAGCAAAAAAATGAACAAATTCTAGTTATGATTAATATTTCAAATTTACAAATTATTTCATAGTTACCAACTAGGCAACTACTAGGATTTGCTACACACACACACACATATATATATATATATATATATCATGCATTCATATACATTGAATAATTCTTAATATTCGTGCATGATTGGAATTTCGTAAATCCCTTAGATTTGAATTGTGAAACTCAATATATTAATAAGGAATAAAACTCACTTAATAGAGGTCATCATGCATTCAACCTTGGAGTTAATTGAAATTTGAAGTTCCAAAATTTCTACATAGTATATGATTAAAACTTCATTTTGGATGGCTTTTTTAATGCTTGTTAAAGCTGTTTTCTAATTAAAAACTTTTATTTCAAAAAATTTTTGTACTAGAAAATTGCCTCAGAAAATAGTAAAAAAGTTGTCCCAAACAAATCCTAACTTTGAGCTGTCATATCACATCATGAATCATAGTGTATATAAAAAGGAGTAATTGCATATGGAAGTGACACATCGTTAATGTGATATTTCATTATATTATATTCTTTTTTATATTTAGGCTTCATTTGGTATAGCTTTTGACCATTGATTTTCACTATTTTAGGCTTCATTCGGGACGACTGCAGCGGTCGGTAAAGCAGGTTGTAAAGTTGTTGTCCAGAAATATGCTTTCTAAAGTTGTTGTACATAAATCACTATATTTTGTTTGGGTAATATAACTGCTGAGTTGTTGTGCTGCTGCTGTATGACAAAAAATTACCTTGTTACCCTTTTATATATTAAGATAAATATAATAATCAACTAACATTTCTGAATTAAAATTAAATAATTTTATTAAATCTTTTATAAGTTTATATATCAAAATACTATAAAATTTTAACTTAACTTTTTCTATCATACTTCAAATTAATTTGTTATGTTTTTTTAGATTCTCGATTATTGTTTAATAATAAAATATTTTTTCGTAATAATAAAAATATGTTTTGATTGATCTTTTTTAAAAAAATTATATCAACGTAATGCTTAAAGAGCAAAAATTTGGTGCAACAAATTTTTTTTCTGAAATATTTATATCATTTCAAAATTTAGAAATATAATTTAAATTAAAAAAGATAATTTTTTAATAATATAAGGTTTATATTTATTACAAATTATATGCTTGATGTTTTAAACATAATCAAATTTGTTGATTTTACGTTCAATTTCAACCATTTAAATGTATTGTTAAATACTCAAATAAAAATATAGAGTCATATTTAATGTCACCTATGAAACATTTGGACAGGCGAGCAGCATAGTATAGGTCTAAAAAGGTTGTTTAATAAATTGATATTTCTTCTAATATTTTTTTTGCACAATTTCATTTTTAATACATTATTCTGATATTTTTTAAAAAAATTTTACTTGCTTAAAAAAACTGAATAAGAAAATAAAAAACAGTCAAAACCATCAAAACTTTGTATGACATTGAAACCAAATTCAAAAACAAATTTAAAATCCTTCATCTCAAAATACAATTATTTACATTAAATAATTTCATAATTTGAGTTTTCATCAATGTATTGTTTCATTTTAGAACACTCAAAACCATACAAACAAAAATTCTTTGCAGAATTACATTTTAACACCATAAGACCAGGCCTGATCATGAATTGGAATGCTAAAAAGATACACATAGCAAAAAAATAAATAAATAAATAAATGCAGCACAAATAAGGGCTAATATTGCTAAAATAGGCAACATAAAGGTTTTATATGGGGAAATCAAAGGTGAACAAATATTATCATCTAAAGACGCCCATGCATATATATATTAACATTGGATCAATACAGACCTTTTTTAAAATCACAAGATTAAGACTACTAAGCAGTAATTCGTAGATCTATGTTTTGTATTATATTTGTAAAGTGAAAATAAATAAAAAAATTCATCTAAAGATCCACAAACTTAATCAAATAAGAATGAACAAGCCACGAACATATGAAACTTCCTAATTTATCTCAGTCATCAATGCATCTGTGATTTTCTCTCGTAAATGGATCATCTCCTCCGCACATTCACCATCTCGTGCCTCCTGATTAAAAGTATTTTCTTCAGTCTCTACTAATGATTGCCCAATTCTAAACTCATATGCCTCTTATGGTATATATGTTCTGTCTTCATCACATATGTTGAATTATCGGTCTTCTCGAGTGGGATGTTGATGTATGTAATTATGAAATACCATTGTTACTATCACTATTTTAATTAGTTTTTTGAATGAATATGCTGGCATATCTCGTAGTATGACACACTTTTTCTTCCAAACACCAAATGATCTTTCAATTATGCCTCTTAATGAAGAGTGTCGCTTGTTAAAAGTTTCTTGCCTCCCCCATACTAATTGGCTTCCTCTTTCAAAATCATGTATATGATATTTGGTATATAGAAATGACTTTAAAAATCCCAGTTGCATTGGATAACCAGCATCGACAATATAATATTTTCATGTTATAAGCTATATGTAATTTAGTATATGTTTTACTACTACTAACATTACAACTATATAGAACGTACCTGGAGGTGGCATTGGAAAGTTATTGCATCTATTACAAATTGCAATTTAAAAATATGATTGTCATGTGCACATCCTTCCCATCATGCCATGAGAAAAGTGAAGCACATGTTGAAGTCACACACAGCCATAACATTTTGCGTCATTGACCCACATCTTCCTATATAAGCCGCTTTCTCAGCATTCGAAACACGAGCATCCACATGTGTTCCATCGATAACTCCAATATAATCCTATTTAAGAAGCGATGATTAGATATTATTTACATTAAATAAATCATATAATATGATAATAAAAAAAATTACCTTGAAATACGGCATATATCAATTGTTATACAAAATATTCCTTGGGATATCACAAAATTTAGGATCTATAGGCTTGATCACATAACATGATAATTTTACCAAAGCCTTCAATCCAATAGAGAAATACCTACTGACTGTCTCAGTTGAGTGTTGAAACCGCTCACATGTGGACCTTACTGATTCATTATTTAATCAAATATATAAAGTCATCGCAAGTACTTCTCTACTTGTTGTCCTTGATGATCAATGTAGACCATGAACACATTCCAATTCATTCAATATATATAAAAAAATTGCTTGAGATATACGAAACATATTATGAAACCTTGTTGGATGACCTTGTAACAGCTCTCCAATCCATTTGTCTCCTCCATATGACGATATCATGCACAATGTCTTGCAAATATATGTTTCATAATACTCATTTATAAAACATATTGTCACAAGTATAATTTTTTTAATATTTATAATATCGACTGACTCACTTATATTCTCATTACATTCCATTCCTGCATATAGTTTGCAATAAGTATTAATATCTTATTTATATAAACACCTCACATGCTATCAAAAGTAAATAATACATTGTAGAGAAATTTAAATATATGCACTTTTCTTTTCAGAAAATTTTAAGTACAAATCAATTTCCAGCTATGAGAACAATGAACTATCTTCAAAGGATCTCTCCACCAGCTTAATTTAAGCTAAACTTCTTAAGTAGTGCATTCTCAATGTCACATACAGCTCAATCAATTAATGATAAATTCAAATATTCATTCAGCAATATTGAAAGAAATACTGCAAGCATGAAAAATGGTATGAAAAAAGGCCTAAAAACATAACCTGCAGCAACATTAAAAAGAAAATTGTTCACTACAACATTCAAGCAACAATTCAAGAAGAAAAATATTGTGAAGCCAATCCTTTGTTCCAAATGTCAGATTTTTTACAAATAAAAAACCCCTTATATGATTACACTTCACAGATGATTCTACCATATTTTTTCCAATATATAATACAAAAAAAAAAATCTAAAGCAGTATCTACGAAATTTGTCCCAAACGAATATGTAACTCTGCGTCTGGAGGCGAATCAGGTGCAACCACGCAGCATACTGAGCTGTGGTATCGAAACCGATACCGAGCAAAGGGTGACGTGGTTCATTCTGATTGGCATCCGGAGGGCATTCGACATCCGCACATAATAATTTTTCGTGAAAAAAAAGACTACTGCGCATAGCCAAAGATGATTGTTATTTTCTTGTTCCTTTTTCATTATTAAGTAAAATGTATGACGGGGCTAACAAAAACTATAGTTAATGCTGACCACAAGATTGCACGGCTAAGGATTAATAGTAAAGCCGACCACAAAAAATGAGCCCAAGCCTAATGATAAACAAAATGTTCAAACTCATGCAATAAGCTCAATTCTGCTAAAAGAGAAAAATATCATACAACATTTGATCTACTGCATTTGTAAGATTCTCTCTAACAGATGATGTTCTCAACTGGAAAACAAGACTGCCTTAGCTATGGTCTATTTTGCAAGAAAATTACACCAATACTTTAAATCCCACATCATTGGATTCTACACCCAACTTCTGCTAATGGTCATCTTAAGGAAATCAAAAGCATCCATATAACTAACTGAATAGTCAGCAGAATTAAAAGAGTTTGACATTTGCTTCGTGCCCAAACTTGACATAATCATTAGGGCTTGCCGACTATCTGGTTGAATGTACTCATCCCTGATCTGGATAAGTCACTTGCTCCCTTCTTTCAGGAGAGATTATTAGGTGCGGAGTGCAGGGTTGAACCGTCCTCACAAGTATTTGGTACATAGCAGTACCCGCACTCGGTACTGCTGGGTACCGCTATGAATCCAATGCTTGTACGGACAGTGCGCACTCCGCAATTAATAATTTTACCTCCCAGACAATCTCATTGGACTTTACACGTTGATCTAGAGTCGAGGTCATATCATGTTTATCCCCTCTAGCTGGTCACCCTAGCATATGGACTGCACTAGGAATTTTCTGCAACCAATCACTTGTAACAGGGTTCAAGATCGGTATTGACAGTTGACTTCAATCTTGATGATTCACAAATTTTTTCTCCACTGAGAAAAGAAATTCTGCATTATTGATGTTTATTCAGAATAAAAGATGACTCTACAAATGTACCGCCTTTATTTATAGGATTTTACAGAAAATAGAACAAATACAATTGCTAAGAGCAAACAAAGTCCCTGTTAAGTGTTAACAAAAAACAGTACTAAAACAGTAACTTTTGAATGTAATTTAGATGCCACTGAATAATCCAAAGGAAAAATCCATTAATTAATTATAAGGTTCATTTTACTAGAAAAAGAAAGCAAAGACAAATACCTCCAAGTTCCAAATAGAATGAAGAAAATCACAATCCAAGATCAAAGATCAATAAAGAAAATACAAAGTCATTAATTGTTAGACTGTATGAAACTATACTGTTGTTGTGTCATGATTTCCATAGCAATAATGAAGATAAAGTGCTCGTCGTTCAGGGCAAATCGACATAAAAATTTCTCGCTTCATTGGATCCTCGAGAAGCTTGGTGGAGAACAAATATAGTTGCATGTCTTCAAATACTTCAGTTGTTTATTCAAGCACTTTAATGGTAGCAGAAATGAAGGATTTCTTGATTATTGACTTTGATGCATTAGT
Organism: Dendrobium nobile; assembly: GCA_022539455.1. Classification (NCBI taxonomy): domain Eukaryota; kingdom Viridiplantae; phylum Streptophyta; class Magnoliopsida; order Asparagales; family Orchidaceae; genus Dendrobium; species Dendrobium nobile. Next base: position 9,741,892 of record CM039735.1, read on the forward strand.
TTATGAGGTAATCACTACAGGAAAACCACTCATTATCGGTGAAATTTCCGATGGATTTCTGACGAATTATTTGAAAAAAAATTCCGACAAAGTTTCAAGCTGATTTTTCGATGAATTTTCCAACAGATATGTTTCCGGCAAAATTTCCGACGGATTTTCCGACGGATTCTGACAATATCATTTATTCCTAATTTAATTAATATATAATTTTATATTTTAATTTAATTAATTATTAATTTAATTAATTATTTTATTTAATTATTAATTTAATAAATTATTTAATTAATCTTAGTAAAATAACTTATTTTGATTATCAATTAAAATAATAAATTTAAATGAATTTCTTTTTATTTAATATTTTGTGGGTTTTAATACAAATAAAAAAATTTATCACAGTCCACAAATTTTGCAGCAACGCAGCAGTGGTCGGACTGGCAAGCTGGCGTGTGGCAGCAGGGAGGTCCTCGGTTCGAATCCTGGGTGTGGCTCGGACAGGGGCATGCGGGGGAGCAGGCGGGTCGCTGGGGCCTGCATGCGGTGGAGGGGAACGGGCTGGCTGGGGCGCCAGCGTGGACGGGTTGTAGCCAGGCTCCCCTGGGTGCGAGATGGTTGCCCGCTGGGCCCGTGTTGCGGTGCATCTTGGTGCGGGCAGGTTGGGTCATCCGCGAGGGATACAGGAGGGAGCAAGTTGGGGGCATCAGCGAATTTTTTTTTAAATCATTTTATTAAATTCCGACGGATATTTTTCGCCGGAAAATTGTTCTGATGAAATTTTTTTGACAGAAAAGTTTTCCGACGCTCGATTTACCATTGAAAATTTTTTTCCCAAGAAATTCGCCTGAAAATTTAGAAATCCGTCGAAAACTTCAGAATTTTTCGCCGGAAATACGTAACTTTCTTGTAGTGAATATTGGTACAAGAATTGACAAGCTATGTAATTTGACTTTGAAGAAATGTAGAACCATATATTATTTTTCTTTTATCGGTTGACGTTGTAGATGAAGATCATTTCAATTGACTACAATCATTGATGCTCTCAAGATTTTGTGAAGGTTCTTCAAAAGAATCATTACCTATATCAATGTTTTCAAAATATGCAGTAACATTTTTATTGTTAAGTCCTTGGCTTGGAGTCCAAGCATGATCTCCGGTAACAACAACACCTATGAACATCATATCAACCTTATATTCAAGTTCGGGATCAATGCCACAATATCTAATTTTTTTTTGCATTTAATACATCCTACAAAGATAAATTTTATTTTAAATAAGTAAAAAGTATAATATGAAGGTTGAAAGAGACAAATATATGTAAATTAATATTTACATCTAATTTCTCTTTATCATTCATCATGTGCATCAATGATTTTTTTCGTAAGATCCCAACCCAGTCCAGTGGATACACGCTTCAATTCTTTCCATAATTTCCAATCTTTTTTTAACTGAGCTCATTTATTTTTTAACTGAACATTATCATACTCCCTTCATGTTTTGTCATAAAATTTTTCAATTAATTTCGTCCAACCCTCTTTATTGAAGTGTGTAGTCGGTCGATTGCCAAGTTCAATTTCTCTTAGACATAAATCACATAATATAATCTTCACATCTTTCTCCCATGTTGCGGATGGTCCGCCATCCTTTGGTTTACCAATTGAATTTCTTAATTGTTTTATTATAAATTAATAAATTATAAGAAGAGGTAATATATAAAGCAATAATTGATGTTTGTTGCAAGTAATTTAAAGAACAAGAGGTATCCATTACATAAAATACTGTGGACGTGCATGGGCAAGAATAACAAGAACCATTTCATAGCCTAATAACAAGCTCATAATTTTTTAAAATTAAGTACATAAATGAAAAAAAAGGTAGAATAGTTAATCCTATAGGTGATACAATAACATGAACAAATTGATTTATTGTATAAAAATGTCATAAGCTTCGAGTTCTTATGTATGATTTCGAAAAGCATAAACTGAACTATTAACAAATGTATTACTAAACAACAAAGGAAGGTAATAGTGATATGAATTGCATGAGGACATCAACATGAGTTAAACGAGCTAAAATTGATCCAAATATATCATATGAATCATCAAAGCAACTCACAAATTGAATTTCAAACAGTAAATATATTTAGGCATTTTGTTTTTATCATGAATTAATCCACAACTTGGGCTTGTTGGATTCGTCTCGTCGAGCCGCTCGATTCGACTATAAGCACATCCTGTTTGGTAACCCAAATTGTGGTTTGAACCTTCCAACAACACTTCGGGTCCTTGATTTGTACTCAATTGGGCTCGGATTGAGTCGAATTTGGTGTCGTTGGGTTTGTATTTCCAAGACGCTCAGTTCGACTATAAGTTTGCTGAAATCGGAGTTCGGATGGTTCCAATTTTAATTTTGACAGTTTCCAACTTGATTTTGCATCGAGATTCGTACCCCGATCAAGATAATTTTTGGAGGAAGTATCAACCTTTAACCAAAAAAGTTTAGTTGTTTTAAAATTACAACCTTTTAAAAATGATTTGTAATCCTTCTACAGCATTTTGAAACATTAAATGCATAATAATTAAATATTTGAAAGTAATTTAGTAAGTAACTAAGCAAATGTTTAAGTTGATTTTTTTTTTATATATATTTGAAAGTAGTATATAGTATATACCATAACTTGACTTTTCTCAAAAGAGAATGCTTAGTACAGACAACTAATATCACATAATATCTTAGAAAGCTAATCAGGAGATACAATATGAGCAACTAGGGAATGTAATAAACAGTGAACAGTAAATGCAATGAATGAATGAAAACCAATTCGTCTTCTTCATACTTTCTGACAAGATTACCGGTTAACATCAACAACAATCATAAGCATTTATAATATTAATTATCTTAACATCAACAACAATCTTTAAATATACAATTTCATCTTCAATTTTATTAATTTCAATAACATTAATTAGAGTTAACATCTACCATGCCAAACAATTGTTAGGCTTTAACTATGATTTACTAAATCAAGATTTCTATTTGAGTTAAATCCCCTTTAGCCCAACAACCTCTAAACAAAATGAAATTTGATACCTTCAACTACTGCAATTAAAGCAAGGAAATACCATCTCAATCTTAGTGCGTGCAAAAACCACATAAAAAAATGAAACCAAGAATGTTATAAGGATTACAAACAGGGGGATACAAAAAAAAAAACGCTTGGCATCCTTCGTTTAAAACCTTGTTTCTTTTCAATCTCAGAACCCTATTAATCTTTACAAAGATGTCCCTATGTTTCAAAAATCTAATTCAAGCAAAAAAAAAAAAAGGTAAAGCCAATACCTACTAAACCCTTGGAATCTACTGGTAAAACCAGTAATCTTGTCAGGAGGAGAAACAAGGTTGAGAAGCTCTTCCTCGGCCCAGATCAAAGAGGGGATGGGAGCCAACAGCTTACGGTAGGGTAGGAGGTCGAGTGGAGGCTAGGTGGAACGGTCAGTCGCGGCTAACTGTGGATGTGATTGACAGAGGGAGATCAGGGCTTGAGGTCATTCGTCTGGGCCGGATCGGACAGTGACAGAGTTTGAGGAGATGGGATGGACCTTTAGCTCTTCAAGCCGTCTGGTTAGGAGAGGGGGAGGGAGCGGGCGGAGAATTCGAGAGTTAGAAACAGGGGCTGGGTTTGCGAATAATCCTATATAAAGCTTTGTCAAGTAATGTTGTTGAAGCTCTGTTTCACTCTCATCGAGTTCTTACAACTGTAAATTTGGAGAAATACCTGAACGACTCTTATGTACCAGAGGATTGAGCGTCGTGCTACAACGAGAAAGAAATGGTCGCGGAAGTTCGCCAGGATGAGGAAGACTGGGCATATAACTGTAAAGGTATTGACATATTTCTTATACTTCCGAACAGCGGGAAGCAGTCGAAAGCAGGGATGTTTTTTTCGACGAGAAAAGCAACAGCATGACGTAAAAATTTTAAAAACGGAGCACCACAGCTTGACCACAAACGACCTCTCGGTCACATTCGGTGACACACAACAGGGAAAAATCCGTCCCAAACGAGGCCTTAAAGAGATGTTTTTGTGCTAAAAAGAAGCCGTAAAAAATAATAATAAATTTTTTTATCCCAAACCAAACCTTAATATTTTTTCTTTGCAATTAATCATTTTATACTAGTTGCCTTTTCACCACCCATGACCCACCCATGTTGCATTGTTGGTCATCCCTTTTACTATTCCTTTCTCATTAAATCCCTGGTTTGAATTTTATTTTGATGTTCTAATCTCAAATAAATGGAAATCATCATAACTCCATTGTTGTTGCTTGAATCCTGAATGTCATAGTTTCTCAATACATGGTTCATTACGATATTAGAGTCACCAAAGGCTTATATCCTTCTTATTCCAATCCTTGGAACAAGGCCATTCGAAGAGCTTTATACTTAGCTCGATCATATAGTCTTAGAGTATTATTATTATTGTTGCGTGCTAGAATATACGCGGCAGTAGAGTTAGAAAATATTCGTCTTAGCGTTGCACGAGTATTCCGCACACAAACAGAAAAGAGAAATGAACACCAAAGTTTTTACGTGGAAAACCCAAAAAGGGAAAAAACCACGGGGCCTCGCCCAGTTGTAAAGTTCCACTAGCATTTGTATGAAGTACAAAGGTTGATCTGTCTTATAAATCAAGACGATCAGTTTACAATCAACTTCTCACAAAGTTACAAAGTTCTGCAAATTCCCGGCGTTTCCCGAAAATTCAGCAGAGTTCCGGCGTCTTCAGGTGGCAGGAAGAGCTCCGGCGGTGATCGAGGAGGAGCTTCTTCCTTCTCCTCCTTCTTCTCTTCTTCTTCTCTGTCACGACCCGACCCGAGACGAGACGGATCCCGCCCGCGCCGGATCGCGACGGAGAAAATAGCTAACCAGGATCTGGCTTTGGATTAGGTTACTGAACTGATCTTCCAAATTCTTAACTCAACAGAAACACACAGAACAACAGAGCTACTAAAAACATCAAATGCAGCGGAACAAAACATCTATCTGAATTCATTTCCTCAAAATAATCATCTACAGAACAGTACATGGCTTTCAACAGAAAGAAAGACAGAACAGGAAAGCCATGACTGTACAAAAATCAAAAGTACAAAAGTACCTAATCTGATCAGACTCCGAAATCTAATCCTGGACTTCCTTGCCCTTCCCAGAACCTGAAAACCACCAGAAAGCAAGGGTGAGCTCAACAGCTCAGCAAAGCAACAAACCACCAATCTAAATTCTCAGAAAACAAAACCAAACTTATCAGACAGAAATCAGATCAGAAGTCGGAACAGAATCGGAAATCAAAACTTATACGGACAGATATCAAAGCAGAAATAGAATCGTACAGATCAGATCACAGAACAGAATAAACTCAGCAGAGTCGGAAACAGAAATCAGAATCGTACGGATCATATCATATCATAATCACAGTTTCGTACAGAACAGAACAGATACAGAAAGTAATACAGATACATATAGCTAAATGCCCTGACACTGACGGAATCTCTACGGATTCCGGCCCCTTATGCCTCCCTTCCCAGACACTGACTGAATCTCATAGGATTCAGGCCCCTTATGTCTCCCTTTGTGCTCACGGCACCAAAACAGATGTGCTTATAGCACCAAAACAGAATTCATCGGATCCGGAACAGAACAGATATCAGATTTCAGATTGAGCTCATTTCAGATTTCCCGTTTCACTAACTGAATCTCATAGGATCCAGGCCCCTTATAACTCCCTTTTTATAGCTTATACACATAGCATTTCAATTCAGAAGAAATCCGGACAATTCAGAAATTACCCAAAAATCGGGCAGCACAACGGCAGTATACGGAATTTACACAAAAATTCCTGCAAAGAAAATTTACCGAATTCGCACAGACTACAGATATCAACATTTCAGAACTTTTATTCTACTGCACAGATAAATTCCAATTTCACAGAAAAATCCGGTCGACTAAAAACACAGTCGAAACAAAAATACCCGGACGAAAATCTTCAAAATATAGTCAAAACGTGCACACCCGGCACGGCAACGATATACAGAAAGTTACGCGGTAAAAACTGAACCGATCAAAAGATACGGACGAAATTCGCTAACGGAAACAAAACCCGGACAGAATATACCGCCAAACACGACGGAACTGAAAATTGAGAAAGGTAGAATGTGCCTTACCTCGAGTACAGCAAATTCCTCAACAGTCACTTCGATCGAAAACGGCTCCGCGTCGTCCGAAAATCCACTTTTCTCCAAAATCCCACGACTTTCTCTCTCCTCAGATATTTAATTTTTAATTTCTGATTTTTCTCTCTCTTCAAAACGACTGAAATCAGCCTTATACTACACAGATCGGCCCGGCCGATCGCAGCATCGTCCCGGGACGATCTGACCAAAAAGATCGGCCTGGTCTCCCTTCAGGGCTATTGCAGGGACGATATTTTCTACAGTGCCGATCGGCCTGGCCGATGTCTCCAATCGGCCTGGCCGATGCATGCAGAAAATCACCTGGAGCAAAACTGGGGAAAATCTGGAGCTGAATTTTCACTGATCGTCCCAGGACGATCCCAGATCGTCCTGGACGATACTGGAGCAGATTTTGATATTACAATCTCCCCAACTCAGAAAAATGTCGTCCTCGACATTATCCAATCCAAACTCAGTCAAAACAAGTACGGGTACGACCGTCTCATATCAGACTCCTTCTCCCAAGTTGCTTCCCGTGCAGTCCGGTGCTTCCACTGGACTTTAACCATCGGAATCTCTTTATTTCTTAACTTTCGGACGTCGTACGCCAAAATAAGCTCTGGCTCTTCCTTGTACGCCAGATTCTCCTGAATCTCCACCTCATCAGCTGACAACTTCTTCCCAGAGTCTGAAACCCACTTCCTCAGAGTGGATACATGAAACACATTATGCACATCCGGCATAGATTCAGAGAGTAATAACTTATAAGCAGCTTTTCCAATTCTTTCCAAAACTTCAAAAGGTGTTAGGTATGTTGGACCTTGAACTGAACTTGCTGAATGCCCTTCCAAAGTCTGGAAGTAAAACGTCCATCTCGATCAGATACGATCACACGAGGCACACCGTGCAATCTGACTATCTCCTTCACATAAATCTGTGCCAAGCGATCAACTGAATCCGTCTGTCTGATCGGAAGAAAATGGGCTGACTTGGTCAATCGATCTACAACCACCCAAATGGCATCATGTCCTTGTCTAGATCGAGGAAAACCCATCGCAAAATCCATCGTTACCTCCTCCCATTTCCACTCAGGGATAGGCAACGACTGCAACAGTCCACCTGGTCGCTGATGCTCTGCCTTCACCAACTGACAGGCTTCGCATCTCGACACAAACTCTGCCACATCCTTCTTCATCCCAGGCCACCAAAACAAAAGCTTCATGTCAGCGTACATCTTACCACTGCCTGGATGAACAGTGTAGCCAGAATGATGAGATTCGTACAGAATCTCCTGCCTCAAGTCTCCAGACACAGGTACCCACAACCTGTTCTTACAGAAAATAACACCAGAATCAGAAATTCGAAGTTCAGGAGTCTTACCAGATCCAATCTGAGCTATCAACTTCGAATAGTCAGAATCTGACTTCTGGGCTTCTTGAATCCGTGCTTCCAAAGAAGACTGAATACTCATCTGAGCCAACTCCAAATCACTGGAGGAAACCACCTCCAACTGCAATCTCTCCAAATCACGAATCAGAAAGTCATCACAGGTAAGCTGAATACCTGAGAATCCAGAAGACTTCCTGCTCAGAGCGTCCGCTACCACATTCGCCTTCCCAGGCTGATACTGAATAGTCAAATCGTAGTCCTTGATCAACTCGAGCCACCTCCTCTGTCTCAGATTCAGATCCTTCTGAGTAAAAATGTACTTCAGGCTCTTATGATCAGTAAAGATCTCACACCTGACGCCATACAGGTAATGACGCCAAATCTTCAAAGCAAAAACAACTGCAGCTAACTCCAGATCATGCGTCGGGTAATTCTTCTCATGTGGTTTCAACTGTCTCGAAGCATAAGCAATTACCTGACCATGCTGCATCAGAACACAACCCAGTCCTTTCAGTGAAGCATCACTGAACACCTGGAAACCCTCCGTACCTGACGGAAGTGCCAACACTGGAGCTGAAGTCAGACAATCCTTCAATCTCTGAAAACTAGCTTCACACTCCGGTGTCCAAACAAAAGGAACTGACTTCTGAGTCAGTCTCGTCAGAGGAGTCGAAATCTGTGAAAATCCTTTCACAAACTTCCTATAATACCCGGCCATGCCCAAGAAACTACGTACCTCAAATACCGTAGTCGGCCTTGGCCAATCAGCAACAGCCTGAATCTTCTGGGGATCTACAGAAATGCCTTCTCCGCTAATCACATGCCCCAGAAATGAAATACTCTTCAGCCAGAATTCACACTTGGAGAACTTGGCATACAACTGATGCCTCCTCAAAGTCTCCAACACAATCCTCAAATGTCTGGCATGCTCATCCTCAGATGCAGAATATACCAGAATATCGTCAATGAAGACGATCACAAACTGATCCAAATACTCCCTGAATACTCGGTTCATTAGATCCATGAAAATCGCAGGCGCATTGGTTACCCCAAAAGGCATAACCAAAAACTCGTAGTGCCCGTACCGAGTACTGAAAGCAGTCTTCACCACATCAGTTTCTTTCACCTTCACCTGATAGTATCCGGATCTCAAATCAATCTTCGAAAATACCGAAGATCCGGAAAGCTGATCAAACAAGTCGTCAATCCGAGGCAAAGGGTACTTATTCTTGATCGTGACCTTGTTCAAATCTCTGTAATCAATACACATACGGAGTGTACCGTCCTTCTTCTTCACAAACAGAACAGGTGCTCCCCAGGGCGAAACACTAGGACGTACAAACCCTCTGTCAACCAACTCCTGAAGCTGAACTTTCAACTCAGAAAGTTCTTTCGGTGCCATCCTGTACGGAGCTTTCGATATCGGAGCGGTACCCGGAAAAACATCGATAGAGAACTCCACATCTCTATCCGGAGGTAAACCAACCAACTCCTCAGGAAAAACATCAGCAAACTCCCGTACCACAGGGATCTCAGAAACAGAACCAACTTCTAGGTTCAGATCCCGCACCGAAGCCAAAAATACTGGGCATCCTTTCTTCCACATCCTGCTTACCTCCAATGCAGAAACCAGACTGGAGAGAACACCTCGTAATCCTTGAAATACAACTCTCTCTCCAGCCACAAGCAAACTCACTTGCTTCTTCAGACAGTCTATCTGGGCCTCATACTGACTCAGCCAATCCATGCCCAGAATCACATCATACGAAGAAATCGGCAATCGAATCAAACTCGATTTCCACTTCTTGCCAGAAATCTCGATCTCACACAAACAAAACTGTCGAGCAATCAATGGATTCCCAGCCGGTAAAATCACAGACAAAGAAACCGGTAAAACCATCGAATCCAAATGTAAAATCTCAAAACAATGCTCGGACAGAAAAGAATGACTCGCTCCAGAGTCAAACAAAACACGACAGGGCTGATCAGAAATGTAAACCGTACCTGTCACAACATCCGGAGCATCACGAGCCTCCTGCTGACTCAAACTGTAAACTCGTGGCTGAACTGGAGCAGGAGCTGAAGCGACAGAACTACTCTGCTCCCTCTGAATCGTAGGTGGTCTCCGTGGTGCAGAACTAGAACCACCACCTCTACCAGCAAATCCCTCAGGGCGTGGAGGAACAGTCCTCGGTCTTCCTGCTGCTGAACCAACAGGTCTGACAAAGCTCTCAGATCGCTGCTCATATCCCATCTGTGGACATTCTGCAATCCTATGTCCCGGCTGACCACATCTGAAACAAAGACCAGCTATCCTGTAGCACTGGCCATGGTGTCGTCGTCCACAACTCTGGCACACAGGTGCCGTACTGACAGATCCAGAACCAGTCGTACTGGTAGCAGTACCAGACGATCCTCCGCTCTTCCTGGAATCTCCAGATCCAGATCCAGGAACAAATCTCCTCTTCCCAGAGGAACCACTGCCAGATGTATCTCCTCCAAACCTCTTCCTACTCGCAGTCCACCGCTGCTGAGTAGCCGTCATGTCATTCTCAATCAGACGAGCTCGCTCCACAAGCTCAGAGAAATCGGTGATCCGGAACGGTATCAGAGGCTGCCTCAAAGTGTCTCGTAAGCCTCTCAGAAATCTGTAGCACCTCTCAGCAGACGTGCTAACCAGCTGCGGAGCGTATCTGGCTAATGCAGTAAACTCAGCCTCGTACTGCATCACTGTCTTGCTCCCCTGAACAAGCCTCAGAAAACTCTCCTGCATCTGCTGTCGTGCAGAAGGGGGAACAAACCAGTCTCTGAATACCTCAGTGAACTCCTCCCAAGTGATCAAAGAGTTCAATCTGCCCTGAAATCTGGCTGCTTGCTGGCCATCCCACCAGTGCTCAGCCTCTCCGTCCAACAGAAAAACAGCTAACGGAACTTTCCTGTCTGCAGGACACTGCATCCCGTCAAAAGTCTTCTCCAATCTCCTCAGCCACTCCTCGGCTGCTCTGGGCTCAACAGCGCCCTCAAACCTCGGAGGTTTCAACCTCAAAAATAACTGCAGGTGACGATCAATGTCCTCAGATCTAACAGTCGAAGCTCTGCTCTGAGTCTCGCTCATCATCTGAGCAACAAGTGAAGCAAACTGAGAAAGCGTATCAGCACCGACCACTGGGGCTGTACTCCCCACTGGTGCTGCCTGATCGTCACTCTGACCGTCTGTCATGTCTGGGTCTGGCTGATCCATACAGAAAAATCCAGAAAATCCGGAAAACTATCACAAAACAACACAAAATAACACAATAAAAAGCCAAACGACCCAAAACTACCTCCCAGACAGACGCACTGATCACTTCCTAAAGCTCTGTTTTACAATCCAACCTGTTTCCAAAACCAGTGCTCTGATACCACAAAAGCTTGTCACGACCCGACCCGAGACGAGACGGATCCCGCCCGCGCCGGATCGCGACGGAGAAAATAGCTAACCAGGATCTGGCTTTGGATTAGGTTACTGAACTGATCTTCCAAATTCTTAACTCAACAGAAACACACAGAACAACAGAGCTACTAAAAACATCAAATGCAGCGGAACAAAACATCTATCTGAATTCATTTCCTCAAAATAATCATCTACAGAACAGTACATGGCTTTCAACAGAAAGAAAGACAGAACAGGAAAGCCATGACTGTACAAAAATCAAAAGTACAAAAGTACCTAATCTGATCAGACTCCGAAATCTAATCCTGGACTTCCTTGCCCTTCCCAGAACCTGAAAACCACCAGAAAGCAAGGGTGAGCTCAACAGCTCAGCAAAGCAACAAACCACCAATCTAAATTCTCAGAAAACAAAACCAAACTTATCAGACAGAAATCAGATCAGAAGTCGGAACAGAATCGGAAATCAAAACTTATACGGACAGATATCAAAGCAGAAATAGAATCGTACAGATCAGATCACAGAACAGAATAAACTCAGCAGAGTCGGAAACAGAAATCAGAATCGTACGGATCATATCATATCATAATCACAGTTTCGTACAGAACAGAACAGATACAGAAAGTAATACAGATACATATAGCTAAATGCCCTGACACTGACGGAATCTCTACGGATTCCGGCCCCTTATGCCTCCCTTCCCAGACACTGACTGAATCTCATAGGATTCAGGCCCCTTATGTCTCCCTTTGTGCTCACGGCACCAAAACAGATGTGCTTATAGCACCAAAACAGAATTCATCGGATCCGGAACAGAACAGATATCAGATTTCAGATTGAGCTCATTTCAGATTTCCCGTTTCACTAACTGAATCTCATAGGATCCAGGCCCCTTATAACTCCCTTTTTATAGCTTATACACATAGCATTTCAATTCAGAAGAAATCCGGACAATTCAGAAATTACCCAAAAATCGGGCAGCACAACGGCAGTATACGGAATTTACACAAAAATTCCTGCAAAGAAAATTTACCGAATTCGCACAGACTACAGATATCAACATTTCAGAACTTTTATTCTACTGCACAGATAAATTCCAATTTCACAGAAAAATCCGGTCGACTAAAAACACAGTCGAAACAAAAATACCCGGACGAAAATCTTCAAAATATAGTCAAAACGTGCACACCCGGCACGGCAACGATATACAGAAAGTTACGCGGTAAAAACTGAACCGATCAAAAGATACGGACGAAATTCGCTAACGGAAACAAAACCCGGACAGAATATACCGCCAAACACGACGGAACTGAAAATTGAGAAAGGTAGAATGTGCCTTACCTCGAGTACAGCAAATTCCTCAACAGTCACTTCGATCGAAAACGGCTCCGCGTCGTCCGAAAATCCACTTTTCTCCAAAATCCCACGACTTTCTCTCTCCTCAGATATTTAATTTTTAATTTCTGATTTTTCTCTCTCTTCAAAACGACTGAAATCAGCCTTATACTACACAGATCGGCCCGGCCGATCGCAGCATCGTCCCGGGACGATCTGACCAAAAAGATCGGCCTGGTCTCCCTTCAGGGCTATTGCAGGGACGATATTTTCTACAGTGCCGATCGGCCTGGCCGATGTCTCCAATCGGCCTGGCCGATGCATGCAGAAAATCACCTGGAGCAAAACTGGGGAAAATCTGGAGCTGAATTTTCACTGATCGTCCCAGGACGATCCCAGATCGTCCTGGACGATACTGGAGCAGATTTTGATATTACATTCTCTCTCTTCACTTTCTCTTCACTTGAGTCCCCTTTGTGTAGAATGAGGGCTCTATTTATAGTTTTTCTGGAGTGGCGTGGCTTGTAAATAGGTGTGAGATCATGGACGAATAGGGAGTGGTCCGAATGGACGGCCGATATTGAACCCTTCGATCATGCACCGTTCGTTGGACATTTGGAGGCCTTAATGATGTCGGAATTTGGCGATCTTGGGGTCGTTGGATTCGTCTCGTCGAGCCGTTCGATTCGAGTATAAGCTCGTCAAAATCATAGACCGTTTGGTAACTCAAATTGCGGTTTGAACCTTCCAACAGCGCTTTGGGTCCTTGATTCGGACTCATTTGGGCTCGGATTGGGTCGAATTTGGTGTCGTTGGGTCCTTGTTTCCGAGACGCTCAGTTTGACTGTAAGCTTGCTGAAATTGGAGTTATGATGGCCTCTGAATTAATTTTAGAAGTTTCCAACTCAATTCTGCATCGAGATTCGTGCCCGATCAAGATAATTTTTTGACAATGTATCAATTATAATTATTATTACGCATATTAAGGGATTCAAGCACCGAAGAGATAAGTGGAAATTTTCTTCCGTCAACCAACTGGCCTCCAACTTGATCTCAACATAGTTTGCTTGGTGCTTTCTAAATTAAATTTTTATGAGAAATTTTTTTTTGAGCTATAAATTTTTTAATTAAAAATTATTTTAAAAATAATAAAAAAATGTTATAAAGGAAACCTTAAATAAAATCTACTTGGGGATTATTTGGTATATGATTTATTCTCGGATTTACGCCAGATTTTTGTTAAATTTCGCTAAACAGTTTCTGAAGGCATCATAAATCCGAATGTCGTGTAAATCCCATATTTATGGCGTAGATTCAGGGTTTAGTAAATCTCGTTAGTCGATAGATTAACAGACTCAAAATTTATGAGAAGAAGTGCCCGAAAGGGGAGAAATATCGTTACCTTCGCGGCAAACTTTTGTTGCAAGTTCTGACCCGACAAGAACAATGTCTTCGCAGTAGGCGGAAATGTTTCGATACTTGCAAAACTCAACTTCACGTTAAACATAACAACAATGAAGAAATGTAGAAGAGGAAAAACAAACCCTATACATATAATGGCATGCAACTTGTTTGAAGTTGTACCTCATGTGAACCAGCAAAGCCTCTACCTCAAGCAACGAAGAAATAGGAAGAGGGCTTTTTGAAAAGAACAGGAAAAGGATAAAATAGTAGTATAATTATCATTAAATTAATTTAATTCATATTTATAATTTGTTGGTTATTATATTTATTGGTACTATAATTGTTATTAAATTTGTTTAATACTTAAATGTTTAATTAATTAGGCTTTCATTAAGCTAGTTTCTAATTTTATAACTAACACACAAATAACTAATATGATAATTAATAATAATTAAGCTAATTTCTAATTATATTAATTAATCTTAACCTTATTAAATGTAATTAAAATTAAAATTGATAACTAAATTTAATTAATTATCATATTAAATTTAATTTTTAGATGAACCAACCACTATTCTTAAATTATGTTGTCAAATAATTTCTCAAAATTTATCAGAATTTAACATATTATGCCAAATAGTTTTGAAATTGAACACTTCCACTCTAATTTTTTTCAATCCGGCTTCACCGGGCAGTAGATCGGCCGACTCTACACCCATCCTCCCTGCGGCCGAAAATCTGTTCAAATTACAGGAGAGACAGATCTCTCCTCCGGCATCGCCGGCTTGTTTTTAGAATGATGGCCGCCGCGTTTTCTTCTTCTGTGCCCCTTGCCTCCTTCACAAAAAGCAAATCTCGCCCACCTGCCAGTAAAGCCCGCAGCAATCCAGCCTTCACTATCAATTTCTTACGGATTTCAAATAAAACTCATCTCAAATTTGCTACATCTCCACTGAAATCCCGACCATACGTCAAGCCCAGAACCCCCAGTTTCACCATCAATTCCCTTTTCACTGGCATCGTTGAGGAGATGGGCCAAATCCAACACTTGGGTCCTAACCTCGAGGGCGGCTACGAACTTCGGATCGCAGCAAAAACAGTTTTTGGCGGCGTCCAACTAGGTGACAGCATCTCCGTGAACGGGACTTGTCTCACCGTCACGGCGTTTGATCCCGTAGCGTCCCAATTTTCCGTGGGTCTCTCGCCGGAAACTCTTCGGAAAACTTCCCTTGGTGAACTCGGTCTTGGCTCGCCTGTCAATCTGGAGCGGGCGCTGCAGCCTACCTCGAGGATGGGCGGACACTTCGTGCAGGGCCACGTTGACGGGACTGGTGAAATTGTGAAGTTTGAGCCGGAGGGGGATTCTATCTGGGTGAAGGTGAAGACTTCGCCGGAGCTGCTCCGCTATATTGTGCCGAAGGGGTTTATAACTGTAGACGGAACGAGCTTAACGGTAGTTCAAGTTTATGATGAGGATGACAGCTTTGATTTTATGCTGGTGGCTTACACACAGCAGAAGGTGGCCATTCCTACGAAAAAGGTGGGAGATAAGGTTAATTTGGAGGTGGACATACTCGGGAAGTATGTGGAGAAACTACTAAGGAGCGGCATTGGATCTGGTGTTGCTTTGGATTCTTCCTGATTTTGAAAAGAAGGATTGATTTGAGGTTGTTAAATTTCCTATCAACTGCATTTTATACACATTTACTTTATCTATCATAATATTAGAAAGATTATGTTGAAATTGAAAAAAAAAAGATTGTCAAATATTTCGATCATTGCGTGCTATTATTTATGTAATTTGAGGATTTTTTGCTGAGTTTAGGTTGTCCTTTATACAACAGTTTTAGCATAATTTGCAACTTAATTTTTCTTCTGAATGAACTACCAGTCCTAGTTGAAAGTTCATTAGTAAAGTTCAAAGTTCATATTGCCTCCAAGAATTACTAAATCTATATTTGCAAGATTTAAGAAAATGATATCATAATGGCATTTTCAGGTTCTCACTATCTCCAACAAGATAGTAATGGCTACTAGTTGTGCTTTGGTCAGTTTCTATAAGGCTAATGGCTTTGGTGAACTCTAACAAACTATGACATTGTCGATATACTCTAATGTAGCTCTAATTATCTTAAGTGACTATTGATGTCTCTCATACTAGCTCTAGTTATAAGTAATTAAAGGTATTTAAGAGACTAGAATTCATATTAAATCCATCCAAAGTGGATTTTAAAATATCATTCAAATTAGTTGAAGTCCCCTCCCTTGCCGGTTCGGAAACGTTTCAATAAGCATTCCTTAAACTCCCTTGAACTTCGTATGAGCCTCCTCATGTCTCTCCACTGGTACCAAGCCAACACCTTCCCTTTCAAACATAAGCCAACTGCCATCAATTTATCCTCCTCTGTCAACCTATTGACGGCGAAATACCTCTCTACCTTGTAGATCCACACATGTGCATCACCTCCTTAAAAAATGAGCATCTTCAGCTTTTGAACCTTTAGATCTCTCCTATTTTCCTTGATTCCTCTATAATTTCCCCTTTCCCAAGTGATTGGTCCTCCCCAAGTGTCTCAATCCTCACTTCCACTCTTATACCCGTACCCATCTTCACTTTCTCCTCTCCTTCCTTCAAAATCAGCACCCCTCCTATCATAATCCCCCTCTTTTCTGTCCTAATAAAAACCCCTTAGTTCATGCCCCTCATACCTTCCACATCTCTCCTCTATGATCTCCACATCGTTTTCACTCATACGAATTTCAAAATTCATATGTCTTACTGATGTGAAACAAACAACGAAATTGCAGAATTTTATTAAGAAATTTGTTTCCACAATGAAATTATAACATTAATGATTCACTAAGTTAGGATTTTCAGTTTTCGTAATTATGGACTTGCTTCTAGCATGCGGTTACACGTTAGATTAACAGAGCGATCCGAAATAATGGCAAGAAGATAGTAAACAAATATGCGATTAACAATAATCCACCACTTAGCAATTAGAACTTTCACCTTAGAGTTTTCCTCTCGATCGTTATTTGGAAGTAGGTTTAGCGGAGTACAAAAGTTAGCAAGCCTAGTGATGCCACTGCAAGACAGAGGATGCCAGAGGTTTTGATTAACGGAGAGTTGGCCGGAGTTGGAGAGACGGGTGGTCGTCCTGCGATCTTCCACGATCCTGTAGGTTGTTGCTCTTCGATGATGTCTGCCAAAGTATAGAGAATATGCTCCACATATTCTTCGACAGTGCCTTCGGACCCAAATCCGAGATCGAAGAACGGTGATTGAATGATGTCGACTTCCTCTTGAGAATCGTAAACGAATCCGTGATCAACTTCCGGATCCGCCATGCATTCTTGCCGGGAGATTAGAGAGCACCAATGGAGAGAAGAGGGAGAGGAGGTGGCGGTTGGAGAGGTGTTGCGGTGGAGGGGGAAGCCGCCAAGTGAGAGGATCGGCCAAGGGGAAGAGAGGGGAGGTGGAGGGCTCGGTGGGAGGAGTTGGAGAAGGGGGCGGCTAGAGCTAATTAGGATTTGTTGTAAGATTTAGAAATATGAAGCTAATTTCAGATTAAGTGGAATTGACGGGATGAATTTGAATTTAAAATTCAAATTTTAATTGAGGGAATTAACTTAGATGAGAGGGAATTGTGGGAAGTAATTAGGGAGGTTTAATGAGGGGCTATTAATGAAATTGGAGAGAGAAAGCTCATGGAGAGGGGTCGGCCATAGGGAGAGCTGAGAGAGAGTAGTTAATGCTAAGTAAGTGGGCCCCCAAGAGAATAAACTAAGGTTAAATCAAATCTGAAATTTGATTTCAGATTTGATAAACTTAGAAAGTTTCCTAAGTGGTCCAAAGCTCTTTGAAACATTGGATTTCAATCAACTAATTGGATTTAAAAAAAAAAGGAAACTTTCCTAATTGCTTGGGATGTAAATTAGGAAAGAAGATTGATGCACATGAATATGAATTTCAAACCAAGGAGTAGGTTGGCCGGCGGGTTGACTCGGGGATGATGGGGAGGTGGGGCGGGAGGAGGGGAGGTCGGTGGCTAGGGGGTGTGGCCGGTGGGTGGTGCATCCAAGGGGGACGGCGGGATGGTATGAGGGGCTCGGTTTTGGGGAAGCAGAAGGGGGTGGGGTTGGAGGGAGGTCGACAGCTGAGGGGGTGGGTGGGGTTGATGGGCGGTGATCGGCGGCTTGGGCGGCCCAAGGAGGCAAGGGAGATTTTGTGGGCGGAAATTTAGGCTAGGAAAAATAAGAGAAAGACTTGGAAAAATAGAAATCAAAGAAGCTACATACCTCAAGTATCTCCTCCTCATGAACTCACAAAGAGATCTTAGGAATCTCGGAACTCACAAAGAGATTTTAGGAATCTCGGAACTCACAAAGAGATTCTTCTCCTCTCATGAACTCATTAAGAGATCAAACAAGTAGAATAAAATTTCATTAACAATTCATCATTAAAAAATAATACAAAGACTAGGCCTTCATATATAGGCCTCCAAAGCACAAAATGTAAAAGACACAAATGCCCTCGGCTACAACATGACACAAATCCCTCATAGGGGTACAAATGAAAAACTGAAAAATAAATAAAAGAAATGCACTAAAACACATAAATAAAAACTATGAATCTTAGTTGTCGATCTACGATCCTGCCGATGTCGAAATGTACGGTGGATGTCCTCATCACACTACCGGGCCACTTTCCTCCTATGCTGTCGTTTTGTTTTGATTGTACATTATCTTCTTCACCACCTCATGAAGATCTGAAACTTTCCCTTCCATGGAGGATATTCTATCATCCACCCTTGCTTTCATTTGACTCATCTCCCCCTAAGGGTGTTCTTCCAACGCATCAACTTTCTAGGTCGCCATCGATACATGGATTTTTGTTTGACTCAAAAATTTGGATCTTGATCCCAAAAATAGCAAAACAGCCCCTCTTCGGACAAAAATCAGCCGCCATATTTCACAAAACAGCCCAAAAACAGTCCCAAAAACTGCTTTGATATCAATTTGATAGGAAACACTTGAAGATCTCAAGTGAAAACCTATCAATCTTGCTAAAACAACGGGGAATATCCACAAAACTTTGTGTAAAACCCATAAAACAATAATTTTATTACAATAATCAAAGATTACATAAGGAAAATACTAAGATACAGTTGATCCTCAATTCAAGAGGAGTATTTATCTCCCCCAATCGCCGCTAGAGCTCAAGACGCTAAGCATAAAAAACAACAAAATAAGCCACAATTTTTCGATGCCCTAACCCTAATACAAATTTCTACTTAAAGCAAATACAAAAATAACATAAAAGGGCTAAACAACCCTCAAACAATTAGCCCTAGGTAGTGGACCCCCACCCCAAGGGGGCGGGATTTGGAGCTTGCGGACTAGCATGCTCCTATTGTATTGCAGGTGCTGGCCTAGAAGCTGGGCCGGTTGGACTGGTTCAGGGTGGACCAGTCCAAGCGTATCACTTTCTTACTAATTTTTAAAATATTTGTGGTTACAAGTAGCTTTTTCAATCAGATTTGCTAGAGTATGCTTAATTTAAAAAAAATCTACTTTAATCAGATCAGTTGTACAATTACTCTTACTAGGAATTGTATGTAGTTACCCAAACAAATTCTTAGTTATATTTATTAATGGATGTGGTTCTCTTGTGAATAATCCTTCATCACTTGAGAAAGGTGAGTTTATTCCTTATTGTTGATTTATGATATAAGTGATAGAAAATCATGTATTGTGTGTGGTATAATGCTAGATGTTTTGTTTAAACTTTAAAGTTGATGGTTTTAATCTTGTGGTTTTTAAGTTTGAGATAGAAGAGAAAAATTGAAAAAAAAAAACTTGTTTTCAAAATATTTTTTAGGCAGTAATTCACACTTTCAATTTATTAGCTAGCTTTCCTCTCTGATATTGAGATGGGTATGTAAAAAGAAGTGGCGAGCGTTAATCACTTTTGACAGCCTTTCTCACAAATCAATTGCTGAAGGTGTTTGTTACTTATCAGCAGCAAGGACATCATCCAGGCAAGTTGTTTTGGTATTGTTAACAGTTTGCGTCATTTGATGCCCACAACAACATTTGATGCCCATAAAACAATAATGCTTTTTTAGTGTTTCAGCTTTACGAATTATAGCTTTGTTTGCTGTGGCATAATTAAACATGTTTCTAATGTAACCTACTTATAAATGGTTTTCCAACCTTGACCATATTCGATTGCTTTTAGAGTTTATTTTATTTCTTTTAACATGCGTAGAGCCAAATAAAAATAATATTGTTGGACCTATTTTCATAATTTTGTCTTGTAAGCTGTACACAAGCTTTTGTAAATCTGTTCATTTTATGTCTATACATTTTTTTTCTTCTTCATAGTTGGAGTGGGCCACATGAAAAGAGATGGTGTGGCTTTAACCACTTTTCAAAGGCCTTCTTACATATTAATTGTCTTTTTCTTTTTTTTTTTTCTTTTTTTCATAATTCTTAGCAACTATGACAAAAGAAGATAAAATTAAGTAGTGTAGAGACGAGGATGCTCAGGTGGATGAGTGGTTTTACACTTGGAGACAAAACACAAAATGAGTATATACGTGAGAAGGTTGGAGTAGCTCCAGTGGCAGATAAGATTAGAGAAAGTCACCTTAGATGGTTTGGTCACATAAAACATTGACCTTTTGATAATTCGGTTAGGAGAGTAGATTTATTAGACTTGGTTTAGGTTAGGTAGAGTTAGACCTAAAAAGACTTGGTTAGAAGTATTAGACATTGTTTTTATTTATTTTATTAGATTTAAATGAGAATTTGACTCTTAACAGGAAACAATGGAGAAAAATGATTCATGTGGCGGATTTCAAATAGTTGGATAAAGGCTTGATGTTGTTATTGTTTCTTAGCAATGTTAATGTGCAGTATATTGCTTTCAATATCCAAAATTCCATCATACATCAAGAAACATTCTTAGATTGGCGATTGAGGCTTCGTTTGGGACAACTTTCTTACCGCAAAAAACTTTTGTACTAAAAATTTAGTTTTTAAAACATCAGAAAAATTGTCTCAAAGAAAGCCTCAATCTCCATCTACTTTGTGAAGAAGCCTTCCATTCTTTTGACTTTTAATTTTTTGCAATAATAACTTTTTTTGGTGCATGTACATTTAGGATTTATAGCTATCATTTTATAAGTCAAATATGCTTTAACCCTAACATAAACTTTACTAAACTTATTTTCCATATTGATTGCGTTCATCTTATTGCTAATAACATTTATTTAAACAAAGAACACCTTCATTGCATTCTATATGTTGCAGCCGCACCAAATTTGTTTTATTATAATAATTGCCTAAGCCAAAAAAAAAAAAAAAGAAGTTGGATCTGCCCACATTTGAGGTTTGCCATCTCCTCGTTGTTAGAAAGAAAATGATTTTGGCTTGAAGAAGCCCCCTCGAAAAGCATTTCCCCCTATGACTCTTATTAGGCTTAGGACAGATGCGGTTATTTTCTGTTTTCTTATCTTTCTTTGGCCTTTAATCAGTCTATTCGTTGCTAAAACTGGGAACACGTTAGATAGATCATATGATTATATAATACTTGTTGTGAATTACAAGAAACTGTTTCTTATCAGAATATGAAACAGAAGAGAAAGGTCTATCAAAATGGGGCGCTGGAGCTTTGTAGTTCAAGTGGCAAGGTATGAAGTTCAATTCCTCCAATGGTTATCCAAGCTAAATTGTCTTTGGTAATATTATTACTATATTATGGTTGAGAGTTTCTGGTGCTATAACTTTGACCTTAAAAGTCTCTTATATGTAGTAAGCTATAAGTGACTGTAACAGGTTCTATGTTTTGCTTGTAAATATTGCCACTTACACATTTAGCAGAGAATTTATTTTATTTGGAGGCAGCTTTTATAACGACTATTATACTGGGAAGTTAAGCTGTTTAATAAATCTGAATACCAATTGTGGAATTGCTCCTGCCTATCTAGGCACTTTTCCTCTCTGTTGTCACCTCATTGATTCATGAGGTCCCTTCTACCCGAGTAATTATTCTGTGCGGACACCGGACTGTTCGGAGGTAAATCAGAATGCGCCATGTCAATCAGTACACAACAAAAAAATTACATGGCGCGTCTTGATTCGTCTCCAAACGACATCCGGTGTCCGCACAGAAAAAAATTTCACTTCCACCATGCCACCAATCGGAAGTGTCTTCTTCTTTTCTTCTAAATCTAGTGGTTGAGTTGCAAATCATCCATTAAATATTCTAGTTGAATGGAAATAACTTTTTGAATGTTCATAATTTCTTCACAATTGTGCCATTTGATTGAAAATGTTTGGGTTCTGAATTAATTTCCTGACTACGAAACTCTATGATTTTGGCTCCTTTCAGCAAGGAAAAAAAAAAGAAAAAAAGATATGACAAATCAAATGTTTTCTAAAGTTTGTATTGTTGCAGAAGTTTATAAGTTTAGATTTAAATTTCATCTACAAAGAAAGGGGTTGATCCATCACATAATGCTCTAATTTATTATAATTTCCATGGGTTGAGATGGAACATTATTCATTCATTAAGAGGATTTTTACAAAAATTTGTTTTTTTTTTAAGTTTTGCTAAGAAAAGATCTAATACATACTTTTCACACTGGATTAAATATTGAGTTTGATGTTGTAAGGTTACAAATCATTGAAAGGGAGGATTTCTCATCACTAAATAAAATCATTTATATTATGCGAACTAAAGAGTCGTAATCAATAAGAACCTCATGGAGGGCTTGGCTTTATATTGTGGATGAGTTTATTTCAGTATTTTGGATATTTTTAGTCATTCCGTAGTATGTTATTCGTTTAAAAATGTATATTGAAAAAAAAAAAAATTCTTTACAAAACTATATATTAGGATTCATCTGTTGTAAGCCAAAAAGATTGGACATGTTTTATCTGTGGGTTTTATCGGGTTGGCTTGTGATTGATTAAGAATTAAATAAATCATTTTTAAATATACAAATACTCATGGTTGCAAGAAAGATAATGATCACCACCATTTTTTAAGAGCATGTAGGAGGGGTAGCAAAAATTAATCAACTATAAGTTAATCCATGACCTCCAACAAAGGATTGAAGCTTTTTTTTTAATCATTTTATAGAGGATGAGTGGCCACATTAGATTAGAGAATAGTCAAATAAAATTGCTGCATAAATTGAATGCTTAACCAATCGTGTTCATAATTTTGTAAACGAGTAGAAGAAGGAGAGTGAGGTGGTACCTACTATTGACTCAACCATTCACTCATTTGAGGTTGAATATAAGGTGGAGGAGTAGGAGATGTAGGTGGTGGTGGATGACATGAGGGATCAATCCCTTGCTATTATATGTATATATAAGGTGGTCGGAAAGGTATATAATTTTTGTTCATCTGCCATCATTATGCATAAAGAGTGAGACAAAGGCTTGATGTTGTTGTTGTTATTGTTTTAGTATCACCATTATGCATAAAGAGTGATGCACATTTATTAGGGTTTTAAAGAAAGAAGTAGAAGTTGATGTACTTGATTGATGGTTTCATAGATTCATCAAGGAAGAGGCACAAACCATGAATCCATGTGTCATTGATCCCCTCTACATAGTTGATAAAGAGCGATTATTTATGTTGAAAGCTTGGATTTGAGACTAATTGAGAATTCCAAAGATACGGAATAGAAAAATTATTTTTTAATAAATATTTAAAAGCATAACATTAAATCCTTACCCCACTCTCATATGCTACCTTGTTGGGGAATAAAAGGAGGAGAGGGGAGAGGGGAGAGGGGAGAGAGGAGACGAGAGAGAGTCTTCCGGGGCAATTTTGTCCGTCGCTACTGTTTCAAAAATGATTATGATCGTTATAAGTGACCTATATCCTATTTCTATTTTTTATCATTTGGAGTTTAGTTTGTTTTCTCCTCCTGAAATTAATAAAAATGTAATATTTCATGTTTTAGTGAACTTTTATTAATTAAAGTTTCAATATGTAATAGATATCGTTATTCTGAATGCTTTGACTGGTTAATATTAAAATTTCATCGATCAGTATTGCTCTTTTTTTTTTTAGATCCAAAATGGGTAGGAGATGATTCGGTGTAAAATGATGAGGAGCAAATATATTAAATCTGAATACGAGACATGTAATATGCATATGGTTATTATTTATTTGGCATAATATGCATTTTAGCATCAATACATGCTTATTAATGAGTACAATATATTGATGTACATGCTGTGATAAATGCATATGATCTGTACATGATGCATATATGAATGATATGATATGTGTACTAACAAACAAAATGAATGAATTGATGTGTTATATGATTGAGAATATTGATGAATAATATATGACTTATGAGATGACTGAGTGAAAATCGATGATAGATAAGATAGATGATATATATGATTGATGACAAATATAACATATGATAGATGAAAGATATGATCGATGATTGATAATATATAAAATTGATGACAGATGATTAATAAGATTGATGATATATGATATATGATTATTAATTGATTTATAATATTGATCAATTGGTTCACATGGTACATGATATGATTGATGCACAAATATGATATGATTGATAGGACTGATACAAGAATATATGATATATAGGAATTATATGATATACATGATATCGTTCATATTGATTGCTACATGCTTATGCATTATATGTTCATATTGCTTTGAAAATGAATGCTTACATGCATATTATTTATGTTTAGTGTGTTGATTTCACTTGTAGATATTGGTTATTTGCTGAACTATATGCTCATTACATATTTTATACTCACAAGTAAGGATAATGAACTTGTGGAGTGAGATTAATCCGGGCAACATGCAAGGCTTTTTTTTGTATTTGTTTATTTTCTTTCGTTTGTATCATGTTGTCTTGTTTATTTATGGCTATTTTTGGCTACATCATGATTATTGTATGTGTTATTTTGGGAACTCTTAACCAAAGTGTAAATATTGAATGTATAGAAATGTATTTATTATGTATTATGTTGTTTATATTATGTTTATGAAATTAGTAAGCTCTTGTTTATGTTTATAGTATAAAAAGACGCTATTCTTTCAATTTCAGTATTGGGGTGTCACAATAATGTTGTATGACTTCAACCCCTCTTGCATCTTAGGGCTTGCCTTAGAGCAATGAAGAGTTAATTATATAAGTGATTTGCTAGTTTATTTGAGTTATTATGGTTATTTGACAATATATAGGAATTTTGCTCCAAATTTCCTTGAAATGGAGGTCCATCACATATGAGGTCCTAAGGCATGTAATTTGGCAAGTCATTTGAAATTTCTATAAATAGTTTAAATTGAAATAATTTTTGAAAATCCAATCCAATGAGAGCTTTACATCTTATTTATAATGATGATGCGGAGTACTTACAATACAATATATCATATACTTGATTTTAAAGAAAAATCTTCTAAAAATTGCACTTGATTATATCTAGTTATTTTAGGACTATTTATGTGTATATTTATTTTTAAAAAGTATAGATATATAGGTATATTCAAATGCTCAATGCTTTCTTATACTAAAAACAATAATTTTTTGTTTGCATTTATTATTTCACTAATTTAATTTATGTATATTTATATTATTTTTTTAATTTTTAATTTTATCTTATGAAATGATTGGGTGTAATGATTTGACCGGAAAATTTATAATCTTGCTCATGAGGTGAATTTTATAATTAACTTGCTATTTAAAAATTAATATATTTTAATTCAAAATAAAATTTTGAGGTACTTCTTCAATTATAACTATTATGAATCATATAAAGTTAAAAAAAAAAAATTACATGTACATATCCTAGCTTGAAATATAAATTATTTATCTGCAATCACAAGAGGACGGATGTGTAATTTCACACAACTGGATAATTTTGCAAGATCGTTCCGCTTTTAAACCCTAGAGACATCGGCCGCCAACCAGTGGCATGGCAAACGAAAGCAGGGTGGGACACATTCGGAATGCCGAGAGCTGCCGATTCCCAGATTCCGCGAAAAGCGGGCTTCGGGACCTTTGATTCCGCTTACCGGCGCTAGGTTCTCGGCTTACTGAAGCTCCGTTAGGGGAAAACCACTCGGTTTGTCGGCGACTGGGAAGACTCAAAACGACGAAACTGCGCCGGAAAAGACCGATCTTGTCCCGTTTCTCAACAAGTTGACGCGAGATTCGACCGGCTGTCGTAAATTTCCTAATGAGTCGCGAGAGAGTGCTCCATCCGCAAGTCGAACTTGTTCGAATTATGGAAGTGGCGGGGACCCTAATTCTAAGTTCTCAATTAGTTCTGATGCCTGCGGCAACAGATTCCATCCTTTGGCGGTGGCAGTGCTGTAGAGCATAGAAGCAGCCTCTGTGAACGCTCATGGGCCGCAACATGCTGCTCGGTTCCGTGGATCTGCCTGTCTATCTCTTCGGCGTCGTCAAAATCTAGATCCAGGCATTATGCGACTCTGATGGCCGAGTTGCAGATATCAGCCTATACTTGGCAGATTCTCACGCCCATGCAATGGAGTTTGAAACTGCGGAAAAACGCGAAACTATTGATTATCTGCATAGTGAACCTCTATCCATGGAGAGGTTACTGATATGAGCTAATGTCTATTATATGGGATTCCTATCGACTGCTGCATGGCCATTAAGCAATCGATACTGTTCTCCATGGCCAGGACTG
This sequence comes from Dendrobium nobile, assembly GCA_022539455.1. Classification (NCBI taxonomy): domain Eukaryota; kingdom Viridiplantae; phylum Streptophyta; class Magnoliopsida; order Asparagales; family Orchidaceae; genus Dendrobium; species Dendrobium nobile. The sequence continues at coordinate 9,768,410 of CM039735.1, forward strand.
CATGGAGGGTGGTGCTTCATCCATCTATGCGAGCATAGTTGGCTGTCCTAGTTTGGTACTATGAGGCTTGTTTCTTGAACCTGAAGCGTCTTATTTGTTTAAATGTATCCAATACAACATTTATCAATGCATTTATTTGGTGTTTGTATTCATTGCTTACCGTTGTTAGGGCAAGCTATGGGACAGCGCTGTGCTATACATTGAGAGGTTGCCCTCAATTTGGATCAATGCCACACTGTAAAAATGATAGATTCAGGCATTTCTTGCGCTTGAAGGAACTTACTATCTTGTTTGTAGTGTTGGAGGAGCCTGAAATTACTGTATAACACTTGGTATTTTGGATGATTTTCCATGATTGTGGAGCAATCTTGCAGTCTTGCGGGTATCGAAGCTTCAGGTATGGTCTATTGAATTGTCTTTAGGTATGGGGATTCTATGATATGATCAAATTAAGTGCAGTGGTTGTTGGTATGTACGCCCAAATATCTCAAGCCTAGTCCAAGCTTGGAAGATTCGAACTTCGAAGAAGCTCACCCAAACAAGAATGTGGCTTTCCCAGACGAATCAACAACTTCATCCAAACGAGTCATAGTTAACCCAAAGAAGTCTCATTCTTATTTCATTCTTCTTTTAACAGGGCTGGAGGCAGGAAATATGAAAGGCTAAGGTGGCTTCAGGTTGAAGAAGAGTAAAAAAAGAAGAAGAAGAGAGGATAAAGAGGTGGGTTTGGGAAATTTAGGTAAGAATATGATTTTTGGCATTTCTTTTGTTGATTGAATTTGATAGGCTTCAAGGCTTGAATGAGGAGAAACTCTTTCAAGATCAAAATATTATTTCAGATTATTTTGTGTTAGATTGGATTGTTGATTTAGGAATTTTTTTATATTTAGGAAATTATTATTTTTAGGTTATTTATGAAAGGACAAGACTTTGGGGAAATATATATAAGAAAATTCATCCTGAGAAATATCTTGTGATTATCTTGTGATTGAGATGTGATATTCAATATCTAATATATGGAGGAAATTATTCTTAGGCTTAATGTTTATTAATTTCTATAATTTGATCAAATTATTATATGCGTATAAATATAACTTTTTTCAGATGGAGCATGTCATTTGCACATGATGCTGGTAGTAAAATTATTTTATATTAAGGATCACTTGTTCAACTAATTTCAATATATTTGAAATAAACTCAATTTATATGATTGTTTAATAGAATATTCTACTTATTTAAATACCTAGATTTTGATTAATGCATGAAATGCTTTATCTTTGATGCATATTAATACAGGTTAATTTATGTGGATATCATTTTTAAATAATTTAAATGCCTATGATGATTATAGTAAAGTTATAGGAAGGCAATGAAAAGTCATGTAATGTGGGATAGGTTGGCAAATAAAGAAGTCCTGTGCAGAGAGATGCAAGTTATTGTCAGTAGTTTGTAAGCTCGAGGCTACATGTACCAAGGATAGAGACTTTGATCTTTTTATTCTTAAATTAGCAAATATTAACTATAGCTATAGAAAAAACCAGGAAGCAAATTGGTTTGATTTCTATTGAATCTCTCTCAAGGTTTCCTCTACCAAACTTATCACATAAATCCTCTATCCTTGATGGGCATTTTTCTGAATATCATATATATATATATATATATATATATATATATATATATATATATATATATATATATATATATAATATTATATTGTATCTTGATTTCATTAACCTCATTGTTTGTGCTGGCGGTTTGAATCTAAGTATACCAATGTTTGAGAGTTTAGTCTTCCTATGCATGAATTTGCCAATATTGGGGGTTGCAAGATAAAGAAGCAGCAAGCAGATTGGTTAACTTGCTCTGTAATATCTCACAAGCATTCTGCCTGCGAAACTTCTCAAATGAATCGTCTATTCTTGATATGCCTTGGTCTAAATATAGCTCTATGTCTTATATTGTATCTATAATTCTTTATCATCATCATTTGGGTTAGTGATTTTTAGGTTTTGGACTATATGTACCAGGGTAGAGATTTTGATCTATGTAGTCCTGTATTAGCCAATACTGCTTGCAGCTATAGAAGAAGCAGAAAGCAAACTAGCAGGATTGCTATTGAATATCTCTTAAGCATTCTGCTTACCAAACTTCTCATTTAAATTATCTGTCCTTGATATTAGTTGGTATTGATGTTATTTTATATATTTTATTGTATTTAAAATTTATTATCTTTATCATTTATAGTAGTGGTTTGAACGTTTGAGGCTACATGTACCAAGGTTAGAGAATTTGATCTCTCTAGTCTTGAATTAGCCAATACTGGTTGTAGCTAGAGCAAGAAGGGGGAAGCAAACTGGTCGGCTTGCTCTTCAGTATCTCGCAAGCATTCCGCTTACCAAACTTCTCACATAAATGTTCCATCCTTGATATACCTTGATCTAAATATCATCTTATATCTTGTGTTGTGTCTAAAATATTTTTTCATTATCCTTCATGTTATATTGGTCAGGAATCAGGATTGAGGCTTCTTGTAGCAAGTTCAGAGATTTTGATCTCTCTAGCCTTGAATTAGCCAATCCTAGCTGTAGCTATCACTAGAATCTGGAATCAAACTGGCTGGATTGTTCTTGAATGTATCTTAAGCATTTTGCTTACCCGACTTCTCATATAAATCCTCTAACCTTAAAATATCTTGGTATTGTCTTATTGTCTTGTTTATATCTAAAATTCATTATCCTCATCATTTATATGCTAATGTTTGGAAGTGTTGAGGCTACATATACCAAGGTTTTAGACTTTTTGGTCTCTCTAGTCTTGAATTAGCCAATAATATCCCTGGCTGGAGAATGATGCAGGAAGAAAACCGGTCAGCTTGCTCTCAATATTTCGCAAGCACTCCGCTTACCAAAGTTCCCACATAAATATTTTATCCTTAATTTTTATTTGCTGAATATCTAATATATATATATATATATATATATATATATATATATATATATATATATATATATATCTTACCACATCACTTATACTTGTGGTTTTTAGGTTTGAGTAAGTCGGTACATATGCCATGCTAATTTAGTGGTTTGAAATTGATATTTATCTCTCTATATTATTGGAAGATAAATTGATATCTATTAGTGGATGAGAATTTTCTTGTGAATAATCCTGTGTGATTTCATAAACTTGTTTTTATCCCAAAATGATAATTTCTACTAAAGGTGATAAAAAGCATATGTGGGCTGTGACATAATGCTAGATTTATTGGTTGTTGATGGCTCTAATATTGTGGTTTACAAGTTTTGTTTTAGCCCGATAAAAAAAATAAAATAAAATTCTGTTTACGGGCTTTCAATTTACTTATTAGGCAATCAGCATACCAAATTTCTAGAATTCACACATTATATATGTTAACTTGCTTTTCTTTTCCAGTTTGATATGGCTGCTCAAAAAGAATTTATGGGTGTTAACCACTTTTGAATGTCTTTCTTGCAAATCAGTTGATGCTGTTGTTTCTCATTAATATTGTTAATGGTTTTAATGCCCGTCAAACTATCGTGCTTTACCAGTGTTTTTTGTTTTACGAGTGCTTTTTGTTTTTATGAATTATAGCTAGTTGGCTGTGGCATAATTAATTATGTTTCTAATATGACCTAATTATAAAAGGTCATGCAGTTATCACTTGGGAGATTCCATTGTTTTTAAACTTTTAGTTTATTTATTTTAACTTACTTTGGACGAAATGGAAAGAATATTGTTATACCGATTTTCATGATTTTTTTAGGTGATTTGCTTTTGAGCTTTCTAAACCAGTACCTTTTTCCTTTTAGGATTCTTGAGAGCTACATGAAAAGAAATTGTGGTGTCAACCACTTTTCAATGGCCTTCTTACATATCAGTTGTTCTTTTTTTTATTTTGTTAATTATCTGAGCAACAATGATGAAATCATCCGGCCAATTTGCTATACTACACTTCAAATTGTGTCACTGTCCCCACATGCTCATTTCAAAACATCAGACCTTTAGTTAGCATTTTTTTTCGATATAACTAGTTTGCTGAAAGTAGTCAGCCTATTTAGAAGGATGGGTCAAAAACATTTCACAAATATGGATATGTTATCCATGTGTATAATTTATGGAAGAAGCCTTGAAATGTGAAATTGAACCATGAATTGAGCCTTGAAATTTGGAGGGCCAGCCACTTTGATTTTGAATGTGATTGGTTCAAACATAGCTCTCCAAATAAGAGTGTGCATTCAATTGATTTGCTTGGTTTGGTGAACAAATCAAATTTGATTATAAAATATAAAAAATCAAACAAACCAAACAATTTTTAAAACCAAAGCAAACTTTTTTAACCTATCTTCATGGGATTATTTGGATGTTGATGTACTTATATATTGGACTTGATTAATGCATTTAGTTTAGCTTGGTTTTATTTGCAGTTGAGGTCCTTCCTTGTTTGGGATGGCTTTGTGGCCTACCAATAGCAAATATTCTGAGTACTTTTTTATCTATGATATGATGAAAACAGTTTTGTTGGTAGATGATTTCAGTTGTAATTTATCATTGTAAAATTTTACAATTTTTTTAAAGAATTGTTGATAAACTAAGCATGTATTTTAAGAATTATTGAGGGATATGTTTTGCAGATGGATTTGCTTATAATATATTAATATATCAACAAGTATATCCACCATTAATTAAATCTTACATTATTAAAAAAAATTGGTGAATTTTTCTACTATAATTCTGAGTGCAAAAAGATTTTTGATTCATTGGAATCTAGAGCACAAGAAGTTTTTGAGGAGAAAAATATTTGATTTTTATGAATGGGGAACAATTTAATAATATTTTAGGGCTATATATGCAAATGTTTGAAAATTAAAAGATGAAGTCTATAGATATTCAGGCAACATCAGATTCAAGCATAAATTTAAAGAAAAAGAAGTTGATTGAGAAGGCATACTCATCAATTCGGTCACCATCATGCTTAATTTCTCTCTCAATCTTTCATTTGTTAACGTCCTCACTATGAATGTCTTTAACTTCTTGGGTGAGGAACGTGAGGTGGAGCAAAATGAATTGTATTAATTGATTATAACATGCAACGAAATTCGGCTTCTGCCAACTTTTATTTTTGTTGGTTTCTCAATGGGTGCTATCATTTATCTTCAGTTCATGTACTTGTGGAGCTAATTTTAATACCATGGCTTCCTAGATCGGTTGCCTGATGAACCTTGGCTTGGCAAAGGGCTTCCCTCTTTGTTTTCTTTCTTCCCGTAGAGAACTCTTTGCTTCTCCTATTGAGCTTTAGTTGGGTTGTCTTTTTTAATCTAGCAAAGTTTTGCTAAGATATTTATAATATCATTTCATAAAAGCATTAACGGTTATTATATGTAATCATTATTGCGAACTCAAAATATTCAAAATTTATATGATCATTCTCAGAACTAGGATCTTGTCATTTGTTATCCTTTGTTGTACAATTACTATGTTTTTCACCTCTTTATTTATTGATTTTTCTATATATATATTTTAATTTTTCCATCATTCTAAATACATAGTAAGATGTTAACTTCTTATTAGAAATAATGCATAATTATTATTAAAAGTATTTAATGTAGTTATATTCTTTATTTTGGGTTGTGTTTGGGGGGAGTGTTTGTCGCCATATTTGAAGATATGATTTTGTTCATTTTGTTACTACTTTATGCTAAGGAAAATTCTAGTAGGAATCCAAATTCTGCTCATATGCTCTCTTTGATTTAGTCCGGGCCTCTCCTATACGATGTCGATGTTTGTAACAACATTTAGCAATCAAGCTAATTATGTCACTTGATGTTTCTTATTATTAATTTTAGCTGGTGGTGGTAGCTAATATAACTTTAAAAAAGGGTGAAATCTAGTGTATGGAGCTCCAATGTAGGATTGGGCTGGGGGTTGGTGCATACAACCTTACTGTTGTATTTGCATGGTGATTATTTTTGTGACTGAAACCTCTGACATCTCAGTTTCAATGGATACAACTTTAACTATTTATCCAATTCCTACCCTTCGTGCTCATCTCGGTAGAAATATTACTTATGTCATATATTGTATCTAAAATCTTTTATCTTCAGCATTTATGTTAGTGGTTTGTTGGTTAGAGGCTACATGTTCCAAGGTTACAGATTTTGATCTCTTTTACCTTAAATTAGGCAATACTGGCTATAGCTTTAAAAAGATGCTGGCAGCAAATTGGTCAAGTTGCTCTTCAATATCTCTCAAGCATTTTGCTTATGAAACTTCTTACTTAAATGCTCTATCTTTGTCTCTTTGATATGCTTTACTCTGATTTTCTTCTTATATCTTATAATATATGTAAAATTCATTATCCTAATCTTTTTTTGTTAGTTTTCTGAGGCTACTTGTACCAAGATTAGAGACTTTGGTCTCTCTAGTCTTGAATTAGCCAATACTGGCTGTAGCTAGAGAAAGAAGCGGGAAGCTAACTGGTCGGCTTGCTCTTCAATATCTCACAAGCATTCCGCTTACCAAACTTCTCACATAAATTTTCTATTCCTGATTTGCCTTGGTCTGAATATCATCTTATTTCTTATATTGTATCCAAAATATTTTATCCTCATCTTTTATACTCGAGTTTGTAAGTTGGAGGCTACATGGAAGGGTTTTTTTTTCATTTTGAAAAGTTATATAACTGAATACCAAAAATATTGATGATTTAAGTTCTAAAGAGAAGAGATAAGTCATGAAAAAATGATTTTATAAATATTATCTATGATGAAAAATGGGTGTTTTTAAAAGTAGTTTAGAGTAAATATACAAAATTTTCACTCATTATAGGCTTATGACAGGAATTAGAATCAAATTTGTATATTTTTATTAGAATCTTTTCTTCATAGTTGCAGTTTTTTTTTTATGATAAAGTTCAATCGTTAAGATCTTTTGTGAACAATTCAATAGTAAAACAATGCATGAATTCCCTAGAAGATAAATGCTTAGAATTAATAAAATAATAAGTATGTATATATTTTTTCATGCATGTTTAGTGAATGTGAAAGTGATATTTATTAATTAATATCATTGTAAGGTTAAGAATCCGTCTGGTGGAACTTTTGCACAACTTTACTTTTCGTGCTTGCTCAAACCATTGAAATTCCGTTGTAAGAAGCCATTTTTTTAACCAAATCTGTTAGAATAAGCTGTAATCTTGATGTTGTCTGACTTTTTTGAAGGGAAAAATTTATAATACCTATAAAAACTTGCAGATAATTTACTTTAACCAAAAGTGATGGGGTATCAGCTGCTTTTGCATGCACTACTCATATCAATTGTTGTTTAACTTATTTTGTCATTAGCCATATCAACAACTATGAAATCATCCAAACAAGCTGTTATGTAGCAGAACATTGGGCCCTATTGTAGCATTTTCTAGTAGTTAAGGTATATTTTATCCTTCTCAATTATAACTAGTTTGCTGCAAGTATTTATTTGTTGATGTAATTGAAATAGTAGGGTCTTCTGCTTTTCATATGAGGATATTCAAATTTTAATTGAGTTTTTTTCATTTTAATTTCTAAAAAAATTCATCTACTTCATTTTTTTTGCCATTCATGCATCTTGGATCCAGTAAACTATCATGCATGGATGAAAATTGCCATTCATGCATCTTGTAACAGAGCTGGAGGCAGGAAATATGAAAAGCTAAGGCTAAGATGGCTTCAGGTTGAAGAAGAGAAAAAAAGGAGAGGGTGAAGAGGAGGGCTTGGGAAATTTAGGTAAGAATATGATTTTTAGCATTTCTTTTGTTAATTGAGTTTGATAGGCTTAAGGATTGAATGAGGAGAAATTCTTCAAGATCAAAATATTATTTCAGATTATTTTGTGTTAGATTGGATTGTTGATTTAGGAATTGTTTTATATTAAGGAAATTATTATTTTAGGTTATGTATGAAAAGACAAGACTTCGGAGAATTATAGTTAAGAAAATTCATCCTGAGAAATATCTTGTGATTGGATGTGATATTCAATATCTAATATATGGAGCAAATTATCCTTAGGCTTAATGTTTATTAATTTCTATAATTTGATCAAATTATTATATGCTTATAAATAGAACTTTTTTCAGATGGAGCATGTCATTAGCACCTGATGTTGCTTGTAAAATTATTGTATTTTAAGGATCACTTGTTCAACTAATTTCAATATATTTGAAACAAACTCAATTCATATGATTGTTTAATAGAATATTCTACTTATTTAAATACCTAGATTTTGATTAATGCATGAAATGCTTTATCTTTTATGCATATTAATACAGGTTAATTCATGTGGATATCATTGTTAAATAATTTGAATGCCTATGATAATTATAGTAAAGTTATAGGATGCCAATGAAAAGTCATGTAATGTGGGATAGGTTGGCAAATAATGAAGTCCTGTGCAGAGATGCAAATTATTGTTAGTAGTTTGTAAGCTCGAGGCTACATGTACCAATGTTAGAGACTTTGATCTTTTTATTCTTAATTAGCAAATATTGACTATAGCTATTGAAAAAAACAGGAAGCAAATTTGTTTGATTGCTCTTGAATATCTCTCAAGGATTCCTCTACCAAACTTGTCACATAAACCCTCTATCCTTGATGAACATTTTTCTAAATATCATCATATATATATATTATATTGTATCTTGATTTCATTATCCTCATTATTTGTGCTGGTGGTTTGAAGCTTAGTATACCAATGTTTGAGACTTTAGTCTTCTTTTGCATGAATTTGCCAATATTGGTGGTTGCAAGATAAAGAAGCAGCAAGCAGATTGGTTAACTTGCTCTATAATATCTCACAAGCATTCTGCCTACGAAACTTCTCAAATGAATCGTCTATTCTTGATATGCCTTGGTCTAAATATAGCTCTATGTCTTATATTGTATCTATTATTCTTTATCATCATCATTTGGGTTAGTGGTTTTTAGGTTTGGGACTATATGTACCAGGGTAGAGATTTTGATCTCTATAGTCCTGTATTAGCCAATACTGCTTGCAGCTATAGAAAGAAGCAGAAAGCAAACTTGTAGGATTGCTATTGAATCTCTCTTAAGCATTCTACTTACCAAACTTCTCATTTAAATTATCTGTCCTTGATATTAGTTGGTAATTATGTTATTTTATATATTTTATTGTATTTAAAATTTATTATCTTTATCATTTATTGTAGTGGTTTGAACGTTTGAGGCTACATGTACCAAGGTTAGAGAATTTGATCACTCTAGTCTTGAATTAGCCAATACTGGTTGTAGCTAGAGCAAGAAGGGGGAAGCAAACTGGTCGGCTTGCTCTTCAATATCTCGCAAGCATTCCGCTTACCAAACTTCTCACATAAATGTTCCATCCTTGATATACATTGGTCTGAATATCATCTTATGTCTTGTGTTGTATCTAAAATATTTTTTCGTTATCCTTCATGCTATGTTGGTCAGGATTGAGACTTCTTGTAGCAAGTTCAGAGATCTTGATCTCTGTAGCTTTGAATAAGCCAATCCTAGCTGTAGCTATCACTAGAATCTAGAATCTAGAATCAAACTGGCTGGATTGTTCTTGAATGTGTCTTATGCATTTTGCTTATCAGACTTCTCATATAAATCCTCTATCCTTACAAGATCTTGGTATTGTCTTATTGTCTAGTTTTATATCTAAAATTCATTATCCTCATCATTTATATGCTAATGTTTGGAAGTGTTGAGGCTACATTTACCAAGGTTTTAGACTTTTTGATCTCTCTAGTCTTGAATTAGCCAATATTATCTGTGGCTAGAGAATGAAGCGGGAAGAAAACTGGTCAGCTTGCTCTTAATATTTTACAAGCACTCCGCTTACCAAAGTTCCCACATAAATATTTTATCCTTAAATTTTTTTGGTGAATATCTAATATCAATATTGTATCTAACCTCATCACTTAAACTTGTGGTTTTTAGGTTTGAGGCTGCATGAAAATATTTTATTATGGCTATATAACTGAATACCATAATTAGTTCTAGAGTGTTTAAACAAAGTATTTCACTCATTGTGGGATTATGATAGGCATTAGTATTAAATTTGCGTGTTTCTACTAGTTATTTTTTTCTAGTATTTAAAGTATTTTATTTTGATAATGTGGTATGATCTTTTTTCGAATAATTGACCTGTAAAATAATGCATGAATTCTTTAGAAGATAAAAGTATAGAATAGTAAAATAAAGAGTAAGTCGGTACATATGTCGTGCTAATTTAGTGGTGTCAAATTGATATTTATCTATCTATATTATTGGAAGATAAATTTATATCTATTAGGGGATGAGAATTCTCTTGTGAATAATCCTGTGTGATTTCATAAACTTGTTTTTATTCCAAAATGATAATTTCTACTAAAGGTGATAAAAAGCATATGTGGGCTGTGACATATTGCTAGATCTATTGATTAAAGTTGATGGCTCTAATCTTGTGGTTTATAAGTTTTGTTTTAGCATGATAAAAAAAATTAATAAAATTCTGTTTATGGGCTTTCAATTTACTTAGTAGGCAATCGGCATACCAAACTTCGAGAATTCACACATTATATATGTTAATTTGCTTTTATTTTCCAGTTTGAGATGGGTGCTCAAAAAGAATTTATGGGTGTTAACCACTTTAGAATGTCTTTCTTGCAAATCAGTTGATGCTGGTGTTTCTCATTAATATTGTTAATGGTTTGCATGCCCATCAATCTATCGTGCTTTACGAGTACTTTTTTGTCTTTAAGAATTGTAGCTTTTTGGCTGTGGTGTGGCATAATTAATTATGTTTCTAATATGACTTAATTATAAAAGGTCATGCAGATATCACTTGAGAGATTCCATTGTTTTAGTGTTTTAATTTATTTCTTTTAACTTGTGTTAGACAAAATGGAAAGAATATTGTTGGACTAATTTTTATGATTTTTTTAGGTGATTTGCTTTTGAGCTTTCTAAACCAGTACATTTTCCCTTTTAGGGTTCTTGAGGGCTATATGAAAAGAAATAGTGTGGTGTCAACCACTTTTCAATGGCCTTCTTGCATATCAGTAGTTATTTTTTTGTTTTGTTAATAATCTGAGCAACAATGATGATCATCCGGCCATTTTGCTATACCACACTTCAAATTGTGTCATTCTGTACTCACACGCTCATTTCAAAACATCAGACCTTTAGTTAGCATTTTTTTCGATATAACTAGTTTGCTGTAAGTAAATATGTTGCAGATTTAATTGAATTAAGAACACGGCCATCTATTTTTCACTTGGGGTTTGAGTTTTTTTTTTTTTTTTAATTTAATTTCAGTTATATTTATGACAAATGTGCAGGATATTCTACATCATTTTGAGTTGTGATTGAGCTTGTGCACTTTTGATCACCTTGTCTTATATTTTATGAAGGCATTGACTGTTTACCCTTCCATAATTCTTATCATCTCTTACATTCATGAGATATTGATTTATAGGCGTTCTAACACCTTTATTGGAGATTTGCAACCTAGGAGAAGAATAATTTATGCCATTGGGCCAACTACCATATTAGGAGGCACTATTAACTCTTGTCATCAGATTATTATTGTGTGAAATGCTTTGACATGATCGCTTTATTTTTATAAGCACAAGTTTCTTTTCTTATTCATTCAGATAATTTGTTATATGGTGCAAAATTTTATGAGAGCCATAGAAATATTCTTTCGTTCTTATTGCACCTTAACCTATTGTATCGCAATAGTTAGATTTCAATTAAGTGTAAGCCTTCTCCAGTCTTGAAATTTGCACTTGAACATTATACTTCAATGTTGAATCTTTTCTATTTTCCATTGAACCCTTCAAAATCTCTTATAATATGTAAATAAACATAAACTTTAAATCTTATTCAAGTTTGTGAAAACCCATTAAAATATTGTATAGGAAATGTAAATGATCAAGTAAAATGAAATTATTTAATAAACCAAGAAATAAGAGTACAGAAGAAAAAAAAAAGGAGTTGGCCTATCAGTTCTAAGAATAGCGATAGTGGAGTAGCAATGGGGTCAGAGTAACAGTAGGGGTACAAGTTCTTGTGGCATGCGATGCTGCGTGCCCATGAGATATAAGGCTCCCGGTTTATTACAGGAAATATAAATGATCGAGTAAAATAAAATTAATTAATAAAAAAAAATAATAGTAGAGATTAGAGAAGACCAAAAAAAATGGAGAAGTGGGTGTCAGTGTTAAGAGTAGCAATAATGGAGTAGCCATAGCATTAAGGCAACATTGGGTTTTAGGTGCAAGTTCTTGTGGCATGCAGATGCGCATGTCCATAAGGTAGAAGGCTCTCAGTTTAGTTCTTGGGTTTTTTAAAGAAATATGTTTAGGCTTTAAATAACCTTTGGGTTTATAAATTAATTCAACATTTTTGACTTATAAATAAAAAGTTTAAAAGAACCTAACATTTTCTAAATAGTATGGAGGCATGCCTCACTTTGACTAAGGCGTACACCCTAGTTTGTTTGTATACATGAGGCATATGCCTCATAGCATTCTATGTGCCTCCGACCGAGGCATGCCTCGAATTGAACAAATTTAAACCATAATTTGGACAACAAAAGATTTGCTAAAACATTAAGATCGATCACAACGTCTATCTAACAATATCTCAAGTGTGTAATGATCAAAATAAGTCAAATATCAATAATGGCTTTGGAGATAGGGGTGTGCACTATTTGGATAAGACCTACAAAATAAATTGAATTGATTTTGTTTGATCAGTTTGGTTCTAGAGTTAAATTACTTTTGTAGTTGTTGATTTTAGTTTTTGCCTTTGTTTTTTTGAACAAACTAAAAATTAAATTATATTATATTTTTCATTTTTATTTTGCCGTTGACCCAATTTATTAAGTTATCGATGAACCAAAATGTTGCCTCTTAATTTTTATTTGTTTCCATGTTGACTAGACATAATGGAATCTCAACCAATCAAATTGGATTTGGCCATTTAATTCAAGATATATGTTAAACTAAATAAGGAAAAGTTCGCTTTGGTTTTAAAAATTGTTTGGTTTGTTTAATTTTTTAGATTTTATAATCAAAATTGATTTGTTCACCAAACCAACCAAAACAATTGAATGCACGCTCTTATTTGGAGTGCTATGTTTGAACCAATCACATTCAAATCAAAGTGGCTGGCCGCTGGCCCTCCTTCAAATTTAAAGGTTCAATTCATGGTTCAATTTGCTTCTTCCGTAAATTTTACACATGGATACCATATTCATATTTTGTGGAATGTTTTTGACCCATTCTTCTAAAGAGGCTGACGACTCTGTTGAATTGCATTTGAACTTATCTTCATGGGATTATTTGGATGTTGATGTACTTATATATTGGACTTGATTAATGCATTTAGTTTAGCTTGGTTTTATTTTCAGTTGAGGTCCTTCCTTGTTTGGGATGGCTTTGTGGCCTACCAATAGCAAATATTCTGAGTACTTTTTTATCTATGATATGAAGAAAACAGTTTTGTTGGTAGATGATTTCAGTTGTAATTTATCATTGTAAAATTTTACAATTTTTTTTAAGAATTGTTGATAAACTAAGCATGTATTTTAAGAATTATTGAGGGATATGTTTTGCAGATGGATTTGCTTATAATATATTAATATATCAACAAGTATATCCACCATTAATTAAATCTTACATTATTAAAAAAATTGGTGAATTTTTCTACTATAAATCTGAGTGCAAAAAGATTTTTGATTCATTGGAATCTAGAGCACAAGAAGTTTTTGAGGAGAAAAATATTTAATTTTTATGAATGGGGATCAATTTAATAATACTTTAATAGGGCTATATATGCAAATGTTTGAAAATTAAAAGATGAAGTCTATAAATATTCAAGCAACATCAGATTCAAGCATGAATTTAAAGAAAAAGAAGTTGATTGAGAAGGCATGCTCAACAATTCGGTCACCATCATGCTTAATTTCCAAATCCTCTTCTTCCGATTCTTGAAGTACAGAGAAGGGTGACTGTCCGACGTCATTTCTGAAGATTCAGATCTTTCTGTGTGTTCACCCATCCCAAACCCCACCAAACGTTGTTGTCCAACTGCTAGCAGCCATTTTTACAACCCGCAGGAACCAACTGGGTTGTTCAACTGCTGTCCATTTTCTTCCAAGTCATCAGAACTGTTGTAAGTTCTACTGTTGTAAGTCACAAGAACAGCAGCAAAAACAATTTTTCCGGCTGCTGTCCAGCTTTTCCAATCATACGACATCTCCAACCGCAGGAGTTTCGCAACCGTTCTTTACTGCCTTATAATTTCTTGAAGAATAGCACTAGATGCCTTCTAGATGGACGTTGCAAGGATAACGTCAAGACGCAGAACTAGAAGATCTTTAGCAAGAAATTATTCGACTCAAACGACGGTTGTCAAGGCTTGAACGAAGGACAGACTGAAGCACCTCGGCCAAGACTTTGATGGTTTCCAATCGCGGGACAATTATGCTTCGATGATGGATTCAAGATCATTCGTTCCAACTAAATCCTTACGAACCGACGGCGACGATGTCGACGAGGGCATTGCAGATGATCAGATCTCTTCCACCGCACCCTCGATCGAGTTCAACTTCAAAGAATTTGAAGATCCGTTGTCGAAATCGTCATCTTTGCCTATCTTTGATGAACCCGTGTATGACGTGTATGATGACGACATGTTCTTTGAAGTTCTTGATGTTGATACACCTGTGAATAATGATGATAAGAGCAAGCCAATTCAAGAGGTCATTGCAGAAAAGAATAATGGTGGAGACGAATGCACGGTAAATATTAATGCCATGATTCCTGCATTTGAATGTATTCATGATGGCTGGGATGCTACTGAACTCAAGGTGGAAAACAACAAGTTTTGTCTGTCGGTCCACTTTAGATGTGTGGATGACAAGAGATGGAGAGCTTTAGCTGATCAAGTTAAATCACTGTTGAAAGAGTACCCAAAGCTGCGGCTAACTCCAGGAAGAAAGGTGCTAGAGATTCACTCCATTATTAAAGGGGATAAAGGGAGGGCCATGGAGGTCTTGTTAAAGTCTCTTTGATTAGTAGATTGCAAGGACGTGTTGCCTGTTTATAATGGTGACGATCTAACAGATGAAGATGCTTTCTCAATCATAAGTACTCCATCTGCTTATGCTACTCCTGAGAGATTGAGGATTGGTAGGCAAGTTGATACTGGATGGACCTATCCAGACCGGTTTAGTCAACCAAACCCACCTCCTTGTGGCCAACCAGACATCTTTCCACGAGCCTGAAGTTCCTCCTACCCTAGTAGAATGACACCAGAGCTGAGCCATTAATTGTATTAACTTCAGGATAGTTTAATCCATTTGATAGTTTATATGGCTACATAGGATTAGTGTTTGCCTATATTGTGTGTAGCCTAGTAGGTTGCTATGGTTTGTCTATAAATACATAGCCATTAAGTGTAATGAGGCAGATTTTAGAGAATAAAGAAAATGAAGGCTTTTGCCTTGTTGTTTTGGATTCCTGTATCTTGAGAGTGATCTTAGGTGGTGGATTCTTTCTCCAAGGAGTTCTTGGAAACTTGCTCAGCCTCGGTCACCGGATCGTCGACGTGGATTTGTCGAGCCCCCTCCGGCCTAGTGTCAATTTCTCTCTTTATCTCTCATTTGTTAATGTCCTCACTATGAACGTCTTTAACTTTGTTGGTGAGGTGGATCAAAAGGCATTGTATTCATTGGCTCTAACATGCATCGAAATTCGCCTACTGCTGGCTTTTATTTTTGTTGGTTTCTGGATGGTTGCTATCACTTATCTTCAGTTCATGTACTTGTGGAGCTAGTTTTAATATCATGGCTTCCTAGATCAGTTGCCTGATGAACCTTGGCTTGGCAAAGGGCTTCCCTCTTTGTTTTCTTTCTTCCCCTTGAGAAATTTCACCCTCATCTACAAATCGGGTTATGTGGGTATGCACGACCAGAACTCGTTGGTTCTCCTATTGAGCTTTAGTTGGGTTGTCTTTTTTAATCTAGTAAAGTTTTGCTTAGATATTTATAATATCATTTCATAAAAGCATTAACGGTTATTATGTGTAATCATTATTGCGAACTCAGAATATTCAAAATTTATATGTTCTTTCTTAGAACTAGGATCTTGTTTTTTGTTATCCTTTGTTGTACAATTACTATTTTTTCACCTCTTTATTTATTGGTTTTTCTATCATTTTAAACACGTAGTAAGATGTTAACTTCTTATTAGAAATAATGCATAATTATTATTAAAAGTAATGAATGTAGTTATAATCTTTATTTTGGGTTGTGTTGGAGGGGAGTTTTTATCGCCATAATTGAAGATATGATTTTGTTCATTTTGTTACTACTTTATGCTAAAGAAAGTTCTAGTAGGAATCCAAATTCTGCTCATATGCTCCCTTTTTAGTCCAGGCCTCTCCTATACGTTGTCGATGTTTGTGACAATATTTAGCAATCAAGCTAATTATGTCACTTGATGTTTCTTATTATTAATTTTAGCTTGTGGGGGTGGATAATATAACTTTTAAAAAAGGGTGAAATCTAGTGTATGGAGCTCCAATGTAGGATTGGGGTGGTGGTTAGTGCATACAATCTTACTGTTGTATTTGCATGGTGATTATTTTTGTGACTGAAACCTCTGACATCTCAGCTTCAATGGATACAACTTTAACTATTTATCCAATCCCTACACTCCGCGCTCGTCTCGGTAGGAATATTACTTATTTCATATATTGTATCTAAAATCTTTATTTTCAGCATTTATGTTAGTGTTTTGTTGGTTAGAGGCTACATGTTCCAAGGTTAGAGATTTTGATCTCTTAAACCTTAAATTAAGCGATACTGGCTATAGCTTTAAAAAGATGCTGGCAGCAAATTGGTCAAGTTGCTCTTCAATATATCTCAAGCATTTTGCTTATGAAACTTCTTACTTAAATGCTCTATCTTTGATATGCTTTACTCTGATTTTCTTCTTATATCTTATTATGCATGTAAAATTCATTATCCTTATCTTTTTTTGTTAGTTTTCTGAGGCTACTTGTACCAAGATTAGAGATTTTGGTCTCTCTATTCTTGAATTAGCCAATACTGGCTGTAGCTAGAGAAAGAAGCGGGAAGCTAACTGGTCGGCTTGCTCTTCAATATCTCACAGGCATTCCGCTTACCAAACTTCTCTCATAAATTTTCATTTCCTGATTTGCCTTGGTCTGAATATCATCTTATATCTTAATATTGTATCCAAAATATTTTTTCCTCGTCTTTTATACTGGAGTTTGTAAGTTGGAGGCTACATGGAAGGGTTTTTTATTTTTATTTTTTTCATTTTGAAAAGTTATATCACTGAATACCAAAAATATTGATGATTTAAGTTCTAAAGAGGAGATGAGTCATGAAAAAATGATTTTATAAAGATTATCTATGTTGAAAAATGGGTATTTTTAAAAGTAGTTTAGACTAAATATACAAAATTTTCACTCATTATAGGCTTATGACAGAAATTAGAATCAAATTTGTATATTTTTATTAGAATATTTTCTTCATAGTTGCAGTTTTTTTTTTAAATGATAAAGTTCGATGGTTAAAGTCTTTTGTGAACAATTCAATAGTAAAGCAATGCATGAATTCCTTGGAAGATAAATGCTTAGAATTAATAAAAAAATGAGTATGTATATATTTTTTCATTGCTGTTTAGTGAACGTGAAAGTGATAAATATTAATTAATATTATTGTAAGATTAAGGATCCGTCTGTTTTAACTTTTGCACAATTTTACTTTTTGTGCTTGCTCAGACCATTGCCGCACTTCACTCACCTATAGCTTTTTTGCCACTTTTCAAGAAATTTCTGTTGTGAGAACAACTTTTTTTAACCAAATCTGTTAGAATAAGCTGTAATGTAGATGTTGTCTAACTTTTTTGAAGGGAAAAAATCATAATACCTGTAATAACTTGCAGAAAATTTACTTTCACCAAAAATGATGGGGTATCAGCGGCTTTTGCATGCATTACTCATATCAATTGTTGTTTACCTTATTCTGTCATTAGTCATATCAACAACTATGAAATCATCCAAACAAGCTGTTATGTAGCAGAACATTGGGCCCTATTGTAGCATCTTCTAGTAGTTAAGGTATATTTTATCCTTTTCAATTATAACTAGTTTGCTGCAAGTATTTATTTGTAGATGTAATTGAAATAGCAGGGTCTTCTGCTTTTCATATGAGGATATTCAATTTTTAATTGAGTTTTTTTCTTTTTAATTTCTAAAAAAATTCATCCACTACTTTTTTTTGCCATTCATGCATCTTGGATCCAGTAAACTATCATGCATGGATGAAAAATGCAGTGTTTGTTGATTTTTTTAGTAGTTTCAAGTCACCTTAATTGGCAAATCAGGAGTTTCTTGGTGATTAAGTACTGTGGCCCTGTTCAAATTTATATGGCATTTCTATTAGTGGTTTGCAAGCTTGATTTTATGAGATTTCATGTATTAAGGTTAGAGATTTTGGACTTTCTAAGCTTTGACTAGCCAATACTAGTACTATTATAGAAAAATGAATGAAACAAATTGCTTAGCAAATTGTTAGGGCTGAACTTCTCAACTATGTATTTTGATTCATTGGAATATGGAGCACAAGAAGCTTTTGAGGGGGAGTAAATCTGTGCATTATTATGAATGAAGAGCAATTTAATAATATTTTAAATTCAGAAGACATGCTTTTCGTTACTTCACTGATCATCACTTGTAATTTCTCTCATTATCTCTTATGGTTTGTGTCCTCAACCTCAACATCTTTGACTTTGTGGCGACGGCGTCGCATGACAATTTGTTCACTTTCAGCTTCCATTTTGTGCTGTTTTCGCAATAGTTGCAGTCTCCTATCATCAGTTCATTTACTTATCAGCTAATTTTGATGCTCCAAGTGTTTAGCTGCGTAGCCCGGCAATATTTAGACTTCATTTGGGACGGTTTTTTTATTGCATTTTAAAGTAAGCTTTAAGAAGTTGTAAGTAAACAGTCTCAAATGAAGCCTTAGCCTAAGCAAAAGTGTTTCCCTTATGGTTATCCTTTCTTTCCCTTGACCTCTTTTGTGCTTACATCTACAAATATAGTTACTGCTTTGTATGATTGATGCTACATGTACAAAGGTTAGAGAGTTTGATCTCTCTAGTCTTGAATTAGGCAATACTGGTTGTAGTTAGAGAAAGAAGAGGGAAGCAAATTGTGGTCCAATTGCTATTGAACCTCTCTCAATAATTCTGCTTACAAAACTACTTTTATTTTGATAATCAAAATAAATTTATGTCATTTAAAAAAATATTGAATAAGTTAAGATAAATTTTTTATAAATGAAATTATCTTTTTAAAACATAACATATGAAATTAAAATATATATACAAATATGTAATAAATAAAAAAAATTTATGAAACTTTCATTCAAATTATTTCATATTAAGCTTGCATACAAAATTATTTAACATTTTTTTTTAAATCCTACCAACTTTTTTTTATCTTCTCAAATCAAGAAAGCTTTGATCTAATTTCGTTCGCAATGATAAATTTGATCCCAACCCTTGGATAAAGGGCATCAAAGGGCTATAATATCAATTAGTTTTATGTTTCATTAGCGGTTTTTAATTCAAGGAAGTTAGAGCTGAATGAAAGCGTCTCCCTTCCTATTCATCAATAAAAGCGTCTCTCTCTCTCTCTCTCTCTCTCTCTCTCCTATAACAACTCAAAGGGTAGGGCTGCAAATGAACCGAGCCGAGCCGAGTATGTGAGTGTTCATGTTTGTGTTCATTTAATATCAGCTTGTTCAAGTTTGGTTCATGTTTGTTCGAGCTTTATTGTTTGTGTTCATGTTTTGTTCATTTAAATTAATGAGTGTTCATGTTCGGTTCATTTTTAGTTCATGTTCATTCGTTTAGTGATTATCGAGCTTGTTCGCGAACATATTTAATGAATTTTTTTAACTATCAAACAAATACGTTCATGAACATATCTATGAACAAACACATTTATAATAAAAATAATTGTTTATGTAACAAAAGCAATGATTATTTATATTAATTAATTTTATGATCAAATATTAATTATTTTTTATCTAGCTTATTCACGAGTTCAAAATCGAACACGAATCAAGCTTTTATTGAGCTTCTTATCGAGCTTAATGTCGAGCTTGTTCACGAATTTCAAACGATGTTGTTCGCGAACATAAATGAGCCGAACGCATTAGTGTTCAAGTTTGTTTATTTAAGAATCGAGTGTTTAAAATATTGTTCAAGTTTGTTTGTTTAGCTAATTAAATGATCACAAACGAGCTTTAATCGAACCGAATAATGAGTAGCTCGTCGAACGTTTGGTTGGCTTGCAGCCCTATCCAAGGGGAAGGAAAGAGGGAGTAATTATGTAAAAGGGCTGCTCTTTCTCTCTCCTAGTCCTTTATCTTGTTAACAGAGCCCTACATTGGGTACCCATGCCCATACCCACACCCACCCATGTATCCACCCATACCCAATGGGTATGGGTTCCTTATGGGTGGGTATGGGTGGATATTCAACATCGGGGAGTAAATCGATTTACATTGCTAATCATCGTATATCTTATATTACTGTAATTCTTACAATGTAATGTGCAGCATTTAACCATGCTGTGACTACGATAAATTCTGATATGCGTCATAAAAATTTACAATCATGGTAAAGGGCAACAAGCCTAAAGGCCATCAATCTGTGGCAGATTACGTTCAAAAAATATGAAAAGTTGGTGGGTATAGGTGAATATGGCATCCCGAAAGTCATCATGGGTGGGCGTGGTTGGGCGAAGCTTGTCTGAGTAAAGCATGGGTACCCAACCTTGATCCCATGTAGGGCTTTGCTTGTTCTCTCCCTACACTAATTTTTGGCCAAGCAAGGAAAAGAGAGAGCGCTAGACTGATTGGCCAAACAAAGAGAGAAGATAGTGTTGTATATTGCGGCCAAACGAGAATGTATGATTATCCTATTTACGAAAGTTTAGTGCCTTGTTTTACTTTTTCTCTCACCGTTTTTGCGAAGGATATACTTTTATCTTTGGGTATAAGTAATTCTTCTTATTGTTTTTGTGATGGATCAATGTAGGTATTTGCAATGTGAATATTTACTCTTATAAAGTATTTCATCTCATTTCTTGTGTAATATTTGTGTAGATATTTCGTTCTCCTTTTATTTTATTCTAGCAAAAATCTGAGAAGAATGTGTTGTTGTCATTTTTATTTTGCAAAGTTAGAAAGTCACTTAAGGAAAACCAACTCATGCCCATGTAACGAGACATCACAATGTTCTACAATTGGATTTCTTGCATCCCCTGTGATAATTTCACTTGAGCTCTCAATGATTTTGCTGTCCACTGTAGCATATCTGTCAACAATGAGTGTGCCTTCAATATCATTTCCCTCGTGGAAATGATGTGTTTGTTGGTGGAGCTCAAACATCGGAACGCCTAAAGATGTTCGTTCACTAACTGCATATCGTTCAAACAATGTCAGACGCTTGCTTAAACTTAAACACCCTATATGTTGGCCGGTTCATGAAGTTGTGAATGTTAATTAACACTAAAGCAACGTCTTGTGCAACATTGGGTAGTGGAGTGGACCTGCAACTCACAATTTAATATAATATTGATGTTTAAATTCATACTTATCAATTTGGCTGGACTATGATGTACATCAAATTTAAATTACATGCGTAAAACCTATAAAGTTGGGAAGAGAGTGTTGGTTCATGCTGCTAATACTTTTGTCATGTGTTTGCAGTTGTTCAATTTGAATATAAATAATTAAGATACGCTTTCGAGCTTCATTAAGTATAAACTCGCAAATCTTACGTCCATAACTTGAACTGTTGTGTAACCTCTATTATTCGGAATATAGCATATAAGGTTAACACTGCTTGTTCCACTATCATGCACAATGTTTGAAGAATTTTTATATTCAAATGTTCAAGTGTAAGATTCTCATTTATTTCGATGGGATGAGTCATTCCATTGTTGTATGAAGGTTTGAACTCCTCTCTAATGTGCAAATCACCATCATAACACAAATTGAAACGTGACATTATATGATGTGATATTTGTATGTTCTCTCAAACAACAAATAAATGCTCGTGCCAATCAAAAAATCATTTACAATACTAAATTGGAAGACGATTTTTTAAACAGTATCAAAATTAAAGTGAAATTTAATTGAAATTAAATTATTTTGAAATCAAAATAAATATTTAAATGTTTTATTTACTGATAATTAAGGTAAATCAATTAAAAAAATATATTCTGTTATGAAATATAGAATAAACATACACAATATTTTACAAAATTAAAACTTAGATAATTAAAATAGTTATATTTGCTAGAGTAATACTTTACTAATAACTAAAAAATATATATTATCTATTAAAATTTGCATCTTTTTTTTTTTAGAAAACTAAAGTTATAAAATGAAATTAAAAATAGCCTTCGACTAACAATTCGATTAATATATACCAAAATAATTCGCATATTATTTCAAATACTCTTATTTCATCTAATCATTTAATGAGCCAACCGATTTATCTTATTTTATATGCTATTATAATTTAAAAAAAAAAAGAGATGAAAAAACCTATTTGATTTAGTTTTTATTTTTTTATTTTTATTTTTACCTATTTGATTTAGTTGTTTACAACTTATTTCCAAACATTTCATTATTTCATAACATCATTAATTAAATAACATAAATACATATTTATTGCATTTTTATTATAAGTAGTATGCATAGTTGATAAATAATTACATAAAATAATATTTTCACATTAAGAAGAAGGATTTACATACATACAACTTTATTTCATGCTATTTACATATCTAACTCTTAAAACTTTAATATTACATGCAGGGGCGGAACCCCCAAGTGGAAGGGAGAGCAATTGCACCCCCCCCCCTAAAAAAAAAATATAAATTGTTTATTATATGACTTTTTAGGTAGTTTATAGGAGTATTTAGGCAATTGTTTCCCTCCCCCTAAAAAAATAAAATACTATGATCTTTAGGTGATTGCCCCCCAAGCAAAATTATACATATTGTATAGAGGTGTTATTATAAGGATTTTTAGGCAATTGCCCCCCTAAAAGTTTTTAAAATACTATGGTCTCTAAGCAATGCCAAATACAAAGAGAAATAGTAAAAAAAGAATTTAAAAATATCCTTACAACCAAAATATACTTGACCGTGCGACTTGACCGAGCAGGTCGAACCCCATTAGGGGGTGCTGCCTCCTTGAACCCTTGACATATCTACGAAGAGTACAACGATCAATGCTTTGAACAAATATGGGTCGAGCCAAATTCAAGGCAACTCCAACATACATTTTGTAAAAATTGAATGATTACATCATTTTGATTTTTTTTTTTTGCAAACAAATCATCCATACTTCAACCTAATTTTGTTTAAGAATAATTCTCATTATATAAGGTGTTTATGATATTTTTAAAATGTATTATGTATTATAATACTATATGCTGACCACTTATAAAATAAATATGAGTGCATTGAATAAAATATTAAAGTTTTTAGGATGATTTGTGTGGTAATAATAAAAAATATGAGTGACATATTTGATATTAAAATTTTATACAAGAGATAGAAATATAATATTTAAATTTTTTAAATACGTAAATAGGATGCCATTTTATATATGAGCCACTATGAAATTACAATTAAAGGGAATGAATTAGCTGGACCTCCTAGTTTGCGCGGGACGCCATTTTTCAGCTTCGATCTCTCTCGCTTCTTTGTTGCGCTCGAAGACGGCGATGGCTGCAGAGGAAGAGAAAGAGGTACTTTCACCGATAGAATTGCCTAACTTTTAAAATTATTATCTAAAAAAAAAATGTTGGATCTGGCCACATTTGAGGTTTGTCATCTCATCTTTTTTAGAAAGAATATGCAGCGAAAAGCATTTCCCGAATGACTTTTATTAGGGTTTGGACAGATGCGGTCATTTTTTGTTTTCTTATCTTTCTTTGGCCTTTAACCAGTCTATTCGTTGCTAAAACTGGGAACACTTTAGATAAATGCTATGATTATATGGTACTTGTGAATTATAAGAAGCTGTTTCTTATCAGAATATGTCCACAACAAGATGGTTAGTAACTTACACGAAGCATATGAAACAGAAGAGAAAGGTCTATCAAGATGGGTTGATGGAGCTTTGTAGTTCAAGTGGCAAGGTATGAAGTTCAATTCGTCCAATGGTTATCCAAACTATATTATATTTGGTAATATTAGTACTTTATTATGGTTGAGAGTTTCTGGTATTATAACTTTGACCTTAAAAGTCTCTTATATGAAGTAAGCTGTGTCTGTAACAGGTTCTATGTTTTGCTTGTAAATATTGCCAGTTACACATTTAGCAGAGCATTGATTTTATTTGGAGGCAGCTTTTATAACGACTATTATACTGGAAAGTTAATGTTTGGGAGGAACATAACTCTGTGGTGACGTCCTGAATACTAAACTCTATGATTTTGGCTCCTTTCAGCAAGAAAGCTAAGGATATGACAAATCAAATGTATTCTAAAGTTTTTATTGTTGCAGAAGTCTATAAGTTTAGATTAAAATTTCATCTACGAAGAAAGGAGGAACATCCATCACATAATGCTCTTATCTATTATTAATTCCATGGCGGGAGATGGAACATTATTTATTCT
This sequence comes from Dendrobium nobile, assembly GCA_022539455.1. Lineage (NCBI taxonomy): Eukaryota > Viridiplantae > Streptophyta > Magnoliopsida > Asparagales > Orchidaceae > Dendrobium > Dendrobium nobile. The sequence continues at coordinate 9,793,185 of CM039735.1, forward strand.
TTAAGATGGAATGCAACAAAAATGTGGCTCTTTTTAAAAGGTTTGCTAAAAAAGATCTAATATATGATTTTCACACTGGATTAAATAATGAGTTTGATGCTGTAAGGTTACAAAACATTGAAAATGAGGACTTCTCATCACTACATAAAGTCATTTCTATTATGCGAACTAAGGAAGTGAGGAAAAGAGTCGTGATCAATAAGAACCTCATGAAGGGTTTGGCCTTATATTGTTCAAGGCCTCTGGCATCAACTTCTACTTAAATCACTCTCATATGCCAAGAACGTCTACTTAAAGCACTCTCATATTAAGGGCTAGAAATAATCAAGTCTAGCAACTGTGATCAATGAAGCTACTCTTTGGTGTAAATATTGCAAAAAAGTTTAACATACAAAAGAAGTATTTTGAAAACTTCATGGTAAAGTAGATGATTGAAATTGAAATGCGCAAGTAGGAAATATGAAGTAGCAAAAACATGTAAATATAATACATGTGTCAGAAGATAACGTCAAAGAATAATACATTGAATTCCACTAAGAAGAAATAGAAAAAATTAAAAACTAGTTAGATTCACAAAAAAATTTCATGACAAGACTTGTACTCTACCATTCTCTGGTATGACCTCATTTTCTCTTTCTTTTAAAATCTCAAAGATGCCTAATTCTAGCTCTTGGATCATTAATTTAGGAGCTACATACCATATGTCTAACTCCTCATAAATTTTCTTTGTACACTCCTCCTAGCAATGAAAAAATAATAATTGTTAATGGATCCATGAAAATTGTGGCCAATCAAGGAGATATACTTACAAATAAATATCTCATACTCCAAAATGCTCTCCTTGGACCGGTCCTGCCTGGATCGGCCTTGGTTGGCGGAGCAGAAGTTCTGCCCCAGTCATTGCCGCCTTCTGTGGGGGCGGGCCTAGTAGTCATATTAAGGAGGGATTAATGAGAAATTAAGAGGAAAATTTCAAATTGAGGAGTTGTTTTCACATTAACTATATTTTGTATGCTTTAAATATATTGTTTACTTTAGGTTTAGATTTTTATCTTGTGTTTTCTGAAATTTGGAGGGTGCTTTGGATTTGTTTGGGCTCTAGCGCGTCTAGAAATTTGGGAGAGTTGGATCCTCCTTTCCAATTGAGGATCCATTGTATCTTGTTGTTTTCTTTCATCTATTATCAATAATACTCGTTAATTTTTTTCCACCAAATTTCCTCTTAATTTCTAGGTTGGACTTATCTGAAATTCAAATTCAGCCATAAGAATTCACTTTCTCTTGGAGTGTTTCCTATTAAATGGACTTGATGTGAAACAATCAACAGGAATAAGAGGAATTAATAAGAAAGTTGTTTTAAGTAATACGATTATAAGTTAATGTTTCACTTAAGAATAAATTCTCAGTTTTCGTAGTTGTTAATTTTTATTTGGCATGCGGTTACACTTTAAATTAACGAGACAAATCAAAATAACAACAAAAGATAGTAAAACTAAATATGCAAATATCAAGAATCCGTCACCTAACAAATAGAAATTATTATCTTTAGAGTTTCCTTCTCATGCACTCTTGATAGTTGGGTTAGCAGAGGAAGAACTTCAGCAATCCTAATGATGTCACTGAAAGACAAAGGACGCCTACGGCCTTGATTGACGGGAAGATAGCCGGAGGGGGTGGGGGAACTGGTGGACATCCGATGATCTGCCACTGCTCGGATGATTGTTGCTCGTCGATGCTCTTAGCCAAGCATAAGAGAATGCGATCAACTTACTCCTCGACGGTTTCGTCAGTTCCAAAGCTGAGATCAAAGAATGGTGACTGAATAATATTGATTTGTCTGTGAGAATCGTACATGAACCCGTGGTCGACTTTAGAATCGGCCATCTATGAATAGGATATGGTTCTTTGTTGTGAGCCTTGGAGGAACCGGCGGTGATTGGTGGGAGGAGGAAGGAGGGCAGTGACTTGGGTTGGGTGGATGAGGGGACAACTAGGTTAATGGTAGTTTGGATGTATTTTTCTTTTAAGTTAATTACCAAGGAAGGTAATTAATTAAAAGAGTTAATGGAGGTGGATGGAAAATTACAATTTAATTTGAATTCAAAAAATTTGGTTCAAGGGAAGGGCCGGTGGCATAGGGAGAGAGGGAGGAGATTAGGAGGGAATTTAAGAGCTTCCTAATTTACTATTCTAATTTAGGGATGAGGTAATTAGATTCAAATCTGGAAACTTTCCTAATTTAGCTTTCTTAATTTTGGAAAGTATTTGAAATTCAAATTGAATTTCAAATTTAATTAAATCTCTCCCCAAATTAATGATGCTAATTTAGGTAGGTGCTAATAATGATTGAAATCATCATAAGGGGGCAAGGAAGAGGAGCTTGGGGATGGAAAGACCGGCGGCAAGGGTTTGTGGGTGGAGAGTGGCCGACGGCTTGGAGTTAGAGGAGGGTTTGGCTGGCGATTTAAAGGGGAATTTGGGAAGGGGGGGTCGACGGGTGGGGTGGTGGGTTGGGTTGGCCGGCGGTGGGGAAAGGAGGAGAGGGTGGCCGGATGTGAAGGGGAAGAAGGAACGACAAACCGCGAGTCCCGACTTCACCGGCGGTTGATGGGTGATGCAATACCCTCTCCTAAGGTTTCTCCTCTCAAGAACTCACAAAGCGATCAAACAAGAAAAGCTGAAATTTTCATTCATAATCATCATTAACCTAATACAATGGTTCAAGCCTTTTATATAGGCCTTTAAGATAAAGAAAATAAATGACTCAAATACCTTCAGGGTTACAACACAAAGAAATCCCTCATAGGGGTACAAATGAAAAAACTGAAATATAAATAAAAGAAAATACAATAAAGCATCATAAATAGAGACTATGAATTGTAGCCGTCGATCTACGATTCCTCCGATGGTAGGTGCTTCGAAACCTTCTGCCGATGTCTTCATCAGGACCAAAGTGCTTCGAGAAGCTGAAACAATTCTAATTAGCCAGTTGGTCCTGTTCATGTTGGTTTTTTTCTTTTACCAGTTATAAGCAGGATCTGATAGAAATTCTGAGTGGATTTGTGGGTTTAGTTATTAAAGTAGATTGAATAATGATTTCCTGAAGAGTGTGGTGCTCTTTGTGATCTTTTGTACTTTGGTTGCTCTAAGTAAATCCTTTGTCATATGATTTTTGATGCGTCTGGTAGCTCACAATTTTGGACATCCACGGAGAATGTAGAGGTACAAAATAAGAATTGGGATGATATGTTCAAATCACACTATAACGGCACCATAATTCCATTTAAGAGTTTTAAAATGGCCCCTAAAGACCTAAAAAATATGTTTGGAACGTCCTCTATTCCCCAAGATTATGGTGGTAAAATAATAAGAAAGTAACGAAATATAACATATGATAGGATAATGTAGTTGAAAGTTTCATACTAAAAATCATAATGAATCCAACCACAGAATATCTTTCATTTTGGATATGTGAGATCTTTTAGAGGTCCATCCATGCTAACATCCAACATTTTTTGTGATATGTGAGACGTTCTAGAGATCCATCCATGCTATCCTTCAACATTTTTGGGTGAATCTACGTCTCTTTCAGTGTTTTCTTTAACACCAAAATGACAGTGAAAACTTTATCCTTTTTTTATTTTTTGTCTAGAACTTGTTCCTTGACAATGATATACAAGAAAGGATGTAACGCTCCTTAGCTGACTCAATTAAGGAGCCTTAAGTGACAATTGTGAGGATATGAATGAGGTATTCCGGACATTTTAAAAGAGTTTGATCAAATTGAAGCCAAAGATTTAATCAAAAGATCTTTTTGTAGGTCTGAAGAGTGGAATTCATCTATATTTTTGAATAGTTTGTGTAGTTTAACTTCTTATTTTAAAACGTAGAATAAACTGCAGTTCTAGTGTTAGAAATCTAAAATTGTTCTCTTTATTATTGATTCCACTTCTAACCCTGACTTTGTGATATATTTTTTTGTCTTATTACTTGCTTGGATAGTTTCTCTAGGTTCTTTCTTCCTCTGGAGTCCTTATTTATGAATCTATACTCTAATTAACAGAAATTCCCACTTTAGTATGCATTTTATACTTGCAACTGTTAATTCATGCATATAAACAATCATTTGCAGTATCCAATATTACTTCCTGATGTATTGCTGATCCAAAATTTTAGGTCCTTGAAACTTTACCAATATAACTAATAAATCATTGGTTTGTTATCATGCAGTTCTTCATATTATTGTCTGCTTTTCTTAGCCTTGAGAAACATTTTCACCCATTTTCTGTACTGTGTTGCCTCAGCCTCAGGTTATATTGTATGATGATTGCAAGAAACTTATAGATAAAAGATTCTTAAAAAAAGATGATATAGTTAAATCAGGTGGAACATTGTCCTTTGAAACTCATATTGTGGAAATTGGAGATCCTGATAGAAACAACAAGCCTTCAGCAGAGTCAAATGTGAAGTCAGTTATACGGTCCAAGCCACAGAAAGAGAAGGTTAGTTGTTCTGTTCTCTGGTTCTGTGTTTTTGCCTCTTCATGTATGTGATGCAGAAAAATTTTACATTTCGAACTTGGAAACTTTCCAATCCATTGCTCCTTAACTATCTTACTTTACCCTCTACTTTCTACGGCAGAGATGCAATGCAACCAAATAACTTTTCTATTGCGGCACACAATAAGTGACGGGCTGTTATCTTCATATATTAATCAATTTTACAGTTAAATTCAGAATAATCTTTAGGTAAGCACACATTCACCATAATCCTTGAGTGCCAGAAAGAATAAAGCATATAAGGAAAATTTTTTCCTCAAAGCAAAGTGGATCATAGCCTCCTTCCATTCCAACGTATCCAGCTCTTTCAATAGATTTGTTTTTTATTTTCATTATGATATGAAAATTCTAGATTAAGTAATAACTAAGAAGTACTTTAGCTTGTCGAATTCATTAACTTCAAATTCTTGTGGCAACTTTTATTTTTAAACTCTCCATTCCTTCCAAGCCAATACTTATCATAATAATGTCATCAATATAAATTAGTAGTGTTCATAGCCTCCTTGAATCGTTATATTTCACAATTCTAAATGTTCTCTTTGACTGTGCATATCTCATGCTGAGCAGTACATTCCAACTCATGCTCATGGAGATTATGTATTTGTGTGTGTGTGTGTATATATATATATATATAGATAATCCAAATAATTAAAAATGTAAAAAGCTCCATATTTAAGCTTAATCCCTTGGTTTAATCTCCATATATACATAGGTTTGACTTTTGAGCATAAGCATTTCCCGCTAGTCTAGTTTTTTACATTTCTAATGAATCATCAGATTTGTATTTTACAAGAAAGACTTGTCTACAATTCAATGAAAATTTTTTTGGGTAACTTTATAAATTGTCTTAATAAGAGTACACTTTTTAGATCTTGGATCTTTTGTTCAGAGTGATGGTGAAATAGATGGGGATATTATCAGTAGAATTCAAGTTGGATGGTTGAAGACTTGAAGTTGAGGAATGCATCGGGCTTGTTGTGTAATAGAAAAGTACCCCTCAAACTTAAGGGAAAATTCTATAAGATGGTGGTGAGGCCTGCAATGCTTTATGGTGCCGAATGTTGGACATTAAAAGAGAAGCATAATACTAAGTTAAGTGTGGCATAGATGAGGATGCTCAGTTGGATGAGTGGCTTTACCCTTAGAGACAGGATACGAAATGAGCATATACATGAAAAGGTTGGAGTAGCTCCAGTAGAAGATAAGATTATAGAGAGTCGCCTTAGATGGTTTGGTCACAGAAAACGGCGGCCTTCCGATGACCTGGTTAGGAAAGTAGAGGTATTAGATTTGACTTATGTTAAGAAAGGTAGAGGTAAACCTAAAAAGACTTGGTTAGAAAATATTAGAAATGATCTTTCTTTATTAGATTTAAACGAGAATTTGACTTTTGATAGAACACAATGGAGAAAAAGGATTCATGTAGCCGACTCCACATAGTGGGATAAAGGCTTGTTGTTGTTGTGGTAACTTTATAAATTGCCATATTCTTTTTTTTAAGGGCTTCTCTTTCTTTTCTCTTTGTATTATTCTAATTCACATAGTAAAGAAGGATTAGTGATTAGAAGAAAATATTTGTATGATAAAAATAAATATAATGGATGTTTAGTGGAACCTTCATACTTTTGTTTGTAAGCTCAATTGTTTATTCAACAGTTTTAGTGATATGTATTTTCTTGATTGATTGAAATTATGTAGCTTGAGAAGTTTTTTTTTTAGTAAACTTATAATGGTTTAGACTCAGTTTGGGTAGATGAGTGATTGGTTCTGAAATAGAGTTGTTTGGATGAGGGGTAATAAAGGGCAATCTTGGAGATTTTTTTTGGGAATAAGATGAGTGATTGGTTCTGAAATAGAGTGATTGGGATGATGGTAATGAAGGGCAATCTTGGAGATTTTTTTTTGGGAATAATATTTCTTTTTTAGGGTAAATAATAACAAAGTAGTGATCTTGACATCAATGAAGATAAACTTCTTTCTTGTGGGTAGATGGAAGCATTTGTACCATTTTTGTGTGGGAGAATAGCCAATTAAGACACATTTGCTTACTTAATATCAAGTTTTTTTTGTTTTGTTTTGGAATATGTATGAACAAATGTAATATTTTCAATTATTTTGGGAACTAGGTTGTTTGGGGTATTAGAATAGGAAATAGTTTATTTTTAAGATTTATGTAGGACTCTTGTACTTAAGTGTCTTTATAGATAATCAATTTTTGATGTGGGCGAATGCTAAAATTATTTTCTTTCATTATTATTTTGGGACTTTTTTAGATAGGGAGAGCTCTGGTGATAGCAAGTACGTGGCCAATTTTTTGTTCAGTCAATCCATTTTGTTAGGGGTGTATGCACATAGGTGGATTTATGTATTATTTTTTTTTCTTGTAAGTATGAGTAGGGAGAATCGTTAAAGTAGTTTGTGATGGTATTGGATTTGACTCGTTTAGCAAAATCAAATTAAATTTTGATCACATTGAAAAGTGTTAATAAATTTAAATTAATTTTTGATCATACTGAAAAGGTTGGGATGAGGGTACATACATCACTTTTGGCTTTTAGTAAAAAATTCATGACACATGCGTGCAATCTTCCATACAAGCCACAAACCATTAAGTTCCAAAGATGTTAGGTGATGAGGATAGTTCCCCCACGTATCACTATAAATGAGAGAAAAATGAATAAGATTTCTGGTTTTATTCATTGCAAAATTGGTATATTTATGTTTTACTAGTTCATCAACATCACAATGAAATTATATGATATTAATTTATTTGAATAATAAAGGAAACATAATTTTGAGAATAATGAATGATGGGTGGCCAAAACATAGGTATTGAAGCTAGTTTTTTTTTAATTGAATATTTGGGTTGCTGTGAGAAGAAATGGTTTTGAAGGTTGTATGGAGTTTTCTTCATCATTGGATTTCTTAAGGTGGTTGAGACCATCCATTTCTTTAGCAACCCTAATCAACCTTCTCGTGCATTGTCCCTAAAAGTTGTAAGATGAAGGACAAAACACAACACTATAATTGCAATTTTTTATTTAAGTGATTTCGAGGTATTAGAGATTTGTTTATAAGAGCATCTACTTGATTAGCCATGATTGTCAAGGATCTATTGACTAAGGTTATTTTCTTGTGGTTGTACATGTGTATATGAAATAATGAGAGAAGAGTTCATCATATGGTTTGTAGAGTGCACTTGAATTAATGATCCAAGAGCTACACATAGGCATCTTTGAGATTTTTAATGGCATGAGAAGAGAAGGTAATGCCTGAGAATGCTAGAGTATAAGTATTTGCTATAGATTTATGTTTTTTAAGTGCTTATAGAAAGTTTTTTTTTCTTTCTATTCCATTGTAAATGGCTCAGTTTTTTTCTTCCTTTTAAGAACATGTGAACTAATAATGACCATTTTAGATGGCTATCTGCATTCAATCGGTGTGTGGAATGGATATTTTCGCAAATCTCCCGTTGTATTTAGATTACATTCCTAAATTTCAAGGGAACCTAAGACTAATGGTATGTGGGTGTGTTGTTATTGTTCATGGAGTGGGAAACCGTGATTCTATTCGCAAAAAAAGAAAAGAAATGCAACAATGCAACAATAAAGGCTATATTAATGGGAATATATTGCTATAATACAATAATTAATGTTAAAACAATGAAAAATATTTGCAGCAATGCAGTGATAGAAGTTGCAGTTATAGAAAAATAGGAGAGAAGGAAGAGTGCAACAATAAACCCTCATGATTGTGGCAATGCAATGATATATGCTACAATAATGGAAATACAAGGAAGAGAAAAAGCCTAGGGCTCTGGTACCATGGCAAGAATTTGAGATGATTGGTTTAATGTACTTCATTTCAGCATGTACAAAATTTATGCAATCATAAGATAGTGCCTAATAGAATGGTTTGGTCACATAATGCGAAACGAGTGTTGCAGAGATGAGGATGCTCAACAGCTCAAGTGGATGAGTGGTTTTACTCTTTTGAGATAGAATGCAAAAAGAGTATATACGTGAAAAAGGTTGGAGTAACTCTAGTGGCAGATACTATTAGAATGTCAGCCTTTCGATGACCTGATTAGGAGAGCATATGTATTAGTTTTGGCCTATGTTAAGAAAGATAGATGTAGACATAAAAAAATTGATTATAAAGTATTAGAAATAACCTTTTTTTATTAAATTTAAATGAGAATTTGACTCTTAACAGGACACAATAGAGAAAAAGGATTCATGTAGCCGACCTCACGTAGTGGGATAAAGGCTTGTTGTTTTTGTATAAGAAAGTACCCAATAGAAAAAATATGAAATCAGGAAATAGAATTAATTATAAAGGTAACCATGGATTGATGAGTAGGCAATAGGGATCCCATGGATTAATGAGTTGCCAGCGGTAGAGAAAGGAATAAGGTGAAAATTCTAGTGACTGTTGGCTTATGGAAATTATGCAGGTATTTCACACCATGTAGCATAGTGGGGCTTAAGAACAATATCTTTTTCATGATTCTTACATTAGGATACAGGTGGTTCTTGTCATGATCTTCTGCTTATTTTCAAGTAATATATCTTATGAAGCTATCTTATATACTTTCCAACATCATTTAGTCTTGAAATTGGTACCTGCTTAGCATAGGAATAATAAGTATTTGTATGACCATGTAACATAGTAAGGGGACCAAAAATAATATCTTCTTAATGATTCTTACGTTATTATACCATCTTTTCCACATTTTCAACTTCCTAGAACTTCTTGAACTTAGTTTTCTCGATATTTTTGTTAGTTCTACTCAAGGTTTAAAATTGCGTATTCGGGTATTGAGGCGTTTTTCGTTCGTGAGGCGAGGCGTAAGCCTCAAGGCGATTTGAGGCGTAAGCCTCAAAATCGCAAAATTGCGTAAACATAAAATAATAAATTTTGTATATACTAATGAGTAAATAATATATAAAACATAAAAATGCACAAGAAAAATAGCAATGACATTAACATATCACATAAGAAGTTAGGAACTCACTAGTCATTAGCATTATCATCACTCATCAGTCATCACTAAGGGGGTCTTCATTTGAATCATCATTATGATGAGCTGCTCTCTCCTCTTCCCCCTCTCCTATAGAGTCCAAAATCTCCCAATCAGCTTCTTCTTCCTCATTATTAGTTATCTTCCTCTTCCCTAAATAGTAAATATTTTTGAACAATATCATAATGAATAATAGTGTAATACATTAATAAAAGTTTAAGAAAAGAAAACTATATTATTTATATACCTTTTTTGATTTGTTCTTGAGTTGTGGTGGATGTGGATGCTTTAAGACCATCAAAGAAATCAACATTTAAATCTTCATCTAGTAATTCAGACGGCATCACTTCAACTTCATCATCTACAAACCACTCATCATCAGATGCCACATCATCGCAAAGCAAAGGATCTTCATCATCCATTAATCCTTTTTTCTTCAAATTTCTATCTCTGAGTCTCCTATTATACATAATGTACACCAGTGAGTTCATCCTCAATGTCGACAAGCGATTTCTCCTCTTTGTATGCACTTGGTTGTAGGTACTCCAATTCCTTTCACAGCCAGATGAAGAGCATGTCAAGCCCAAAACTTTCACAGCAAAACGTTGTAACTCTGGAGTCCCATCACCAAATTGAATCCACCACTCAACTGGAGATCGTTTGGCAATTGTATCTTTTGCTTGTTGTAATCCAAAAAAACCTTCTTTGTTCCTAAAAGGTACCAATTGCAAGTCAGCATTTGATCTTTCAGTTGCATCACTTATTAGACGATCCATGCAATGATATAATCCCAACTTTATTTCAGGGTTTGTAGACTTGTTCTCTGCATATTGATACTGAGGGTTTAGGTAATAGCCAGCGGCATGCAAGTGTCGGTGAAGCTGTAGTTCCCACCTATCATCAATAATATTCCAAATTTCCCTAAAGCTTCCCTCACTGCCTCCTAAGTTGGAGGCAATCATCTCTTTGGCTTCATCCATAGCATTGTAGATGAAACCCATTGCAGGCTTCTTCTCAGCATCCACCATCCTTAAAACATGAACCAAAGGTCTAGTGGTTGTAATGGCATATAAGACACTTTGCCAAAATCTGTCATTTAAAACAATCTTTCTAATCTCTTTTCCCTCAGCCTTCTTCGCCCAAGCACAACTCAACCACTGTGTAGATGTGAACATAGCCTCTAAAGGTTGTCTGGCATCCAGCATGCTCTCTAAGGTCAAGTATACGGTGGCAAATCTTGTTGCGGCTGTCCTTAGAATTTCTTTCTTCGAAAACTTTCTCATAAGAGCTAGAATCCAAGAGTGGTTGTAAATAAACTTGATTATTTTTTTGGCTTTAGTGAGTGCATTTTTATGTTGAGGTAGATCCCCAAGCTTCTCAAGAATCAGATCTATGCAATGTGCAGCACATGGAGTCCAATACAAATGTTTCCTCTTCTCCATAAGTTTATTACCTGCAGCCTTATAAGAACTTGCATTATCTGTCACAATTTGTACAACCAAATGTTCTCCAACCTCATCAACAATGCTATCTAATAATCTAAATATGAACTCAGCATCTTTGACCTGGTCAGATGCTTCAATTGACCTTAAAAACACAGTACCATAAGGATTATTAATGAGGATGTTGATCAGACTTCTATGTTTGATATCAGACCACCCATCTGACATAATTGTTACTCCTGTTTGGGCCCAAGTCTTCTTAATTTCTTCAATGCTTTTATCAGTGCTTTCCAACTCCTCCTTCAAAATCCATGTTCTTAAATCATACATAGTTGGAGGTTTAAACCCTCTCCCAAATGCTCCAACTGAACGAATCATGTTGTAATAAGCAGGTGATGTTGCAACATTAAATGGAATTGTATTTTCGTAGAAGAATCTGCCTATATCCTTACACACTCTTCTCCGCGCCTCTCTTGCATTTTCTGGGGCCATCTTCTGTGTAGTAGAAGGCCTATCCTCTGATGTGTCAACCATATAATGATCCATAGGCCCTCTAGCACCCCTAGATGAAATGGGCTTCATAGAAGAAGATGAATCTCTGACGCTGCGCTCACTCTCGTAGTAAGATCCAGCATCAACTCTATCCTCAAATTGCTTCTGTGCAAGATGTTTTGATGTGGTAGACTTATTCATGTATGACTTTATCTCTTCCCTTACAGCATCAGGAACTTTGGAGCATGGAGCAACATTCTTGTGAGAGCCTGAAAGGTGTTCCTTCATCCTAGTCACACCACCTTTCACAACTTTATCACAGTAATTGCATTTCAGATAGACATATGTTTTATCACCTCCTACATCTACCTGAGTGCTATATTTCCATGCTGGATCTTTTCTATGACCTGATGCAACCTTATCCTTATTTTTGACCATCCTGAATGAGAGAAATTTTAGGAAGCAAACGAGTTCTTACTAATCTTTTATATGACCTGATGCAGGTCGGAGGAGACAGCAGCCTCGGAGGCTCGGACAGAAGCGTACGCTGGTCAGACGGAGAAGACAGCAACCCAACTCGCAGTCTCGCAGTAGAAGAAACCTCCAAGCCAAATAAGTTTAGGGTTTAATATGCGTGCTGGATGTGTTCAGTATTATATAATGTCGAGCCGTCGATAAAGCAGAACACTGCGTACTCTATGCATTTTTATTCGTATTTTGTGCGTACACTCTACGTGCACATTGCGTGTTTTGGAGCAGATGTAATTTAATGTATAATTTTGTATTAATAGTTAATAAAACATGATTTTCTAGGTATTGTTTGAGTACTGGGAGTGTTAATTATTTTATTGTGCGTACATTATGCGTATCTTATGCGTTATATATTGGTAAACTATGCGTTCACCATACGTTTTTTGTGCGTGGTCTCTGCGTCAACATTGCGTATTTTTAATGAAAGATGAAGTCAAAGAGAAAAAAAAACATTTAATGTACATCTTTAAATAAAAAAAAAGAACATTTAATGACTATGTACAATATAAAAAATATCAGAACAAATTAAAAAAACATTTATAACAAATACAATTTTACAAGAGACCCTAATGTACATCTTCAACAAGACAACAACATCAACTTTCCTACAGGAATTATGATTGATGTCTTGTCCAATATAAATAACCTTGACAACCAAGCCCTCCATCACTGCGATACTTATCCTCCTCCCATGTTCCTGATGCCAATAACTTGTTAACAGAAACCTGGTCAGTTTAGAGAGGTTTAAGTTTACAAGTTATTGGTATCAATTTCATGGGAGGAAGATAAGTATCGCAGTAATGAATGGAAGGCTTGGTTGTCAAAGATTATTTATATTGGACAACAGAAGGTAAGATTTTTTACAAGAGAAGCTTGCTTTGACACTTTGCCATAAGGCAAACGTTCCCGCATTATATAGTGAAAAATTTAATGTTGAGCAATAGTAAGTAATAAATTGTAAATAAAGGCTCAACCTACCCTATTATCCTCCCAACCATATCTGCCACCCGTCAGTCCACAGCTAACGAAAATTATTATTCATGTCACGGCCCCTCAGTCCATACTCCATACTAAATGTAAGTAATCAAAAATATATTAATAGAATGTGTGCGTATTTTATGCGTGCTAAATGCGTAATTTATGCGTTTGTTGTGCGTGTTTTAAGCGTATGTTATGCGTAATGTATGCGTTCGTTGTGCGTACTATGTAAAAACATTTCAAAATTATTTATAAAATTATTTTTTTTTGCTTTAAAACAAATAAGAAATTCAAACACTAATCTTTGAACGAAATTGCCAAACACAAACTTCCATTCCAAACATAATATTCCTTATTCCTCTTCCCTAAATACAATCCAACAAGAGCCATAAACCATTTGTACTTGTTCAAGTATCATGTTCAAGATTAGAAAATGAAATCATACAAATCTAACAAGAGCCATAAACATCATATATTCCTTATTTCTTCATCATTTTAATGTAAGTAATTTACAAACAAAGATATATATTAATTAAAATATTTAATAGAATTTTATAAATAAAATTTACTGCTTATGTGTGCGTGTATCATGCTTGCGTTATGCGTACTATATGCGTTCGTAATGCGTATTTTGCGAGTTCATTATGCGTATGTTATGCGTTCGTTGTGCGTTCTATGTTTAATATGTAATTTTTTATTCAAACCAATGTAAATAACATTTATACACAGAATTGAAAGATATATTCAAGTGGTCCCGCATTATATAGAAGAACAATGAATGTTGAGCAATAGTAAGTAATAAAAGCTCATAAAAAATCAACCTATCCTATTATCCTCCCAACCATACCTGTCTAAAGGCTCATAAAATATATAATAGAATTTTGAAAATAAAATTTACTGTTTATCTCTGCGTGTATCATGCGTGCGTTATGCGTACTATATGCGTTCGTAATGCGTATTTTGCGAGTTCATTATGCGTATGTTATGCGTTCGTTGTGCGTTCTATGTTTAATATGTAATTTTTTACTCAAACCAATGTAAATAACATTTATACACAGAATTGAAAGATATATTCAAGTGGTCCCGCATTATATAGAAGAACAATGAATGTTGAGCAATAGTAAGTAATAAAAGCTCATAAAAAATCAACCTACCCTATTATCCTCCCAACCATACCTGTCTAAAGGCTCATAAAATATATAATAGAATTTTGAAAATAAAATTTACTGTTTATCTCTGCGTGTATCATGCGTGCGTTATGCGTACTCTAATGCGTTCGTAATGCGTATGTTGCGAGTTCATTATGCTTATTATATGCGTTCGTTGTGCGTATTATGTTTAAATAAGCATTTATACACAGAATCAGAATGAAAAACATTTATACACAGAATCAGAATGAAAAACATTTATACACACAAGCATTTATACACAGAATCAGAATGAAAAACATTTATACACACAAGCATTTATACACAGAATCAGAATGAAAAACATTTATACACAAGCATTTATACACAGAATCAAAATGAAAAACATTTATACACAGAAGCATTTATACACAGAATGAAAAACTGTTATTTTGACAACGTTTTACAAAATACTTCATATGCAAACTCTGCCCTATACTTTGGCATGTCTTGTTGCCAATCTGTACTATCAGTCCAATCAGTGTTGCCTTCAAGAATTATTCTTTCCATATATTTACAGACATACATTCCACAATCAAAAGAGTTCTGCTGTTTTGGTATTCCTTTAATGGTAGAAAGCTTCCATTTTCTGATATCACTATCAAAAGCTCCTTCCGTGTCAGAATATAGGCCTTTAACCTGAAATATACGTAGAGCAAGGATTAGTTCTATAAATTTTTTAAAAATTGAAGAGTTTATGTTCATCTAATGACCTAAGTATCTGACAGACTAACACTTACGATTTTTGGAACAACAAGCCTATGCTCTTTGACGCGGTGGACCAATGAGTCATAAAATTTCCACTTATGTTCTTTCAGCAAACCAACCAGAAGGGTAATGTGATTAGAATCAATGATTGGTTGTAATAAAATGTTGTTTGAAGAAACAGAAAGCTCGGTTATGTGGTCGATTTGCAATTTGGACAATTTCTCCCTTCCTTTGTTATCCTGCAAGTGCAAGTAAGTAAATGTAAGAACTAAGAATGGATACAAAGTTACTAATCCAATAGTTAAACTGATAAATTGAATACTAAGTTACTAACCCAATAGATTGGAGAGATGTATAGAAATTTATGGTACTTGTCTGGCATAAGGTTACACTTCTCATCTAAGAGATAGGCAAAAATATCTACATGTTCATTGCCTAAACAACTGTCGCTTAATAAGTCATCAATCTCAGATCTGCAAATAAGATTGTTAATAACAAACAAGATACTATCGTCCCTGCAAAAAAAAAAAAAAATATAAATACGCATTTCATAAGCATAACCCACGCATATCATACTCATAACACACGCATATCATACGCATACCACACGCATATAATAAGCACAACCCACGCATATCATACGCATACAACACGCATATCATACGCATATAGATCTTGAAACAAAAATAAATTTTGCAATTTTTTACCTTTTAGAGTACTTTTTCAAACATTCTAACACAAAATTTCTCTTCTCAGAAGTCAAACACATAAGTCCTCTGTAATTTTCTATTTCAGTTGTATGAACATAAGTTACAGTTTTTATTTGAATGTTATCTACTGGTATTGGTTCATTTGGTTTTGTATATGGAACAAGTTGCATTTCTGCTGGGACTGGCTCATTTGTTGGGATTGGATCTTTTGGTGGGATTGGATCTTTTGCTGGGATTGGCTCATTTGGTTCATTGGGGCTGTGGGGTTGGATATCTGATCTCTGTCTCTTATTGGAAGATGAAGAGTAGCTAATAGATCTTTTCTAAGGAACTACTTTGCTCTGATCAATGTAATTATTGAGCTTGACCTCAATAACTCCAACTCTCTCAGTAAGATCTTCAAACTTTGTGCTCAGCCTGTCTTCAAATTCTCGAAAAAGTTTTGTGCATGTTTCTTGGCAGGATTTCATGATTGTTTCTTGTATAGACTGAAGTGCTTCAGCAGAAAAACTTAAATGTGGTTGCTGAGGAGATTGGTGGGGGTCTTGCTGAGGAGGTGGGGTATGATGGGGAGATTGAGGGGTATGATGGGGAGATTGGGGAGATTGGTGGGGGTCTTGCTGAGAGGATGTAGGGCAGTCTGGTGGATATTTATCGACATTAACCATATCCATTTCTTCCTGGTTGACTGCCTGTAGGACATTACAAATCTGACTTTTTTTTATATTAGCAAATAAATTAGTGATCACCTCTGTAGTATATACAATATCATCAGCCCATCGAAGAAAACGGGGCCTTCTGTCAGAATGCATAGGAGCATGAATAGTAGTATGCTCCAGGAACCAAATCTGCATAAGATGAAAGAAAATTTTAGCGCTCACATTGAGCCATTAAAATTTTGAATGAATTTAGCAGTTAGCACTTAGCACTCACAATTAGCAGAGGTACAAAACCGTTGATGTAACCTGCTGGCTTCTTATTTGAAATCTTGGAGGCTGCCTTATTAAACTCTCCAACTAAAAACTCCCTAATTGAACTAGCCCAGTTTATTGACAAAAAAACATCTGGACTATTTGCTATTCTTTGGATCAACCGAGGGGTTTTGAAGTTGTTAAGTTGAAAAAGTAAATTTGAAAATAAATACATGATAAACGTTCTTAACATAGTCTCCGGGGGGGGTTTGCTTGTTCAACTCCATCATGTCATTCCTTATTTCCGTTGATGTAACTGAAGTATGTGCTAAGGAATGCCAGAATATTTCTTCTCCTTTATTTGGCAGACCAGTGAGAAGGGCCACTTCATCAGCAGTGAAAGGAATGGGTTGACCTTTTATAACAAAGCATTGTTTTGAAATGTCCCACCTTGAGATCAGCTCATAAATAAGAGGGACATTTTGCTCAAACCCAGGAAATTCCAAAAACTGTATCATCTTTAAATGTTTCAATCTGTCCTTGACTTCAGGAGTAATTTGCCGAGCAAAGTTATCACAGACTGTTCGAAACGAAGAAACATAGCATCTATAGGTAATTGGACGAACATATGTCTGAAAATTGTAAAAAATGATAGATTAAAAATAAGTAAATGAGATACGCACAAAACAAGCACAACATACGCATAATATAAGCAACGGTCACGCACAGTGTACGCATATCATACGCATATATTACGCACATCACACGCACATTGCACGAAACATACAACAAATTATACGCACGCATAAAGTACGCATAGTGTAAGCACTAAGTAAGCAACGTGTACGCATTGTGTATGCACAAAAGACGCATTGAGTACGCACAGCCTACGCATATTTACTCGATGGTTAAAATTTGGTTAGGTTTTATGTTTCAAATCTCAACATAAATTTATCATATAAACCTGAATACAGAGAAAACACGATGGCATCACAGTATCAAACATTTAAAAAGTTTCGAGAAGCCATGCATACGCATAGAATAAGCATAAAATCGAAAGATCTTCAGACCCTTCAACGCGAACGCATAGCATAACCACAAAATACGCAATACGAAACAGAAAACATAGCATTAAGTTACCTTTTTCTTTGGGGGTGACGCCATCTTAGAAGAAACTGAGTGAAGAATGCTTGAAATTCCTCCGGGTGAATGCTTGAAAGTTCGAAAGTTTACTGTAACTTGAAAATCGAAACGTCGACTCCGCCATTCGACCTTTACAAGGGTTTAAATGTTGATGCCACATCGACATTTCACTAGGCGCGCCACGTCGGCAACTGGGGGTCCGAACTGAAAAAAAATAAATTAGGTTAAATTTTAAAAAGGCGACACCTTAAATATATGAGGCGAGGCGCGCCTTATGGCGCGCCTCAGTAAACTTGAGGCGTAAGCCTCATAAACTAAACTTATTGCGTAGGCTTTGAGGCTTAATTGGTCGAAAATGCGCTGAGGCGCGCCTTTTATTGCGCAATTTTAAACGTTGGTTCTACTGGATTACTTTTGAGAGATCAGTTGTCTTACTTGAAGGGAAGTTCTAGTATATTATTTGAAGCCATACCTTGTATCTGTCCCTCCTTTCAGTTAAAGATGTGCGTCTCAATAAATGCTTAAAAATTTGTAAGTCTGTTAAAAACTTGCTATATCTGGAAACATTGCTCCTGGGTATCAGTTGGCAACATGAAAAACTTATGATTCTATGGCATTATTTCTTTATACTATTTGACTCACTTATTCTTTAGTTTTGACATTTGAATTCGCTACTAACTCTTGATCTCAACTATGGTGAACATACATTTAGAGTTTTATAATCTTCACTAGAACTGATTGGAAGCCTCTTTTTTTGATCAAACAAAATTTTAATCAAAGTAAGTGTTTCAGTAAACTAATAGTGGCCGGTTTTGAATTAGTTATTTTTTATTATAATTTAATGTTTATCTCCTTATTTCGTTTTATAAAGTGTAAAAGCTACACTCCTAATAGCTTGCTGTCACTTATACACTTCACCATTCTTATCTATCCCTTTGATTTAGCAATGTGTAGAATGGAATGTCTTATACACAACGCATATGACTCAAAAAGCAAAGAAATATCATGATGGTATCTTGCGGGCTCTCATTTGTAGCTCCCATTTGAACCTGGTTAGTTTAACTATTTGTTCATTTTTTAAAGTTTCATTTCTAAAGCATTAGCAAAATTTTCCCTGTTTTTTTTCTTCTTCTTATTCTTTCTTCAATACGTTCAACCTCCATATTATCAGTAGTTGTTTAAGGTATTATAATCATGTCCAATCATGATGTAGATTAGTTTACCACTATGTAAGAAATCAAAATGCAAGTATTCTGAACCAAGCTTGTGCTATTTTGTTATTCTGGTTCTTCTGAATGGCCAGCAGCTCCCTTTCCTTTTTCTATTGATGGGTTAATGGACACTCGAAGTGAAAGACTATCTCCTAGCACTCCGGCACTAATCACCCTTCATACACTTATTTTCGATTAGCTTGATATGTCATTTGTTCAAAGTTGACAAGTTGCTTGTTTAGGCCATGCTTAAGAATTATGGAGGTTAATCGTAGAGTCTAAAAGTTTTCATTTGAGTAGGATCTAAAACCAAATACATAGACTGTAATTTTAGTAGTAATAGATCTAGTTAGGGGATTATGACTATGGGCAATCAAGTCATTAAAAAGAATACACGTTTTAGATATCTCGGGTCTATTGTTTAAATTGATGGTGAAATAGATGGGGATATCATTAGTAGAATTCAAGTTGGTTGGTTGAAGTGGAGGAATGCATCGAGCTTGTTGTGTTATAGAAAAGTATCCCTCAAACTTAAGGAAAAATTCTATAGGTTGGTGGTGAGACCTGCAATGTTTTATGATGCATAATGTTTCCATTAAAAGAAAAGAATAAATCTAAGTGTTGCAAATATGAGGGTGCTTAGGTGGATGAGTGGCTTTACTCTTAGAGACAATATGCGAAATGAGTATATACGTGAAAAGGTTGGAGTAGCTCCAACGATAAATAAGAATAGAGAGTCGCTTTAGATGGGTTGGTCACATAAAATGTCGGCCTTCCAATGATCCAGTTAGGAGAGTAGATGTATTATATCTGGCCTATATTAGGAGGGGTATAGGTAGACCTAAAAAGATTTGGTTAGAAAGTATTAGAAATGACATTGCTTTATTAGATTTAAATGAGAATTTGACTCTTAATCAGACACAATGGAGAAAAAGGATTTATGAAGCAGACTCCACACAGTGGGATAAGGCTTGATGTTGTTGTTGTAGGCCATGGTTAAGAACTCATTCTGTGATTTAGGAGAACCAGTCTCCATTAATTTGCTTTGATTTATCATCATAGTGCTTTGTTTCTTGTCACTATTTTGGATCTTTCAATTCTTTGGCTTCATGTTGGATTTGGTTAGGGCAATTGTTGATCCGGGTGGATCTCTAGCATACTTAGGAAATCAGCAATATCTCTTCCTTTCAAAGCTGGTCAGGTTAAGGAGCTATGGAAGGCCAACTCCTTTTGATTTGAGCATTGATTTTGATGCATCAAAGAGCATTTTTTAGATGGGTGAAATCAGCACAAATAATCCTTAAATTTAGGTCTATGAGAGAGATTTATGGAAAAATTTTATTTGAGACCTCGGTCTTCATCTAAGTGATATTTACCCATTCTTAATTATTGTCACAATCCCTAAAATTTAGGAAGCTTATTTGCTTTCGTTCTTATGTAATTTTATTTTCTTTAAAATGTGGAACTAAATTTTAGGGTTAATATCTTTAATTTAAGGATAGTAATTATTTTTAATCTTTCTTATCCCTTCTAGATAAACTTTGATTTAAATTTGGTGATTCCTATCCCACTTCTATTAATAGAAGATTAAGGACTGTTTGTAATGAATTTTTAGTTTTGTATTGCTACAAATTGAAATTCCATTTTTTTATCCTCCAAAATTTCTCTTCCAACCATTGCTTCCCTCTATTTTCCGTCAGTAGTTGCAAGATCAGCTTCTTCTTCAGTTATAGGACCTCACCTAAAGAAAAAATGATTCTCCAGCAGCTGAAATCCAACAGCAAAGCGGCATCCCCAACAGTTTTTCAAGCAGCCATTGCTGCATTCCAAATTCTCTGGCCATCTCTACCCAGTAGCTCATGCATTCCCTGGTTTGTCCACAGCAAGAATGATTGTTTACTTTTTGGGGAGAAAACCGTGAGAAATGAAATGTAATTGCAAGGTGGAATCTAATTGGAGTACAAGAATTAGCTAAAAAGGAAAATAGGAGCTTTTTCTGTGAAAACCTTGGCTTGCATTTGGTAATTTTGTTTTCAATTTAATGCTATATTTTAGGAGAAAAGGACCAAAATGATCCTTCAACTCTATGTGAGGGACTAAAATGGTCCTCAACTCTTTGGAGGGACCAATTTAGTCCCTCAACTCCACTAAATGGGACCAATACGCACTCACATAGCATGGTGGGAGGGAACCCGGTGCGACGTTTTTGGCGAGGCGGGTAGGCCTTGTACACTCTCTCGTAGCATAGTGGGGACACTTTTAAGTACCCTTCAACGCTTTTGCAGCGTGGCGGCGGAAAGAAAATTATGCGTCTTCAAACAGGTACCTTGAAGGCCCATACATGCTATCGTAGTGTGGTTGGATTGAAGAAATGCGGCCGCAGTGCCACCCGATATCTATCTGAAGCACTCACGTAGCGTTGAGGGAAATACCATGACTCTCGAATTTCTCCTAAAAGGGGGGAGACGTCAGGAGGCTGTTGAAATTCATAACAAACAGAGGACCTTACTTGAACAATTAACAGAGGACTTGATTTGGACAACAACGAACTTAAACTTGAACAAAATGCATAGGGAAATGGACTTTAATTTAATGCATGCATAATCACATTAAAAATGTTAATTAATGTTCTTGATTATGTGAATAAAAAAATCAATGAATAAATGGGGGACTTGTGCTGAAGTCTAAATAGACATGATTTGTTGACTTGTTCACAAGCAACAACGCAAACTCTTAATGATTATGACAACCATATCAATCAATGCATAAACATCGACAAGTAGCAAGTGACTTGCAATACATATGAAATAGATCACCTACGAATGACAATAATACACTTACAATGAATACAATGACTTATCAATGGCCATATACAAGGAACACAGTGTATCTATAAGCGACTTTAGAAGAGTTGCAATGAATGCAATGAAACTTCAACAATCAATGTCAATCCACTCGTGGACGGATATAACGTTCCTTGCGAACGACGACAGTCAACATGCATGAAAAAGTTTACAAATGTACATAAGTTTACGTGTAAGAAATAACATTTCCTATGGGTGTATCCAAGAAAATATCGGTGGATGTACATGCAAGACATAAAACTTGTCTGTAAGAAGTGTTAAATGAAACCTACATCATGTGACAACCTGCATGCAGGAAAGGGGTTCAACATATAATAAAATGTTGATGAAAGGCGTATTCGAAAGGCAGAAGCAAATGCAGTTCTCATTCAATCAATGTCACTTGATCACAAATAAATTCACCAACCCACCTACGAATAAATGTAGAAGATTTGTCATGCACATGATAATTTACTTGCGGGTGACGATGAATAATGTGTAGTAGATGTCGGTTCACCTTTGCAGTTAATGATGAATGATTATCAAGCAAGTACGTGTTGGAGAATTTTTGCATCCTCAAACGGATTGCATATTTTATAATCGGGCACGGCATAAGAATACGATATATTACCCCGGAGGGTAAAAATATCTTTTCCTTATGGACTCAATAATAAAATTTACAATTATTTAACAGAGATTCCCCCACTCAATGTTTGGTTGAGTGGGGTTTATTTATTTCTGGGGTACAGACGTCCCACAGGGGCAAGCCCCTATGGTTAATTACAACCCAACTTTGATTTGGGAAAACTTTTGATTAAACTAGTGGTTTTCTTTCTTTTGGGGGTCATTTAAATATTGGCTAAAATTGATTTTTATTTTAAAATCCATGAAAGTCTTGCTTAAAGGTTTGGCCTTTTAGGAATTCCAAGGAAGAGCTTTGATCAACTTAGAATCAGATTTTTGGGAAAGAAAGCCAAAGGAGTTGAAGTAGGGGCACTTGATTCTGAGATTAAACTCAGAGGTGCCCAAACTATCCTATGTTGGGCTTTACATTTTAGCAACCTAATTTTGGTTTAAGTTGGTATTTTATTAGAAGATTGGGGCTTACATCCCAACAACACTTGTTGGAGGAATTGCCCGAAAGTTGAGGGCTTATAGGGTGATTTGGAATCAACCCGTGCCTCGGACCCTAAGACTAAGGTGAGGACTACCGATAGGTAGTACCTCGAACCTAGATCTAACGAGTGCAAAGAGGGACTTATAAGCTACACCTCACAAGAGGCATAACCTGCCCGACCTCTGGATTTATTGTCCCGCCTGGAAGGGACTACCAGCTAAACTCCCCCTAATCGCTTTTAAAACCATGTTGTTCGGTCTCAATGCAAATGTGGAGTGATAGAGTTGTTTTTATTTAGAAGATAGGTCTTACAACTTGGCTTTGAGGCCAAGATGCCTTATTATGTGGGTATGCATATGTTGACTCATAAAGAAAAAGACTTTTGTTATCTAATCCTTAAGTTGAGGCATTCTACATGTGATATGTTTGGGCTATGCATGATTGTTTTAATTTTGAAAACTTGGCTCCTTAGAGGGAGCCATGCAATTTTTCTTACTTGAAAGACATGGAGCCTAATTTGATTTTATTTTTAGATTGCTTACATGTTAAGGGGTAGAAAACTTAGTTTTTATCCTAAGAGCCTAACGTGATCAAGTCCAGGCCACACCCACAAAAACAAGAGAAGAAACCTAGGAAAGACATGCATTTCTATTGCGCACTCAAGTAAACAATCAAAGCATGCTTTTATTTATATCAAATGAAAGGAAATGTAAAGAGTCCACATTATTTCAACCAGATTTGGCAGCTGAGTTGCCTGCCATTATACAACCCAGTCAAATTTACAGACTCTACTTGTGGGGTTCTTCAGGATCTTGACTTTTGAATGGACATTAGGCTTCACCTTTGCAGGTACATCCTTCTAGTCCACTTCATTCTTTTGCTCCAAACTCCCACAAGTTTGACACATCCTAATTCTATCAAATACATATTTGAAAAGAAAAAGACTCAAACCTGCAGTGGATTAGAAGCAGTTTATATGATAAAGCATTACATCCAGAATTTCGTTTAGCACTTAGAGTGCCAAACAATCTACTTCTACCCTATTGGCCACATCTTTGGGGGGTTTTAAGCAGCACCTGTCATGCAAGCAGTTTATTATTATTTATGAGCGCCCCCCCTTTTAGATATGGCCACCTGCAAGAAAAACAAGTATATTTCTACACTATCCACTTAAGGGCAAGTGCCCACACACAGACAATCCAAGGGCAATCACACCACAACATCAATCACATGCGCAGAAAAGAAAAATCCTAGTCCTAGCATGCCTAAGGGGCTGTGCACCTAAGTGTGTGAGGCTTGTGTAGCATGTCACACTAAAAGTCCTTCTAGAGTTTGGGTCTAAGAAAGGAGCATCCAACATGTGGCTTTTGGTGCCACTTGTTGAGGAATTTTCCTTAGCTTTTGGAGCTAAGAAAAGAAAGGTAGGAATCCAACATTTAGCTTTTAGGCTAAATGTAGGGGAACTCTCTCTAACTTTTGGAGTTAAAGAGAGAAGAGATCTCCTACAACTTTGGAGTTGGAGGAGAAAGGAATCCAACATTTAGCTTTTGGGCTAAATGTAGGGGAACTCCCTCTAGCTTTTGGAGCTAAAGGGAGGGAAAGTCTCCTATAACTTTGGAGTTGAAGGAGAGAGAACCTATAGCTTTTGGGCTAAGGTATGACATTTTCTAAGGCCTTGGGAAAGTTTCCAAACCAATTTTGGCATGATTTAGAAACTTGGAAGTTGAGTGATCCTAGCAAGAGATCTAGGAAACATGATTTTGACTCATGTTAAGGTAGGAGAACACACCTAAAGCTTCTAAGAACAATCCAATCAATTTTGTCATGAATGGCGATTGAAGGTTTTCTAAGAATGTCCTAAAGATCCATTTTGATAGGATTTGATTTATTAAAACATTGATGTGAGGTTCCAATCTCTAAGGATTTTGATCATTTTGATTCAATAATTGGATTTGGAAACTCATACAAATGGAGTTAGATAAACTTGAGCATAAAGGTTTATGGGCCTTTGAGAGCTCATGTCATATCTCAAGCCCACTTCAAGGTTAGATAAGCCCATTTGGTTAATTTCTAAATCCCAAAAGTGGTGGATGTAAACCAATGATGATTACCACTTGTGTGCTCTAAATTTAGTGAAAAGATCAAACATGAATTTGGTTGGTCATAGACATTGTGGTCTTGTTTCCAACCAAACACATTCACATTCACTAACTTGTAGAGACTATAAATTCCTACATGCAAGCTCTCTAAAGTTTACATCAATTTTGTCATGACACAAAAATTGGATAGTTTGCATGTTAGAGGAACATTCACCATTGTTCTTATTCATGAGAATTAAGAGAAGCAAAGCATATTTAAGTAATTTCAAGAGCACATAAGGGGTGGCTTATGGGTCTTTGGAAACCCACATCTACCCCAAGTTTTCCCTACAAATTAAATAAACATGCTTAGCAATCTCCCAATAATTTTGGAATATGCAATCCTTAGAGAAAGAGACCTACACTATTCTATTTAGATCAATTTTGGCATAATCTAAATTCTAAGCAACATGCAATTGATTTGGCCAAATGCATAGCTTCCAAATTTGGGTGCTATGACGACGAAGCCTAGGTTTGTTATAGGCGACGGTTTAAACACAATATGAATGTTAGTACATGCATTTGAGAGGTGTTGGATATTAATCCAACACCCCTACACGCGTTGGCATGCCTCTTTGACTCTCACAAGAGAGCAAACAAACGGAAATCACCGGATTTCCGCTGTTTTGCGAAGAGGGCAGCGCACATAGGTTTAGGGAAAGCAAACCAATGAAGTTTCTAAGGGACCTATGGTTTGGGGACGTCAACCACAAATCAATGGCCTTGGGAGACCCTAGGTTTTGCCTAAGTTTAACGGTATACCTTCCCCGGTTTGTCCTAGCGCTCCAATTCAAGTTCCAAGCATTGTCCAAGCTTCCTTGAATGCTCCAAGCTGCTGTCCAAGGCCTTCCCAAGGAGGAAGGCTGCTGTCCCAACGCTCCAAACAGGGAATTTCACTGTTTGAGAGCTTCCGAAGGTTGTCGTTTGCTGTCCAAAGCTTCCGGACAGCAGTTTTCACTGTTTGGAAGCCTTCGGAGGCTGTATGGTTGCTGTCCAAGCCTCTCCGGACATCACCGCTGCTGTCCAAACCTTTCCGGAAGGTGAATTTACTGTCCTAACTGCTCTGGACAGCAGATTTTGCTGTTTGGAAGCCTCCGGAGGTTGCGTGGCTGCTGTCCAAGCCTTCCCCAAGGAAGAAGGCTGCTGTCCGAGCCCTTCCGGATGACGTCGCTGCTGTCCAAACTGCTCCGGACAGCAGATTGCTGTCCAAGAACACCCCAAACAGCAGTTTACACTGTTTCGAGGTTGCCGGAGATGATTTGGAAGGAAGTAGAGGCTTCCTACCCTCTCTTGGCTGCAGCAAAGGCTGATTTCAGAGTACCTTTGCCCTAGATTTTGGAATAGAAGACTGTCAACAGCAGCGGGAGAGAATTTCTGCTCTTCAATCGAAGGAAGAAGACCATGGCAGCGAAGAAGAACTCATTTTCAGTCCAAAGAGGAAGAAGACTGCAGCTAGGTAACATGAAATCTCCTCCTCTTTCAACTTCAGCTCCCAAAAAGGCATGGAAGGAGGAAAAGACTTGGCCGAACCTCCCCCTTGCTAGGTCGCACGCAAGGAAAAGAGGATCAAGAGCTTCCTCTCTCAGCTGGAAGACTTGCACGCAAGCAAGTCCTGGTCGGCTAGGGGCAGACGCCCCTCTCTCCTTCTCCAGCTCCCGGAGACGCACCCACAGGGGCGGAACTCCCCTCCCGTTCTCTGCCTGGGACGGAACCAAGCGGGGAAGCCGAATGCTCCCCCCTCTCCTGATCTCTCCCTCTCTCGCTCTGGGTCGGGGCGGAAAACACAAGAGGAGCCGAATGGCTCCCTCTCTCTCCCTTTCGTTTCTCTTAGAGGCGCACAAAGCACCGCCCAAATGGGCCAATCCCTCTCCTCACACGTGGAATGAGTATTTAGGGCAAGATTTCATGTAAAATCTCAACCCTTGATTTGGGAATTTGATTTGAGATTTTGATTTAGCCCCAATTGATAAATTAGGGCTGAAAATTGAGCCCAAATTGGACTCGACTCGAACCGATTTGGGTCGGTTTGGGTCCGATTGGGTCCGATCAAGCTAATTTCATGAAATTGAACTTAAATCGACGCCGATTTGTGTCGAATTGGGCTCGACGAGGTTCGATTGGTTTTGATTTGACTTGATTTGATTTAAATTAAATTAAATTTGATTTAATTTAATTAAATCAGAGTTTGATTCGGGTTAATTTCGCCTCGACGACGATCAATTGAGTTGATCGGGCGCGATCGAGCTTTGTCGGGCTCGATCGGGGTCGAATCGATGCGAAAATATTCGTCAACAGTACGATGACCCATCGCAAGTAGAAATGGATGATATGCAATAGATGTAAGCCCTACGAGTTGCTATAGAAGTCCCGTCGTACAACCCGTGTGTTGTCCATAAGCAAAATGCAAAGAGACTACATCAAGTGCAAATGCCTACAAGTTACTATAGGAATCTCGTGCTTTTAACAGGCCATCTACAAATGCATAACAGGAGGTTTTGTTATTGCACGACAATCTACCTGCATAAAGTAGCATATAATTTATGATGTGACGTCATGCCACCGACTGGATAGAAGACATCTACGAGTTCTCAAACAGAGCATCACACATATTCAAACGACAGTTGACCGTACAACTGGCTGGCGGCAAACATTTTAAATCACCCCCCTGTGAGGACTTGTCCTTTGATTTACCTCTCTGAATTGGATTTTCCTCCCAGGATCGGCCGGGACGATGTTGAGTTCGGCCAGGCCGATCAGTGCATTGAAAGAGCTGAGTTCTGGAATGATTTCTGGAGTGAATTCTGGACTGGATCGTCCAGGCCGATTTTGGATCGGCCGGGGACGATCAGATACGACAAGAATCCAGAGAATAAGGGTTTTTATCGTCCAAGGAAAAATAATTATCGGCCTGAAAAATCGTCCGGGCCGATCTGATTTTGTTCTGATCGGCCAGGACGATGTGGCGATCGGCCGGGCCAATCTGTTGAGTTTATATGAGAAATCAGCTCGATTCGAGGAGAGAGAAAATCATTTGATATTTTATAAAATATCTGAGGAGAGAGAAAGAGAAGGAATCAAAGAGAAAAGTCGGATTTCGGAGGCCGCGGAGCGCTTTTTGTCCGTCGCCGCTGTTGGGATAATTGAAGATCTCGCGGTAAGGACTCCGAATGCTATTTCTGTTTTTAAAGATGTTGTGTTTTGATCGAGTTGTGCACTGTTTTGTGTTTTCGTAGTCGAATTTTGGACCAGATTTGGTATTGATACAACTTTCACCGCACAACTTTTAGAATGTTATAGATATGAATATTGTACACGATTTGAGTATTTTCTACGACGATATTACCGGTCGGAATTGATTCTACGCGATTTAATCGAATAGAAAAATATCAGGACTTGATTTGATATGGATTCAGTAGAGTAATAGTCTTGTATTGATGTCGTGAATATTCTATTGTAATTTGGAGAAATTTGGAATTTGTGATTTTTTGCAGAATTGTTGTGTAAATTTGATAGACTGCCGTTATTCTGCCCGATTTTCGTATGATTTCTGATTTGTCTGAAATTGATAGATTGAATTGATATGCGTATGAATATTGATATGATTGTTCTAGATTGCTTTAATATTGATTATTGAATTGATTATTGAATTGACTATTGACTTGACTATTGATACTGAAACACAAGTGGAACCTGGTTGAACGTTGGTTGGAGATTGAATTGACCTGTACAGGATGGTGGGCCGACGGGCTTTCCTTTAAACATCGACTATGGATATCTACAACAGCACTATGGATGAGAGTCATAAGGGGTTTATAGAAATGCCGACGGGCGGCCGACGGGCAACAGAGTGACGACTCTTTTTATCGAAACCAACGTATGGATATCTACAACAGCAATATGGATTCTACAACAGCAACATAGCCAGTTGATTGTACTTGTTCAGTATTATTGTATTGAATGCATGTTTACTGTATTGACATACAGATTTATTGCTTTATCGATTTCTGCTTTATTGATTTGATCGGATTTCCTGTATTGTACGGATTTATGGATTTCATTGATTGATCATTGAGCATGGATACTATTGATTATTGACATTGATATGGACATGGGTGGATATAGATATTGTATATATTCATTGATGCTATGGATATGGATATTATAGATTTATTGACATTGTTTATAGACTCATTGATACTATTGATTTTGCATTGTATTGACTTGCTACAATTGATTTATTGATAGGATAGATTGAGATTTATCGTATTGCTTTTCCGATTGATTTTATCGACTTGATAGTATATATTTGATTTGATTGATTGATTCGACCCGACTGATTTGACGGATCGATTGATTTGACGGATTTATTGTATTGAATTGATTTATTATTGAACGGATTTATTGATGAATTTATGGATTTACGGATTTATCATTTCGATTGTATGTTATTGATTCATGGATATTGGCACCGATACGGATATGGATGTTGTATTGATTCATGGATATCGACACCGCTATGAATATCGTATGGATTCATGGATATAGATACCGATCTTATTGATTCATGGATACTATGGATTTATTGACTCATGGATATGATTAATACTGATACCGATACATCGCTTCATTCATTGATTGATTGATTGTCCGATTTGATTGAGGCATTGATTTTTGAGCTTTACGGATTTTCTATTGATACGACTGATTGATTCTTCGATTCGATACGATTCGATTGATTGATTGACGTATTGATTTATTGAGTTTGATTTATCGATTCTTCTATCGCTGCATCGACTATTGATTTCATTGACTATGGATTTCCGTATTGCATAGACTCATTAACCATTGACTGATATGAATTTGATTGATTGACATGCATATTGATAGCATCGCCGTGCTTTGATTCCAGTTATAGGTATTAGGTGACCTGCTGGGCTTTGTAAAGCTCATTATATGCGGTTGACATTTTCAGGTCAGGGCAAGGGAGCGGGAGATTGAGATTGATCTGGATCTATCTTCAGGTTTTAGTTCTTTTGATAATTTTGATTCTTTTGTACTCAGGACAGGATAGATTTCAGTACATGTGGTTTTAGCATAGTTCCTGAGTATTGTATATGATGTTTTGAGATATGGATCGACTTGTAT
This sequence comes from Dendrobium nobile, assembly GCA_022539455.1. Lineage (NCBI taxonomy): Eukaryota > Viridiplantae > Streptophyta > Magnoliopsida > Asparagales > Orchidaceae > Dendrobium > Dendrobium nobile. The sequence goes on from CM039735.1 coordinate 9,823,323, forward strand.
ATGGGTGTTTTAATTTATAGACCTTTAATTTATAGACTGTTGTTAATTGGAGACTATAGATGACTCTGGTAAATGGCTGGTTTGATCGACATTCTTTTCAAGTTAGATCTTGGGGCGTGACACCCCCCCTCCCCCCCCACACACACATGCACTACAATATGTATGCACACAAACACAAAGAAATGCATATACAAATATACACCCGTATGGGCCCTGGTGAGAGTGTTACGAGTTTACACTTGACATTTAGGGATGCTACGTGGGTCAAATAATAAACTTAAGGTCAACCCCGATCCTCCTACTTGAGTAGATTGGAGTCGACATATCTCTAATCATCAAACAAATGTACGGTCGTAGTGTCGACCTAGATATTTGTTTTAATACGTTTATATTAGGTCTTCAAGGCCTATAAAAATAAAAATTCACTAACAAGGGCACAAAGCCAACAACGAACCCGATCCTTGTCAACAATTAGACAGAGTAGACAAAATTCAATAGATAATTATAAAATATCCCCTAAATATTCGCATGTGCCCCGACGAGCGTGTTACGGGCACACACGTGACGTATAAAGATGCTGCGCGGGTCAATAAATGAACTTAAGTTCGAGCCCGATCCTTCTATGTGGATAGATAGGAGTTGTCACGGCTCTAACTATCAAACAAATATATGATCACGTTATCGACCGAGATATTTGTTTTAATATGTTCATATTAGGCCTTCAAGGCCTAAAATCAAGAAAATTCATTAAATAAAATCATACATTAGACTCTAATCCGATCCTATGTCGACAATTAATGAGTCGATAAGGTTCAATCAATGAAATAAAAATCCTCATAAATACCCCGATGATGTCCGTGTTGAACGTAAATCTCAACCGGATGGGTCAATTTCAAATATTTACAATTACCACCCAAATACCCATGAAATCCAAATCTCCAAGAAAATATCAAATTCAAAATATTCAAAATCAAAATTCAACCATAAAAAACTTAAAGCAAAACCCATCTATCCTCTGCAACAATTTACCTAGGTGGACAAATTCAAATATCACTTCAACTCATAAAGAGTTAATGTCTGGTAGAGAATATCATTAGTATTCATTCTCAAATAGTCTCTTGCAAGAAAAGACATGACACGTGTCCTCTAATTAGTGATTTTGCTGTCAAATGGCACCGTGGGCAAACGATTATGATCGAGGCCCTCTGAACTGGGTGGTTTGCGGCCAAATGGCACCACTAAATTACGGTCATGGCCAGAGCCTATATGCTCCACAATGACATTAAATCTTTGAGATATAAATCAATATGATATAATTGATAGGACACAAAGCCCTCTGTTAGCTAAGATGGATTCAAATTTATTCTTTTTGACAAACATCCACCCCAGGTCTACAAGGTACTCTTGGACGACGCAACCCCTGGCTGCCGACAACGATACTTCTATCAGGTTGGGTCGACTACCTCCTCTGACTAAGTAGACTAGGAACCACGATGACTCTGAACGACAAAACCATGAGATTTGGATCAGGTCCGTCATCATTTCCTCCACCATCCACTTTAAATACAAGATGGTGAAATTCTCAGTTTTAAATATCAAACCTTCAAACACTTAAACTCATGCTGCTATTATATACATCGGATATCACGTATTCTCTATGTATTTGATTGATGACTAGCCTTAATCGAAAGTTCTCTCTCGTTACCGGGAGGGGTAATTAACTATAGGTACTTGCGCCTTCAGTAAACCAAAACTCAGATCATAAAGTCCTTGCAAAATGACGGTGAAATCTCTGGGTAGTGTCTTATGTACAAACCCAATCTGCCTTCTGAAAATTACTGCGGAACTTAATCCGTTAAAACTCCCCCGAAAGAGGGGAGATCAAGGTGCGAATTTTCGGAGCCCACATTTTGTTATTTATTTTATTTATCTTTTAGTAGCATTAAATCAGTAAAAAGCTCATCCTTTGTGCAGCTGAACAATTCTTGATTATTTTCATGACCTTAGATTACTTTGTTGACCGAAGATGGGGTCGTACTGAGCAGCAAATATCTTACGTCTGTTGCATGCTTGGAGACGGGGAAAAACTGTGAATTTCCCAACTACCTTGTGGAGATCTGTGAAAAACGGACTTCTGCAGCTGGACAAGGTAAATATATTTCTGGAAACCGTGCTATAGAATTTAGTGGGAATACACAAGTATAGTTTGTGTTTGATACTGTACCTAATCTTGAATAGTTTTGATATTTATAGTTTCTTTTATCTTCAGAATTCTTTGAATAAATGAAGAAGCGTCAATTATTATTCCTGATTTCAGTTTTTTTGGTTGATACAGATGTCCACAGTAATTTTCCCTCATGCAAAGATCTTCACATGAAGGATTCTATGAATCAAGTTGTGCCTTCTAAACCTGAAAAATTTAACAAAGCTATCACTTATAGGAAAGATGGCAAAATTCCATTGTCCAGTGGTTTGTTTTTTCTACCTTAATATTATAGTTAACTTTATTTTTAAATCTTCTTTTAAGCGTTATTCAATTAATGCTTTATTATGTAGTTGGAGTTCACTCTTCAAATTTTTGCCTTCTTAAAATACAAATATTTTACAAGATGTTGACCTGATATATAAAAATCTCAATACCCTTGCATGATCTTCTCTCTCCACCCGTATACCATGCATGTCATCCCCATCCATCTCCATGTGTGAAATCATTAACACTCCCTCTTGCTATTCAATTTACCTCTCTCTCTGACTCTTTATCGCCACCTCTTCCTCCTGTTTGCTCCTAGTCAAAAACCTTGAAAACCCTACCTGCTCTAGCTCACAGTTGCCTACTCAACCTAGCTTGTTTCCTACCAAAACCACCACCATCTTTGTCATCTTCCCGACCAACCATTACAATCCCTATCGATGTCTCTCCCTCCCTCTCTCTTTCTCTCCCTTCTCTATCTCTCTCTTTCTCTCTTTTACTCACACACTCTATCTCTCCCCCTCTTTCACTCTCTTTGTAAGAGTCTCTAGCTCTCTTCCTCTCTCTATCTATCTTCCTCTCTTTTTCTGTCTTTATCTTTCTATCTCTCTTTTTCCCTCTTTCTTCTTCTCTTTCCTTCTCTCTCTTTCTCTCCCTTTCTCTTTTTCTCTCTGACCTTCTCCCTTCCATTCTCTCTCCCCTTTATTTCTCTAATAGAAATAGAAAAAAAGAAAGAAAAAATTATGCCTATTTGCTTTGTAGGCTTGTCTCACCCATCATTGTCATCACCACTTCACGCATGAAGGTATATGCTTGCAAATTCTTAAAATGCTTGAAATCCCGATTGTGAGTTGAGCATAGCAGGTGTACTTTTCTTAGCATGACAAAAGAAACTCAGAGATGCTGTTCACGATGTAGCAGGCAAGCTTTTTGCGTGTTTTCCTTAGCATGGTAGGGAAATTCAAATTTTTCTACTCGTGCTTGTTGTTCTAATGTAGTCGGGAAATATTGCAAATTTTAGACTGATGTAATGTGACTAAAGGAATTTTTAAAAGCAATGTTAAATATCGAAGCCTTAAATGCAGTATATCAGTAACTTTATTAGTGTCAACATACTTAATTGATTACAACATGTCATTCATTTGTTTATTTTATTTATTTTTAACATAAAATATCTTATCTTAGATTTTGAATATGTCATTGCATAAATGTCTATATTCATTGGCCTCCATAAGGTAGTGGATTGTCTTCAATCCACATCACATATCATAGGGTTGTAACCCAACTTGTAGGCTAACATCTTAAAGTTTTATAGAGACCAAGCATAACCCAACATTATTGCTATTAAAACTAGCCTTATATCTATGTCAAGAGGTTGAGGATCCTTTTCCTCTATATTGCTGACCTTATAACCCCACCTGTACATATCATCATAAATATAATATTGCCAACCTATCTCACATAATATTACCTTTATCATATTTTTTTGCATTGTAGAATATGTAAATATGTATCTCATTTATCGAGATATACTATCAACATTATACACCATTGTTAATTCATGTCCCAAATGTCCTTTTTAAAATTAAAATTTAATAAAATATTAATATTGTTAAATCTCAACCTTACGATCCCAAAGATATCCACGGCTGTGAGCAATAATCCGTGGGAAGACTACAAGGATTGCATTAATTCCTCCCAGTGATTTAGGAATAATTGTATTCATATTATTATAAGAGTTATTTGTTTCCTTATTGATATACCTTGTATAGATCTATAAATAGGGAGTAGATTGCTTAATAAAATTCAAGCTTTTCCCTCTCAAATTCTCTGTTTCTAACATGGTATCAGAGCCAACGGCCTTAATTGCCGTCGGAGAACGATCCTAGATCGTCGAAAGAGGAAGAGGAGAAGAAGAAGCTCGGACTTGACTGTGCCGACCCGGACGGGAAGAGAGGGAGTCGAAGATTCAATCGGAACTTCCGATCCGAGAGGAAGGCCAAAGTCATCGAGACTTCCACTAAGAGCCGAAATACCGAGCATATCCGGAGAAGAAGCATCTTCGGTTGTCTTCTCCTGAGCCGACCCCGCCGACGGACGAAGAAGAGGACGGCGAGCATCCCGATCCGACAGGGAGGGAAGATCGTTGAAGGAGCACCCCGCTCGATCCTCACTTCCAATCGCACGACCCAGTCGAAGCTGATCGGAAGCCCGATCCACACGAGCGATTCGCGGGATAAAGCCGCGCCTGCGTGTGACTTGAAGGGGATCGCGCCCGTGCCCTAGTCCAATCCGAGCCTCTTTAAGGCTCCACCGGTTCTTTTTGTTGTTTTTTTTAACTCAAAAAAAAAAAAAAAAAAAAAAAAAAAACCTTTATTGTCGATTAGAAAAAATCTTAAGAGGCTTCATTGCTGTCCAAAAATTAAATTGATAGTTTTCATTACTATCATTTAATTCAAAAATGTCAGAAATCAACTCCTCTTCAAACACTGACCAACTTGAGGATTCTGTGATGCACCAAGGGCGAGGTGATCTTCAAAGCATTCAACCTTCCTATCGTCTAAATGGGAAAAACTACCTGAAGTGGTCTCAATTTGTGAAGACCTACTTGAAGGGGAAAGGTAAAATACATCATCTCCTTGGAGGAGGACCAAAAGAAGGAGATCCCAAATTTGGGGCATGGGATGAAGCAGACTCCATGATTATGTCATGGATGTGGAATTCCATGACTCCAGAAATTAGTGACACCTTTATGTTCCTTTCAACGGCAAAGGACATATGGGATGCTGCCAGACAAACTTACTCCAAAGCTCGTGACGCGGCCCAAATCTTTGAAGTTAAAGTCAAAGTTGGAAGCACAAAGCAAGGGAGTAAGACCGTGACGGAATATGCAACCATTCTACAAAATCTGTGGCAAGAACTTGATCATTATAGGTGCATTGAAACCAGATGTCCGGAGGATGCTGCGATCCTAAAGAACTTCATTGAAAAAGATAGAGTTTATGATTTTCTTGCAGGACTTAATGCAGAATTTGACCAAGTTAGAGTTCAGATCCTCGGCAAGGAAGAGACGCCATCACTCAACGAAACCATTTCTCTCATTCGTGCAGAAGAAAGTCGACGAGGAGTAATGTTAGAACCAAAGACAGTTGAAAGCTCAGCAATGGTGATGAACAAAGAATCGTCATGGAAGGAGAAGAGTAAAGATCCTTCAAAGTTCAAAGACAAGGACTCACTTTGGTGCAGCTATTGCAAAAAGTCAAGACACACAAAGGAAACGTGCTGGAAAATACATGGTAAACCCCCCAGCAAGGAGTGGAATCAAAAGGGTGAACCAAGGAGCACATCACATGCCAACAACACTACAAGTAAGCCAGAAGCACGGTCCAGTCTTGGAGAATTCAACAAAGAAGATATTGACAAATTAAAACAACTCCTGGTATCTCTTGAAAAACCAAATGCTTCTTCTTCACTTGCACTCTCAGGTAAGACTCCAATCTCTTTCAGTTTAAGTGCTTCTAGAAATCATCTAAAGGAATTATGGATAATTGATTCAGGAGCCACAGATCACATGACCCACTCATCTACCCACCTCATAAACTATACTCCTTGCCCAAACAATAAGAAAATCATCACTGCCGATGGTTCTCTTACCACGGTAGCTGGTCAAGGAGACATCATATTATCTCCCTTACTCACCCTAAAAAACGTCCTCCACGTACCACAATTATCCACAAATCTAATATCAATACAAAAACTTACCAATGACCATAATTGTCAAGCCTTATTTAACCCTACTTATTGCTTATTTCAGGACCAGAGATCGGGGAAGAAGATTGGACTTGCTAAGGAGAAAGCTGGATTGTACTACCTGGAAGAACCAAACCAATTTAATAATAATTGCTCTATGTTATCCCTAGTAGATAGGAATTCCACTATTTGGCTTCATCATTATAGACTAGGACATCCGTCTTTTGATATCCTAAGACATATGTATCCACAACTGTTTCAGAAAATAGAAAATAAAGATTTTCATTGTGAAACTTGTGAGTTGGCTAAACATAAAAGAACCTCATTCCCAAACAAAAGTGAGAGATGTGGCACTCCTTTCTACCTTATTCATAGTGATATATGGGGACCCTCAAAAATCCCCAATATCTCTGGGGCACGCTGGTTTGTGTCTTTCATTGATGATTGCACTAGAGTCTCTTGGATCTATCTCCTTAAAAATAAATCTGATGTTAGCACCATTCTTCCCATTTTTCATTCCATGATCCAAAATCAATTTGGGGTAAAAATACGGAGATTCCGCTCCGATAATGCCAAAGATTATTTCAACCAAACCCTTTTCTCATACTTCCAGAATGAAGGGATCATCCATGAGTCCTCATGTGTTCACACCCCACAACAAAATGGGGTTGCAGAGAGGAAAAATGGTCACCTTCTAGCCACCACTCGAGCCTTCCTATTTCACTACAATACACCCAAATCCTATTGGGGGGAAGCTCTTTTAACTGCAGCCTATCTCATAAACCGATTACCTTCAACTGCTTTAGGCCTCAAATCTCCAATGGAGACCTTGTCCTCTTTTTACCCAGAGTTTCGAACCCATCATAATATTGCACCCAAAATCTTTGGATGCACTGCCTATGTTCATATCCACAGCCATGAGCGAGGAAAATTAGATCCAAGAGCACTCAAATGCATCTTTGTTGGTTATTCAGCTACCCAAAAAGGTTATAAGTGTTATCATCCTCCCACAAGAAAAACCTTTGTTTCTATTGATGTTACCTTTGATGAGAAAAATTCATATTTCTCAAAAACTCATCTTCAGGGGGAGACTGAACTTGAGGAAAATGAGGAAATTGAACTAGCACCTCTTGACATTCCTCCACCACCTCAAAACAATCCACCTGAAACCCAAAGGGAAACAAATGACAACGTTATTAGATTTGGAAAGGTTTATTCCAGACGTACAAACTCAACTCCAAAGCAGATCCAAGAATCTGAACCATCTCCTGGAAACGAGGTAAGTTCACCACCTCCCTTATACCCTATAAACAACTCTATATCTTTCAACAATTTTTCATCGTCACACCAAAATTTCCTTGTTTCATTAGAAGATATCCGTATTCCTAAAGATGTTTTTGAGGCCTTATCTGATAAAAATTGGAGAAATGCCATGAAAGATGAAATGCAGGCTCTGGAGAAGAACGAAACATGGGAGATCGTCAATCTACCGATAGGGAAAAAATTGGTTGGCTGCAAATGGGTGTTCTCAGTAAAATACAAAGCTGATGGCACACTGGAGAGATATAAGGCAAGACTTGTGGCAAAAGGGTTTACTCAAACGTATGGCATTGACTACCAAGAAACGTTTGCACCTGTAGCCAAGATGAATACTGTCCGAATACTACTCTCACTAGCAGCCAAGTACAATTGGCACCTGGAACAACTGGATGTGAAAAATGCATTCCTACATGGAGATTTAGAAGAAGAGATATTTATGGAAATACCACCAGGCTTTAAAGGAAAATCTGAAGGTAACAAGGTGTGCAAACTGAAAAAAGCTCTATATGGGCTCAAACAATCACCAAGGGCATGGTTCGGAAAATTCTCTAAATTCATGCTCTTGAATGGATATCAACAGAGTCAAGGAGATCATACACTATTCTTCAAACACTCAGACTCAGGGGGAGTCACAATATTATTAGTGTATGTTGATGATATTATTTTGACTGGAAGTAATGAAGAGGAGAAAGCCAGTTTAAGGAAAAATCTGGCTAAGGAATTTGACATCAAAGAACTTGGGAGACTAAAATATTTTCTCGGAATTGAAGTAGCTCACTCTAGCAAAGGAATCTTCATTTCACAACAGAAATACATCAAAGATCTTCTAAAAGAAACAGGTAAACTTGCCTGTAAACCAGCACCAACACCAGTAGAACCTAATCTTAAACTGGGAGAAGCTAAAGAAGATCCTGATGTAGATAAAGGAGCCTACCAGAGACTTGTAGGGAAATTGATCTACCTCTCCCACACTAGACCAGACATAGCATTTGCTGTAAGCATGGTCAGTCAGTTTATGCAGAATCCAAAGCAGATTCACATGCAAGCAGTAGACAGGATATTGCACTACCTTAAAGGGAGATCAAGAAAAGGAATTCTCTTTAAGAGAGATAGCGGAATGACCCTAGAAGTATACACGGATGCTGACTATGCAGGATCACCGGTTGATAGAAGATCTACTTCTGGGTATTGCACATTTCTTGGAGGAAACCTTATTACATGGAGAAGCAAGAAACAGAATGTGGTGGCAAGATCCAGTGCAGAAGCTGAATATCGAGCTATGGCCTTGGGAATATGTGAGCTACTATGGATCAAAATAATCCTAGAAGATCTAAAAGTTAAGTGGTATGAGCCCATGAAACTACACTGCGACAACCAATCAGCAATCAGCATAGCCCACAATCCAGTCCAGCATGACAGGACCAAGCACATAGAAGTGGACAGACATTTTATTAAAGAAAAACTAGACAGTGGTCTAGTAAGTATTGACCATGTATCATCAAAGGATCAACTTGCAGATTTCCTTACTAAAGGATTGGACAGTTCTATCTTCCTCCAAATGATTGACAAGCTGGGAATGACGGATCCATATTTCCCAGCTTGAGGGGGAGTGTTAAATCTCAACCTTACGATCCCAAAGATATCCACGGCTGTGAGCAATAATCCGTGGGAAGACTACAAGGATTGCATTAATTCCTCCCATTGATTTAGGAATAATTGTATTCATATTATTATAAGAGTTATTTGTTTCCTTATTGATATACCTTGTATAGATCTATAAATAGGGAGTAGATTGCTTAATAAAATTCAAGCTTTTCCCTCTCAAATTCTCTGTTTCAACAAATATAAAACACGTGGTTTACATAATTTAAAAATTTATGCATGATCATTTAATTATGAATGATTGGACATACATGCAGTTTGCAATATGAAGAAGTATCTAGAATGTAGTCTACAATCTACATTCAAGTCTAAATGAATATAAAGGTCTACATGCATAATACTAAAGCAAATTTACTTTATGAATTAGTGATGAAATATCTTACGTCTCCAACCCATAGTGCTTAGCTACTTGCATGCTAGTGGCCACCTCCATCGTCTCTGTCGACATCGCTCTTGCTTGTATGCTTCACCCCCCTTCACTCTTGGAGTCTCTTGCTCTTGCCCTTACCCTTACCTTGTTCTCACCTATTCTGCTCGGTGCGTCCCTCCCTACCCTTTTTTAAGTTTTGTAATTAATGAAATCAACTTTAGGCTAGTTTATTTATTTATTCTTTAATTAATATTTTTATTATAATTTATTAATTAATTATGATGTCTTATTTCAATAAAATTTATTGAGCAAATTAGTCTCTCTCAAAATTTAAATTTTTTATATAATTGAAATAACAACTTATTATTTTAAACAATTAGTTCATTTTATGTCAATTATATATCGAAGGCTTTCTTAAGTCTTTAAATTATTCATAATTTTAAATTAATTAATAATTTTAGTGTTAGTATTTACTAATTAAATAAATGATATTTTTTGGGTCATTGCATCATAATCAATAACATTATTCGAATAATTTGGGGATGGCTTTGGGATTCTTCTTATCTATACATTCATATTGTCTTTATACATGATTCGTTGGAAAATCATTTATTTTATCATTTCTAGCTATATTAATTTTTTCTATTCCTTTTCTTTTCTTTTCTTTTCTTTTTTTTCCTTTGTACACTTCTCATCTAAATTCTACTCATCTTATTGGTGTATCTTTTGCACTCTATTTTATCTATATGATCATCAACTTTGCCTTCATTTTGTTACTCCCGCTCCCAATCTCTCTCAAATAATTATTAGTTTACCTTAAAAACTTTGTTAACTTCTCTTATTATATGATGCTTCTATGACATCCATCCATCTAAACTGCCTCTCTTTTAATTCTACTAATTATACCCTCACTCATATTCCCATTGTTTTGAGTTATTAAAGAGCCAAGAAATCTTAGCTTTCTAACTAAATATAACTTGATGCTTTAATATTAATGATTGATTATTATTTGTTCCACATGTCACTGAAATGTCATAGATGTATTCAATTTTGATTTTACTAATTCTGAACCTTTCTTTCCTTTTCAAGTTTTTCTCTGTTGTTCTAATGTTCAACTTAAAATACAATCTTAACTCGTGCTTTGTTTCATTGATAATACATGCATCGAGCACTCCATTTAGAATATATGCTGTAAGAAAGTTCATGTCTAATATTAAAAATGTCAGTCTTAAATGTTTACCTTTTATGCAACCTTTTTATAATTGAAAAACTTTTTAATGAATCCACAATCTATTCTAAAATCTATATTTTTAAATAACTTCAATGTACCTTTTAGATTCAACTTTACTTTGTCAATATCCATTCTATCAGCTTCTGTGGCACTCAAATCAATTCTTGTGGTACTTCCATGAAGTGATAATAAAAATCACATGGAGGTCCTTATGTTTCTTTTTTTATTTTTTATTATTTGTTTTAGAATGAAGATCACTTGTGCAGTTTATCTTTATGGCATAAGACCAAAATAATTAATAATAAAGTGATTTTCCTTAATATTGTTCCCACTTCTCCTCCTATAGCTTCATTGTATGTTCATGAGTTTAGTTCCCCTTACAGTTAATTTCTTGTAAAATACATCTGTAATTGTTTAGTATCACCGTAGTCTTGAAATTATATTTGAACGATTCGTGAACAAAAGTTATCAAGTATGTTTTATATCTTTGTTTCTCAAGGCGCATCTTTTTTGAGCTTATAGGTTTGCTTTTAAATTCTGATTGGTCCAATTAAGGGTTCATCATACCATTATTATTCATTATGCACATGCGCTTGCCTGCTCAATGCACCTATGCAGAACATATGAATTAGTAAATTTAGACAGGTTTACACAAATATGGTTGGTTATGTACCTATGTAGTTAAACCTCTTTATTCTCATTAGAATATTTGTTATAGAAAAAGAAATTCTAAAACTGGAAATTTCATAAACCCTTTTAATTGTAACCTTAAATCTGGTTAAAAAATAATTTAAAAACAAATCTTTGGAGCTATTTAATTGCATTTACAGAATCTGATATATTAGGTTTTATCTTCTCATTTTGTGCAACTACAGGAACATATACCTGTTTATCTTTTCTGTCTATATAATGGAATGCAATAATAAAATGCTATCTTTATTTAACAGGGTTAATTTGACCTATGTGCAGCTCCCAAAAAGGAAACTGGTTGTAGAACCCCAAATGCTAGGTCTTCTGCCGCTCCTAGCAGTAAGCCATTATTTGCTCTGATTTGTCTTTAATTAAATATTGATTATTTGTCTTGTCTTTTTATTCTTGTTCTTCTTCGTGGATGCTAAATATCCTCTAAGTCTACTTTAAAGCATAGTCATTTTTCACATTTATATATTGATGATTCTTTATTTGCGTAACTATACAGATCTCTCTACGGATCTTTCTAAGAAAGTTACAAATAATTGCGAGTCAAAATTGGGTAGCTTCATCAGTTCTAGTTCTGCACCTTTACGTGATGGTATTTTTATGCCTTTTTTTTTTTTATCATTCTCGTTTCTTACTTGAGCAGTTTTCCATTTGATATACATGTCCGATGGTTATCTGTACCAGTCAGGAATACAATTATATTATTTCATGCTTCAATAAGTCAATAGGTTGTATGTCTTATTCGTTTGCTAGCTAGCTCTAAGATCTCTGATTCTGATATATTTCTTATTTTTGTCATTTTTTTAGTTTACGTTTAAGATATCTTTGCTGTTCCTATTCAGCCGGGCAGATTCTATCAGTTCTTAAGAGGCCAAGTCCTGATGGGAGCCTTGTTTTATTGGATCCATTTGAGGAGCAGGGTTTTACCTCACAATCTTCAGATAAAAACCAGCTTCATTTGCAGAGTAAGTTTGCCGCTTAATGTGCTGTTGACATGTTCACTTCCACCTGCACAACAATTATCATGCGTGGCTGAATGCAGTGTCCTCTGAAAAGACTGGAACGTCATCATGCCATGGTTTAAAATCTGCAAATTCACAAAAAGATTCTATGTTAGCTTCCCAACTTGTGCTAGATGCTGATTCTGAGGGAATCACATCAGAAAATGATCGTGCTTCATCAATTTGGTCGTCTAGGTATGTTAAACATATCATTAAAACAATTCTGAGATGTTTCCATCCATCTAGAGATTATTTGAATATAAAATGTGTGCTTTCTGGAAGCATGATAGATCTATTTTTGTGGTGCCACTATATGAATCAACTTCTCTACCTTGATTAGAACATATGAATTAGTTTAATATGCTAACATTGTCATATTTGCTCGTGAAAAACGATAAATTGATAAACTATGCTTTATTTCAGATTGCATTTATAGAAGAGAGATATCCATTGAATAATCTTAATATTTTGATCTTTGGCGTATTTATCAGTTACATTTGAAGTAATCTTTAGGTTTTATGGTGCAAATGTATTAGGGTTTTAATGCGCACAATATAGTTTTCTGTAGTACCAATTTGGATTAGAGTTAAAGGGAAGATTCCCAGCCATAAATGTTTTGGTGGATATAGGAAAAACATGGAAGGATAATCAAAGATTACTAGTTGGAAATGTATTTGCTTGTGCTTTATTGAAAGTCTTTTGGAGAAATGTGAAAAAGCTGACCGTAAGACATTCAATTAGTTCAATTAAGAGATTTCATAATGTGAAAAAATTAATCTCCATCAATTTCACGTCCATTAATTTGACAACAATCAATTTTCCACCAATGCCAACAGCCCACCTTATCCACTCATGCCACCTCAGTGATTTGTGAGATTAATACTTCCCATCTCATCGCTGGCTCTGAAAATTCATACCCAACTCTTCTAAGAAAGTTGTTCCCATATAAATTTTTTAGAATATATATTCAATATCAATATAGAAACACTCATTTATTTTAATCTCATTTTAGAAGGATTTTATGATATGAATCCAAAATTTTTATAGGTGCAAGGCTGCAAGCCCTTAGAACCAATTATTGCTCCTGTTCTCCTGTTAATGAAAGAGAACTTTCGATTAGAATTAATTAATAGTACTAGATACTTATCGAACAACGATTTGATTTTAGGATAGTGAAAATTTGCCATCATTGGCATAGAGTTAGTGGCGTGGGAATGATGATGAACTCTGTTAAGATCTAATGGTTCCAATGTCTTGGGTTGTCATGGACCCTGGTCTATTTAGTTAAAGGAAGTACTTGACCTAACTTGATCGAAAGATTCTTTGTCAGCAACCATGAATTGCATCGTCTAAAGGGATCTTATAAACCTAGAATAGATATTTTCTTAAGGGGATAATCTTAAATCAACCTTAACTAATAGAGGGCTTTTGCTATATTAAATACACCCTATGATTTATTACTCAAGAGGGTTGAGCCATTAGGGAACATGCCGCACCTTCACATCCCATTCCTCATGATCGACCAATTCCACTGTGTCGAAGCCGAACAACTCCCGTCTGATTGCGAATCTCGAGCTAGCCGATCTCACAGCAGCAAGCTCGACCTTCCATCTACAAGCCAAACCTAAGACCCCCAATCCTGTTCGGCCTCACCTGATTTGACACCTCTGTTCGACTTTAGTAGGCCGAACCAGACTTCAACCAGACGGATCCGAGATCTTACCCATGATCCTGCTTTTGGTTGCTTACAGAAGTTGTGAATTTCTAGCAAAAACTATGAAGCATTGGTGGAGGGCTCCATATGCGTTGTACAACGTATTTGCCGATAGAAATACACTATTGCGGGTTGAATATTGAGGAAGATGACAACATGCAGAAGACCAAATGGGCAAAACTGCATTGTCGACGCACGACAAGAAAAACTCGCAAACACTACGATTCACCTGTAAACAAAGTAGGGAATCAGTAGTAAAAATTGTGGAACACTGATAAAGTGAGGCAGCAAATTTGTGGAGACAAGCTATCACACCAGATATCAACTTACTTGCAAGCGACATGTAGGATTCCCCTAGCGCACCACACGACGTATCTGTCGTTAGAAATATACTCCTACAAGCTGAATATTGAAGAAAGTGACAGTTTGCAGAAGATAACATATAAACGATTATGATTGGGAGGTTTTACCGCCAAATGACACCATTAAATTACGGTCATGGTCAGAGCCCGTATGCTTCCTAACGGCTTCAAATCTTTGAGTAATGAATTAATAGGGTATGATCAATAGGGCACAAAGCCCTCTGTTAGCTAAGGTTGATTCAAATCTATACCCTTAGACAAATATTGCTTGGACAAAATAACCCATGGCTGCTAACAAGGATCGGTTAGATTGGGTTGAATACCTCCTCTGACTAAGTAAACTAGGGACCATGATGGCCTGAGATGACGGAACCATGAGATCTTGATCGAGTTTATCATCATTCCCCCTCTATCCGCTTTAAGTACGAGGTGATGAATTTTTAATTTTAATTGTTAAATTTTCAAATACCTAAACTCTGCTGCTACTAAACACCATGTTTGATGACTTGCCTAAATCGAAAGTTCTATTTAGTTATTGGGAGGGGTAATTAACTATAGGGGGCTTGCGTCTATAGGAAACCTGAACTTAGATCATGAAGTCCTTGCAAAATGAGGGAGCAATCTTTGGCTAATGTCTTATTCAAAATCAAATATGCCTTCTGAAAAATTTGCCTCGAAACTTACTCGTTAAAAATTTCCTCGATGACCAGAAGAAAGAAAGGTGCTGCGGAGAGGTCGGGGGGCAAATTTTCGGAGCCCACATAATCGTAATATGATTTTACGGTCATTAAGCTAACCATCTTGCTAGGGGGCATATACCACATCTTTATTGATATGAGAGATTTGGGTGTGGTCATATAAATACATTATATATGATATTGACTCTTTGTGATTATTATTAAATTTAGCTTTGTTATCCTTAACAAACTAGTATGGGGGATGAAGTTGTATCTGCCTTGAGTGCATGGAACTTTTTTTTTTCTTATATAGAGGAAGAGAGGGTAGAGCTAAGAGTGGAAATTTCGATGAGATGTCAATGGTGGCATTTTCTTGGAGATTGGGTTGGAGGATTACCGTAAGCTTCAAACAAGTTTTGTGATAGGAAGTACTTGAGTTCTCAAGTATTCCTAACCCAAATCAGTAAAATTTCAGCAGTAAACTGCTGTCCACAGCAGCCAAACAGCAGGAATTCAGCAGAAAATAGGGAAACGGAAAGAAAAACACAATAATATGCTTGTATTTCACCAGAAAATCAAGGAAAACAGCAAAGATACACTTGATCCTCAATTCGAGAGGAGGATCGATCTCTCCCAAATCTCTAGACGCCGCTAGAGCCCAAAGAAAACCTAAATCTACGAGATCTCAAATTTCAGCCAAATTCAAGATACTCAAAACCTAGGAAAATCTACTATTTAATGCATACAATTCAAAAGGAATTTCTTAAACAATCCCTACAATCAATTTCCCTCCTAAAATCCATTCAAAAACCTTCCAAAAACCGTCCCGCAAGGCATGCGTCACGCGCGGCTTCCGCCCAGGCGGAAGCTTTCTCCGCCTGCTTGCGATTTCTGCCCGTGAACCGGTCCCGCCTGGACCGGCTGGACCGGTCCAGTGGACCGGTCTAACATTTTGACGGAGTTGGAGGAGAAGGGTGATGGGATGAGGCGGTTGATAAGGGTTTCAAGTATTCGGCTAGGAGCGGATGCGTGAGTGGACAAGGAAGGGAGGGGAGGGAGTGTAGAGGGTTTTCATGGGAATCTAAGGATTCATTAGTAATGAAACTCTCTTGGCAAGTGTTTTCAAGGAAAGGAAAAAATGCCTAGTGAGATATCTGAAAATGCCAAGGTATATTTAAATGGTAGTTCTACGTGTAAGGATTTTTCTAACATGCTTCTCCGTAATTTCTTTCAGCTCAGTCGTACTTGATACTCCACCAACAAAATCGAGCATCAATAATACTGAGGGACATACCGGCTTAGCAGTCAAAGCTTCAGAAGTTTTGGGTGTTCCTATGCTGTCTGGATCTGGCCAAACCAATAAACCAGATAAGGCCCTCTCTGATGTTGGATTCTCCATTGAAGTGATTAATGAAATGAATCCAATTTTTCCTATGCAAAACCCGTTGGGAGTTTTAAATGGAAAGCAGCACCTTTCTGCTTCTAGCATCCTTTTGAAGGACAATTTGGATGCTAATGAAAAGAGCACTTTGCAAGGTGAGTAGACGTATCTCTCTGTATTTCTTTCCAATATCCTTCTTCTATAGGCTCTATAAGATGCTGCTCTGCAAATTCTTATTTTATTCTGAATTATAATGTGAATTTGATGCTTCTTTGTGCCTCACAAACAGATGAAAGAAATGAGTCAGTGTACTTAGCCGTCGCAGCATCAACTGTTCATGCAACTTCAGATGTCACAAAGGATTTTCCTGTTTTTGATCTTGGGTTATGAAGAGCTAATTGTGAAATCTCCATGTTTTTACAAATAACATACAGCAACTATTCTTTGTACAGAAAGTTTAGAGGCTTTTTCTCTTCATTCATAGGAAGATCAAACTATCATGCAAGAAACAATGAATTATTAAGTAATTCTAATTGTTCTTTTTCTTTTTTCATCGAATTCAATATGATTGCTGACCCCAATATGTAGCTTACTGTAACATCCATCTTGGTAAAATTTTGACAGCAGACAACCGATTTGAAAATTCAAATTAATTAAACAGCTAGGAATTTAACTTTGTTTTTGCACCATTTTGTTAAAAATATTCAAACAACAAAAGATTTTAGATTCTATTGTTAACGGATCCTAATATAAGCAGGATCGACAACAGGCTTTTGCCAGGATTTCTTAAGCATGTTTTATTCAAGATTGGTGGCTACTTGACACGGTGTTTAGGGGGAAGCAGATTCGAGGTAAGATTATATGGACCACCTCTTCTCATTAAGGATCTTTCTATCGTTTTCAACAAATTGTTAAAAAAAATAAAATAAAAGCCCTTTTAGATCATTATAGTTTTTGGCAAATTGAAAATAGTTGGTATTTGGCATATGATTTGCGTCTTCTCTTTAAATCATTCCATGTAGGGATGATTTAAACCTCCATTGGAAGGAATTGTATGCACTTGGTAAGTCCTTTTAGAACATTATAATTGTTGCTATTTGGCAAATTGAGAATGGTTGGCATATGATGGATCTTTTAAGGAGAGAGATCACCAAATTGAGACTTTTAAGGAGTTGCCTTTGATGAATACTTGATTTACTTAATGTTTCTGTGGGATCCAAAAATTTGTGTCGTGGCCTCTCCGCACCGCTTTTTTATTGACAAGGAGATTTTTAACGTGCTTAGGTGCTGGGGTAAATTTTTAGAAGGCGGATTGAGTTTTAGATAAGATACTTTCCAGAGATTTTACTCTCATTTGATGAGGATTTTATGATATGAGTTATAGTTTCCTATATATACAAGCCCCTATAATTAATTATCCCTCTCGATAATAAGAGAAAACTTTTGATTAAAACTAGTTGTGAAATAGGCATTGAGTACCCAACGTCTAGTAGCAACAACTTTAGGGGTTTTAAATTTTAGTTTTGGATATTTTAATATTTGAAAATAATCATCATAAACTTAAAACATGTGATGGGTAGATAAACTTAAAAGATGAGCTCGAGCAAGATCCCATGATTTCGTTGTCCTAGATTGTCATGTTCTATGGTCTACTTACTCAGAGGAGGTAAGTGACCAAACATGACATAAGGAACCTTATTGGCAGCTATTAGTTGCTTCTTTTAAGAATACTTTGTAGACATGGGGTGATGTTTGTCTTATGTGATACATTTGAATCCACCTTAGCTGACAAAAAGGGCTTTATGGGTATACTTGAGTATATCCTATGATTCATTACTCAATGGTTTGAAATTATTATGGAATATATGGGCTTTGACCGTATTCGTATTATAATAGTTCCATTTCGCGATAAAACTATCCAACCAGAAGGCAGGTGCCATATCCCTTTTGGCAAGAGACAATTTGAGGATGAGTTTTAGTGATACATTTGACACGACATTTGCTTTTTATGAGTTGGGATTAATTTGAAATTTATCACCCCCAACAAACATTTGCGGGAGGTGGATAGGTTTTACCTTTAAGTCTTTTAGGTGATAAATTTCATGTTAAAGTCATTTATAATTTTCTATATTTTGCATTAGGATTTAAGTATTTTGAAAGACAGATTCTCCTTCGGTTGAGATTTCCTATCAATATGCCAATCATTGGGGATTTAAGTAATTAGTTTATTTTATTAGGTATTCTTTTGTTAATCTAAGTCGTGCTGACTTCAACTCTTTCTAGGAAAAAGATCATACTTGAATATTTGACTCGCGCAGCATTTTCAGACTGTTAGATTTAGGAATTAGATGTGACGATCAGAGCACATGCAGGAATGTGTAGAAAATACATTCAAATAGAGGAAGGTTGTCTTGTAAATGTTAGCTTTGGGAAAATCAATAGGCTGAATTATATATAGGTGAACCTAGTGTTCATTCGTATTTATATTTTAATGATTCGTTGTAGCAGACAACTCGTTGGATTTTACAAATGCAACTTCCTTTGACTTAATTGGATTAAGAATAATCTTCTTTCATTTTTTTGAAGTTAATTGTTGTAATGTCCACAGTGAATGATATCCAAGTCATATAGTAAAGATCATAAGCGAGTAACATTCATAAGGAATATATCATACATATAAAATTAGATTGGTTCAATTACAAAGGGGCAAGATACCTTTGGGTGATATGAATAATGATTTTATCCTTCCAGAAAATCATGTAAGGCTATGAATATAGCTCAAGGGTAAGATTCATCTAGTCAAAATAGAAGTTGGAGCAATGTTCATTCAATTATCATTATTGATGATTAGTTTATAAGATTTGTGTCTAATTTAGAGCTAAGTGGGAAGTTTTAGATTCATTTGCAATCAAATATTATTTTGCAAGCTACCTGAAACACATCATATCATGTATAACTGTGAGTTCTTCCTCTACGTCACTAACATGATCATAAGGGTTACACTCAACCATGTCATTCTCTTAGTTGTCCAGTTGATTAAGATTAACAGATTCCAAGTGGAGACTATTTTGAGGACAATGTTTGCCTATGGGCCAATATTACTAATTGTAAAGCATATGCCATTTGAGAATTTGTATTTAGATGCCCTAGTCATGACTTCTCCTTTAAAATAAAATTTTCCCTAGGATTCATTGGTATTGGATTAGGTTGTGTTTTGTTTTGTGAATACATATCTTTCATAGACTAGAGATCCATACATCCCTTGGATTTAGGAAGAGATGATGTTGAATTAGAAAATGGTATGCATTTTTGTTTAAAAAATTATTTTTAGTTTGATTAAGTGGATGTCATTTATCGCTTAACATTTCAGAAGCCTCCTGGCATCCCCTCCCCGCGAAGAGAGGTTGGGAGGCACTTGCCTTTGGTTCTATCATCCCGGATTTAAGATATAACGGTGTGAGACCTTTAAATTAGCAATCATCCCGCCAGGATCTAAGATACGACTGCGCAAAGCCTTCAATTAAAAATTATCTTACCCAGATCAATGATCAATGGCATGGTTGCTTCAATTTGTGCATTCATGATCGTATCTAAGATCAACGGCTCAAGTCTTTAAATGAACGATGCATGTTGAAAAAAAAAAATTTCTCCTCTTCATTCTCTTCCTTTTACCATTAATAGTGAGCCGCATACTTAGCAGAGGCCATTAATATTTATTGAAAAAAATTTAATTGTGAATCCAAATGAATTGCGCTCATTATCATTTTGTGGAGTGGGCGCTAACATTTTATGGCAAACAATTATTTAGTGATAATCTGTTAAGATGTTATTAGCTTAATATAAAGTATTTAATTACTTCTTTTTTGTAATTTTTAAGTATTTTTAAAGAAGTTATAAAACAACTATAGTTATACATTCAAAACATGCTTTAGTATAATAAAAAAATATATTATAGTAAATTTAAAAATAATTCTTAATTAAATATTACTTACTTTAATTTTGGAGTGTTTTAAATCTTTGAGATTGAGTTGTCTTAAACTCGTTTCAAACTCGCATTATATATGAATAGGTGATTGTTGAATTCGTCTTAAATGTCTGGTTGATTTATGCTCAAATAATCAATTGTTTCTTTTCTAATGTATGTTCGTGATTATCAAAATTGAGTTCAAAATAGTATGAGCTAATGGGATCACAATCTCCTTTTTTTTTTATGACGACAAAAACCTATTTGAAATATTAAAAACATCAACTTTCTTTTGAGAGAGTCATAAGTAGTTTAATGACTATGCAACCTCACTCTTAAAATCACAATGGGGACAAATATTCTTAGAGAGTTGCCCCTTAATCAATCATTGGCTCATATGTTACTGAATCTACTTACTCGGCGAGTCTCTACATTGAGGATATATGTTTGCCTTGATAAAAACAACACTAAATAAAATCTATTATATATCTCTTACCAAAACAACAACAACAGCATCAAGCTTTTATCCTACTACGTGGGGTCAGTTATATGAATCTTTTTTCTCCATTGTGTCATGTTAAGAGTCAAATTCTCATTTAAATCTAATAAAGTAAGGTTGTTTTTAATATTTAATAACCAAGTCTTTTTAGGTCCATAAGCCAAATCTAATACATCTACTCTACTAACTGGGTCATAAGAAGACTGTTGTTTTATATGACCAAACCATCTAAGACGACTCTCTAATCTTATTTTCCATTGGAGCTACTTCAACCTTATTACAATATACTCATTTCATATCCTATCTCCAAGAGTAAAACCACTCATCCACTTGATCATCCTCTTTGGTCAACATTCTACATCATAAAGCATTGCAAGCCTCACCATTATCTTATAAAATTTTTTTCTCAAGTCTCAGGGTGATTTTTTTTATCACACAACTATGGGCTCCGAAAATTTGTGCCCAACCTCTCCACGGACCCCTTCCTTTTTTTTTTTGGGTCGTTGAGGAGAGTTTTGACGGTAAGTTTCGAGGCAAATTTTTAGAAGACGAATTGGGTATTGAATAGGACATTATTCATGAATTTCGCCCTCATTTTATAAGGACTTTATGATATGAGTTCAAGTTTCCTAGAGGCGAAACCCCTATAGTTAATTATGAGTGTATCGCTGCATACCTCTTGCTACCACTCGTGATTATTTCATTAAGTGCATTATTGTTTGATATGCTTGCTTGCAAGATTGATGCAGATGCCACACATCAATCATCATTATTCATGTATGGTTTGCAGCATATGCTAGAATATATTTACTTGTAACTAGGTCACACATCTTCGTTGATTATTACTTATCGTTGCTTGTAAGTAAATCATGCTTGGAGTTTTTTTCAACATAAGTCCCTTGCTAGTTCATTCAAGCTTTGACTTGTGTGTTTCTATTTTAATTTTGTTATTTCATGATTTACATTTATATTGAACATTAGGTCTGGTTCCATGTGGTTACAAGTTATATTCCTTGCTCATGTTCAAGTTTTAGTCATTGTTGCACATTTAAGTCCCATGTTCACTAGAAAATCCGACAGCCTCCCAATCTCTCATGTTTAGGAAAAAAATTTGAGAGACGGGCTTTTCTGCCATGCTAGAGAAAAGCGCATACGGTAGGTGTCGGGTGACATCGCGACCGTGGTCTTTGATCCCACCACGACAGAGAAAGGTGTGTGTGGGTCTTCAGAGATACTTGTTTGAAAGATTTATAAAGTTTTTTCTCCGCCGACACTGAGGCT
Organism: Dendrobium nobile; assembly: GCA_022539455.1. NCBI lineage: Eukaryota > Viridiplantae > Streptophyta > Magnoliopsida > Asparagales > Orchidaceae > Dendrobium > Dendrobium nobile. Next base: position 9,845,704 of record CM039735.1, read on the forward strand.
CGCACATGTACTTAAAGTTGTCCCTACCATGCTAAAAAAAAGTGTGTATAGGGATTACCCGCCTCGCTGCAAGCCCCGCACCGGGGTCTCTCTCACTACACTAGAGAAAAAACATGTATATGTGATTTTACAGTGCGCCACAAGCACCCAAAGAGGAAAATTTTGAGTTTAGGGTACTATAACAGCGTGACGAGGGATGCGACGACGGTGTTGAAGTACACAAGATACAAGAATTTCCTTATATTTTTTTGTTACCCCCCAACTATTTTTAATTATATTTTTTCCTCCCTCTTTTTCTTCTCATCTTTTAATAATAATAATAATAATAATAACAACAAATATTATTAATATTAATGTCAACTTAAAAGAGAGGAATCATCTTGCTGTTTGCAGTTTGTGAAGATTGGCATAGGAAGGGTCGGCTGGAGGTCTTCTGCCTACTGTTGGGAGTCGAATGGAAGGGAGGAGGTGTCGAGTGCGCTAGGATTGGGCTACTGCAGCTTCGGAGTGGGATAGGAAATCAGACGGATCAGAGGGAAGTTGGGTATGGTGCGAAATCGGGTCGGTTATTGCTGGGTTCGGCTTTTGGTTGCAGGTAAGGGAGATCGATTGAAGTTCGATCGGAAGCAGGAAGTCGGAACTGGGGTTGGGGTTTGGCTCGGCTACTTCCTGCAGCTGTAGAGCTCGACAAGATCGCGGGTTTGTGGAGATCGTCGAAGCAGAGGCGTAGGAATGGAGGCTTGGGCTGGGTTTGGTCGTGTAGAGGAGGAGATTTATATTTAGCAAGTAGGGGGGAGACAGATGTTGCGGTGTTCAGGACCAGCTGCAGCTAATGTGGATGGAGGAAATCAGGACGACGGAGGCTTGGATTAGGGATGTCAAGAGTGGAGTCGAAGAAGGCATGAGTTCCTAACTGGCCTGAGGGTGTCGTTCGTTTTCATTTTAACAGTGAGGAGGGGAACACGATCGAGACGAGCAAATTGCGAGAGGCTGACATAAATGGCGCCAAACAGGTACGCAAAAATTGACTATGGGATTTCTGGGCATGTCTTTTGGCTCTCATTTGGGAATTTTTATTAGGTTAGGTAACCTCATGTAATGATACATCAGGTACCCAATAAAAAAATGTCACATGCACTTTAAACAAAAAGTACTCAGCTTTAAACAAAAAGTAAGTGCATGTCGCATTTTTTTACTGGGTACCTGATGTATCTCTACATCAGGTTACCTGACCCAATAAAAATTCATTATTTGGAGGTCAACAACAATAAGCCTGATGCATTCCTCCGCTTCAATCATCCAACGTGAATTCTACTAATAATAATATCACAATCTATTTCACTATCACTCTGAATAATAGATCAAATATATCTAAATATGTACTCTTATTAATGACTTAATCATCCAATAAAATATTAAAAAGTGTAATAGCACATATTTTGATCATGTCAAATAATTTTTTTAGAGTCATTAAATAATTTTTTTAGAGTCATTATAAGTCTTAATCACGAACCGTGTTCGCCAAAGCATTTATATTATAGTATTTTAATTACACGATTTTTTTTTCAAAAATTTTGGGCGTTGGTGAAAACTTTTAAGGAATTGACATTTATCAGTACAAATGAGAATTTTTGGGACGGTTAGGTTTTGGCTTTACAAACCAATTTCACTAGAGTTTTATAAATAAAATATTTTATTTTATAGATATTTTTCTATAATTTTTGAAGCACCAAATGAATTTATATTGAAAATTAATTAAATTAAATAATTATACTAATATTATAAGATTATTATATTATAAAACATTGCATAAGCATTTTTTTTCCCTTATTAGGCTTAGCAGAGAGCATTGACGTTACCTGGAGACTGACTGACCTATATAGGATGGTGGGCTGATGAACTTTTATTTAAATATATGATTTTATGTTATCATAAACTGATTAAGGTGATATACTAATTGGAGTTATAAGAAGATAATTACTATTTTGACAAGCAAAGAGTGATGACTTTGTTTAATGATCCAACGAGTTACTTATACTAATACTGAAAAAACACCCATGTAGCTAGGACTTTTACTTTTTTAATATGATTATTAAAATGCATACTACTAAATCACTGACATTATACAGCTAATATTATTGATATCCATGATGCTTATATTATTGTTGTTCTACTAATATTGATATGTTGATCACGTGATATATATTGAGCATATGCAATGGACACTGACACTGAATTGGCACTGATATGATATTTCTGAGCATGTGATACACATATACAATTATTTTTATATGATTTTATTGCATTGACATGATTTCGACTGTCTTTATCGATGTTTTGATTTAATGCCTTATACGATAATACTACTTATTGTAGTATTGATATGATTTAATGATTTAACGATTTAACATCTATACTGGTTTACTGATTTCTCTATTGTATTATCCTATGATCATGCTTATGCTGCTGTTATGATTTGACTGTTGATATGCATATTGGTTCTTTACCATGTATTAAGATCAGTTATAAGATTTAGTTTCTTGTTGGATTGTTTAGCTCATTATATGTAATTAAATGAATTCAAGTAAATGTAAGGGAGCAGGAGTGTGAGATTGATCAGGATCCTTTAAGTTCCTTTTTTTTATTTTAGTTATTTTTTAATACTCATAACATAATAGCTGTAATATGATTATATAGATCCTGATTAGTATATATGATTTTTGGAAAATAAATATAGAAATATATATATATATGTTTTGGATTTTAGAATTATTTTTGTTATTTATTTCTAATCAATGAAGTTAGATAGTTTTTGTGTTATTTATTAAAAGAATAATTCTTCTAAATTAGATTATGAGACATCACATCAGGTCCCCATAACCTATAACTATACTAAATTGAAGCTCCTAAACCTACAATTTCCTTAATATCAAGGATTGAGGTCCAATATAGTCTATTTTCTAGCCCATCTCTTTGCTATGAAGCAGCTCTAACAAAATGGATGATGAAATAAATGCATATATTTAAAAATGAAATTGTATGCAATCTCTCCATTGGTTATCCGTAGACCTGTCAATATTGGACCCGACCCGAAACTGACCCGAAAATTTCAGGTTTGGGTTGACCCGAACCCGAAACGGGTCTGGTTCGGGTCCTGAAAACCGACCTGTTTGAAAAACTGGGTCGGGTTCGAGTTGACCCGGGAATAACCCGAAATGACCCGGAATGCACACAACTCCTGCCCAGACCCGCTTCCCGGCTACCCCGCTGCCCGAATGCATCACATCGGGTCCCGAGGCCAACTGGCCAAGCAAGTTCTGCGTCGACGGCACCGTCCAGAGGCCAGGCCAGACTGGTCAGTGGCCAGTTCCGCACACGTGCCGCGTTGCGTCCCGAGGCGGCGAGGCCAGAGTTCCGCGCGCGTTGCCGAGTTGCGTCCCGAGGCGGCGGGCGGGGCGGCCCAGGCCAGTTCCGCTTCGCCGGCGTTCGCAGTTCCGCGTCGGCATCCAAAGCCAATGTCGCGTCCGCGACATCCGCGGGTCGGGTTGGGTTGACCCGAACCCGAAGCGGGTCGGGTTGACCCGAACCCGAAGCGGGTCGGGTTTGGGTCCGAAAAATCGACCCGTTTCCAAAACCGGGTCGGGTCAACCCGAACCCGAATAGTGCCGGGTCAATTTCGGGTTCGACCCGAACCCGACCCGTAACCCGAAATTGACAGGTCTAGTTATCCGCACATACGAGCTCTGCACCTAATAATTTAATTTTAATTTGAGAAGTTTCCAAACATGCTATTGTAGTTTTTAATTATTCACTTAAGCCCACAAATAAGTCACATGATGAATGACTTTGACCCATAATATATCATAACAACTAAAAAATCAATGATTTTCCTTGTAAAAAATGTTAGCCATCCGAGAGCAAACGTATCATTCACGCCAAATTGTGCTTGACCAAATCCTATCATAACTTACCTAACTTGATTCTGCCCAATACTTGGTAACACATGCTCAAGAACTTAAGTCAACTTTTGCTATGAAATTCATATTTCTGTAATTTTTTTTTTTTTGTTTTAGTGCACAAAAGACTCTATACTGCATTATTAACGGCTATTATCAGAATATGTGGAATTATAAGAGACGTAGAGATTGAATAGCTGTGATGTAACCAGGACATAATTTATTGAAGCTAGCCTTGTCACACCTAATCATTTAACTTGTCCTCCTTACCTTCCTTGAGTTCTTCAATCTCTGAACCCTCCACTACCATGCTTTCTTCCTTCTTGTTTTCTTCACTGGCTTCTACCTTCTTCCCTTCCAAGAATTTGATAAGGCATCGCATGGCATCATCACTGTCATCACTCTTCATCAACTCTTCGGCAACCTCAGCTGGAGTGGCTTCAACCTCCCTCAGTAGCCTCTCGACCTCTGGAGTGAGAGGATGGTTATCGACATTGTGGTAGTTGGAGAGCAGAGTCGTGAACCCAGAAGGGCTGCAATATGACATATGTATGTGCATATCCATCCTGCCCGGCCTTAGCAATGCAGAATCAAGTTTTTCTTTGTGGTTGGTTGTGAAGATGATGATTCTCTCATCTCCGCAGCTCGACCACAGACCGTCAATGAAGTTGAGCAGTCCTGATAGTGTAACCTGCAAAAAAAAGAGCGTATTTGTTACTTGAACCTGCGGAAGCCACAAAAAAAACTCAAGATGTCCCCTGAAATCTTATTTAATAAAGTCCCAAGAAGTTTATTTTCCTAAAAGGGCTTTCTACATGTAGAGAGTTAAAAACTAAATTAAGAGAGAGATGCTAACCTTTTGTTGACTATAACCGTAGCATACGATCGACTCCACGTCAGTGCGCGACTCAACCGACCGAAATCACCGACATACCCGATCGGACACGACGATTCAACAACCGCCTCACTCACAACACAAAAACCTCCTTCCTCTCATTCGGTTCTCACGCATACTCACACACGCACAAACGCACAGAGAGGAAGAGAAGGGATTTCCGAAACATACCTTCGTCGCTCTACCCCATCGAAGCCGAATCCCGTCGGCTCCTGCTCGCCGCGCCTTAGCCGACGCCGGACCACCCTGCCGCCGCCTTCGCCGGACCCGCCGACGCCGACCTTGCTGACCAGCACCCGAGCCTCCTCCGTGCGTGAGCCTGCCCGTCTCCGCCTCTTCCCCGATCGGGCTTTGCCCTAGCCCGATGGCTGCTTCTTTCCCTCTTCCCTCTCTATTATATATTATACCTAATATAATATATATAATATAATATTATATATAGTATTATATTATATCTGTTATATCAAATATATATATATATATAATAAAATAAGAGAGAGATAGATATGTGGAGAAATATGAAATGATTTTTAACAGGTATCGAAGACCCCGGCCGTCGTACCTTAGGTCCGACCGGGATGGTTTGAAATTTGAAGACCCCGGGCCGTCGCATCTTAGATCCGGCCGGGATGGTTCCAAATTGAAGACCTCATCCAGTCGATCTTAGATCCTGGTGAGATGGTTTAAATTCGAAGCCCCTACGCCGTTGACCTTAGGTCCGGGTAGGAAGAATTTCGGCAGATGCCGCCCCGATTTCTCCCTCGGTGGGGAGGAGACGCCGGGAGGCTGCCAAAATTTTCATTGAACAATAAAGGACTTGAACAAAAATTTAAAAATTGATTTGAACGAAATTCTAAATATAAAATCAATTTTTAATTAAATTTGATCAAATAATATTTTAACTATACTCGAAATGAACTCAAATCCAATTTAATTTGAGATCGACTTAATATGTGATGCTTTCAAATAGAGATTTTTGTCATTGTCTTACACTCAAAGAAATGGCAATATTATTTGAGCCCTGTCTAAATCAATCAATTTGGAAACCAAAATGGTTGTTGAGCAGTCATATCATAAACCTATCGTATTGGAAGGGATTAATAATATTACTAGATATTAATGGGTACACAACAAATTGAGAAGCAATTAATGTTTAATTTGTCTCATATGATTGAGTCTTTTTAAAGTGAATAATTTTTATATGGATAGGTTGAATCAATTTTCATGAAAAACATATAATAATATAGCATTTGACATTTAACTGTCGGTTGATGTCTTGCAACAGAGAACTTCTCTAGATTCCCTTATAAAAGTTCTTTGGAAATCCTTTTCTATGTGAAGACCAGCATGTATCAAGACTTAGCATCACTCAAGGTCTTTATAGAACTGAACGATGCACACTACAATTTACTTGTGAATAGGAGTTAGAGAATTTGTAGTGTGCTCTATGATTTATGTTATAGGCATACGAGAAGCTCTTACAAAATAAACTAGTCTATCTAGAATAGAAGTGGGGAACTTCTAATTCTTATTATCATTCACTTATAAGCAAGAATATGGAATCCATAATGCCCACAACAACTAGCATACAAACAAAGACACAATCTCCTACGGGGAAAGAATAGAAGAATTTATAGCAAACAAAATAATTCTTCTACAAGCATGATTTAGTAGTGGGGATTGAGCAAAAAGCTTTAACGCCACCGGATCCGCAACGTGTGTACAAGCGGACAGAAGGCGTTCGTAGCCCCTTCAATGAAATATCGGGCATTTTCTAAATAAAATCACTCTCACATAATTGATCATATTTAAATATTTTAAAATGCCCCTTATATGATCTCTAAATATTATCCATTAAACTAAAATCAATCCCTGCATGTGCTCCGGTCAACATGTTAAAAGTATAAATACTAATGATCGAGAATGCTGCGCAGGGTCAAATACTACAACCCGTATGTGCTCCGATCGTCGCATATAAATCTCAAATCCAACGATCTGAGAATGCTGCGCGGGTTAAATATTCAAGTTTCATCCTCCTCCTTGAGATGACTGGAGTCGACATGACTTGAATAATAAAATGTCTCCCAAAATCCTACAAAAATACATGTGACCTTAATGCCACCCCGATGATGGCCGTGTTGATCGGAAATCTCAACCGGAGGGGTCAAATCTCAAATCAACCAAAAATTTAAATTCTTGAAATAAAATCTATCAACTGAAAACTTAAAACCAAAAATCATCCACCTCCCGCTACTGTTTGTCGGGGGAGATAAATCTGAAATTAACCTCAGCTCACAAAGAGTAAATGTTGTATCGGGTGTATCACTACGATTCATCCTCAAACAGTCTCTTGCCAACAGGGACGTGGCACGTGCCCTCTGATCGGGTGGTTTCGCCGCAAAATGGCACCATTATATTACGATCACGGCCAAAGCCCGTATGTTCCCTAAAGGCGTCAAACCCTTGAGCGATGGATCATAGGGTATATCCAATAGGCATAAAGCCCTCTGTTAGCTAAGGTGGATTCAGATATATCCCCTTAGACAAATACCAACCCAGGTCTACAAGATATTCTTGGACGAAGCAACCCATGGCTGCCGACAAGGTACCTTGTGTCAGGTTGGGTCGACTACCTCCTCTGACTAAGTAGACCAGGGATCATGACAGCCCGGGACGACGGAACCATGGGATCTTGATCGGGCCCGTCTTCATTCCCCCCACCATCAGTTTTAAGTTTATGGTGATAAATTCTAAAATCTAAATTTCAAAATTCAAATCTAAGATTTAAACCCTAAAATTATTGCTATTATACGATAGGTTTATAACCTATTCGACCTCTTTTACGACTAGCCTTAATCGAAAGTTCTCTCTTGTTATCAGGAGGGGTAATTAACTATAGGGGCTTGCGCCTATAGGAAACCAGAACTCAGATCAAAAAGTCCTCACCAAATGAGGGCGAAATCTCTGGGTAGTGTCTTATCTAAAACCCAATCTGCCTTCTGAAAATTTCCCCGGGATCACATCCTAAAAAGATTTGGAAATTTTCGGAGCCCACAGATTTCTGGCGACTCCGCTGGGGATGGTTTCTCTTTCCATCTTTGGCTAGTTATATACAAAATATAATAGCAATAAAATTATTAAAATTCTAATAAGTTCATTAAATTTAGGGTTTAAAAATATGCAATCAAATACAATTTTATACATATATTTTTTTTATTCTGTCTAGTCTTTGCACTTTGAAAGTGTAGGGTAATGTATCAATTCTGCATACTAACCCTTTCCTTTCAATTGTGCAGAATGGAACTACAGAATACACCCTTCACCGTCCAACTGGGACGAGGTGCTAGCATTCAGCTAGCTAATGCTGTCATCAACACTGGAAATTCTGAAGCCACCATCCGGTTTGGTAGCTTAGAGTTTTCTGCAGCTACTGCAAAGGCTGCCGCTGTACCTATTCAAGGCTTGACTGTTCAAGGCCATCCTGCGGGGCCTAATTCTGCTGACACTAATGCACGACGTGCTTATTCCGTGCAACAACCAGGAGCTGGTAGAACTGCTACTGCAAAGGCAGTTCAACAAAATAGGACCTCAGTATTTGAAAGGCTATCACAGCCCAAGGCCTCAGTCACTGAGAGAGTTGTAGTTGGAGGAAGAATATCTGTGATACCTGCCAGGGGTACCATTCTGCCGACCAGGTTATCTGCACCTGGAAATTACGATGCTGAAGCCTCCTCATCTGGAGGAAGGCTCACAAGGAGGCAGATAAGGAAGAAGAATGCTGAACTCCGAGCTCAGCAGCAACTGGTGCCAACTCATCCCTCTAACCTACCAGCCCAAGAACCTGAAGCTACCATTCCAACCCGGAATGGGTTTGCAAATTTGAAATGGGTTAAGAGAAATAGCTCTACTGGGGAGCTAAAGAAATCTTTCTGGGATCAACGGCCTGAAGCTCTAATCCCTTCAAGGAAGAAAGAACCCGAAACTCTCTCAGCTCGAGTATATCGAGTTCTAAAGACTGTGAAAGAGAAAGGTCTGAAGAAGAGGAGATATCAGCAGCCCTTGATAATTGAAGCAAAAAGAACTCCGCCAAGGGAACGCCTATCCCTTGCGGCAGAAAGAAAAGAAAGAAACTATTCCTCTCGTGGTGAGCATCGGGGCGTGACACCTGAACTTCGGGTTCAGGGATCCGTCGTCGAAAGGTCCCAGCAAAAAGGAAAAGAAATCTGGAGGCCAAAGCCTCGCAGAGAAGATAGAAGAGAAAAAGGAACTGATCTGGGCGTGACATCTGGTGCAGCCTCCCAGAGATCCGCCTTTCATAAAAATCGTCAACAATGGGTACCAAAGGAAAAGGTGCATATTACTGACATTCGCAATAGTCGACACCTTGGAAAATCTTCCAAGGAATTCTATTGCCAACCAACCTCATCCTCTCACAAGAAGGTCAACTTTGATCGTACTCCTCCAATTGAAGAAGTTCCTATACCGCAAGAAGAGCCAGAAATCTACTGGAAGCGTCGCTCTGAAATTCGAGTACAAGAAAATAATAAAGATGAAGATACCATGGAGGTTGAGGTAGTCTATATGGTGGGAAATGGTGATGAGCCACATCAAACACGTGGCTATAGACGACGCAACGAAGCAGTGCCCACTTCTTCTAAAACAACATCTCAAGAAGATCAAGCTCAGTACGAGCAGTTAGAAGAAGAAGAAGTCCCTTCAGGTGATGAGCCGAATGATGATCAAGAAGAAGAAGTGCTCGCTGAGACACTAACACAAACACAAAGGCGTTTGAAATTTCAAATGAAAGAGAAGGATAAAGAGATATCAGAGCTAAATAGCAAAATGACAGAAATGATGGCACAGATGACTGCGATGATGCAGTTAATGCAAAAGAACATCACTACTACTCCTGCACTTGCTCAACCAATTGATCATCAGATAACAAACCAGCCAGTCCATCAGCAGATATCAAGTAGTATTCCTACTAATCTGTCAATGGACCCAATACCCCAAGTGTCCAGAATACGAGCAAGAAATGAAGAAAAAAATGAGGCTGATCAACCTGTTCATCCACAAACTCATCAAAATATCACAAGTGCATCTGAGCCGATGATGACTCCACAGCTAGAATCAATCATCAATGAAAAGATTAAAGCTGTCATTGCCTCAGAACATGTTGAGAAATTTGTAAGCAAGGGTCGCCCGTATCCAGCCGAGTATGATCAGGTGCCCTATCCTAAGGGTTACTCAGTGCCTAAGTTCAACACTTTTAATGGCACCGGCAATCCAAAACAACACTTGGCTCAGTTTAAAGCAACCTGTGGAAATACTGGGGGTGTTGATGCTCTACTCTTCCGCCAATTCATTAGTAGTTTGACTGCGACTGCTTTTGAATGGTACACCGAGCTTCCTAATGATTCTGTTAAGACATTTGCAGAATTAGAAAATATGTTCGTGAAAAGGTTCGCTAGTGCTACCGAGAAGACTACTATCGCTGACCTTGCCTTAGAGAAACGAAAAAAGGGCGAGTCGGTGACAAAGTACATCACCCGCTGGCGCAACATGAGTATGAAATGCGAACAACAATTGGAAGAGGAGCATGCCGTTCAACTGCTAATGGGAAACATCGATGATAAGATGTTACCATTTTTATGCATGGCCTCCATCAGCACTTATCAAGAGCTACTAGACAGAGTAGCTAAATTCGAAAAATTGAACTTGTCTAAGTCTGAATATCATTCAGATAAACCCCGAAAGAATAAAGCTGTGGATAATAAGAGAGATGAAATCTATTCCACATCATCTTTAAGGATTGACAAAGAGAAACAATCTACTCCTAAAGATGATAATGGGAAGCAGTACAATAAACCCCAGCCAAAACTAATTTTGGGAGGAAATAATAGATCTCAAACTTTCCGTAATGGAGGAGAACGTTCGAAGCCAAGAACTGGTGATCGAATCACATCCCTTAAAGAGAAAATGAATAGAGAATATTCTTTTAAAAGGGAAAGTGTGGCAAAGCTATTCAAACAAGCGCTTAAAGCTGGTCTTGAATTACCGGAGTGTAAAAGACCCGAAGAAGCTGATCAAAAAGATGATCCAAGTTATTGCCCATATCACCGAGTTATCAGTCACCCTATTGAAGATTGTTATGTCTTCAAAGATTGGCTTGAAAGGAAGTACATAAATGGTGAATTCACGCTATCAAATAGCGTTTTAATTCACCCAAAGAATGAGTCTGTGAAGGTGATTATGTCTTCTCCTATACCTCTGATTAAGGAAGGAGATAAAATGAAAGGAAAAATAATGCCAGAAAAAGATGAATGGCAGACCGCAATCTCCAAGAAGACAATAAAGATGATCAAACAACTGGAAGGAATTCCCAGCATCAAATGGAAATCCTCTACAGAACCAGTGCTTGAATTAAAAGGAAATCCAAATTCTGGTGCATCCACTTCCAGGTCATTAGCTCGGAGACGTCCTAATACGAAGCGGTTCTATAAAACATCCTCCAAGAAATCCAATAACTCAAATAAGCGCATCAAGCAGAAGAAGAAAACAACAACACTTCAAAAAATTATCAACAATTTGGAGGATTATCATCAACCATCGAGGCGACCTATAACACTTGCGGATTTTATGTCCAAGCTTCAAATAGACCAATCAGAAGTGGAAGATGATGAACAAGAAGATGAAGATCAACTCCATGTACAGACATGTCGAGTCATCTCAGTGACATCAAATATAGGTCAAAAAGATTCTGTAAAAGATCATGATAGGGGTCAGATAACAATATCTCCCATAAAAATGACTGATAAAATGGCGTCTGAGTCATGTCTGATGGTACTACATACAAATTATAACTCAGAAGAAGAACTGTGTTTTCCAAGTGAAGATGAGTCAGATCAGCAAATAGCTTCACGAATGGAGCGTGTGAAGTTAAATGAAGACTCTGAACATTCAACAAAAACTTTATCAGATGATGTTGAATCGAATGAAGTGGCTCAAGTACAGTTAAGAAGCGGTAAAGTACTGCAACCGCCGCCGCTAAAAAAGGGGTTATCAAGCAAAGACAAAGGAAAAGATATAATTATCAACGAAGAAATCATCCCTAAAGATCATAAGAATAAATATGATGCAAATAAAGGGATAGAGTATAATATCATTTCTCATTTGAGAAAGATCCCAGCACGGCTCAGCATCTATGAAGCTCTTCTAATGTCAAAAGATCTTCGAGAAACCTTGATACAGGCTCTCAAAAATCCAGAGAGATATGAAGCATACTTTGCAGAAAGATGTTTGAGCGAAGTTCTTCATGCCAGAAATGAACCTGTTATTACATTCTCTGAAGAAGATCTCATGTTGGGGACTACAGAACATAATCGTCCTTTATATGTCACGGCAGAAAGTGATGGCATCATAATAAGACGAATCCTGATTGACCCTGGGTCTTCAATAAACCTTATGAGCTTGCGCACATTGAGATCATTATCTCTAGATATTCAGCATCTAGGGTCAGATAAACTTATGGTGCACGGCTTTAACGAGAAAGGACAAAAAACTGTAGGTTCGTTTGTTCTTCCACTGAAATTTGGAGAACTGTACACAGAAGCCAAATTTCATATTATCGATGCGGACACTTCATTCAAGGCACTCTTGGGTAGACCTTGGCTCCATGAGAATGGTCTTATTCCATCAACTATGCACCAATGCATGAAATATCTAAAGGATGGGGAAGAGTTCAGAATTTCTGGAGATATACAACCCTTCGCAGTCCACGAAGTAAAAATTTATGATGATGCAAAATACTTTATTCCAAATAAAGTAAAGCCGATAAAATTTTCTGCAAGTAAAGCATCTACTACAAGGAGTACAAAACAGTTCAAAGAAGTTGAAGAAAAGCTTATAGGAAGAAAGAGCGTGATACCAAATCTTCCTAAAAAGACTAATACAATGTCTAGATCAAATAAAGTTATACTCCATTTGGGAAGTGACACAGAGGAAGATGATGATGTATCTGAAATCCACAAGCCTTTGATTAAAAAAAAGCCAAGGGAGAATACTTTTGTGGTTACACTAATCCCTCCACAACATTTTAGAGAAATCGTATCCCTTGAGGTTTATAGTTTTGAAGAGCTGAAAACATTTTATGTACCTCCCCTACGTGGAAGTAGTGGACCGGGAAGTTTATTTTACAAATTTGGAGAGTATCAAGAAGATAATATCAATGAGCTTGGGAATTTCGATGAAGATGAAGAGATAATTCTTACAGAGATGCCTAGATATTGTCCCAAAAGAATTCAGCAAATGATAGAAAAATCTGGAATTCATAATATGGTCACTCGACGACGAGCACGTTTCTTTCAAAGAATGTGGTGTCATGAATTATCAAAAATGGGTAATCGTGATACAAAAGGCTTGGGATTTGTGGAAGCAAAATATACTGAACGAGATGTATGTTATGCGATAAATGACAAATATCCAATTGATGAAAATATGGATATAAATGAAGAGAAAGATGTGGAAGCTAAACCTGCACCAGAAGAACTTGAAGATGGTGGACAGGCCGCTACCATGGATGAGTTGAGGGAAATAAATTTGGGAACTGATGAAGACCCTCGCCCGACCTTTATTAGTGCACTTCTCTCCAAGAATAAAGTTGAAAAGATGAAAGCATTACTCAGTGAATTCAGGGACTGCTTTGCTTGGACATACGATGAAATGCCAGGCTTATCCCCTGACATAGCTGTTCACAAATTAGCAATCAAACCAGGTGCAGTACCTGTAAAGCAAGCTCCAAGGCGAATGAGATTGGAGATCGAAGAACAAGTGATTGTAGAAACCAAGAAGCTCATCGAAGCAGGTTTCATTCGAGAAGAAAAATATGCTGATTGGATCGCCAACATTGTCCCTGTGAAAAAGAAGAATGGACAAATTCGCATATGCATCGATTTTCGAGATCTTAACAAGGCGTGTCCAAAAGACGACTTCCCACTTCCAATATCAGAACTGTTGGTTGACAATACATCCAATTATGATATATTTTCATTTATGGATGGGTCGTCGGGATATAACCAAATCAAAATGGCACCTGAAGATGAAAAGCACACATCTTTCAGAACTCCTATCGGTATATTTTGCTACACAGTCATGCCTTTCGGTTTGAAGAATGCTGGAGCTACATATCAAAGAGCTATGACGCATATATTTGATGAGCTTATCCACCAGAAAGTTGAATGTTATGTAGATGATCTTGTTGTAAAAAGCATAGATCGAAAAGATCACCTTCAAGATTTGAGAATTGTATTCGAAAGAATCAGAAAATTCAATCTCAAAATGAATCCACTCAAATGTGCTTTTGGAGTTTCTTCAGGAAAATTCCTTGGGTACGTTGTACGACACAGAGGAATTGAAGTAGATCCTAACAAAGTTAAGGCAATCATAGAAATGCCGCCTCCGAAAAGTCTCCGTCAACTTCGTTCTTTACAAGGACAACTTGCATTTATACGACGGTTCATTTCAAATTTATCAGGCAGATGTCAACCATTTGCAAAGCTGATGAAGAAAGACGTTCGTTTTAAATGGGATGATGAATGCCAAGAAGCTTTTGACAGTATTAAGAGATATCTTCTGAGCTCACCCATCCTTGCAGCACCAATTCCAGGGAAGCCTCTTATTCTATACACCGCAGCGTTGGAAGAGTCCCTTGGAGCGTTGTTAGCTCAGCACAATGAAGAAGGCAAAGAAAATGCACTCTATTATATTAGTCGAAGATTGATTGGAGCAGAAATACGCTACTCTCCAATTGAGAAGCACTGTCTGGCATTAATATTTGCTGTCCAAAAGCTCCGCCACTATATGCTGTCCCATAAAATAACACTGATATCAAAGATCGATCCGCTGAAATTCTTGATGACAAGACCAGCGTTGACAGGTCGCCTAGCCCGGTGGGCGGTGATACTTCTACAGTTTGATATCACGTATGTCCCCCAAAAAGCAGTGAAAGGGCAAGTATTAGCAGATTTTCTGGCTGCACATCCCGTATCCGCAGACTCGCCGCTCAATGACGATCTGCCCGATGAACAAATTCTAGTTGTTCTAGAAGAAGAGAAATCACAAATTTGGGAAATGTATTTTGATGGTGCATCGTCAATTAAACCTGCCCGACCCCCAAACCTTCCCAAAGCTCGAGCCGGCATCGGTCTCATTTTCATAGCACCAAATGGAGGGATAATGAGATTCTCATTTGGTTTAACTGAACCTAGAACTAACAATGAAGCAGAATATGAAGCTTTAATAGCGGGTCTTGAGATCGCTATTTCAATGGAAATTCAAAATCTTAAAGTTTTTGGTGATTCTCAACTCATTATAAATCAAGTAATGGGTATTTATAAAATTAGCAGAATCGGATTGATTCACTATCATAGGCGAGTTCTCGAGCTCATGAAGCAAATTACAAATGTCACATTAATTCAAGTATCTCGAGCTCATAACAGTAAAGCAGATTCTTTAGCAAAACTTGCTAAAGAAATGGCGAGCATGAATGACGAGCCGGTACTAATCAGTGTTAATACACGACGAGTACTAGAGCCAGCAATTCTGTATTCCCCGCAGGAAGAGGGGTCATCAAATCCAAGTCAGGAGGATATAACTTCGGTTATTCCTCAATCTCCCCAACAAATTATTCCTGAAAATCAACAAGATAAACCTCAGATGTTTACAGGAAGAAAATTTGGTAGAGCCTCTGAATCATGGCTTGAATGCCTAGAAGTTGAAGAGCAGAATGACTGGAGGCAGCCTTTCATCGACTACTTCAGAGAAAACAAACTTCCCGCAGATAAATCATTAGCTACACAGATCAAGAAGAGAGCATTGCGATATGCGTTTGTCAACAATACGCTATATCGAAGGTCATTTGAGCAAATGTGGCTGCGATGTTTAGGGAGAAATGAAGCTGATAAAGTTATCTCTGAAGTTCATGAAGGACTATGCGGTGCACATCAATCAGGTCCTAAAATGGCCATTAAGGTTAAAAGGATGGGTTATTACTGGCCATCAATGGTAAAGGACTGCACAAATCATGCAGATATATGCCACGAATGTCAAATTCATGGCAATATTATACATCAACCTCCACATCCTTTACATCCCACTATAGCATCTTGGCCATTCGAATGCTGGGGAACAGATGTAATAGGGCCAATTGATCCACCATCATCTGCTGGGCATCGCTTCATATTAGCGGCAACAGACTATTTTTCTAAATGGGCTGAAGCAGTTCCATTCAAAGAAGTCACTGCACATCATGTGATCAACTTCTTTACTCATAACGTTGTCTACAGATTTGGTGTACCCCGTCGCATAATCTCAGACAACGGTTCAGCTTTTAAAAATATCAAAATTTACAAATTTATTGAGCGGCACAAAATTGATTGGCGATATTCATCAATCTATAATCCAAGGGCAAATGGATTAGCAGAAGCCTTCAATAAAACACTCGTTAAGCTGCTAAGAAAAATTCTTACTAAGAATAAAAGAGAATGGCATACTAAGTTAGTAGAAGCATTATGGGCATATCGTACTACATACAAGACACCAACGAAAGCAACTCCTTATGCACTGGTGTTTGGAGCTGAAGCTGTACTGCCACTTGAAGTTGAACTGCCGTCACTTCGGGTAGCTATTCAGTATGATCTCACAGAAGAACAAAATGCTCGCCTACGAATGGAAGAGCTTGATGCGTTGGATGAAGTCCGACTCCAGGCTCAACAAAATCTAGAGATTTATCGAGCAAGAATGGTGAAATCTTTTGACCGTATGGTACGACCTCGAGCATTTCAAGAAGGAGAATTGATCCTAGTGCTGAGAAGACCCATTATCCCACACCGAAGGATTGGTGGAAAATTTGAACCAATTTGGGAAGGTCCTTTTGTCATCGAGAAGGTGTACCAAGGTGGAGCATATCAACTTATTGATTTAGAAGGTCGACGACCTATGCCCCCGATTAATGGGAGATACTTGAAGAAGTATCATTCTTAAGAAAAATAAGCTGAAGATTATTCTCTTATAAATAAAGAAAATATTTCTAAGATGTCTTGGAAATTCTCCCACAAGACAGGGGGCATTTTTAAGTTTAAAAATGTCAAAAATCTGATGACGGATGAAATTTCCCTTCAAGGCAGGGGGCATTTTAAATATTTATTTGGGTTATCATCGAACTCCAAATAAATATTTAAAATTATTCATAAAACTATCACAGCATAAATATGGGGCAGAAGCTGGTGCCTTCAAGCAGGCAAATATACAATCATCGCAAAAATTTTTGCCAAAATCTCGAAGTTCAGATTGAGAAGAAATTTTGATCTAACAACTTCAACAAATCAAATTCGACAAGTATGAACTATCATAGTACAAGTCCAGTGCTCAAACATGTATGATATCAGTCTCAACAAGCCTATATGCGGCCGAGCCACTGATAGCTTTACCTACTCAACAAGCCGTTCTAAGAGGCCGTAGTAGGAAAGCGCATGTTTTGTTAGCCCGATGACAAATACTATCAAGTTTGATATTTGTCCAATTTAGCAAATCAAAGCAGTTTAGATTCAAAAAAATTTTCTCAACTAATAAATGGATTAAGGCAAAATTCAGAAAAATCTCAATCAACTCAAAGGCACCAAGCCACAATAAAAACTTCTATCAAATTTGGAAGCATTATCCTTCAATAAATCTATCAAGCACAAAGCTAAGATCGAAGGAGCTTCACTTCTTCAACATGTCCGAAAAAAGCACGAAGCTTAGGACCGAAGAAGTTATTCCGCAGTTCTTATAAAGCTATAGGCTGAAAGAAAGGGAATATTATCATCATCAAAGTCCGCCATGCAAAAAGCTTTGGACAGATGACTATTTGCCACAGACCTAATATCATTCTAAAGGATTTAGGTCACCAATATAGATTCTTCATCAAGCTCATAAAAGCACAAAGCTAGGGCAGAAGAAATGTTAATCCCTGACAAATCAAAAAGATAAATCAGGGATAACTAAAAAACCCTCTATGTGACATCTAAAATCAAATTTTAGAGATCTATAGGGTCAACCAGTTTACAACAAACATGATCTGCTATAGAGCGCATATCATATTTGTTGGGGGGCATTTGTTGACTATAACCGTAGCATACGATCGACTCCACGTCAGTGCGCGACTCAACCGACCGAAATCACCGACATACCCGATCGGACACGACGATTCAACAACCGCCTCACTCACAACACAAAAACCTCCTTCCTCTCATTCGGTTCTCACGCATACTCACACACGCACAAACGCACAGAGAGGAAGAGAAGGGATTTCCGAAACATACCTTCGTCGCTCTACCCCATCGAAGCCGAATCCCGTCGGCTCCTGCTCGCCGCGCCTTAGCCGACGCCGGACCACCCTGCCGCCGCCTTCGCCGGACCCGCCGACGCCGACCTTGCTGACCAGCACCCGAGCCTCCTCCGTGCGTGAGCCTGCCCGTCTCCGCCTCTTCCCCGATCGGGCTTTGCCCTAGCCCGATGGCTGCTTCTTTCCCTCTTCCCTCTCTATTATATATTATACCTAATATAATATATATAATATAATATTATATATAGTATTATATTATATCTGTTATATCAAATATATATATATATATAATAAAATAAGAGAGAGATAGATATGTGGAGAAATATGAAATGATTTTTAACAGGTATCGAAGACCCCGGCCGTCGTACCTTAGGTCCGACCGGGATGGTTTGAAATTTGAAGACCCCGGGCCGTCGCATCTTAGATCCGGCCGGGATGGTTCCAAATTGAAGACCTCATCCAGTCGATCTTAGATCCTGGTGAGATGGTTTAAATTCGAAGCCCCTACGCCGTTGACCTTAGGTCCGGGTAGGAAGAATTTCGGCAGATGCCGCCCCGATTTCTCCCTCGGTGGGGAGGAGACGCCGGGAGGCTGCCAAAATTTTCATTGAACAATAAAGGACTTGAACAAAAATTTAAAAATTGATTTGAACGAAATTCTAAATATAAAATCAATTTTTAATTAAATTTGATCAAATAATATTTTAACTATACTCGAAATGAACTCAAATCCAATTTAATTTGAGATCGACTTAATATGTGATGCTTTCAAATAGAGATTTTTGTCATTGTCTTACACTCAAAGAAATGGCAATATTATTTGAGCCCTGTCTAAATCAATCAATTTGGAAACCAAAATGGTTGTTGAGCAGTCATATCATAAACCTATCGTATTGGAAGGGATTAATAATATTACTAGATATTAATGGGTACACAACAAATTGAGAAGCAATTAATGTTTAATTTGTCTCATATGATTGAGTCTTTTTAAAGTGAATAATTTTTATATGGATAGGTTGAATCAATTTTCATGAAAAACATATAATAATATAGCATTTGACATTTAACTGTCGGTTGATGTCTTGCAACAGAGAACTTCTCTAGATTCCCTTATAAAAGTTCTTTGGAAATCCTTTTCTATGTGAAGACCAGCATGTATCAAGACTTAGCATCACTCAAGGTCTTTATAGAACTGAACGATGCACACTACAATTTACTTGTGAATAGGAGTTAGAGAATTTGTAGTGTGCTCTATGATTTATGTTATAGGCATACGAGAAGCTCTTACAAAATAAACTAGTCTATCTAGAATAGAAGTGGGGAACTTCTAATTCTTATTATCATTCACTTATAAGCAAGAATATGGAATCCATAATGCCCACAACAACTAGCCTACAAACAAAGACACAATCTCCTACGGGGAAAGAATAGAAGAATTTATAGCAAACAAAATAATTCTTCTACAAGCATGATTTAGTAGTGGGGATTGAGCAAAAAGCTTTAACGCCACCGGATCCGCAACGTGTGTACAAGCGGACAGAAGGCGTTCGTAGCCCCTTCAATGAAATATCGGGCATTTTCTAAATAAAATCACTCTCACATAATTGATCATATTTAAATATTTTAAAATGCCCCTTATATGATCTCTAAATATTATCCATTAAACTAAAATCAATCCCTGCATGTGCTCCGGTCAACATGTTAAAAGTATAAATACTAATGATCGAGAATGCTGCGCAGGGTCAAATACTACAACCCGTATGTGCTCCGATCGTCGCATATAAATCTCAAATCCAACGATCTGAGAATGCTGCGCGGGTTAAATATTCAAGTTTCATTCTCCTCCTTGAGATGACTGGAGTCGACATGACTTGAATAATAAAATGTCTCCCAAAATCCTACAAAAATACATGTGACCTTAATGCCACCCCGATGATGGCCGTGTTGATCGGAAATCTCAACCGGAGGGGTCAAATCTCAAATCAACCAAAAATTTAAATTCTTGAAATAAAATCTATCAACTGAAAACTTAAAACCAAAAATCATCCACCTCCCGCTACTGTTTGTCGGGGGAGATAAATCTGAAATTAACCTCAGCTCACAAAGAGTAAATGTTGTATCGGGTGTATCACTACGATTCATCCTCAAACAGTCTCTTGCCAACAGGGACGTGGCACGTGCCCTCTGATCGGGTGGTTTCGCCGCAAAATGGCACCATTATATTACGATCACGGCCAAAGCCCGTATGTTCCCTAAAGGCGTCAAACCCTTGAGCGATGGATCATAGGGTATATCCAATAGGCATAAAGCCCTCTGTTAGCTAAGGTGGATTCAGATATATCCCCTTAGACAAATACCAACCCAGGTCTACAAGATATTCTTGGACGAAGCAACCCATGGCTGCCGACAAGGTACCTTGTGTCAGGTTGGGTCGACTACCTCCTCTGACTAAGTAGACCAGGGATCATGACAGCCCGGGACGACGGAACCATGGGATCTTGATCGGGCCCGTCTTCATTCCCCCCACCATCAGTTTTAAGGTTATGGTGATAAATTCTAAAATCTAAATTTCAAAATTCAAATCTAAGATTTAAACCCTAAAATTATTGCTATTATACGATAGGTTTATAACCTATTCGACCTCTTTTACGACTAGCCTTAATCGAAAGTTCTCTCTTGTTATCAGGAGGGGTAATTAACTATAGGGGCTTGCGCCTATAGGAAACCAGAACTCAGATCAAAAAGTCCTCACCAAATGAGGGCGAAATCTCTGGGTAGTGTCTTATCTAAAACCCAATCTGCCTTCTGAAAATTTCCCCGGGATCACATCCTAAAAAGATTTGGAAATTTTCGGAGCCCACACCTTTTCATCATGGTAGTTATTTCGACCCCTAGATTCCACCGCATCCTCCTTCTTCCTCTCCTGCAAATCTATTGTGCAATCGATATCCTCGATCACAATTATCGATCGATTCGCTGTTCCAACAAGCAATTTTCTCAACGCAGAATTCGACCGTACCTCTGTCAGCTCAAGATCATAGATATCAAACTTCAGGAAATTGGCAATTGCTGCTATGAGGCTGGACTTTCCAGTCCCTGGAGGCCCATACAACAGATACCCTCTCTTCCATGCCTTCCCTACTCTTCTGTAGTAATCTTTCCTCCTTACAAACCTTTCCAGATCCTCCTTCACTGACCTTTTATGATCAGGATCCATTGCAAGTGTGTCGAAGGTCGCAGGGTGGTCAAGGTTCACTCCATTCCACATATCCATTGTCATGCCATGATAAATGTTCTCATAATTACCAGTATAAATTTTGATTGGCTTCTCTTCCTGCTTGATATTTTTGAACTGCTGCAGTATGTGAGGCAAGTAGGCAGTGAGTGCCCTGTCCTTGTGTTTCTTGTGAAAGCTGAGAAAAAAGAATTTGGTCTCATGCATTACTGTAATATAGTTGTTGTTGCGGCGGCGGTTGAGAACTGATTTCTCTTTCTCTTGGGATACCAGTTTCCATGAAAATTCAATCCCTTGGAAGAAGTCCACAACTGTCTCCCCTTGCTCCATGGTGACCTCCAGGCCCTTTGAGTCCTCCTGCTTTGCAACTTGAAGGCAACGTGTATTGGGAGAGATCTTGGTGCTAAGGTAAGTCTCAGCAGCCTTGTACATCTCATTTGGCAAGATTCCACTGAATTCTTGGACGACGATGGTGAGCTTAGAGGAGAATCTTGTGAAGAAGCTGGAGGTAAAGGAGAAGATGTAGTCTTTCATAGGGCGGGGGAGAAATTCATTTACCATGGTGCGGATGAGCACTGCAGAGGCCGCGACGGAGGCCGCAGCAGAGAGTATTGTTTTTGTTGTAGCCAATGATGGGATTTGAATTCCTGACATTGTTAGAGAGAGAGAGAGAGAGAGAGAGAGAGAGAGAGAGAGAGAGAGAGAGAGAGAGAGAGAGAGAGAGAGATTATGAGTAAGGATTTCCTTCGAGCTTGCTGATTATGTAGTATAGCCTGCTCGCAGTCCGGTGGGCGGTGGCTTACAAAAATTAAGACCGTTGGCGACGCTGAAGAAAAATTGCCCGGAAGGAGGGGGGAGGCGTGAAAGACTCATTAAAGACTTGACTTCATTAAAAAAATAAAAAAGAAGGCTTGACTTCATATGCGTTTACCTATTCTGCTATTCACATGGAAGTCATTAAATATATTTTAAATTTTAGATTATATTAATCACTAAATAATTATAATAAATTTTAACACTATCTTAATATATTTCATATTGTAATACCCTATATTTTTTTTTTGTTTCATTTTTTTGATATATTAATAACTTTGTGGAAAATTTTCTGTTGAATAGTCTTTGAAAAGAACAACTCTGGGATTCTAGGAGAGCCTCTGCATTGCTTTTCCTGTAATCTTTGATGGCGATAATGGGCTGGTCACGATAGTGAAATTTGTTCTGGAAAGACTTTTGAACGAACCCTTTTCGTCTGAGTTCTAGGAAAGTTCATTTCCCTTTAAAATTTTTATCACAAGTGACATCTGTGGTAGTTTCTATTAAAATGAAGCTTGGTTAAAATTTTAGATAGATATATTTTATTGGAAGGTTAGGTTATGTTATGATATAGATATGGTAGGGTAGCATAATTGTTGTACCACATGGTAGAGTAATAACGCACAATGCTTCATCCAATCGGATTAGACGATCTCTATTCATTGCTTCTCAGCGAAGATATCAACATTCAAGCTGAATCCCTTAAACAACTTTCACTCGTCAATTCTGCCATGGCTCTTTATTCCTCTTGCGGTAGGGGACGTAGAGGACGAGGCAGGTCTTCTCAACTACCTCCTCGTGCATCTTCAATCAACCTACCCATATGTAAGATATGTAATAAGAAAGGGCACTCATCCTCTCTATGCTGGCATCGTCTCAATTTAAGCTACACTCCTACAGTGTCTCCCACTCAGCCTCACACTGCCTCCAAAGCCTTGATGGCCACCAATGAACCACCTAATCCCACTTAGTACCTTGATTCTGAAGCATCTTCTCACTTGATTAAGGGGGTGGTGACATAAGTTTTCTAAGGTTGAAGTATCACCCAAATAGGATGTATGAAGTGAATCCTAAATTTGACTATATTTGTTAAGACACAACCTTAATTTTTGTTCCTAAATGTCACTAGATTGTATAGGATTGAAATCATAATTTTCTAACCCTTGTATACACATTGCAATCATATCAATTATCAACAAAATCATGGTGCTCTAAGTCTACAAGAAAAATGAAGTGATGAATCTTTAAATATTATACCTAAATCATGCTCTAAATATTTGAAGACTCACTCAATGAACAATCATATATTTAATTTGACTCGAAGGCACTATATTAGATGAATGATGTTATGTAGTGCATTAAAACCTATTTGGAAACAAATCATTGAAAATTTAGAAAGTAATCAAGAGGGAATGGAAGATATGATTAGAGTGATTACTTTCAAAATACCCAATAAGCAAAATATATTCTTGAATATGACTATTCACTTATGGTTTTAGAATGCTTATGTGCAAATGTGCAATTATTGAAACATTGTTTGATCAATAATGAATATCTCCAAAGCTCTAAATTAGATCGTGACTTAGAGCTTTAAAATTTCAAATGCAAATCAAATAATGCTTGAATAATTCTACAAAAAATTCAGAATGTGTATAATAAATTCTTAATCATGCCACTTAAAATTACACTTAATTAAATGTTTAAAATATAATTTAAAATATTAAAAGACACTTATAATTTGTAATACAGAAAATATATTGACAATTAGGTCTTGATTTTATTTTTAAAAGATAGAAAATATTATTCTGAAAAGAATGAGGGGTTATAAGTAAAAAAATGGTTGAATATTTTATTTTATTTTTTTATGATTTTTTTAATGTTTATGCAATTAAAATCTATTGAATAAGTTAGATAAATGGGATTTACACATTGGTGGAGCTTTTACACGCGGCGGGTGGGGATTGATTCACGTGGATGGCGGCGGTCATATGCGTGGATCACTTAAATGAGTCAGCTTCTATTATGAGCCGTTCGATCTCGAGGCTTCCATTTGACGGCTAGAGGATCCCGCGGTTAATCTCATTTGAGAGAGATTGGACGGCTGCCAAGGAATCCCGTGAATTAGAATAGACAGGTAGGATGCAGTAAGATGAGATTCAACTATCCTACGATCTATATAAGCTGAAAGAGATGCTTGATACAATCAAATCAGAGTTGTCCATGTGAATTACACAGATCAAACAGCTCTGAGCTTGTCTTCCTTAACTGAACAATAATCGAAACCCTAGTTTTAGGTTTTATTTTAAAACTTGTGATATAATCCATGAACTGTCATGATAAATGAGATTCATATGACAGATGCATACAGGAGGTGGTAAATATTTTGTAAACTTCGAAGTGCCCTATATAGATTTCTATTTAGAAACTTAGGTAAAACCTAGGGTTTAGATTTTACCTCTATTGGATTAATCTCAGGAGGTGTATGTGGGCTTGTTGAGCTTGTGGATTGTATGCACTAAATCCTTTATAAGACTTCAGACTCGGAGGAAGCTTATATGTGGAGTTCGAATGATTGGGATGAACGGTGGTTTCAGTCTCCATTAACTACATCGTTGGCAATCTCCAAATGCCAGGGAGATGACTGGAAAAGTTAGAGGAACCCTTAGGGAGAAGAAACAAATTGCTAATGCAGGTGGAGAGTAAATAAGTTGAGTGATAGATCCGAATGAAGAAATCCATCCCTCAACCCTATTCCAAACATTGGAGCTGAAAGGAAGGGCTGGGATGGGATGCATCAGGGAGGTTCTCTGGATGCTAGACAACTGGCTCAGGTGGTTAGATAGCAGAGGGAAAGGATTGTACTAGGAGGAGGTGGCCATGTGTCATTTTCACATGGTGGGAGACCAACAGCCGTTTTGAGCTCAAACGAGGGCTTGGGTTGGGTCGAGCTAGAGTCTAGGAAGTTTCTAGGGTTATTTTGAACAGGCTAGATGAGCTTATTTGGGATGGGCAAGCCGGGTTAGTGGATTTGACCATGAATGGTCTTTTGATTTTTTGTTGACCATTTGACCAGTCAAAGGATTCAAATGGGGTGAGGTGGAATCCTGGTGGATTAAATGGACTGCTGTTAGAGTTTGGAAGCTATGTGAGACTATGATATTGAGTTTTGAACTATGATTGATCATAAATTTGAGGCTTTTGTTGACTTGACTTTGACTAATCAAATGGCCAAGATAAGATGGGATATATTTTAGAAAGTATATAAGAGTTATCTAAATAGTTTGTAAAGGGTTTTGGTGAGTAAGCCCATTACATGAATGGAGGAATATATATTTAGGGAGGTTTGACCAGTTCTTGTGAGTTGACTATGGTTTGACTCATAGTAAATTTGGATAAATTTAAACCATGTGATGGAATGGTCTTAAATGATTGAAAGGCTTAACTTGGGTGTATGCAACGAATAGGCCCAATTAGATTTAGTTTGACCAAATTTAGGCTCAGTTGGCCAGGTCAAGTGCTGATTGGGTCACAATGATCAATCAAATCTATTTCACTAGGAAAGGTGTCTAGGAAAGTTGGATGAAGCTCAGGGCTCATTTGATGATGTATTCAAGGATAATCGATGTTTGATGATCAACTGAGCTAGTCTGAGCTAGCTCAACTGATCATCTTGATCAATCATTGATTCAAGGGTTTAAAGATGTTGGGTTTGACGTCTGAAACTCCTAGTGAAATAGTCCATACCCTGACTGAAGTTAGAGGTGACCAATACATTGTGCAGGACAATGTACTGAGGTGTTTGACTGCAGTGCAAGATTACAGATGATAAGATGATTGTAACTTTGACAATTGAATGTTGATTGATTGTTTGAATGTTATATTGATTGAAAATTGACAGATTGAAGGGTTGATTGAGTGATTGATGTTTTGATTGATGATTTATTGGGTTGAGTGCTAAATGATTGATTGAGTGATTGAAGTTTGACAGGATAAATGATTGGTTGATTTGATTGTAGGTTAGCTTGATTAGAGATTGGATGTTGTTGATTGAACTTTGAATGATTGAATAGAGATCAGGAGGTTGAATGATTGATTGATTGATGGATTAATCAAAAGGTAGGGTGATTACAATGTTGAATGATTGAATGCTATATTGATTAGATATTGATTATTTGAAGATTGGAGGTATGATAGGGAGACGGTCAACCACTAGGTGTATGATCAGGTGTTTGAAAAATCCTGATGACCTCATACAAAAATGAGGTCAACAACACTTTACTTAAACTGCTCTACAGTCTTCTTTTATCACTTATATTTAATCCCCACTACTATCCTAACTAACTATAGTACCAAAGCACATGCTATCGTTTCAATTCTATTTTACAGTTTTTAGAAACTAGTATAATGAATATGTTAATATATAAAGCAGCTGTAGTTTGTAGAGGGATATATAAAAATTAATAGAAATCCTCACTGTTCGTTCTTCTTCCGGTTAATTGTATTCCTCTTTTTTTCCTATTTCATTGCGTCCACAACAGTTATTATATATTTTGTTCATGTTAATGTATTTTATTGGGCTCCGCTCTCAAACTTCTCACCTATAAAAATACTTTGACATCACCTACTTGGTTACTGCAACAATAACATGTACGATGAAGTTACAAATGCAGAACAATCAAAATGAACAAATTAAATTGCATAGGTCATTTAGTGAGTACGAATAGTGATGCGGTATGCTGCGGAAGAAGCAGGTAGCACAAAGACACAAGCAAATACACAGGAATAACTGTGATAACTTTGGTATGTAAAAACTAAGGAAAAAAAACTGTTCTTCTTCCCTGGAGAAGATATACTATCAAGAGAGTTCATTCTCTCTTGCTAAAAATGGCCAAGCCAAGTAAAAAGCTAATCCTGTAATATAGAACTGTAAATATTAAGTAAGAAATTGGATACTAATATTCCCTAACAGAAAAGCTATAAGCACTAAGTGGTAAAATGAACCATAGGAAGAAACGATTATGATGCACCGCATCAAATAGGAGCTAAAGCTAGCCTTCTCCGCCCCCTTAACTTCTGCAGTTTTTGAGACCCTCTAACTTCTTAAATCTCTGAGCCCTCCACTACCATGCTTTCTTGCTTCTCGGCACCTTCCTTGAGTTCGTCAATCTCTGAAACCTCCACTACCATGCTTTCTTCCTTCTTGTTTTCTTCACTGGCTTCTACCTTCTTCCCTTCCAAGAATTTGATAAGGCATCGCATGGCATCATCACTGTCATCACTCTTCATCAACTCTTCGGCAACCTCAGCTGGAGTGGCTTCAACCTCCCTCAGTAGCCTCTCGACCTCTGGTTTGAGAGTATGGTTATCAACATTGAGGTAGTTGGAGAGCAGAGTCATGAAGCTAGAAGGGCTGCAATATGACATATGGATGTGCATATCCATCCTGCCTGGCCTTAGCAATGCAAAATCAAGCCTTTCTTTGTAGTTGGTTGTGAAGATGATGATTCTCTCATCTCCGCAGCCCGACCACAGACCGTCAATGAAGTTGAGCAGTCCTGATAGTGTGACCTGCAAAAAAAAAAAAGTTTAATAACTTTTGGTCTGATTCATTCAAATTGATGCTTTAGCAAAGAGAAGTAGACTTTTTTTATGTGCAGTTATGGGATTTCATTGCTACTTGAACCTACTGAAGCCACAAAAAAACTCAAGATGTCCCTGAATCTTAGTTAATAAAGCCCCAAGGAAGTTTATTTTCAAGCTTTGTATAGCCCCAAGAAGTTTATTTTCCTGAAAGGGCTTTTTACATGTAGAGAGTTAAAAAGCAAATTAAGAGAGAGATACCAACCTTTTCATTATGGTACTTAATTCGACCCCTTGATTTCGTTGCATCCTCCTCCTTCTCTTGCAACTCTATTGTGCAATCGATATCCTCGATCACAATTATTGATCGATTCGCTGTTCCAATAAGCAATTGTCTCAACCAAGAATTCGACTTTATCTCTGTTAGCTCAAGATCATAGATATCAAACTTCAGAAAATTAGCAACTGCTGCTATGAGGCTGGACTTTCCAGTCCCTGGAGGCCCATACAACAGATACCCTCTCTTCCATGCCTTCCCTACTCTTCTATAGTAAGCTTTCCTCCTTACAAACCTTTCCAGGTCCTCCTTCACTAACCTTTTAAGCTCAGGATCCATTGCAAGTGTGTCGAAGGTCGCAGGGTGGTCGAGGTTCACTCCATTCCAGATACCTTGAATCAAACCCTGTTGCAATTTTCCATAATCACCAGAATAAATTCTGATTCGCTTCTCTTCCTGCTTGATGTTTTTTGAATGCTGCAGAATGTGAGGCAGGTATACATAAAGTGCTTTTTCCTTGTGCTTCTTGTGAAAGCTGAGAACGAAGAATTTGGTCTCAAGCATTGAAGTCATGGAGTCCTTGCGGCGTTGATTGAGAACTAACTTCTGTTTCTCCTTGCAAATCAATTTCCACCTGAATTCAATCCCTTCGAACAAGTCGACGACGGTTTCCCCTACCTCCATGGAGACCTCCAGGCCCTTCGAGTCTTCCTGCTTTGCAACTTGAAGGCAACGTGTGTAGGGAGAGATTTTGGAGCTAAGGTAAGTCTGAACAGCCAGGTACATCTCATTTGGCAAGTTTCCACGGAATTCGTGGACATTGATGGTGAGCTTAGAGGAGACTCTGGTGAAGAAGCTGAGGGCAGAGGAGAAGATTTGGTCTCTGATCTTGCGGGGAAAGAACTCTTGCACCATCGAACGGATAATCATCGCAGAGGCGGCTATGGAAGCCGCGGCAGAGAGCATTGTCTTAGTTGTGGCCATTAATGGAGAGAGGGAGAGAGAGAGAGAGAGAGAGAGAGAGAGAGAGAGAGAGAGAGAGAGAGAGAGAGAGAGAGAGAGAGAGAGATTAGGAGGGATGGATGTGGAGAGAGGATTTTTTCGAGCTTGCTGGTTATGTGGAATAGTCTGCTCGCGGTTGTTGCTTATATAGGGGATGAAGGGTTTTGTTGAAGACCGTTAGCTAGGTTCAAGTAAAATAGCTTAGGAGGGATGTATGGGAGACTAGGGTTTTGTTGGGGCTTTTTTACTTTTTTTTTTTTAAATTAATTTTTTGATAAAAATTTGTAATTTCATAATTTTTCTACTTGAATTTTTATTTAAAAAACAATAAAAAAAACTATATAAATTTTATTAAGTTTTAATGAGTTAGTTTTTAATTCCATTCAGTATAAGTTTTTTTTTTTTGCTTAAATAAAAGAATAATCTTATCAACAAAACAATTATCCTTAAATTCAAGCATAAATGAATCATAACCTCATAATCCAATAGATGGTGATATAAAATTAATGATTCAGTCAAAATAATTTTTTCATTTATTTGTTTTTCAGATAATAATTAAATAACTATAATTCGATTTTACCACAATTTTTGTATGAATTTTCAAAATTTTATTTGATAAGAAATGATTTTAATAATTAAATATATTAAAAAATAATTATTATAATTAGTTTTTTAAAAGGAAAAAGTTCACAATAATTTTCAAAAAATTTCCTCATTATAATTTTGCATCAATTTTTATAGATGATTGCAAACACCCCAAACTAAAAGTAAAAATATCATAAATGAATGAACTCTCTAAAAAAGCTTTCAAAAATAGAGGCATCTAAACAACAACTTAGAATTCATTTGGGACGACTTTTTTATTATTTCTTAAAAATTTAATTTTTGTTCTAAAAAATTATTTTAAAAAGCAGTGAAAAAATCATCTCAAACAAAGCCTTAATTAGCATCAAATTAGCATTGAAGCCCTAACAAATAGTCAAATTTGCATTGAAGCTCATCAAGAGCACTCATAGGCTTCCTGCTTTCTAAATCAAAATTTTAGTGCAAAAATTTTTTGTACTAAAAAATTAATTTAACAAACAGTAAAAAAATTGTTCCAAATGAAGTTTGAATGAGATTCATATTAGTTATACATTTATGCAATTTAAACTACATTGGCGCCTTATTTGAATATTTCTTATTACATTTGTTAATTAGTAGTTTTATTTGAAGAAAAAATAAATCACCATAAATAAAAGTTCTATTCACACAAATAATGCTCACTATAGTATGTTTGCTTTAGTAAGACCTTTCTAGTTACATTTACAGTGAAATCCTTTCAGGAATTTGGGAGAAAACAGCAACTACAACACAACTTTAATTGCAAACATTAGTGATATAAAATAAAAGGAATGGACAAATTGTAGTTTTTGATGCATTAATTATAGTAAAACTGATGTAAAATATATCCTTAGAAATATTTCAAATTCACCAAAATTGGGCAAAATCAAAACCCATTCTCTTATTGAAGAATCGCAATATTATTTTGCTGTTACCATCTTATGGTTCCTCGTGAAGGACCTGATCTTAATGGCTACAACACAAAGAAATATCGAATTAGGGAGTTTTGGTCATTACCATCTTGCAAGAATCTTTGTTGGCTGTTAAGCCCTGAAATATCTTCTGAAATAAGATCACGGTCTTCATCGCATGGAAAAATGGTTATGCAGACAACTAATCCACATTGCTTCCACGATGGATTAAGAATAAAGCTCAGACATTTCATGCGACAGTCCATCAACTTGCTCATCTGCTTGGTTTGAAATTATTTCATCCTGAAATAGACATCAAACAGTTTGATTCGCATTTACACGAATCATAAAAAAAAAAAAAAAAAAATCAATATGGCGATATAAAGTTCATCAAGTAGAGCATTTAATTAGTAATCATACAAAGGGAGAGGCAAATGCACTTTTACTATTGACTTAGGCTTCATTTAGGACGGCTTTCTTACTGCTTCTTAAAACAATTTCTAATACAAAAGTTAAAAATTTTTACTTGAAAGCTGCTTTAAAAAGCAGTAAAAAAGCCGTCCCAAATAAAATCTTAATTGAATGGGTAATATATGCTTGACTTTCCAAGATGTCAAAAGTTCAAAGCCTTAAAAAAAAAAAATCCCAATAAGCTTCAGAAAAATCAGGGAATGAGAAGATTAATCAACAGCAAAATCAAATGCCTATACCAAGCCATCAATTAATTGAAGATAAACACCATAAATTGCTCTTGGATTTCTTTGTGCCATCTCAATAACAACAAAATTAATTTAGCACATCATATTAACAATGTCCAGATCAAAGAAAGGCATAGTAAAAAAGTAACTAGCCATTTTAGTTCCCTATCCATATAGATGTGTAGCCTGTAGCAGTCATTTGTTAAAGAGAACAGATCGCTCCTTTGAAAGCCATTACTGATTCTTCTATAAATATTTTTGAAATATGGACCACAATATTTGAATAGTTGTTCATGAGTGTCTAACTCTGAAAACTCACAGATTGGACCATCTAGCAACATATGTGCTGAGCCACTCTGCCCAACTCCAAGTTTGCTACCTTTAATATAAGCCAAATTAACTCATTAGGTCAAAGGCATTCATTCCCAGCTGATTTAACAGGAAGAGCTAGCTGACCTATGTGGTCTCATATGATTTATACAATCTTAATTGACCCAACCAGCTCAACTTAGTTCTCATCTAACTCAATCTGGACCTAGTTGACCTAGTGGTCCAATCCTAAACTCTACTAGTCCAGCCAAGTGGTGCAATTAAACCCTAAAACCACTTGCTTGCAACCAATCTCCGGTGGGTCAAGTCAATTCGGTCAATTAAGTCAAATTGATTTAGAATATTGAGTCTTGACACCACATTAACCAAAATAAAACACGCTTAGGCTTGACCCAAGAGCATGCCACAAGCTCGATTAAAGATATTCTAGCACAATTACATTTTGATTCTTTTATAAAGACCAAAAAGGTTCTTTAATATAGTCGGGGACCATTTTGATTATTCAAAAGACCATTTTCGTCTTTTTTCCATTCAATATATATCAATGAGCTAATATGTCTAATCTTTTACCACTACATTAACTGATATCTTGCCCCACCAATAAAAAGGTTATACCTAGTTCATGAGGCTTTTCCAACTATGGGCCTCAAAAGAGAGTTGATGTATATGGTCTTAGCTTCTACCATAAGTATTGCTTACCTGATTTGAACCCTAGCAACTTAAGTCACAATGGTGGCAACCAAACAAATACAATGTGACCCACCCACACATTGAAAATAAAGTAAGCAAGATCTGCCCAACATGTGGCACATTAATTAGCCCATCTCATGGAAAACAAAACAATCTTGGCCCTCACTTCATATTGCAACAGATCTGGTAATATATTTAAGTCTCCATAATAATCTCGATACTTATTCCTAAATAGCGACATAATTTTGGTCTTTTTCCCATTCAATATATATCGATGAGCTGCCATGTCTAATATTTTACCATTGCATTAACTGATATCCCGCCACACCAATAAAAAGGTTATACCTAGTTCATGAGGCTTTGCCAACTATGGGCCTCCAAAGAGAGTTGATGTATATGGTCTTTAGCTTCTACCATAAGGGTTGTTTGCCTGATTTGAATCCTAGCCACTTATGTCACAATGGTGGCAACCAAACAAATACAATGTGACCCACCCACACATTGAAAATAGAAGCAAGCAAGATCTGCCTAACATGTGGCCCAATTAATTAGCCCATCTCATGGAAAACAAAACAATCTTCCCCATCACTTCATATTGCAACAGATCTGGTAATATATTTAAGTCTTCATAATAATTTCCATACTTACTCCTAAGTAGTGACATAATGCAATTTTAGAATCTTAATAAACTTACTTTTATATCTTTCCTTGCTTTGTCGGTAACAGACTTGGAAGCACTGATGCTAGCACTTTTATGAAAATTGCAGGAACTGCAATTAGGTTTGTTTAGGTCAGCTTGGATATCTAATTCACAATTTGGCCCGTTACTTTGATTACACCTCGGAGGGCTTTGAACAGCAGTTTGAGCAACAAAATCTACACTTTTCTCAAAGTCCTTGTTATGATCAGGAACTTCATCCTTTGGCACATAGATCCTTTCCCTGGAAAAACAGAGAGAAATACTGACCAAATGTGAAAAGGCTTCATTCCACATTCAATGAAAAGATAAATAGGATTTCCTAGCATCGGATCGTTCAAGAACCTAACAGAACATTGCTTCTAAGGCTTCATTTGGGACAACTTTCTTACTGCTTCTTAATTTTTTACTAAAAAGTTGCTTTAAGAAGTAGTAAGAAAGTTGTCCCAAACGAAGCCTAAATTGTAGCTGTCTAGGACTCATGATATCGTTTAACTTTAAACTACCTTGGTAAAGATGCATGCTGTCGCTGTAGCAGAGTGTTTTTTTCACCTTTGCAATAGTTCTCTTCAAGATGAGCAAATTGTCGTTTAAAACGATCAACACCACTGTCAACAGAATTAAGCATCAAAATCAATTAATCAAAATATTACAATGGTTATGTATAACATCACTTACCTCCATAACATCCCTAAATATAAATACTGAAGGTTGCAATAGCAGCTAAGCACAAAATAAAATCTTCATAGGTGTAAGCATCTGAATATCCATAAAATAAAAAATGCAAGAAAATGTAAATTAAACACGTGCATATTAGAAAAGAACGGATATCGAAATTGAAAAACACTAGTCTAGCATGCACATGCATATAAAAAACGAAAATAAGAATGCCAGTTTAGCATTACAAACATCAGACAACGCATGACCAATATAAGTGTGCAGGTTCTTTTTGGCATTTTTAAAACTGAAAGAGGTTAAAATACGCTAAATAAAAATGATTTATATGAAGTTGACAAGCAGTCAAAACATGTCAACTTCGAAAAATCCCCTTGAACAAGCTTTGGTCGGCCCCTGCACAGAGGGGAAATGATGGTTGTATCTCCCTCGCATGCACTCTATCTTGTCATCAAAGGTGGCGTATGGCCCACAAAGCCTCCTAGATCAACAGTCAAGCGGTGGAACTGAGTTTTCAATAGTCTCTTGAACGGTGACCACATCATACTTTACAAGTCATAATTTTGAGACTCTACATTCCGCCACATCAAAGTATAGCCAAAAAGCTTCTATCGAGTAAATGCAGCATTTCAAGCATGTTTATGCAAAATAAGAGAAGCACATCTCTAATTATATATATATATATATATATATATATGGTAAAAATTCTAGGAAATCATCCCCTCTTCATCCTAAGAGGCTCATTTATCATTATCTTCACCGTCGAGACCATGGTCCCATGACCATAATTTTTTCGAAAGAAAATGGTTCCACAATGCTAAGAGACATAAGTTTTTTTTTTCAAAGTCATTCATTCAAAAGAGATTCCGAACATGTCTTCCAAATTCTCTAAACTCATCTTAAATCCCTCCTGATAGGTCGTAGTCTTGGTAGGTGTTGGCTCAAGAAAAAGAAATGGTGCATCGGCATGAATCCCGCTTGGCAAACATAGGATTCCATTCTCCTTGAGTCAAATAATAATTAATCATATTTCCTTTGAAGATATTGTCAGGGTTTAGTTAGATTTGGATCCTTACTTCCATGAGCACAACCACTCATAGTTAATTATCCCTCTTAACGTGTAACAGAGAATTCTTGATTAATGATGAATAATTTTAGGTGTTTTTAACCTCAATTGTAGGAAAAAATTGAGGTAAACCTGATCAAGATCTCATAGTTCCATCGTCCCGGGTATACTGTAGGTTTCAGTCTACCAACACTAAATATCATTAATCGTAATGTCTAAGGAATCTGATTAGCAGCCATGGGTTGTCTCCTCTCACAAATCTCGAGTACACTGAAATGGTTAAAGTTAGGTTTTAATAATAATCTTTTTTATCGTGGTTTGGGATGCATATATATTAAAATACCCAATAATTGATTTAGTTTGGGATTTATAACTTCGTTTAGAAGTAATCCATTTTATTGAATTGGTCCGGGGATTACAACTTCTGTTGGAAGTAGCCCGATCGTTGTAGAAGCGGATCTTATGAATTTCATTGAAAGTAGCTCGTAGGTTTGGTTAAAAGTTCCTCATTTTTTGTTGCAGGTCTTACAACTCCCCTTGGAAGATGCCTGACTATTTTGATAGGTCTTATCGCTTTTGAATTTAGAACTAGCCTAATGGTGAGTCTTACAACCTATCCCTATAGACTAAGTTACCTGTAGGTTTTATTTGGATAGATCTTAGGACTTCCCTTAGATGTTTCCTGGATGTTTGGGTTTTAGGATAGTTGTATTTCATTTAGAGGTTTCACTAATGTATGAGTCTTATTGCTTCTCTTAGAAGTAGCTCATATATTTGGGAGGTACTGCTTTTATTGAAAGTAGCCTGATTAAGTTGATTAAAAGCAGTTCTTACTGCTTCCCTTGAAAGTAGCTCATATGTTTATTTGGACAAGTCTTAAGACTTCCCTTTGAAATTGTCTATTGATGGGTCTTACAACCTAGCTCTATAGCAAGGGTGCCTGTAAAATTATAAGACTTACTGCTTTCCTTTGGAAGTAGTATGTTTGTTAAGTTTATAGTAAATTAGATAGCAGTTACTTTAGTTCAGTTCTTTACTGTCTTCCACTAGTTTTTTCTTTTAGTGCTCACTTTTTTTTCAATACATGCTTTTCTTTCAGTACCTGTTTTCTTTTAGTACTGTAGTTTAACTAAGCACTTATTATTTTATTGTTTTAGCAATTTAGCTCCAGTACTTTGCCTTTTCTTTCAGCAGTTTAGTTTTAGTAATTTGCTTCTTTCTTTAATACTACAGTTTTGTTGACAGTACTAATCTCTGCCTGTTTGTTCATTTGCAGGAGTTCGTGTTGCTTTTGAGCTTGCCCATGAGCATTGGAGAGCTTGCATATGTATTAGGTTTTGGAGTTCTTGGAGAGTTTTTTTTTTCGTTTGAGAGCTGTTTTGCTTGAGAATTTTGTTTGATGTTTTATTTTTAGAATTTCAGGTGTTTTAGTTGTTGTGTGTTGTATTATGGTTGATTAGTATGAACATTGCTAATTATGCATTTTATTTTATTGAAAGATTTTAAATTGATTAATTAATTTTAATTAATTAAAAAGGTTAAATTTATGAATTATTAAATTAGATTTTTAAAATTAAATTTTATTTTTTAATGACTTTTGAACTTTTTAAATTGATTGATTAAGAGTATAGTATATTATTAAATTGCTCAATTGATTAAATTTCAAATGTATTTAAAGTTTGAGTAATTAATTAAATAGTTAGGTTTAAATTTATTTGAAATTGAATGATTAATTGTTTAATTAATTTTAATTTACTCAATTAATTAAATTGAATTCATTTTTTAAAGTTTAATTAATTTGAATTAATTAAATAATTATATATATTTTTTAATTTATCTTTGATACAATTAACTGATTTAATAATTAGATTTAATCATTTATTTTTAAAAAAAAATTAGTTAATTAATTTTAAATTTGTTCATTACATTTTAAATTTAATTAATTACAAGTTAGTTAATTTTATTATTTTAATTACAATTATGAAAAATTAAATTAAATAATTATTTTAATTATAAAATTATAACATTACTCTCCAATGACTCCAACAATAATTCGTTAGCTTCCCAGGGTGATTTCGGTAGCCTCCCGACATCCCTTCCCTGCGATGGGAGGTCGGGACGGTACTTGCCATGGTTTACACCTGCCCGGATCAAAGATACTACGGCACAGGGTCTTCAAATTTAAAAACATCATCCCGAATCAAAAATCGATGGCGTAGGGTTTTCGGATTTAAAATTCGTTCCACCTAGATTAAAGATCAATGGATAGGTGATGGGGACATCAGATCATCATGGAAAGTTTACTAGCGACGTGGCCGCCGATCTACGGCCACGATCGAGTCTTTATATTTTTGAGTCGATGTATTTTATTTTCATGCATTTTATTATTTGCTTAT
This sequence comes from Dendrobium nobile, assembly GCA_022539455.1. Taxonomy (NCBI): domain Eukaryota; kingdom Viridiplantae; phylum Streptophyta; class Magnoliopsida; order Asparagales; family Orchidaceae; genus Dendrobium; species Dendrobium nobile. The sequence goes on from CM039735.1 coordinate 9,882,909, forward strand.
GAGTGTTTTATTAGTTCCCGTTTTACCCCTTTTATGGGAGTTGTCATGTGTAAGCCTAAGGGCATTTGTGTCATTTTATTTGGAGTCTTTTGTACGAGGCTATTTAAAGCCCCCTTTATATTATTTTGAGGTTAATGAATGATTATTGAGATTTCTTCCTGCACTTGTGTTTTGAGAGCCTTTGAGAGTTCTTGGAGAGCTTTGGAGAGATCCCTTGGAGAGGGAGATTGACGTATCACCCACCAACCTTAGAGACGGCCGGGTTCGTGGTTGTATCTTCTTTACCTTATCATCTTCTCGTCGTCGAGCTTCCAAAGCCCCCCCACCCATCCTCTTTCCTGTCACGATCAAAGCCCCTCATCCGATCCCTCGTCTACTTCCGAACACCCCACGGCCAAGCATCCCCAATCCCCATTGCCGCCGGCCAAGGCCATGACCGCCGGCCATTAATCCCCCTCGTCTCCTTGCAAATTCGGGTTGCCTAATTTAGAGGCTGATTTAAAATTCGAATTCAAATAATTTGAGTTTTGAAATCTTTCCTAAATTAGTTAATCTATTTTTGGAAAGTTTCTAAATTGATACTATTTTGAATTCAAATTTAAATAGAGTCAATTAAATACTTTCCTAAGTTCCAATCTATTTTAGGAAAGCTTGTACACATGGCAACAAACCTCAATCTCCCATGATACTGCTGCCGGCTCCTCTCCAATAACCCATAAATTTTCAATTTATTATTTCCTAAATCCTAAGCCCATCAACTTGGAAACAATTTCAAATCCTATAACTCCCATCTGGACCGAATTTCCCTTCATACCTGAGCTCTAATTTATTTCCTAAAAATAGAGATGAGCTTTAAGGAAATAACAACCCATCCCTCTCAATCCGTGAACTCCCTCTCCTTGCACCGTCCAGCCACTTTCCTATTTGCTCTTGATGAGTTTTAATACAGAATCTGTGAATGAAAACTATTATCAGATTTCTATTCCCAACTAAGGCGAGACTCCTGAATTTTCTTTTCATCCCAGCCCACTAAAGTCTGAGAATTTCTCTCAGGTTTTGGTGGAAATCTGAGATTGTTTTCAGATTTTAAGAGAAGAGGGTTGGAGCTTGCATCTTCTCTCCTATCAAGAGAAACTTCTTTCTCTTTGTGACTATTCAAGAGACGCATCTTATTTGCATCAAAGGAAGCCATGGACGAAGACGTTGAAGGCATCAAGTGACGGATCTCCACGTCTCATTGAGCAAAGGTCTTTCTCTTCTCCATTTGTATTCAATTTCTTCTAACTCTAAATTCTCAATTGGTTGATTGTAATCACGAAAGCTCCTTCAAATTGCTCTTACCAAGCTTAGTCATTTGTAGGAATTGAGCGTACTTTCTATGCATCCTAACTCTCATTGTTAGATTAGGGATTACATTGAATACTACTATTTTGCATTGTTTTACTTGTCTTACTTATCTTGAGAATTCCAAAACTTTGAGCATGCGATTTAGCCTACGCAATTGATCCATTCATTTGTTTTAATCGTCGATTAAAAAAAAATTTGCTCATAATTTCGTTCCGAAATTGTTCCATTCTAATAGTTGTGCAATGCCCACATGAAACCATGAGCATGTCATCTAATTAGTCCTGCATCATCTGGTATCAGAGCATGATTTGCTCTAGTTTTGCATGCTAGACATCATCCTAGGAGTTGTTTTAACTAGTTCTATACGTTGTTGCATGCATGTTATCATTTAACTTAGTTTAATTACATTTTATGCTTGCTGTCCACTGTTTTCCTGCACGCATTTAGAGGTTGTTAAGCTCGTTTATCATTTGTTCAATTGCTGTCCTTAACCTAACCACTTCACTAGTTGTCTAGGTTGCTTAGGCCATCTTGGTAGTTTGCTGTCCTTGAGTTTCTAGCACCATTTAGAGTCCCCTTGGAGTGTTTTTCCCAGCTGTAGATTGCTGTCCACTTCATAGAAAACTTTCCCAGTACCCCATTGTGTCTAGGAATGGACCCGGAACAACTAGGAAGGACTTTAGACTTGTTGGTAGGCCAAATGAACACTATTAGCCAGCAACTCAAGGAAAATTAGTCGGATCTAGCTGAGCTTCGTAGGAACACCACTGAGAGATTCGATACACTTGAGCGAGCTAGAGACCACCCCACTCCTTACACCCCATCTAGACCCACGTCTATGTATGGGGATGAAACCTACCCGGATGAGAGGCCACATCAGGCTAATCATCGAGCTCACTATCATGGACATGATCCACGTCATGATCCTGATTTGGATGACAGGCATCACCGTGCCAATCATCGTGCTACCTACCACGGCCATGATCCCGATGCACCACTTATGAAAAACATTAAGGTTGATGCTCCTACCTTCGATGGCACACTCGATCCTCAGCTCTTCCTGGACTGGATCAAAGGTATGGATAGTTTCTTTAAGTGGTATGATATTTCTGAGGCCAGGAAGGTTAGTTTTGCTGCCATGAAGCTTACGGGTAGGGCGAGTCAGTTTTGGGCGAACTTAGAGAGTCTAAGGGAGGATAGGAATGAGTACCCTATTGTAGACTGGTTGTCCATGAAGCGGGAACTCAAACAGAAGTACTTGCCTTCGTCGTACTTCCCCCGCCTATTAGACAGGTGGAATAGGTTGACCCAAGGCAACAAACCAGTGAAGGAGTACATCGCCTCGTTTGATGACTTTTTGATTAGATGCAAAGGGTAGACCTCTACCACCCCCGCGCAAATCTTATCTATGTTTCGAACCGGGTTGCGTGAGGATCTACGCAATGAGTTATTTGCCCGGAACGTCACTACACTGGAAAATGCCTACAACTTAGTGCTTGATCTGGAGGAGTCCCATTCTCTGCACCCGAGTCGTACCCATGATTCTAGACCCTCGTATAGATCAGCCGGTAGTTCCACCCAGCACCCTCCTGTTTCACGACCTACTCCGGGGAGCACGATCCGACCACCCACGGTTCCACCTGCACCTAGATCTGATTTTAAAAGTAAACCTCCCACCCCGGATGCCCCTCGGTCCAGTCCCGGGACCAAGTGCTTTCGATGTCAGGGGTATGGGCATATCGCTTCTCAGTGCTCCAGTCCTTACAAGGTTTCGATCGTTGAGGAAGTAACTGAGGACGATCTCGAGCCCGAGGTTGATCAGATCCACCAAGTTGAGGAAGAAGGCGAATACTTCGAGGAGGACGACAACACTATGGTCCTCAATTGCTTTCAAAAGTTGGATACCCCTCCCATCTGCGTGGTGAGATGTGCACTATCACACCCGACACCCACTGATGACTGGCGTAGGACCACGATTTTCCATACCTACACCAAAATCAAAGAAAAGAACTGCAAAGTCATAGTGGATAGTGGTAGTTGCATTAATGTTGTTTCCTCCAGCATGATATCCCAGTTAGGTCTGTCTGGCGTTCCTCACCCCAACCCGTATAAGGTATCGTGGGTCAACTCCAATGCCTTGGAGGTGAAGGAACGAAGCCACGTGCCCATCTCCTTTGCCACTTAAGGAGAATGTCTGATGTGATGTGTTGGTTATGAATGTTGGACAAATTTGGCTAGGTCGCCCCTGGATTTACGATAACGATGTCCACATTTATGGGCGTTCAAACACCTGCGTGTTTGAACATGCTGGCAAGAAGATTAAGCTTTTGCCATCACAGCCCCGGGTTACGGATGCCACAAAATCCAACCCAACCAAATCTAAAAGGGGCATGAACCTTGTCACCGCCAAGGTTCTAATTACTGAGATTGCCCAAGGCGCCCCTCTGTTTGCCTTAGTCGGCCGTGAGATTTCCACTGAATCTGACGAGCCCATTCCTGAGGAGGTACAGCCCATTTTAGGACAGTATGCTGATGTCTTTCCCGATGATCTTCCAGATTAGTTACCACCACTTAGAGACATTCAGCATGCTATAGACTTCGTCCCTGGAGCCTCCCTTCCAAACCTGCCACACTATCGCATGAACCCCACGGAGCATGCTGAGCTTAAAAAGCAGGTTGACGAGTTACTGCAGCGAGGTTTCATTAAGGAGAGTCTTAGTCCCTGTGCGGTGCCGGCCCTTCTCACACCGAAGAAGGACGGAACGTGGAGAATGTGTGTTGATAGTCGTGCTATTAACAAGATCACCGTTAAGTATCGATTCCCTATACTGAGGCTCGATGACCTGCTCGATATGATGACGGGTACCACATTATTCTCCAAAATTGATCTTAAAAGTGGGTACCACCAGATCCGGATCCGACCCGGTGATGAGTGGAAAACTGCCTTCAAGACCAAGGATGGTCTTTATGAATGGTTAGTCATGCCATTTGGGCTCAGTAATGCCCCTGCGAATCATGACTCAAGTGCTGCGTCCGTTTATGGGAAAGTTTGTCGTCGTCTACTTTGACGACATTCTTATTTACAGTCATTCCATTAGTCAGCACTTGGACCACTTGAGGCAAGTTTGTGAGGTCTTAAGGAAGGAGCAATTATATGCCAATCCTAAGAAATGCACCTTCCTAGTAGATCGCGTCATTTTCCTGGGCTTCATCGTTTCAGCCCAAGGGGTTTCCGCAGACCCCGAGAAGGTGAGGGCCATTGTAGAGTGGCCTATCCCTCAGACTATCCGGGAGGTCTGCAGCTTCCACGGATTAGCCACCTTCTATAGGAGATTCATACGAAATTTCAGTACTATCGTATCTCCTATCACTAATTGCCTGAAGAAGGGTGATTTCCACTGGACCCCGGCTGCCACTAGAGCTTTTGATGAGATTAAGCAGAAAATGGTGGAGGCCCCAGTGATGCGACTTCCTGATTTCTCCAAAGTCTTCGAAATAACTTGCGATGCTTCGGGGGTCGGAATTGGAGGAGTCCTCTCCCAGGAAGGTCATCCTGTAGCTTACTTCAGTGAGAAATTGAATGATATTCGGCAGCGTTATTCCACTTATGACAAAGAGTTCTACGCCGTGATCCAATCACTTCGTTATTGGCGACATTACTTGCTCCTGCAAGAATTCGTCATTTTCTCGGATCACGAAGCTCTGCGTTATATCAACTCCCAAAAGAAACTGAATGCACGCCACGATCGATGGGTTAAGTTCCTTCAGGAGTACACATACACCCTTAGACATAAGGTGGCGGGAGTTGAAAACAAAGCTGCCGATGTTCTCAGTCGTCGTATGATGACCACCACTGATATGAGAGCAGAAGTTGTGGGATTTGACCAAATAAAGAGGGATTATTTGGAATGCCCCGACTTCAAGGAGACCTACACTCTCTTGTCCACTGGCAGCACGCGCCTAGTGGACGATTTTCTATTGGAGGATGGTTATCTCTTCAAAGCCCAGAGGCTTTGTATCCCGAACACCTCCCTTAGGGAATTTTTGGTCTGGGAACTCCACGCCGGAGGCCTCGCTGGGCACTTCGGGCGGGACAAAACTATTGAAGCTGTGGAGTACCGCTTCTTTTGGCCCAGCCTTAAGAGAGATGTTGGTCAGCTGGTCAGTCGGTGTCACACCTGCCAACTGGCCAAGCAACGTAAGCAGAACACTGGTCTTTACACTCCTTTACCTGTCCCCAGTTGTCCTTGGCAGGATGTTAGTATGGATTTTATCTTAGGCCTGCCCAAGACACTCCGTAGGCATGATGCTATTTGTGTGGTAGTTGACCGGTTTTCCAAAATGGCACACTTCATTCCATGTTCTAAAACATCTGACGCCTCTCACATTGCGAAGTTATACTTCAATGAGGTCGTCCGTTTACATGGTTTACCCAAAACCATTGTTTCGGATAGAGATGTGAAGTTCACTAGCTATTTTTGGAAAATCCTGTGGATGAAAATGGGCACCAAACTTCACTTTTCCACTGCCTTTCATCCACAGACAGATGGTCAGACCGAGGTAGTCAATAGGAGTCTGGGTAATTTATTGCGGTCCTTGGTTGGTGAGCACATTAGAGTCTGGGATTCCATTCTTCCTACTGCTGAGTTTGCTTATAATAATTCAATTAACCGAACCACGGGTCGAAATCCTTCTGAAATTGTATACGGGTTCAAACCTAGACAGCCGTTAGATCTGATACCCATGAGCTCTAGGTATAGGATTTCTGAGTCTGCATCAGCATTTGCATCTCATTTGCATGAACTTCATAAAGACATTGCACAACAAATTGAAAAGAATAATCAGGAATATAAATTACATGCAGATTTAAAACGGCGATTTAAAACTTTTGAGGTTGGTGATTTTGTTATGGTGCGGATTCGTCCGGAACGGTTCCCTCCAGGAACAGTTAAGAAATTGCATGCAAAGAGTGCTGGGCCTTTCAAGATTCTTAAGAAAATTAATGACAATGCTTATATAGTGGATCTGCCTGCAGATTTCAATATAAATCCCTCTTTTAACATAGAAGACTTAGTGGCATATGAAGGTCCTGATTTTAACCCACAAAATCCACTATCAAAACAGCCTTGTGTGAACCCACCCTGTGAGATCCCAAACCTACCTCCACTACCAAATATTCCCAAATTTTTTATAGCAGAGCAAGTGGAGGCAGTCTTAAGTGATGAGATCATATCCACAAGAGAAGGAGGACGAAGAAGATTTTTGATCAGGTGGAAAGGAAAGCCCGAGTTAGAGGATACGTGGCTAGATCGTGAGGAGCTGCAGCAGATTGACCCAGATGCACTTGAGATCTACGAGAGCGCCAGAGATACTTACTCGACGGAGTCGAGTTTTCTCCCACCCCGGGAGAATAATGGGGACATCAGATCATTATGGAAAGTTTACCAGCGACGTGGCCGCCGATCTACGGCCACGATCGAGTCTTTATATTTTTGAGTCGATGTATTTTATTTTCATGCATTTTATTATTTGTTTATGAGTGTTTTATTAGCTCCCGTTGTACCCCTTTTATGGGAGTTGTCATGTGTAAGCCTAAGGGCATTTGTGTTATTTTATTTGGAGTCTTTTGTATGAGGCTATTTAAAGCCCTCTTTGTATTATTTTGAGGTTAATGAATGATTATTGAGATTTCTTCCTGCACTTGTGTTTTGAGAGCCTTTGAGAGTTCTTGGAGAGCTTTGGAGAGATCCCTTAGAGAGGGAGATTGACGTATCACCCACCAACCTTGGAGACGGCCGGGTTCGTGGTTGTATCTTCTTTACCTTATCATCTTCTCGTTGTCGAGCTTCCAAAGCCCCCCCACCCATCCTCTTTCCTGTCACGGTCAAAGCCCCTCATCCGATCCCTCATCTACTTCCCAACACCCCACGGCCAAGCATCCCCAATCCCCATTGCCGCCGGCCAAGGCCATGACTGCCGGCCATTAATCCCCCTAGTCTCCTTGCAAATTCGGGTTGCCTAATTTAGAGGCTGATTTAAAATTCGAATTCAAATAATTTGAGTTTTGAAATCTTTCGTAAATTAGTTAATCTATTTTTGGAAAGTTTCTAAATTGATACTATTTTGAATTCAAATTTAAATAGAGTCAATTAAATACTTTCCTAAGTTCCAATCTATTTTGAGAAAGCTTGTACACATGGCAACAAACCTCAATCTCCCATGATACTGTTGCCGGCTCCTCTCCAATAACCCATATATTTTCAATTTATTATTTCCTAAATCCTAAGCCCATCAACTTGAAAAAAATTTCAAATCCTATAACTCCCATCTGGACCGAATTTTCCTTCAAACCTGAGCTCTAATTTATTTCCTAAAAATAGAGATGAGCTTTAAGGAAATAACAACCCATCCCTCTCAATCCATGAACTCCCTCTCCTTGCACCGTCCAGCCACTTTCCTATTTACTCTTGATGAGTTTTAATACAGAATCTGTGAATGAAAACTATTATCAGATTTCTATTCCCAACTAAGGCGAGACTCCTGAATTTTCTTTTCATCCCAGCCCACTAAAGTCTGAGAATTTCTCTCAGGTTTTGGTGGAAATCTGAGATTGTTTTCAGATTTTAAGAGAAGAGGGTTGGAGCTTGCATCTTCTCTCCTATCAAGAGAAACTTCTTTCTCTTTGTGACTATTCAAGAGACGCATCTTATTTGCATCAAAGGAAGTCATGGACGAAGACGTTGAAGGCATCAAGTGACGGATCTCCACGTCTCATTGAGCAAAGGTCTTTCTCTTCTCCATTTGTATTCAATTTCTTCTAACTCTAAATTCTCAATTGGTTGATTGTAATCACGAAAGCTCCTTCAAATTGCTCTTGCCAAGCTTAGTCATTTGTAGGAATTGAGCGTACTTTCTATGCATCCTAACTCTCATTGTTAGATTTGGGATTACATTGAATACTACTATTTTGCATTGTTTTACTTGTCTTACTTATCTTGAGAATTTCAAAACTTTGAGCATGCGATTTAGCCTACGCAATTGATCCATTCATTTGTTTTAATCGTCGATTAAAAAAAAATTTGCTCATAATTTTGTTCTGAAATTGTTCCATTCTAATAGTTGTGCAATGCCCACATGAAACCATGAGCATGTCATCTAATTAGTCCTGCATCAATAGGTCTTCAAATCGGCAAATACATGTTGCCCTTTCAATTTCATAATTTACCTTTTAATTAAAATTCATTATAAAGATATCCAAACAATTCAATAGGAGGCGGAACAACACTGCTAATAAGCAAGGCTATGATCAGTTGAAAGCGCATGAATAAAAAAAAATTTCGTGAGTGAATGCAAATTGGAGATGGAGAGGGTCACGCACAGGCTAGGGTGTCGGACGAACAGAGTAAGTAGAAGGGTTGATCTCGTGAGACGTGATTCCGCGTACTGCTCATGCGTGAGGTCAAAGATACACAGACGGGAGTTTGGTTTATCATGAGTTTGGCTGCTAGGCGAGTTACCGAAGACAAAGCCGAAGACACGGAGGCAGGCTAGCGTTCATGTGGCTAGTGCAGGACGCAGGAATTCGGTCGTGCGGAGGCGATGGAAGACGAAGCAGATGTTCGCGTGTGAAGTCGCACGTAAGGGAGGCTTCTGTTCATGTGGATAGTGTTGAACAGGAGGTAGATGGAATTGGAGTTGGACGGAGGTCTATAGTGCGAACGGCTAGGGAGTCGGGTTATGCACGATTGTGCGTGCGGTGTAGGTCGGACGGAGATAGGGAGTTCGATTTCTTGAACAACCTGAAGGCAAGGTAATGAGGACATCTTCAGCATTATCGACATGTGTACCATCAGGAGATCTCCGACGGCCACGATCATGAGTTTTTTTTTTTAGTCATTTTATGTAGTAGTTTATTTTATTTTCAATTTTTTCTGCTTTTGCCCTTATGGGTATTTGGTCGCTATTGTAGCCCAAGGGACATTTTAGTCTTTTGTTTTCTTTGTCATTTGGAGGCCTATATATAGCCCTTTTCTTATGTAATAGTTAGTTTTGATGAATGAAAATTTTAGAGTTCATGTTCTCTTTGTGAGTGCAACCCTCCACGATCTCTTAGTGAGTTCGTAGGAGAAGCTAGATCTCTTTGTGAGTTCTAGGTTTTCTTATCCTTATTTTTTTTCTTCTTTTGTTTATCTTGATCAAGTCATCGTTGCGTGGATTTGGATTGAAGCTATTCGTGAGAAATTGAATTTTCACTCGTCGAATCCCTAGATATTTTCCCTCTCTTCCGTCCCCTTGCATTTGCCGCCGCCTAGCCTTGAGCTGCTCAAGCCACCGGCCAACTTAGCTGCCTCGTCCCAACGGCTAGCCCACTCTCCAGGCTTTTGGCTGCCGGCCCAGGGTCCTCCCGTGCAGCCACCCCTCCCTCCCCCTCCACCGCTCCCCAAGTCCACAGCAGGCAGCCCAAACCGTGAGCCCAGCCCACTGAATTTCCCTGCAACTCCAATCCGCCGGCCAGCAGCCACCGGCCAGCCCCAGCCCGCCGGTCCCCTCCCACCTTGCCGCCGCCTCCTCCCCCTCCTCATTCGAATTTCAAATTTGAAATTTGAGAGCTTCATTAGCCATTAAGAGTTTCCTAAATTGCATCCTTAATCCATCCAATCAAATTAAATTGGAATTGAATTTCGAATTTGAAATTCAAATTCAATCCAATTGATTGTTTAATTTAGAAACCTTCCTTCTCTATCAAAACTGAAATTTTAGTTTCAGATTTTATAAAATTCTGATATTAGACTTGTGGTCCCCACTTATTTAAAACCCCACCTCCCTCTTCTCTCTCTCTTTGGCCGGCCCCCTCTTTGGACTCCTCTCTCTCTCCTAATCATCTAATAACTCCACAAATTCAGCCCCAAATCTTCTCCCCATTGTCGCCCCTCTCTCCCTCCTTGGATTAGTTTGAAATTCAAATTAAATCCCTCTCCTAAACCACTAAAACCTGAATTTTGTTTCAGATTTCCTGCATTTGCCTCTTAACCCCACCCTAGCCGACTCCCCCCCCCCCCCCCCCCCCCTCTTCTCCTCTTTTGCCTCAACAAGTGGTCGGCTCAAGGGGTCAAGAAGAGAGTCCTCCACATCCATGGACGGCCGATCCAGACATCGACCACGGCTTCGTCTTTGATGATCATGGAAGAATGGATAAGACGTTGGATGCTCACTAGTCATCCCATGGACTACCCGCCACTGGCTACCACTCCAACAGACTACATTTTGTGCGCCATTTGTCTCCTAGTGGCATCGCTCGATTGCTCTCAATCTTCCTCAATTAAAAGTGTCACTAACAAGAGAGTGAGTGACATTAATTGTAGTCTAGGCCTCTTAGCCTTTTGTCTACACTTGTTGTCCACTTAATTCCTGCACCATTTAGTAACCATTTGGGCTAGATTTATGACTTTTTCACTTGTTGTCCACACTCTACAGTCCACCCAAATAGCTTAGGTGACTCAGTCCTCCACATTAGCTTGCTGCCTTCTTGTTTCCCACACCCTTTGGAGCCTTTAGGAGTGTTGTTTTAGAAGTGTTTAGGTGCTGTCCACATCCTAAAATCCTTCATAAACACTTAGATAACTTTATGCCTTGTTTTAGTTTGCTGTCCACATCTAGTGATATGCTAATTTCTTAGGCGTTTGGGTGTTGTCCTCAACCTAACAACCTCCTAAGTGCCTAGGCTTCTTAACCCATTAGCTTAGTGTGCTGCCCAAACTATCTTCGCACCCTTTAGTGAGTTTAAGTGAGCCTACTTGTTGTCTCAATGACGTCCCTTACACCCAATAATCTTTGAGTGTCGCTTGACGCTTCCCAATGGACCCGATAAGACTCCAAAAGAGTTTAGATGACATCGTTAACCTAGTGGGCAATATGACTAGAATTATGACGAAGAAACTCGTTGACTATCCCCACTCTAACTACATGCCCCACTCAGCTTATCACCCGAGACCTAAGCCTAGGCCTCCTCAACCTCACTTAGAATCACTATATCGTCTGCCTACCTTTGATGGTTCTTTGGATGCTTTACTTTAGGGAATGGGTTAGGCAATTAGAGGACTATTTTGAATCGCATGAAATCCCTAATTCTCGCCAGTTTAGCATTGTTAGGTCACACCTGAGCGGTAATGCTCTCCAATTTTGGATGAGGTTGGAAGATCATAAAAAGTCTCGTGACGAATACCCTACCTCCGATTGGAAAAACATGAGACGAGAACTTGGATTAAAATACATTTCCCCTACTTGTGGTCACCCATCCTTTAGTAACATCTGGGTTGCTGCCCCACCCTGTAGGTCCTCGCCAAAACTTAAAGGCCAACCCTCTATTGGGTCTTCTGATAGATCAATCTCTTATGGTTCCCCACTTGGACCTACTTCTAGCCATCCCAGTCAACCTTTAGCGTCCTCAGCCCTTGACCCTGTAAGTATGATTATAATAAAGGAAGACATTAAGAAGAAGAGGTTCCCTGAACTTGAAACTGAGTGCATCCATTTTGTGGATGCTAGTGATATCACTAATGACGAAGAATTCTTTGAGGATGAAACAGAAGTGATTGAATCAGATTCCCAGAATGACTTAAACCCTGAGCTAGGAAAGTTAGAACCTTTGAACATCGACACCTTAACCCACCCCTATCCTAGTCTCCCCGATGATAAATCTTTGGACAAAGTATGCCTGGGCGATAGGAATATGATCTTGAAAGAAGCCAATCTGGCCTTGAACACATTGAATATAAGTTTGGAAGATCCTGATTTAGTCGTATTACCTACTGAGTTGACTTTGGAGAATCTTGATGGTAATAGTCTCGAGTCGGAAGTGGTTCAACGACGCTTACTACCTGATTTAATTCCCGATTTAATTGACCCTAAACCCATTTATCCTGATTATATTGAGCATAGTACTATGTGTTCGGAAGATACTGATTTGGGTCTGAAAGTTTTTGAGCCAAATTTGAGTAATGAATCTCCTTTGATTTTATTGGAGTCTAGTTTAAGAGTGACTCATCTAGAGTTACATTTTAACAAGTGTGTCTTTCTTGATTGGACTTATCTCTCCATTCCTCGTACCGACAACAACGTTAGAGAGAGTCTTAGCCCATGCTTTAATATCACCACTCTAACTGTCGTGCCCACTTCTGATAGGAATACCTTACCCCATTTCTTGAGTTTCATACCTGCTGGTGACTCTTTAGACCTTCCCCTTAGGGTAATGAGTCAGGACCCATCTTCTTATCATATCCATGACTCATACAATATGTCCCCTTTAGTCTTGTCCTCCCCTATTAAGGACCCCCCCCCCCCCCCCCCCCTCTCCTAGTTGGATGAATTTGATAGATTACACTGCTACCCCTAGGAGACTAACCTCGACCCTAGTTGAAACTTTATATGGAAGTGCCTTAATAGCTAAGGATGTTTTTATTGCTCCCCCTAAACCAATTCCCTTAAATTTGGAAACTTTAAGTCCCTAATTTTATGTTTAACCCATCGCTATGCTTATCTATGCGTGCTTGCGAGTCTGTGTGTTTGCATGTTCGTTTCCTGTCAAGTTTGTCTCTGTTTTAACTTATGTGTGAGCTCACGATTCTTGTCTTGTCATTCATCATACACTCCAAGTCTCTTGCATCCACTTTGGCATCTCATCTTCAAGAACTGCATAAGGATATTAATAAAAAGAATAACCAAAGCAATGCCAGTTATAAACTTACTGCCGATCTCAAGAGACCGTTCAAATAATTTGATATTAGAGATTTTGTATTGGTTCGGATTCGTCCGGAGCGGTTCCCACAAGGGACCGTTATAAAGTTATATGCTAGAAGCATTGGACCGTTCAAATAACAGCAAAATAAATAAATAATAATGCTTATGTGGCAGACCTTTCTGAAGGTTTTAACATTAATCCTATGTTAACATCGAAGATCTTGTAACCTTCGAAGGTCTAGAGTGTAACCCTCCTATTCCACGAAAAATATGAGCCTTGTGTGAACCCACCTGGTGAGATCCCCAGCCTAGCTCCACCCCCAAATTTGCCTATTTTACCCAATACAGAGAAGATTGAGACAATACTTAGTGATGAACTCAAATTTCCACAAGAGATGATGGTCAACAAAGGTAACTAGTTCAGTGAGCAGGGAAACCGGGAACGAAGAACACATGGGTTGATCGTGACGAGCTGCAGCGAGTGGACCCCGACTTACTAGAGTGGTACGAGAGCTCTATAGATGCTTACTCGACGGGGTCGGGTTTTCTCCCACCTGGGGAGAATGATGAGGACATCGTCAACATTTTCGACACGTGTACCATCAGGAGACGCTGGAGATCGACGGCCACGATCATGAGTTTTATTTTGAGTCATTTTATGTAGTAGTTTATTTTATTTTCAGTTTTTTCTGCTTTTGCCCTTATGGGTATTTGGTAGCTATTGTAGCCCAAGGGGCATTTTAGTCTTTTGTTTTCTTTGTCATTTGGAGGCCTATATATGGCCCTTTTCTTATGTGATAGTTAGTTTTGATGAATGAAAATTTTAGAGTTCATGTTCTCTTTGTGAGTGCAAACCTCCACGATCTCTTAGTGAGTTCGTAGGAGAAGCTAGATCTCTTTGTGAGTTCTAGGTTTTCTTATTCATCTTTTTTTTTTCTTTTGTTTATCTTGATCAAGTCATCGTTGCGTGGATTTGGATTGAAGCTATTCGTGGGAAATTGAATTTTCACTCGTCAAATCCCTAGATATTTTCCCTCTCTTCCGTCCCCTTGCATTTGTCGCTGCCTAGCCTTGAGCTGCTCAAGCCGCCGACCACCTTAGTTGCCTCCTCCCACCGGCCAGCCCACTCTCTAGGCTTTTGGCCGCCGGCCCAGGGTCCTCCCGTGCAGCCACCCCTCCCTCCCCCTCCACCGCTCCCCAAGTCCACAGCAGGCAGCCCAAACCGTGAGCCCAGCCCACTGAATTTCCCTGTAGCTCCCATCCGCCGGCCAGCAGCCACCGGCCAGCCCCAGCCCGCCGGTCCCCTCCCACCTTGCCGCCGCCTCCTTCTCCCCCTCCTCATTCGAATTTCAAATTTGAAATTTGAGAGCTTCATTAGCCATTAAGAGTTTCCTAAATTGCCTCCTTAATTCATGCAATCAAATTAAATTGGAATTGAATTTCGAATTTGAAATTCAAATTCAATCCAATTGATTGTTTAATTTAGAAACATTCCTTCTCTATTAAAACTGAAATTTTAGTTTCAGATTTTATAAAATTCTGAAATTAGACTTGTGGTCCCCACTTATTTAAAACCCCACCTCCCTCTTCTCTCTCTCTTTGGTCGGCCCCCTCATTGGGCTCCTCTCTCTTTCCTAATCACCTAATAACTCCACAAATTCAGCCCGAAATCTTCTCCCCATTGTCGCCCCTCTCTCCCTCCTTGGATTAATTTGAAATTCAAATTAAATCCCTCTCCTAAACCACTAAAATCTGAATTTTGTTTCAGATTTCCTGCATTTGCCTCTTAACCCCACCCTAGCCGACTCCCCCCCCCCCCCCTCTTCTCCTGTTTTGCCTCAACAAGTGGTCAGCTCAAGGGGTCAAGAAGAGAGTCCTCCACATCCATGGACGGCCGATCCCGACATCGACCACGGCTTCATCTTTGATGATCAAGGAAGAACGGATAAGACGTTGGATGCTCACTAGTCATCCCATGGACTACCCGCCACCGGCTACCACTCCAACGGACTACACTTTGTGCGCCATTTGTCTCCTAGTGGCATCGCTTGGTTGCTCTCAATCTTCCTCCATTAAAAGTGCCACCAACAAGAGAGTGAGTGAGAAACCCAAGGTGAAAAGTTCTATTTGTTAATTGTGGATTATTATTTCTCCCCATAACATTACTCTCTAATTTTATGTTGTCGATTTGATATTGTCCAGTTAATCTAGTTGTAACCGCATGCCTTACTTAATTTCGACTTGATAATTCTGAAAACCTAACTTGAGTAAGCATTAATTCTATAACTAGCAAAGCTTTAACAATCTTATATTAAAATCCCCAAGCAGTTCATGTTTCCCCATGTTTGTATCACATCACAAGGAGAGCGGGATCAATTAGAGAATGCAATCGGGATGAAGCAATTGAAATCAGCATAAGTTTCTCTTATGTTCTTCATCTTTTTATTTATTGTGTTGTCGAGTGGATGTGTCGTTTGGTAAAGAGTAGCGACGACTGCATTTTTTTTCTCTTTTTTTATTTATTTATTCAGTCAACAGTAGGTCATCCTTGATTTATGATTTCTTTAAAACTGATGAATTCTTGATGTTTTTTGCGATTGGAATTGTAAGTGACTTAGTTCTCACAAAGGTTGATGGAATAGTCAAAGAAAACCAGGATATCTCAATGACCTTCCTTGAAGGTGTAAGAGGCCTGATTGTTGCTGAATCCTTGATTTTTTACAAATCTGTAAATAAGGAAACAAATAATAAATTAGTAAATAAGACAACAAACTTAATGAATCCTTGATTTTGACAAATCTGTAAATAAGGAAATAACTAACAAAATTCCTTAATTCAAATATTCTAAATCCTAACAAACTGGAAACCAAGTTCCTCCTTAAGAGGGATGACCAATCCCTCTCCCTGGCTTGGCTTCATTGGGCCAGTCCAATGGGCGGTACCGTGAGCTTTAATCCTCCACATTCAAAAAAGAAACCATGGCATAAAGTTATCAACCAATGAAGTTAAATTTTATTAGTAACTAAAAAGTAAAGATATATGATATACGTGTTGTTTGGTTGGCTAAAAAAAATGCAATGTACAAGGAATACAGTGCAAAAATAACACTTTGTAGTTGTTTGGATGAATATAAAGTAAATGCAGATAAATGTTTTTTTTTTTGTTTGATTTGAAGTAAATGAATATAGTGTAAATTCCCAAGATGGTGATGGCAGCCAATGACAGGTGGCGGCCTCCGGATGGCATTGGTGGTGGCCTTTGGCAGGTGGCGGCAGCCAACAGAGAGTGGTGATAGTGATGGCCAGCCGTAGGTTTATGTCGACAAAAATAAACTTAAATGGTTTACAATACATTTACTTTATTTTCCATTCTCTTTTCTTCCAACAAACAATTAATATTTTTAAAACCCTTATATTTAAAATACTGAACACCCGTTTAACTTCCAACCAAATAGCCCCATAGCAACAAGAAATAACTCATACCTCGGATACATAAAGCTAATCTGCTCACCACCGTGAAGATACTCCTCTAACATCTTCGGATGATACTCTAAAATCTGTTTGCTTTTAAAACTAATCATTGTACGTACAAAATTTATCAACCATAAATTGCATTTAAATCAAAGAAAATAAAAGGTTTATGTCGTACCTCTCGATAAATCAATTCTCTTACATCATCTTTATTCAGTTTCCTCCTTTCAAATTCAAACTCAAGCTTCGATATGGCCCGGGTTGAAGGTTCCTGATCTACATTGGCAAGACCTTGAAAATATGGATCAGCGAGTGCCTAGTAAAACAATGCAAGCTTAGAACCAGAGTGCAAGCAACCAGATGTACCTTTAGTGATTAACAGAATATAAAATTTCATACATCCTTCATATGCTAAATCATACCTCCTCAGCGGACGGCCTATCTTTTGGATCAAATGCAAGCAAGCGCTCTAATAATCGGACAGCAAAAGGATCTGCATTTGGGAACTTCTGGGAAAAAGGAACTGCCAATTTTTTCCGCATATTGTTAAGGTACCTTCTAGCTTTTTCATTTCGAATCTGCAGGTTTCATATTCATTGCACGATAGAAAGTGTCAGCAGCGTTCATTCCTAATTATAGAAACACACTATAAAATCATAGGTACAAAACATGCTGAGTGAATGAAAAGAACAATTAAATAGACTCAAACAGATTACCACTCATGTTCCAAACCGGCTAAACATCCATAGAATCTTCCAAAAAGTTTGCCAAAAAAACAGAATTTTCAAGTTTCAACATTTTATTACTAACATTCATATTTTTTTCATGAAAGACCCATCGCGAGATCCAGTTCAGCATAATAAAGGTTGAAGACTGAAGTTAAGCTCACAACTAATAGAAACAAAACTAGAAATCCATGAACTCCTAAATAATAGATGAGCCAGGGTGTTTTCTAGAAACAATGCAAAATGACCTAACTTAATTGTGGGCCTACCTAAATAGTTGCAATATGGATAGTAAGGATCGTGATGGCTACATGAATTTTCCCATTCTTCCAAAAGTTACGAGACAATCTCATAGAACCTATAGTAGGAACACTTCAATTTATAAATGGATTTAAGATATTCTAATACAACATTTTTTCAGTTAGGGTAAAATTTACAATAGAAGAAACAAAAGATGAATAAAAGGATAGAAGGTAAAATTAATACAGTAGCTTGAAATCCAATTGAAAAGTTGACTTGGAGAAACTTTTTGGAAGAATTTTTCATATCACACCATTGGATAGAAAGATCAAGTGATCATGGGTCCACAAATAAAGACAAATAACCAATCAAACATTGATCACGAACCTGACTGGCCCCACCTTACCCACATCGCTCATAACTCCCCAAACAGCATGCAAAACGGACGCTCCCTTTTGTTCTCACAAAAGGGTACGCAAAGCAACCGAACAAGGGATTCATTTGACTCTCTCATGCACGGAACCACTCCCGCTCGTTGTGGGCTCCGAAAATTCGGCCCCAACCTCCGCCCGTACATGACTGTGCTTTTTTTTCGGCGAGGGAGTTTTAACGGAATAGGTTCCGGAGTAAATTTTGGAAGGCATATGAGTTTGTATATAAGACACTACCTAGAGATTTCGCCCTCATTTTGCGAGGACTTTTTGATCTAAGTTCTGGTTTCCTATAGGCGCAAGCCCCTATAGTTAATTACCCCTCCCAATAATGAGAGAGAACTTTCGATTAATGCTAGTCGTCGATCAGATACGTAGAGATACATGTTATCTGGCATATAGTAGCAGCATAGGTTTGGATTTTGGGAATTTGAAGATTTTGGAGATTTGGAAAATTGATATTTAAAATAGAAATTTCACAATATAGCACTTAAAGCGGATGGTGGGGGAATGGACGATGGACCCGATCAAGATCCCTTGGTTCCGTCGTCCTGGGTCATCGTGGTCCCTGATCTACTTAGTCAGAGCAGGTAGTCGACCCAACCTGACAGAAGGATCCTTGTCAGCAGCCATGGGTTGCTTCGTCCAAGGGTACCTTGTAAACCTGGGGTGAATGTTTGTCTAAGGGGACAAATTTGAATCCACCTTAGCTAACAGAGGGCTTTGTGCCCTATAGATAATACCCTATTGATTCATATCTCAAAGATTTGATGCCAATAAGGAGCGTATTGGCTCTGGCCATAACTGGTATTTCGTGGTGTCATTTGGTGACAAAACCACTCGGTTCAAAGGGCCCCGGGTCATAACCGTTTATCCTGCGGTGCCATTTGGTGGCAAACCGTGAGTTAGAGGACACATACCACGTCCTTATTGGCAGTAGATTGTTTGAGAATGGTTCCTAGTGATATTTTCGACTAGGCATTAGCTTTTTGTGAGCTGAAGTAAATTTTGATTTGTCCACCTCGACAAATTGTTGCGGAGGGTGGATGGATTTTGTTTTAAGCGATTGATAGTTTATTTCAATTTTAAATATTTTGGATTTTGGGATTTTGATAATTTTTTGGATTTTTGTGGAATTTGGGATAACATTTAAAAATATTTGGAATGAACTTTTGGGAAGCATTTGAAAGTATTTATGAACCCCTCCGGTTGAGATAAGCATTCAACACGGCCATCATCGGGGTGTTAGGGTTATTTTCTGTTTAAAGCTTGAACCTTGTCGACCCTATCAATTTGCTGATAGGGGATCGGGTTTCATAGGCTTCATCCATTTATCAGTGAATTCTCTTGATTATAGACATTGAAGGTCTAATATGATTATATAAAATAAGTATCTCAGTCGACCTCGCGACCGAATACTTATTTAAATGTTCGAGCCTTGTCAACTCCCGCTTGCCTGCACAGGAGGATCGGGCTTGAACTTGAATTCACTTATTGACCCGCGCGACATCCGTAGACATCATGTGCATACCACTAACACACTTGTCAGGGCCCATGCGGGTGTTTGGGGGCATTTTATAATTATACCCTGTCTACTCCTTTTTATCTGCTTAGGAGGATCGGATTCAAATTTAATAACCCGCGCTACTCCTTTTTATCTGCTTAGGAGGATCAGGTTCAAATTTAATAACCCGCGCAGCATCCCTAGACATCACGTGTGTACCAATAACACGCTCGTCAGGGCCCATGTGGGTTTTATGATTGCTTTTACCCTTTTTAGTGTACCTATGTATATACAAACTATGGTGCACGTGCAGGAGTATTTTGAAATATTTATGAACGTCTTTTGTCCTCTTGCATAGAAGTTGTGGATCCAGTGGCGGGGCGTAGCAGCTCTGAATAGAGTTGTTCGCTGCTTCGTACAGATAGACTGTCGTGCTCTACTCGTTGCTTTCTGCAGGTGAATCGTAGTGCACTAACTAATCTCGATCGTATGTACTTGCATTTGTTATAATTATTTCATATTTGCTTGCAGACAATATGTTGGATGTACGACTACTGTTCATCAAGAACATGCAAGCCTCTATAATATTATCCAACTCAATGTTTAGAATTTAGTTGAATTGAGATTCACTCGGTCTTGATTTGATATGGCTTTCTCTTTCCAGAACTCGTATAGAAATCAATAAGTGATTTATCAATTATGCTGTCTTCTTTGTTTTCTGTGGTTGGTTTGAAGAACTAATCATTTCTACCTTGGATGATTGTATCCTTACCAATGTCTTACACTTTGAAATCAGTGACCAGTATCTTGAATCAATAACTTGCCATTTTCACTGCATTACTGAATTCTGACATATTGAATATGGAATGAATCTTTGGTATCAACTTATGATCATTAGCACATAATGTGTTATCATCCACTTTGATTTGTAGATATGTTAATGTGTCTATATTACAGAATAATCATTATAGATCTTTTGTATTTATCCATAAATAGCACGCCATATGTACGACAAGTCTCCTTTCATAATTCGTAGGCATCTACATTTGTTGTAGTCATCCGATATTTATAGAGAACTACTGCATTCATTTACAAGCTAGCTCCATATTCATAGCAGACTGTTGTACGCATCTATAAGCAAGTGCAGTCCTTTGATTATTTGTAGGATACTATGTTTCTTGTATATAACCTTTTGGTGTCATTGAGAGTTTGTATGTCAGCTTATGCTGGTTGTAGGAGAGTCATATTTTGACTTGAACTTAGTATGCAATCTTCAAACATTTCTTCTTTGCATTACTACTCTCTTTATTTACATATGCATATAGGAGATATTATCATTTCTGTACGATTGACCAAATATTTTGGCTTGCCATTGAATTGCATTTGGAATTACTTGATTAGCACAAGCTTCATGCTCATTTATATCCACTTGAATGATTAATATTCGCTTTCAAATTGAAGTGACGATCCCGTTATGAAATTGATTGCTCAAGAAATCATTCATCTTCAATTTGGGTTCATATTCAAGTTCATGCCAAATCCGTTTCATGTTCAAATTTATTTAAAGTCTTGCCCATTTTGTATCCAAGTTCCTTGTTGTCACAACTTCTAGCTCAGTTCATAGAAGTCAATGTTCAAGCTTGCAAGTCTTCCTCATCTGATTCAAGTCAAATTCGTGTCTACTATGGTTCTAAATCAAATTTTACTTGAGTTCAAATTATGCAAGTTCACTTGAGTCCCAATCAAGTCCTTTGCATGAGTTCAAGTCCAAGTTCAAATAACAAGCTCAAGTTCTATATCCACAAATTTTAGTTCAATGTCAAAGTTCACTTTGTTTACTGTCTTCTGGAGTCTTTGCAGGTTCATTCAAGTTCTTGCTTGAGTCCAGTTCAATTTCATTTTACTTGAGTTCAATTCTTTATTAAGTCATTTAGATCTTGTTCAAAAGTCCAAGTACAAATCCTTCGTTGTTCTTTTGAGTTCAAATGAGTCCAGGTACAATCTCGTGTTCACCCGAAATTTCGGCAACCTCCCGGGGTCTCCCCCGTCTAGGGGAAAACTACGGAAAAACTGGGCCTTTCCCACCACGCGCAATAAAGGCGTGTATGGTAGGTGTCCTCGGACGAGGACACCGCGGCCGTGAACTTTCTTCCCACCACGCGCAATAAAGTCGTGTATGGGGTCCTTGACGGTACCTGTTTAAAAGACACAATTTTCTTTCCCCCCGCTCGGTAGTACTTATGAGTGACCCCGTCTCGCCGTAGGCGCCGCACCGGGGTCCCATCCCACCACGCGTAATAAAGGCGTGTATAGAAGATTTTCCGGTGCGCCACGAACGCCGAAGTAGAGTTTAGGTGATTGTCCGCCTCGTCGTAGGCGTCGGACCGGGGTCCCATCCCACCACGCGCAATAAAGGCGTGTATAGACGATTTTCCGGTCCGCCGCATACAACGGAAGCGAGAATATGAGTTTAGGAAATCCGTACCTTCGCGGGCTTGACGGAGTTAGCTCGAGGATCGAGGGAGAGAGAGTAGCATTTTTCTTTCTTTTTATTTTAATTAATTATAACTAATTTTAAGAATAATTAGTTAATTAATAATAATTAATTACTATTAAAAATACTAATTATAATTAATTATGTTTAATTATAATTAATTTATAATTACTAATAATTAAAAATAAATAATCATAATTAAATTATGATTAATTTATAATTAGTTAATAACTAATTATAATTAAAAATAAAGAATCATAATTAAATTTTAATTAATCATAATTAATTTATAATAATAATTAATTAATTAAAATTAAAAGTAACTAATTATAATTAAATTCAATTAATTATAATTAATTCAAACATATACAAAAATTCAACTGTAATTATGCAGGATTTGAAATAGAATTTAGGTAGTATTTGAGTTGGATTAGAGTAGGATTAGGATAGGATTAGAGGATGATTAGTTCTAACATAGAGTTAAATTAGCTCTCACATGTTCTCTTCTTATTGACCAAAATCCCCAGAGTTCGGCGGATTTACTGGACTTGGCCGGAGTAGCGTGCATAAGGTAGAAAGTTACCTTCACAGCAAGCGAGCTCTTGCAGCTACTATCGATCAAAACGGAGTAACTTCCGATCCGACGACAAGGGAGCTCGTCGAAGGAGGTAGGTCGTCGATCTCTCCCTCCCTTCTATCTCTCTCTCTCTCGGGCTTGAAGGAACCGAGACAGGGCAAAGATGGCTTCGGCGTCGGGTTCGTTAAGGGACGAGGAATGGATCGAGTGACTCGAAGCTCCGGATGCGAATGAGGTTCAACGGCCTAGAGCAGGGGTACGATCGTCCTGTGGAGTCGGAGGAAGAACAGTCGGCAGTGGATAGTGAATGGGAGCAGCAATAGGGGTTTGGTCGTGAGAGGAGGGAGCTTGTGATGGGAGAGATCGTGTGTGTGGAAGAGCCGCCGAAGGCTCTCTTTGAGTCTGTATTTAACGACGAGAACAGGGCAGCGATCGAGAGCCGATTTCACGTAGGAAGTGCGCAGAAGTGATCGTTCGACGCCGCTCCGTATGAATCTCAGCCGAATATCCGGAGATTTGAACAGGATTTGCGGAGGTATTTCAGCAGGTATGTATTTCGTATTAGACCTGTTTTTTTTTTATTAACATAGGTCAACACTCGCCCCCTCTCTCGCTCGATCTCCATTTGCGCGTGCCTCCACCGCCCGATCAGGAACCGCGCCCAAACCGCCGCTTCCGCATGACTACAGTCGAAGTAGCGCTCGGTCGATCCTACTCCGACCTGCTTTCACCTCGTTCATGTGAATCAACACGTGGAAGCCCGTATGCACAAAGTAATAACACCTCCTACACCAGCGCTTCAGCCCAACTGTCATGTTTGCCCTGCTTTGACCCGACCTCCTATGTCCGATTTGACGATCCCATCGTTCGACTCAACCCTCAGTTACTCAATCACTGGGTTAGAACGATATTCAATCACCTATAGTCACCCCTTTACAGCTCTATAGAACTAGTCATCCGCACAATCCATCTGTCGTCATCCCTATCTAAACATTAAAATCTATAAATTTGTACCATTTTTTTCTATTTTGGCTTGCTTGAACGATAGGTATCCAAGACCTATGTCATTGTATTTTAGATCTGGCAACGAATGCTCAGCTTGAAGACCTCGCGCTGTTGTATATCGGGAAGAACTTAATTGAAGATCTCGCATTATTGTATCTTATGTCCAGCCAAGAAGAACCAAAGGCAAACATCTTTGAACCTCCCTTCATGAGAAGGAAATGTCGGGAGGCTGCTGAAATTTTGAACAAAATAAAGGATCCTCACATAATTAATTTCAAACATAATTGGTCATTTTAAATAAGATAATAATAATAATAATAATAATAATAATAATAATAATAATAATAATAATAATAATAATAATAATAACAATAATAATACTAATAATTAAAAATTAATTATGTGTTGTTTTAATTTATTTACAAAAAAAGGGAGGGGAAAATGATTTGACTCGATTTAAAATTAGTTCAATATATGATACATGCAGAATTAATAAATCTCGTGATTCATTAAGAGTTAGCACTTAAAGAAATTGTAAAATTGCTTAATTCATTCTCAACTTAAGAACAACAATAATTACACAAGTTCATCTCATAATTATGGGCTCCAAAAATTCACACCCCGGCCTCTCTGTGAGCCCTTTCTTTTTATGTGTGGTTGAGGAGAGTTTTAATAAGTAGGTTTTGAGGCAAATTTTTAGAAAGCAGATTGGGTTTTAGATAAGATATTACCCAGAGTTTGAATTTTAGGATCTGAATTTTGATTTTATGATTTAGAATTTATCACCATGAACTTAAAACTGGTGTTGGGGGGATTGAAGACGAGCTCGATCAAGATCCTATGGTTCCGTCGTTCTGGGCTATCATGCTCCTTGGTCTACTCAGTTAGAGGAAGTAGTCGACCCAACTTGATAGAAGGTACCTTATCAACAGTCATGGGTTGCTTCATCCAAGAATACCTTGTAGACCTGAGTTGATATTTGTCTAAGGGCATAGATCTGAATCCACCTTAGCTGACAGAGGACTTTTTGTCTATCGAATATACCATATAATTCATCACTCAAGGGTTTGAAGTCTTTAGGGAACATACGGGCTTTGGCCGTGATCGTAATATAATGGTGCCATTTTGTGACAAAACCACCCGATTAGAGGGCACATGCCTTGTACCTACTGACAAGAGACTGTTTGAGAATGAATCTTAGTAATACACCCAATACGCATTTGCTCTTTGTGAGCTGAAGTTAATTTGAAATTTATCACCCCAAATAAACGGTTGCGGGATGTGAATGACTTTTTAGTTTTAAGTTTTAAGAAGATGTATTTCATTTCAAGAATGTAGGTTCTCATGAGATTTAAGATTTGACCCATCCTGTTGAGATTTTGTTAGGCCGGCACTTGAGCCGGCTGGACCGGTCCAAACCAGACCGGTCCACACCTACTCGAGGCGGAAACCAACAGAGCGGGCGGAAACGAGCGGAGCGAGCTCATCCGACGGGGGCCAAGGAGGAGTTTTGGGAGGGAAATTTTGAATGTGAGGGGCTGTTTAGACATTTTGTAAAACTCCTCTATGGTTAATTAGGAGTTTAGGAGGAAAAGGGGGGATTATCGGGGATTTGAATTTTGTTGGGAGATCTAGGGTTTGTGTTCTTGGGCTCTAGGCTACGGCTAGAGATTTGGAGAGTTATTCCTTCCTCTCGAATCGAAGGAAACTTGTATCTTTCTTGCCTTTTGCTTCGACTAGTGAAATTCAATCGTTTGCTATTGTTTTTTCCTACTTTCCTACGATTTCTCTCAGATTTTTCCACTATTTCTTGTGTTTGGTGGCTGTTTTCTCATAGGAAACAGCGGAATAGTTGCGATTTTGCTTAGATCCGATAGGAATCACTTGAAATACTCAAGTGGTACTTATCAAATTGGTATCAGAGCGAGATCCGGACGGTGGAGGGCTGTTTTTCCACTGTTTCGCTGCAAATTTTTGCAGATTTTGGGTTCTCAGAGGCTGTTTTCCCCTGAAAACAGCAGTTTTTTAGAGTTTTTGAGAGCAGCAGTTGAGTAAAACAGCAGATTTTGACTGTTTGGGGGGAAATTCTTGCAGTCCGGAAGTTTTTCTTTGCGGATCCGGAGACATCTCGTTGGTTCCCATGGCATCTAAGCGTGTAGAAGTCTTGGAGACCGAGATGGGTCAACTTAAGGCGGATCTGGAAGAGAAGATGGCCACATTTAGCGAGAATGTGGAAGGGAAATTCATGGCCCTAGAGGAGATGATGAAGAAGTTGTTGGAAGGGCAAGCACAGGCGGTGCCAGCGGAGGAAAGAGGAGAAGGTAGTGGGAGCAGGGGTAAGGAGAAGGTGAATCCAGAAGAGGAAGAGGAGGTGGAACTGCTTAACAGCAACGGGAGGATGCCACCTCGGGAGTCCATCAGGCGAGAAGAACATGACAGAAGGAGAGACTTCCGGGAAGGAAGAGAAGATGATTGGCGACGTCGGAGGCCCGACCCAGTGGACCGGCCGTGGGGGATCTATAACCACCATGGCGGGGCATGAGGGGAAAATGGCTACCGGCGGCCAAGGAGGGAGGATGAGCCCCGATATGGAGAAAGAGGAACTTGGGAAGACCCCATAGCTTGGGACAGAGGAGGCCATGGGGGGAATAGGGCATACGGGGTGGACACGAGGGCCAGGAAGCTGAAAATGCCAGTATTCGAGGAGGGAAATGTGGATGAGTGGATCCACAAGGTGGAGAGGTATTTTGCAGTGAACGGCCTGATGGAGGAGGAGAGATTGATGGCTGCTAGTATGTGCTTGGAAGGGGCGGCATTTGCCTGGTTCAAGTACATGGATAAGTGGGAACCGGTGAGGTCCTGGAGGGACTTCAAGGAGGCTATCAGGGAGAGATTCAGGGGGAGCAGCCCATGGGAGATATCAGAACAGTTCTACGCCCTCATTCAAGAGAGAACAGTGGAGGAATACAGGAAGAAATTTGAGAGTTTAGTGGGAGACATGGAGGGCCTCTCAAACAGTACTTTGGGGGGAAATTTTATGAAGGGCCTCAAACCAGAAATTAGAGATGCTGTGAAGGTCATGAGACCAAGAGACCTGAGGGAGGCGATGGAATTGGCTCAGTTGGTGGAGAATCAGAAGACCAACGCCCGAAATTGGAGAAACAACCACTCAGGAGGTCCCACCAGGACAACTACCACTTACTTGGCTCCAAAAGGGTCAAGCCCAAGCGTCCCTAAGGAAAGTGGAAAGGAGAAGAGCGGGGTGACCAGATCTGCTGGAAGCTTCAAAAAATTGACTGAGGAAGAGATGCAAGAGAAGAGGGCCAAAGGCCTTTGTTTCAGATGTGAGGAGAAGTTTGTTCCAGGGCACAGGTGCAAAGATCGCGCCCTTCGGGCTCTCACCGTCTATATAGATGAGGCGCCTGAAGAGTGTGATGATTCTGAGGAGGAACAGATTGATCCCCAGTTGGAGGTAGCCGAGGTCTCCCTCAATTATGTGTTGGGATTTACTCATAGCCATACGATGAAGGTGAAGAGGAAGATCCTTGGGAGGGAGGTAGTGGTCCTGATTGACAGTGGGGCAACCCACAATTTCATATCCACCCAGGTGGCGGAGGAGCTAGGGATGGAGCCTACTGAGACAGGCAGTTATGGGGTGATGATGGGGACAGGAAAGATTGAGTACAGCACTGGGATTTGCAAAGGGGTGGAGATGAGTCTACAGGAGATCAGGGTGGTAGAGGACTTCCTACCCCTGAAGTTGGGTAGCACAGATGTCATTCTGGGCATGAAGTGGCTGCAGACCTTGGGTGAAACCAAGGTGAACTGGGGGACCATGGTGATGGAGCTGATTGTAGAGGGGAAGAGGGTAAAGCTAAAATGGGAACCAGTATTGTCTAGAGCTGGAGTGTCACTCAGATCAATGGCGAAAATCATCCATGAGGAAGGAGGAGGATTCCTTGTGGAGCTGCAGAGCCTGGAGGAGCAGGAGGAGGGGGAGGAAAAGCTCATTCCCACGTTGGTTCAGCCTCTTCTGCAGGAATTTGAGGATGTGTTCCAACCTCCGGTGGGACTACCACCTGACAGAGAGCAGGAGCACCAGATTATCCTGAAAGAGGGAGTATCTCCTATCAGTGTGAGGCCTTACAGATACCCTCAGGTGCAGAAAGATGAGATTGAGAAGCTGGTGGGAGAAATGCTAGAAGGAGGGATCATTCAGCCCAGCGTGAGCCCTTTCTCTAGTCCAGTTCTGCTTGTGAAAAAGAAGGATGGGAGTTGGAGGTTCTGTGTAGACTATAGAGCTCTAAACAAGGAGACTGTGCCTGATAAGTTTCCTATCCCGGTGATTGATGAGTTGATGGATGAGCTACATGGAGCGGCCTTGTTCACCAAGGTCGATCTGAAGTCAGGCTATCACCAGATCAGGATGAGGAAGGAAGATGTGCAGAAGACGGCCTTCAGGACTCATGAGGGCCACTACGAGTTTCTGGTGATGCCTTTTGACCTCACCAACGCACCTGCCACATTCCAGGCCTTGATGAACCGGATCTTCAAGCCACACCTCCGCAGGTTTGTGTTGGTATTTTTTAATGATATTCTAATCTATAGCAGGACTGAGGAGGAACACCTAGAGCACCTGAGAGTGGTGTTGGGTGTGCTGAGGGAGCATCAGCTGAAGGCCAACTTCAAGAAGTGTGACTTCGCTCAGGCACGGGTGGAGTACCTGGGGCATGTGATATCCCAGGAGGGAGTTGCTGCAGATCAGTCCAAGATAGAGGCAATGCTGGCATGGCCTCAACCCAAGACCTTGAAGGGGCTTAGAGGATTCTTGGGATTGACAGGCTACTACAGGAGGTTCGTGAGGGGATACAGCACCATAGCGTGGCCACTGACAGAGCAGTTGAAGAAGGACAACTTTTTATGGGGAGAAGCAGCTTCAGAGGCTTTTGAGAAGCTGAAGAAGGCCATGACGACAGTGCCAGTGCTTGCTCTGCCGGACTTCAACCAGGTGTTTGTGGTGGAGACAAATGCTTCAGGCTATGGATTGGGAGCAGTGCTAATGCAGAACCACAGGCCCATAGCTTACTTCAGTCAGGTACTGTCGTCCCGGGCTAGGCTGAAGTCTGTCTACGAGAGAGAGCTGATGGCTATTGTACTGGCCATCCAGAAGTGGAGACCCTACTTATTGGGCAGACACTTTATTGTCAGGACTGATCAGAGGAGCCTGAAGTACTTGTTAGAGCAGAGGATGGTCACAGAGGAGCACCAGAGGTGGTTGTCCAAGCTGCTGGGATATGATTTTGAGATCCACTACCGACCGGGACTAGAGAATAAGGCAGTAGATGCCTTATCACGCTGTATGGGGGAGCTCCAAGGGCTGGCTGTATCAGTACCAGTACTGATAGATTGGGGAGCCATCAAAGAAGAGAGCATTCAGAATGAGGAGCTAAGGAAAATCAAAGAAGATGTGTTATCAGATGGGAACAGCCACCCAGGCTACTCAGTTGTGGGAGAGAGACTGTACTATCATGGAAGGAATGTGATTCCAAGGTCTTCCATCCACATTCCCCAGCTGCTACAGGAGTTTCATGGGAGTGCCATAGGAGGGCATTCAGGAGTGCAAAAAACTTATAGCCGATTAGCGGCTGAACTGTACTGGAAGGGGATGAGGAAAGATGTAGAGGAGATGGTGGCGAAGTGTGATATCTGCCAGCGGAGCAAGTACCTGACGATGGCACCAGGGGGATTACTACAGCCTCTGGCCCTACCAGAGAAGGTTTGGGAGGAGATTACTATGGATTTCATTGACGGGCTCCCAAAATCAGAAGGCTACACTGTTATACTTGTAGTGGTAGACAGGCTGAGCAAATATGCTCATTTCATTCCCTTGAGACACCCGTACACAGCGGTGTCTGTAGCAGCAGCATTTGTGAGGGAGATAGTCCGCTTGCATGGAGTACCAGAGTCCATCATTTCTGATAGGGACAAGGTGTTCCTGAGCCATTTTTGGAGGGAGCTATTTAGGATGCAGGGAACAGTATTGAAGAGGAGCACAGCCTACCATCCACAGACTGATGGGCAGACAGAGGTGGTGAATAGGAGCTTGGAGACATACTTGAGGTGTTTTGTGTCTGAAACACCAAAGCAGTGGGCCAAATGGCTAGCTTGGGCAGAATACTGGTATAATACCTCCTTTCACTCGGCTACCAAGATGACACCTTTTAAGGTGTTATATGGGAGAGACCCCCCACATTTGGTACACTACAGCCATAGTAGTACTCCAGTATCTGCAGTGGATCAGCATTTGAAGGAAAGAGATCAGGTGTTGGAGGAGCTCAAGAGGCATTTACTTAGAGCCCAGCAGCTTATGAAGAAGCAGGCGGACGGCAAAAGGAGAGATATACAGTTTGCAGTTGGGGACAAGGTCTACTTGAAGCTCCGACCATACCGTCAGAGGACTATGGCCCAAAGAAGAAATGAGAAGCCTGCAGCAAGGTATTTTGGCCCTTTTGAAGTGGAGGGGAGAATTGGAGGGGTGGCCTATAGATTGAGGCTCCCTCCAACAGCTAGAATGCACCCCGTTTTTCATGTCTCATAGTTGAGAAGAGTGGTGGGGGAGCATGCAGTGAGCCCAGAGCTGCCCAGCACATTGAGGGAGGACATGGAAGTGACATTGGAGCCTCTAGCGGCGGAAGGAGTGCGCATCAATGGGAAGGGGGAAAAGGAGGTGAAGATTAGGTGGAGCGGCCTTCCAGACTACGAGGCCACTTGGGAGCCCCATGAGATGGCCAGGCAACAGTTCCCTGACTTTCACCTTGAGGACAAGGTGAGTTTTTGAGAGGGGAGTAATGTTAGGCCGGCACTTGAGCCGGCTGGACCGGTCCACACCTACTCGAGGCGGAAACCAACAGAGCGGGCGGAAAAGCGGGCGGAACCGAGCGGAGCGAGCTCATCCGACGGGGGCCAAGGAGGAGTTTTGGGAGGGAAATTTTGAATGCGAGGGGCTGTTTAGACATTTTGTAAAACTCCTTTATGGTTAATTAGGATGTTAGGAGGAAAAGGGGGGATTATCGGGGATTTGAATTTTGTTGGGAGATCTAGGGTTTGTGTTCTTGGGCTCTAGGCTACGGCTAGAGATTTGGAGAGTTATTCCTTCCTCTCGAATCGAAGGAAACTTGTATCTTTCTTGCCTTTTGCTTCGACTAGTGAAATTCAATCGTTTGCTATTGTTTTTTCCTACTTTCCTACGATTTCTCTTAGATTTTTCCACTATTTCTTGTGTTTGGTGGCTGTTTTCTCATAGGAAACAGCGGAATAGTTGCGATTTTGCTTAGATCCGATAGGAATCACTTGAAATACTCAAGTGGTACTTATCAGATTTCCGATCAACACGACCATCATTGGAATGAAGTTAAAGTCACTTGTATTTTCATAAGAATTTGGGAGTTATTTTGTGATTCAAGTCAGGTCGACTTCAGTCCTTTCAAGGAGGATGAAACTTGAGTATTCGACCCGCGTAGCATTCTCGAACATTGGTGTTTGGGAATTTACGACATTTGTCGAAGCACATGTAGGATGTATTTAGTTTTGCAAAAAAAATATTCTATTAAAGAGCATTTGACCCTGCGTAGCATTCTCAAATATTTGTGTTTGTAACTTTAACAAGTTGATCAGAGCACATGCAGGGATGTATTAGTTTAAAAATAAAATATTATATTGGTGAGCATTTGACCCTGTACAACATTCTCAAACATTAGTGTTTGTAACTATAATAGGTTTGTCAGAGCACATGTAAGGTGGTAGCATTTGACCCTGCGCAGTATTCTCGGACATTGGTGTTTATACTTTTAACACGTTGACCGGAGCACATGCAGTGATATATTTAGTTTAAACATAGAATGTGCATTTGACCCTGCGCAGCATTCTCGGACATCGGTGTTTGTACTTTTAACACGTTCACCAGAGTATATGCAGGGTGGTAGCATTTGACCATGCGCACCATTCTCGGACATTTAGGTTTGTACTTTTAAAACGTTGACCGGAGCACATGCAGAGGTGTAGCATTTGATTGACGATGATTGGTTGTCAGAGATTGTCGAAGATTGCCTTTCAAAAATTTGTTTTTAAGTTCTAAATTTTTTAGAATTTCAGCAACCTTCCAGCGTCCCCTCCCTGGCAGCGGGAGGTAAGGAGGGCATTTTCCCTTTGGGCTCAACTCGATCAGAGCGAATCAACGACGAGGAGATTGGGAGAGCGAATCGATCCCATTAAAGAGTCTTCAAGCCTTCGGATGTGCGCAGTCTGCTGATTTAGGCAATTTAACTTAATTTTGATTAATTTAAAAATATAATTATTCCCCTAAAAAATCAGGCAGGCTTCCGGCGTCCCCAACCCGGCGTTGGGAGGTAAGAAGGGTATTTGCCCTTTAAGCTCGACTCAGACGGATCGAATCAACGGCAAGGAGATTGAGAGAGCGATCGAGTCCATTAGCGTCAGTGCTCCCTCGGCCATATCAGCTCGACGGTTAATGGCTTCGGAGGACCGGATCAACCCCGCGACTTCCTTTAAATCTTTTTGTTGCGGTGCCTCTTATTTTTTATTTAAATTTAATTTAAAAAAAAATATTTTCCCAAAAAATCCGTCAGCCTTCCAGCATCCCCTCCCCGTCGCCAGGACGTAAGGAGGGCACTTGCCCTTTGGACTCGACTCGGACGAGGTGAATCAAGGACGAGGAGATTGGGTTTTCAAATCTTCAATACCTCGGTCGGATAAGCTTGACGACCGAGGGCTTCGGGGGACCGGATCAATCCCGAAACTTCCTTCAAATTGCTCCCACTTGTTCAAAAATCATTTCTCTCTCTCTCTCTTTTATTTTATTTTAATATATATTATAATATATTATATAATATACATATAATATATAATATATCATATGATATATATTATTATATAATATATATATTATATATATTATATAATATATATCTTATATAATAGATTAGAAACAGAGAGGGGGAGAGTCGGGATGAAGCCCGATCGGGCGGCTAGGGCACCGACATGCACGAAGGGAGGAGCTCGGTCACGGCGGCGGGAGTCAGCAGGCAAGGTTGGCGTCGTGTGAGTTCGGAGGCAGCAAACAAAGGCTTGGAGGCTGGCGAGGTTAGGAGTTTTGGAGGGCGGCGTGTTTGGCTTGGTTGCAAGCTTGGATCAAAGGGTAGAGTCAGCTCAGTTTGGTGTTGGGATCGGTAGGCTTGGAGGTGGAATTTGCAGCCGGATTAGGAGATGGAGGCAGTAGGTGGTCGAGTCAGCTCGGCTTGCTTGACGGAGGCTAGAGGGTCTTCGACTAAAGCCGAGATTGAGATTGAGATCGAGAGAGATGTCTTCTGGAGGTGGCAAGTCCCGAAGTCCCCTTTTTTTGTCCGGTTTCTGTCAACGTGTGTCTGAATGGGGAGAGGGCTTTCGATTTTGTGTTGCGAGTGGGAGACGGCTTGAGCAATCGTGGGTAGAGGTCAGCAGTTATGCGGTTTGATCGTGGCTTACAGGTCTTCGGTCAACATGTTTAATAATTAATTTCAGTTTTAAATATATTAATATCATTGATAAATGTAAAGTTTTGAATCTTTGATTGGTCTTTGAGAGTTAACCCCTACGGTTGAGATTTGCATTGAACACGACCATCTTCAGGGTGACTTTATTGTCACTTTAAATATTTATATTTTATGAGTATGAGAGACATTTTAAAAGTTTGGGGTCCCCTCCGATTGAGATTTTTTGTCAATACGGCCATTATCGAGGTTTATAGGTAATTTCACTTCATTAGCAGAGCCTTGTCGACTCTGTCTACTTGCTGACAGATGATCGGGTCAGCATAGATATTACATTTTTTGTGATGAATCTTTCTTATAATAGGCCTTGATGGCCTTATATAAACATATAAAACAATTACTTTCGTCGGCACTACGACTGTGTATTGTTCGACGATTCAATTTGTGTCGACTCTATCTATTTGTCGACAGAGAATCAGGTTCGTCGTCGGCTTCATGCTTTTGTTAATGAATATTTTTTATAATAGACCTTTTTTTTATAATAGACAATGATGGTCTAAGATGAACGTATAAAACAAATACTCCAACCAATGCTACAACTGTGTATTTATTCGATGATTCAAGAAGTGTCAACTCTGCATATTTGCCAATAGAAGATTAGGCTTAAACTTAAGTTCACTTCTTAACCCACCCCTCAAATGTCATGTGTGCATACATCAAGCTCGTCGTGGTATAAATGAGCGAACATTGGCAAAACAATGAGTGTGTGGTATAAATGACTACTTAAAGCATAAATAATGTACTTCACCTTCTTGAAGAATCATGAGATAAAATTATTTCCAATATCAAAGCTCTCACAATGTATAAGATGATAATGCGCAAAAAATTTAAAAAAATTTTTTGAAGCACAAAAATTATAAAATAATTAGCTTTCCACATAAAATATTTAGGATTGTTCATTGAATTCAACCATTTGAGAAGGCACTCTATACTGCACAATCACTACTAAATGTTAAAAGCAAAAAAACTTAAACTGCAACAAATGAAACAAAAATATTGATAGTACCCTAGAAATGGTTTCAGCAGATGGAGAACCAAGCAGATCAGTCATCAGATCCAATTGATGG